>JAPXFQ010002413.1:107500-1307500 GCA_028564705.1 Apricaphanius iberus
TTGTTAGAGGGCAGCATAAGCCAGTGGCTGTCTCATTAAAGCGTTTCAAATTACTAACATTAGCCCAGTGGACAGCCCAATTATTGTTAGATTTTGTAGCAGGGAATCTCAGACAGTCTGTTTCATGTGTTGAAAATAAAGCTGCACAGAGAAACTGGCTGGCAAGCTGTTAGAGCTGATGGAGCTGGAAATCTGATATTTTCCAATAGAAATATGGCGGTGGTGCCATTACCCTATAGCCACAGTCATGCTCCAAAGCATCAGTAACTTTTCAATGTGCTGTCAGCTCCCAGTTAGCAAGATGCATTCAATATGGTGTCTAAGATGAAACTCTCATTCAAATATTTCAGTTAAGTGCACTCTTTGCGTAAAGTTGAAAATATCTGTGCATTTGCACCTAGTGGTCTGAGGTGTCAATACTAATCTGTAAAAAAACTTTAATATTTTTTAGTCATTGTTCTTTCAAATTGTAAAATACGGAAAATATTTGACTCATATTTTACACTAATGTTGGTTGATGCATATTGTGCACATACCAAGGAGCCTGATGAAACTTTACTGACACTTTACGGTTGCAGTAGTATATGCTTTAGATTTTGTGAAACTAAACTGTGGTGTTTAATGCCACAATGACAAAATTTTTTTTTTTTTTTTATTTATTTATTCTTCATTATTTTAGGCATACTTGTATCACTGCCAACAGTCAAAATCCCATGCAAAACATATAGTGCTGTAAAACAAAATGTATGAATAGGCTGGTTCACAACACAAGCCACTTTAGATGGTGTGCAGTTACACCAATAAACAGCGTACAATAATGACGTTCAATCGTATTTTCAAATATATTTATATTTATTGCTGCTGATTTAATCAACCAAAAATGTTCTGACAGGAAATAAGCAATCCCAACCATACTTTCTAGTTTGGGCGCTTTCAGACATTTTTCCTATCTCAACCATCCAGCTATTTATATATTGTAATGTACAGGGGTAAGGGGAGACTGGTTTCTATCTCCAATGGTGTTTGGACAGGAGGCAGGATACATTAAAGACAGGTCATTAGTTCATCACAGGGCAACACAGAGACACAAGACCATCCACACAAAAACACCTAATGACACTTTTAGAGTAACAATTTAATCTAACAGTCATGAGGAAGACTGCGGAAGGAAGCTATAGTATCCATGCTGATTGGGAACATGCAAATTCCATGTAGAAAAACCCCAGAAGTTCAAAGACAGTATCATCTTAGTTATTTATTATTTTACGTACATCTAGAAAAAATTAAAGCACTTAAAATATTTATTGGAACGTTGAATCAAAAACTAGAGAACATAATAAAGACCCGTAAAACATTGATAGGTGCTTTGTTAGTTGCTAAGATAATATCAACATTAGAAAAAGAAATGTCAAATAATCTCACAGAAAAGTGTCCATGTTTTTTTAGCCTGCAAGGTGAGAAGCAGTTATATCTGGCCAGTCAGTAATCACAGCATCAAGCTTTGCATGAAAATGAGAATATTACACAAATTGGCACTTACTGCACAAACATACAAATCTTAATCAAATCATATTTATACTTGGAGCCAAAACAATGATTGTATTATAGTCTGCATACAAACATAATTAATGGAATTTAAGCATGAGTGTCGGGGAGCATGATCAGTCGGCTAGAATTTATATTCATTTATCAAGAAATGACAACTAACGCATCATTTTCTACATCATAAGAAGGGCATATAAATGATTCTCTAAAATAAAAACAAGAAGATTTATCAGTACACAGTGTCAGATTAAAGCTACTAATGGGCTGAGACTGTACGCAGTCATGCTACATTAAGACCACATAATATATACACTTAGAAAGTCGCTTTGTTGCAGTTATCTGCCCATAAAGGATCAGTTCTGCAAACTCCGAACGTCAGGCTACAGTTGAATATTCACACACACATAAAAAAAAAACCAACAGTTTTATTCCCAACAACTTTTTCGAGCAGGAACAGGCAAACACCACTTTCAAATCTCGGCACTGCGCAGAATATCATTGAGATGCAGACACAGACAAGCTGTCGGAGACAAATTCCCATTCGATATTCATACTGCTTGAGAGCATAATGAAATTCTTATCTTTCCAAACATGCGTAGATCTCCCTCCGCTCTCGGTGGAATTAAAGAGTTCGTTGAACAGCTGTACATTCGAGATAGATCTATCAAAAAAGGCTTGTCACTTCAAACTGATGCTGGAATGAGTAAAGTTGAAACAGCAAAAGTGAAAACAAAGATTTATTAGTAGTTTTTTAGTTGAGTGTACCGTCTTTATTCTGTAAATGGGACGCCTCAAACAAAGCAAATAACGCCTACGGCATGATAATATAGAGTCTGATTTAAATACTGTACTGCTGCTGCATTAATTTGATGAAGTGTTTATCAACATTCATAACAGCTTCAAGTCATCAAGAAATGTGCCATCATCACTGCTGAGTGATGGGAGTGTAATTCCAGAAACTAGAGAAGTGACAGACAGCACTGCTTGGCTTCATCTGTCCACATTAAGATAAGGCCGGGTGAGAAGTGGGAGGCAGGCAGGAGACTTTCAGCGGGATGCTGATTTGAATATGATTAATGGAAGGCCAGGTCTTTGAGGCATGAATCCAGCTCACGCAGGCCTTGTGCCTCTGATAGGCCCCCACTCAAAGTTGCATCTGCTATCACAACTCACAGTCTCCTTCTGCTCTTGTCCACCACCCAGGAGAGGGAGAGAGGTGTGGGTGCTGTCTGGCTGTGTAAAGGGTCAGAGGCAGTCTGCGTCACTGGACTGGAACACAAGCAACTAGGAAGGCTCAATAAGAGAAATTCCACTTGGTATTCTTTTATTTTTATTTATGTATTTATTTATGTTTTGCTTTTATTAAAAACTGTAAAGGAGGATTTCAACAGGCTACTAAAACTATCCCATAAACCTGACTTAAAGAAATGTAAGGCATATAAAGAAACATTTAGAGTTGGATTGCAAGTTTAGTACATCTGATGAAGCCCCAGAAGCAAGCTTTGTTTGACTCTAAAGCCCCTTTCAACAGGCCATGAAAAACTGTAACTTTCCAGACTTCTTCTTTTTGACCTTCGAGTCTTGAAGCAAACATGCGGACTCTGTGCTGATAACTTTTATTGATTTATTACCACCTGACACCCTAGTAACAAGATGAGACTTGTCGGGGTAAGGGTGTTTGTGTTCAGAATGTCAGGTCAAGTTCTGGAAAAGCGGATAGCGGGACAGGAAAAGCTGGGAGTGCACATACTGTTGACATACATATAGTATATATCCAAGGCTCCTTCACACATTTAACTTCTATTTTCCATTTAGCTGCTTGATCAAATACCCAATCATCTCGATTGGGTTTAGGTCTGGTGACTTTGGAGGCCAAGTTATTTCACATTTTTTGGAAAAGTACTACATCATTCCTAATGTGTTCATTCATAGTTTTGATGCCTTTAGAATCTACAATGTAAAAAGTCATGAAAATAAAGAAAACGCACTGAATGAGAAGGTGTGTTCAAACTTCTGGCCTGTACTGTATGTGTGCAGAATTGCACACATCACAAAGACGAGCCCTTAGAGCAGTTCAGCTGTTTCGTTGGCCCTCTTTGCAAAGACTTTAGGGATATGACATATGTACGCCCACTGCACTATTTATGTTATAACATTCATCAGGATCCTTGAGTAAAACTCTTACCGTGTGAAAGCAGCCGAAATGTATATTCTGGCAAAAAAAGTATATTTGGAAAGACAACTATGGTTAAAGACCAGATGGAATTGTCTGCATAAATTCCAGAACGTCTATCTGAAACCACCGGTCACAGGACAAAGCCCTACCTCCTGAGCCAGTTCAGCCAATTACAGCACAAGTGGTTACAGGATTTCCATACGTGTCTGAGATATGAAAGCTTTACAAGTCTGTAGGTTTGTGATAATCTAAACAGACAGGAAAGTAAGATGCTAATAATTTAGTTTTAAAGTTTTGCTCACTACATCCAAAAACAGTCCTCTTCACATGTATAGTGGGGCAAAAAAGCATTTAGCAGTATGTCCCACCTAAGAAGATAAGAGAGGTCTGTAATTTTCATCATAGGTACACTTTGACTGTGAGAGACATATGGTAAAAAAATCCACAAAATCATAATGTATGATTTTCAAAGAATTTCTTTGTATAATGGTGCAGAAAATAGGTACTTGGTCAATAAAAAAGTTAACCAAAAAACTTTATGATTACTCTATGATAATTTCAATGGCAATGCCAGAGTTCAAACACTGCCTGTCGGTCTTCACAAGGTTTACACACACTGTAGCTGGTATTTTAGCCAATTTTTCCATGCTGATCTTCTCTAGAGCTGTGACTGTTTGAGTTTCAACTCCCGCCACAGATTCCCTATTTGATTGAGGTCTGGAGAGAGGCTAGTCCACTCTAGAACCTTGAAATGCTTTTTACGTAACCATTCCTTTGTTGTCCAAGTGATGTGTCTGGGAACAAAGTCATGCTGAAAGATCCAGACACATTTCATCTTCAATGTTGTCACTGATAGAATAAGGCTTTTGCCGAATATCTCACCTCACTCATTAATCCTACACCCTAACCATTGTGCTACAGCCACAACACAGACACCAAAGGCGGTCAGGGCTTTTTATCAAACGGAACACCACATGGTTTACATCACGCTGTCACACGGTTGATTAAATGGGGAAATAGATTGCGAGTCCGTGCGCACAGTTTAATACACCGAGGAAACGGGTTAGTAATTCATGCCCACTGTTTAAAAAACAGGAAATGGATTAGTAATGACTAATTATTGCCGGTCCATGTGTTTGGTCCACAATGTGGATGGAACATGTTAGGAGCTATACAATTGGCTGAAAGCGAACAGCTAGCTAACTGATTAATTTGATTCACAGGTTTCTTAGCATATGGTGACATTAGTTGTCCGTCCACGTTAGGTGAGTCTCAAAACTCACCACACAGAATTCTCTCACAAATGCAGAGAGGTTCACAAATGAGAAGTGGTGGGTTCATGCACATTCAGGAATTTGTATGATCTGTGAGTATATATTTGGAGCTTTTTTCAAAATTATATTTGTGAAACAGCTTGTGTGCATTTATGAAACAGATAGTTTGCATTTTTAAAACAGATTTTGTACATTTTTTAAAGAGATTGTGTGCCTTTTTGAAACAGATCGTGTGCGTTTGTGAACCTCATCGTGTGCGTTTGTGAAACAGATTGTGTGTATTTGTGAAACAGATCGTGTGCGTTTGTGAGCCTCATCGTGTACGTTTGTGAAACAAATTGTGTGTGTTTGTGAAAGAGATAATGTGCGTTTGTGAAACAGATCATGTACGTTTGTGAAACATATCGTGTGCATTTCCGAATGAGCATATACATTTGTGAAAAACCCTGCTTGAGTTTATTAATAATGAGACTTTTTTATCTCCATATACCTATGATAAAAATTACAGACCTCCCTCATCTTTTTAAATGGGACAACTTGCATAACCGGTGGCTGCCAAATACTTTTTGCCACACTGTAGCTGCAACTACCTTGCTAGATGGTTGATAATAAAATCAGTCCAACACCAAAACCTGACCGTAAAATGGTGAATTCCTAATAACAGCCTGAATTCTAGAGCTGAAAGATCTACTATCTATACAAGGTCAATAAATCCCCTCTAGTGGTCAAATAATTAATTAAAAACTGTCTAAATTACTCAGATGTCAGGACAAAGTGCCGTGCTTTGTTATCCACTTCAGATTTTTGGAATAGTGAGCTACGTTGATTTGTTGTTTATTGCCTGATTTTTTATGTCTTATTTCTCCCTCCATGTACTTTGCTATTGAACCGACAGGAATTCCCAAGTTTTCATATGATGCATGATTCGGGGGGTGTTGGGTTGATATTTGCTTAAAGTGGTATGTTTTATTGAATTACAGAATTAAAAGGAAGAAAAAATTAATAAGGATTTTTGGTGTTATAATTATACCGTAGTGCTGGGTGACAGGACCTAAAAATCCATATTGCGGTATATTGAGTAGTTAAACTTTGCCACCCCTGTCCCTTTCTGTATTCAAGGTCCAGTAGCGGTCTAATTTACAGAATGTGCTTGAATATGTAATGGGTTTTTGCTATTGCACGGCTTCAAACAGCCTTTTAATTCAGGGCTCGATTCCCACTCCTTTCTGTATTTCTTCGAGTCCAGTTTAGACTCAGAGAAGTGACCACACAGACCACATGAGGAAGTGACATTGGCTGTGAGTGAAATCAGTGATTTCAGTGTGTAGTCGTATTTTTTTGATATTTAGCATTTACATCGGAGCACACATAGGATCAACCAGCAGCGGTTTCAAGCAGTGTAGAGTTGCTAGAGGAGTCTAAACACTCACTAAATATAGCTGCGTTGGCAGCACTGTTCCCTTCTCAAAGGGATGAAGTCACATGACTGTACGAATTCACGTGATTTAAGCCGAGCACTCTTTCTTAAAAGGGCAATTAAAACACATCTGTTAATTTTTTTTAAATGTCACATTTACCAAGACAGGCAAAATGACGTTGGTAAGAGTCATTCATTTCGGTATCGGTAAATTTACGGTTTATCGCCTAATTTTTTGATCGGGCTATGCTACGAACCATTAATTCACAGATATTAAAATTTATAACTGTAAACTATAACAAATTGTCCATGAATGTATATTCAGAGTTTGAAAAAAAAGATGTGTGGCCATACTCATGTTCCTCTAAGATGCTGACTGTACTACCTTACAGACTGGACGGAGTGGAGTCACATGACTACATACTCCACGCTGGCTCCACGCTGGAACAGTGTTACCAACTTAGAGACTTTTTCTCTAAACTTGGTGAGTTTTTAGACCCCTTTAGCAACTCTTTTCGAAAAAATTGACTAACCTCAAATATGGCAATATTTTTGGTGTTATTAAAGATCTTCAGAGACTTTCCCGTAAAGCACATATCGTGGTCACTGTACAGCGGTGCTGCAGCAGGCTGCTTTAGGCGCCTTTGGGGAAGCGCTCAAAGTAGGCTGTCATTCTGTGTGCTGCAGATCAGCTCAGCTGCAGCTCAGAATGTGGGTCCATCTGTAAGCCTCACCTAAAGCTACTCTAATTAATGTTCTTCTGCAGTCACAAAAGTAAAATATTTAAAATGGCACAACACTTACAACAACAAACAAAAACAAAAAAAAAACAGGCAGATTGTTCTTGGGTTAATACAAAAAATGCCTGACAGAGAACATGTAAACCTATCTTTAATAAAGGGGAGCAACAATTTAGAAACAACACAAGAGGAATCAGGAACAATTGATTGAAATCAGATTTTTCCGAAAAATTCCAGAAAGATCCGAAAAAATCCACCAGTGCTGCAGGAAAGCTCAGCTACTTTCCTATTTTCTCATTTCATCTTATCCCACTTCATCCTTCATCCAGCACATGCAGTCTAATATGAGTTAGCCCTGACTTGGTTATGAAATATGCACTTTCCACTTAACAATTTGATTTTGTCAGCATCTTTATAGTACGCATCGGTTAAAGCTGAGTGTGTAATATTACATAAGTATTCATAAGCTGTTTTGAAAGAGGAATTAGATACTAAGAATGACCCACTGCCAACATAAGCCATTTGCTAAATGCTCTGTAGCAGGAGATTTAAAAAATGATGGATGTCCATCGTAAAGCCATTTGTATTTCCTACCAATGGACAAATCATAACAGACAAAAAGATCTGCTGAGAAATGACAAGGTAGTTTAATCATTACAGGATTTGTGTCTTCTAACACCCATAGAAGACAGACACATCAAGGAAATGAGAACAAAAACACATTGTCCCCATCAGTACGCAAAAAAAAGAAAATAAAATCAAAGTCTTACTTGGGATACAGCTTAGTAAATGGCTGTGAGTAATAAGCAGCTTTAAGTTCCAAAGGTTGATAATGGGGGCCATGACATCAATAATGATACTTCCTGATGCTTTTGCCTTTAACTTTCAAGCTTGAACCAACCCCACAAGTTGGCATGAATTGAATGACAGCATAAACAGGAGTCGGTATACAGTAATAAATACATAATAACACCAACCAGGAATCTCTGCTGGTTGATGCAAAGAGAAAATAAACGCATAAGATGCACATACCCCAAAGAGCCTTGTCCTCATAATGAATGGTCTGTTTTTTTATGTCAATTTATAATCTAGAACATTTACACATATACCTAATGACATATTCAGTTCAATATAAATGTTCAAATACAGTATAAATGTTTGCTTTTTTTGTTAAACAACAACATGCTTGTCTTCTCAGTTTATCAAACTAAATATATATATGTATTTGCTGTTTTTGTCCTGTGTGGCATTCTACGTATGGAGTACAGGTAACTGATAACGTGGCAAAAGCCACATCTACTGTATCTAGCCCCACCCAAGGTCGAGCAGCCGATTCGGATCTTGTCCATCCATTAAATGGCTGTTATTAGCGGTTATCACTCCCATTGAAGGCCATCAGACTGTGCCCTCTCTACCTATCTACCATTCTTATGGCTGACAACAGCCAACTGTCTGCACGTGTCAAAAATACTTCGTCAGAGTAGCATATCGTAACTGGAGTTACCTAACCAATTTTAACCAATCCACAAGTTTTATGTCCTAATCTTAAGGTCACAGAAGGACAAATATACTTTCTTTTAAATGCCTAAACCTAATTTGAAGAGGTTTTAAACACCAAACCGAAAAGTATGTTTCAGTAGGTAGAGAGCTCACAGTCTGACGGCATTTAATGGGAGTGATAACCGCTAATAACGGCCATTTAATGGGCTGATCACATCCGAAACGGGTGGGTCGAGTCTACACACTGATCTGGAATTGCTCCCATAGAAACCATCTGAAAAAAGGAGGGCCATCTGGTATAATATTTTGAGCTGATTGGAGGACGCACCAGCAAGTGTCTTTGTCAACAAGTATCATTAGAAAAACACAGACCTTTACTATACAGAAATGCATAAAGTCCTTACTTTTGCTCATTTTTCAACAAAGAAATGGTCTCTAGCTGTTCATTGCATATGTTCACCGGTGCCGCCTTGTTTGTTTTGCTTTTCCTGGGCAATTCCTACTATCATCATACCTGAACACCCGCCCATGCGCCCGCAAAGCACATAGCATGTTTGTTTGCCCTGTCTGTCGCTATGCTATGGATTGGCGACCTGGTCCTAACCACCAACCCCGCCCCACACACTCCTTGAGAGCAAGCGGTATAGCTAATTAACGGATGGATGGATGGACAGTGAGAGAAAAAAGACATGAAGAGAGCAAGTTAAAAAAGAGAGAATCTTCTTGTACAGAGAATACATCAAGATATCAGTCTTTATCCAACATTTTTTAGCCTCACTTTAGAAACATAGCTTGATCTGCATCTCTGCATCTAAGTATATTGCTTATCTGAAATGTCAAAACTGAATTCAAGTACCTGACCACAGACACTGGACAAAAACAGTCCAAATCCAGCTACTTTCAGTTTTTAACCAGTCCAAATCACTGCTCAGCATTTGAAATACTACACACTTGAACTGTTGTGGCAGTCCCTCTGACTAGAGAGGAGTTCCCAACACTAGTAATTTTATGGTGCATGGAAGTACATCTGGTACACTCTGTTGTCTATATATCCAAAATCATAACATCTCTGTGTGGTCTTATTAACTGATTCTTAAATTACAACATTTACCATTTTCCAGTGCTTTATTGCTTCATAATCCATCCATTCATCCACCCACCAACTGAGGGACAATACCAGCTTCTCTTTAATGAAGTAGAAGGGCACTCAGAGAGCTCAGACCTCTGCCAAGGCAGCTCAGTCCCTGTGTGTGTGTGTGTGTGTGTGTCCCAGAAACAAACCAAATCTCCAGACAGTGGATACTTAATAATTTGTTTCTCTTGATTCAAGCAAACCAAAAGTGTACCAAACCACAAGTTTTGTACACAGTTATACCATAGATAGATAGATAGATAGATAGATAGATAGATAGATAGATAGATAGATAGATAGATAGATTAAAAAACGTATTCACCCCCTTGGATGCCTTTACATATCAGTCATGATGAACAAAATTTGTCTATTTTGAAAATAAAATGTATTTCAAAACCCCTTTGTTGTCAGAGTGAAAACTAATTTCTCCAAAATAATTACAATTCAATTAGAATGTAAATCATAAATAGGCACCCCATTTAAAGTCACTGACCTAAGTTAACAGAGGTCCAACCAATTGGAGCCAGCAGTCTCACATTGAGTGGAAGGCCTGTGAAGGTAGAAGGTCAAATGAATAGAGTAGAATTTTGGGAAAATGTGGAGAACAGCTACAACTCTGGAGCACATGTATTTCCCAGCAAGACCAAGGCATCCAGCTAAAGCTACACAGAGATGGTTTGAACACAACAATGTCGATGTTCTGGAATGGCCCAGTCAAAACCTAGACCTCCTTATCATAGATAATTTGCGTGGATTTAAAGGGCTGCTTACTTCTTACTTTGAGGTTAAAGGTTTTTTTTTATGTATTTGTCCAAGATTGACATCTACTGAAGATCATGTTATATGATATACTCATGAGATTGACAGCATAAAAAAAAAAAAAAAATAGGCTTCTTATTTTTTCTTTCAGTAGAGATTATTGTCTAAAATTGGATGGTTTGCAGGGTTTTGTTATTGATATAAATCTAAGAAAGTGTTCTTATCTCATACATTTCTTTTGTGTACATAAAGGCATTATAAATGAAAATTATTGAGCGATACAGTGAAAGACTTTTTAAATGCATTGAGAAAACAACTCTTCTGCATTTTATTTGACATGCTCAGGTGAATTATTCCCACTGAACAACGTGAGACAATGAAATGGGCAATTTAAATTGCAGAGTGCCTCAAGCTGTTTGAAGGTGGTAAACAAATGTTTACAGATTTTCTTCCCTTGCATTACACATTAGTACCTAACTCTGTGTCAAGTCAAACTTTAAAAAATTAATGTCATTAGGGCAGACTGGGAGTTAGGTGGCGACAAATAAATACTGCATCATTTAGAGCATTAGAGATTATGACTGAAGGGAATTAATAAAGATCAATATTTTTTTTTACCTTCAGACCTTGTGCATGTTTATTGTGACACAGACATCGTTTATTTAAATGCAGAAGGTTTTGTTTGAGTCGATGACACACAAAGAATGACCACTTTCAGATTTCACAATGTATTTTATTGCTATACAGTATGTTAGCAGTGTGTTCAGTACAAGTGTAAATAATGACTATTTACTCTATGGCCTTCTGCTGTTAAGGTTCACAAATTGATCACATGATATTTATACACGGTACCTAAAATGTGTTTGCTCTGCACACAGTTTAATTTGACAGAGATATGTGTGCAGAGGCAGGAAAGCTCGGTCAGCTCCTGCTTGCAGGTTGGATCACCTCAACAGCAGACGGGTGTCGACTTTGTCAAGGTTGACCTTAATGCATGTGTGACTTGATAAGGATGACATGCTCTCTGCTGACATCCCCTTTGATGTCTATAAAGTGGCGTGAACTGTAGGGTGAGGCTCTCCAGCCGCTGCACTGATTGTGTTTAGCCGTCACTGCTCCCTAAAGGAATAGTTTGCCTTTTTTTTTTACTTTATCTCTGTATATGGTCTGTTTCTGACTTTAGTATTTGTGTGGCTGACAGGACTGCAATAGAACAGGGCAAAATGAAACAGTGAACTCATTAAGTCAGTGAAGTCAATATAATTACTATAGATATTTATTGAATCGAGCCTGATAATTAAAATGTAATTATCTCATGTGTGAGAACCAATGTTGCTGGAAAATAAATGTTCTCTTTGATCTACCTTCACAAGCCTTCCATGGCCTGCTGTCCAGAAGCCTCCATCTTGCTTCACAGAGCAAAATGCAGTGTTTGTGGTCATGTGCTCAAGTCGCTTTCGGACTGCTTTTTTTCCCCACACATTCGGAATGATAAGAACTACGACCGCGGCCCTCAGTTCTTAGAACCAAATCAGCTCCTACTCTGAGACAGGGTCTTGGTATCATCAGAACTCATAAGCTATGATAGATTTACGCCCCTTAAGGCCCCACCATTTTGGAGAAAAAAAAATTGATAAAAAATAACTTATAAAAACTAAAAATTTAACAAGGCATTTTTCAAAAAAAGGCAGTTTTGTCACGTCAAATGATTTGTTATTGTTGTCTTACGGGATGTTTTTACAGACTTTTATTCTAACCGATTCCAACACACAACCGACAACGATTCAGTGACGTTGCACCCATCTGCTTTGAAGCGGTAGTCTAAGGACGGAAAGGGAGCCTGTGGAAGCTGAACTAAGCCCACTTGGTCATTTTGTTTATGCAATTTGGAAACACGCAAACGTGAAACATGTTGATGTTTGCAGTAGCAAGCTATATTTAATCAACCACCATCAAGCAAAGACTGAAAGCCCCATTCAGACTACAACTGGGTGTCAGTGATGTCATTGAAATTGCGCATTCGTGTAGTAGGATTAAAAGCTGTAAAACACCCAAAAGACAACAATCAGAATCAGAAAGGTCTAATTGCCAAATGTTGTGCAGATTTACAACTTTAGGAAATTGCTGCGGTACTTTTTGAATAAAAAGACAAACAAATAACAATAAAATGTGGTAACAGATTGATATACATGAGTGCAGGTAAAGATCAGTGCAAATATGGGTCATTTGACTGGTACAGAGCAGGTGGTGGGAACAGTCTTCTGGTTATTGTTCAGCACACTCCACTTTATATCGCAAACAATTTTTATTAGAATTAGGGATCCACTGTTATCGATACTGGTAATGGGGCTGGGACTGTTGTAATGTACTCGTATCGCTATCAGTTAAAGTTAATCAACACCATGAACCAATACTTAAAATGTAGAAAATCTGCAATAACTTCAAAGAATTTTTTTATTTTCACTTGAAATTGTAAGCTTTTTTTGTGTGTAATTTTTATTAATATTTTTTTTTTAATCCACAATCATTTGTTGTAACTAACAGATAAGAAATAAAACCTGTTTTCCAATTCATTGGTGTTTTTGTGAGGTTGAAGTTTCAGCAAGTACTCATATCAAAGTATCGGTATCATATCGGTTTCAAAAAAGTGATATCATTGCATCCCTAATTAAAATAATTTAATTATAACCTTGCATATTGAAGCTACAACAGCACACTATTCTGTAAAGTCTCGTAATTTAGAAATACATTTTCTAAAAAATTTACAATTCAGTAAAAATTGTGGTTGATTGCTTCCTGAGGTGCATTTATTTCACGATGCATTCACATCTGTATTATTCTTTACAACACAACACATCCATTAAATATCAGAATCTATATCTTGAGATACTACCTCGGTAATCAGTCCCAGAGTAGACTGGTATCTGTTTCACACTTCCTCCAGTTAGCCTAAACTCATCTGATCTGCCACAATAAAAAAAATATATATATTTATGATGTAATTTAGTGCATTTGATATGGATAACACATTTGAATTAACCAATTAAGATATTTTCAATGGCATAACAGGATTAATTTACATTACTTTCATTCCATTCTGTTTTTAATCTGGACTGTGAGTATTTATTATCTGTTTCCAAGAAGACAATATAACTGGCCATTCTTTCATCTAGGCATATAAAGTGGTTTTATTGGAACTAATGCTACTTTTTAACACACATATTGCTTCTATACTGACAAGAGAAACATCACAACTGACTCCTGAATCTGCTACAGACAATTTCACATTTTAAAATAGTCAAAATTTTCAGTACAAATCTACCAATTTTATAAAAGCCTTTGATTAGTGCAGTTCAGTTTTATTATTGTAGTGCTGAATCAGCTAGCATTGCAGGACACTTAGCATTGGAGGTCATCACCATTAATTTATTACATATTAAAATTACATTATGTTAGTTGCCACAAGTAACACAATTCATTGATTTAATGTATTAGCCTAACTCGAATAACGGTTTGCAGGGAAATTATAACATGTCTTACCTGTTACACTGTCCTCGTAAGCTGTCACAACCACAAGCTTATTTTGGTGTTCATTTTTGCACATAAGCAAAACATCAAGGTGTGCTTGCAAAAAACAAAAAAAGAAAAGAAAGAACAAGCTGCCAGCTGGTGGCTGTTAGGCGGCCCAGTATGGCAAGCCGTTTAGGTAAAAACTTTGGATATCCACTGTTGTGTATGCCAAATAGTATGCGATTACACTGAATTACTTAAACCATTTCCCCCTACATGTTTGAACTTTTGCCAAACTAATTCATAAAAACTGTTACTTGCAACTCCTTATTGTCTAGTTCCTGATTTGGCAAACTAGTACGACTCCACTCGCCATAGCACCAGCCCTTGCAGCCCAAATATCAGATTGGCCCACCGGGAAATGTCCCAGTGCTCCCGATTATCCTCTATGGGCCTGCTGTGTGATTCCTAAAGTCCATAATAATCTCCATTGTCTTCTGGGTGTTCAGCACGGCTGCCCCACGACACCACCTCTATCCTGTAGGCAGACTCGTTCCCTTCCGAGATGAGTCCGATAATGGTGGTGTCATCTGCAAACCTTATAAGCTTGACAGACTGGTGGTTGGAGGTGAAGCAATGGAGTACAGGGAGAAGAGCAAAGGATAATGAACACAGCCCTGAGGGGAGACGGTACTTATGGTCTGGGCGTCTGAGACATTCTTCTCAATCCCTTACATGCTGCTTCCTGTACCTCAGGAAGTCAGATCAGGGACATTCATCATGTTCATTAATTCATTCATTCATTAATTCATTCATTCAAAGCAGCACCTCCAAGATGCTCCCAACTCACAGGGGAATAGTGCTAGCGATTCATGATAAAGCATTGGTCAAATGAAGGAGTTTCAGATAATGACACACTGTATCTAGAGGCCACACTTTGGCTGACCCAAAAACTCCCATTATAAGGATATACGCTGATCGCAAATTTAGCTTTTACCATATCAACCCTCGTGGTCTCTGCGCTCCTCTGGCAGCCGTCTCCTTATCATCCCCAAAGTCAGGACACAAACTCATGGTGAGGCGTCCTTCAATTATTATGGCCCTCACCTCTGGAAAAGGACGCCAGAGGATCTCAGACTTCAGAGAACGTTCATGTTTTTAAGAGCAAGCTTAAGACTTACCATTTTAGCAGAGATTTTAACGGATTATTATTTATTAATATATGTTTTATCGCTCTGCATGTTTTATTTGATTTAATCTTTTGTTTATCTTTTAACTAATTATTATTTATTATTTATCTGCTTTACACTTTTATCTGATCATATCTTATGTCGGGGGCTATAGTTGTGATGGTTTGTGGGGTCATTTTAACCTGTAAAGCACTTTGAGAAGCTTTGCAGTTGGAAAAGTGCTTTATAAATAATGTTTGATTGATTGATTGATTCATAAATTATTTGATCGATTCCATTACTATTCATCATGTAGAAACTTGCACTACCCGCCTATGATTGATTCAAGTACACTAAATAATGGAGATCATATAACGGATCGAAAATCTAAATTTGAGCATATCTGTCTCATAGATCAATTTGTGTATGGGTTTTTGGGTTCCTGGGAAATATACTTGTGTTAGCTACTTTATATAGACAATATTGGAGATTGGTGGTTGTTGGTGCATCCCAACTTTTAACAAGTGATGCCCTAAACATTAATCAGTCATAAATGCGGTATCAAATTATTATTTGGAAATATTCTCTCAATGCATCAAAAAAGTGTGTGTCTTTAGAGGTATGGAAGTCTTAGAAGCCTGAACTTTAGATTTATGAAATTTGTTTTGGGAAATATCAACAAAAACACAAAATATGAAATATGGAATGAAAAAAATCTAGTATTATTCTCATATGAAAGGAAAAATATTTTGTTAAGCTTTACATCATAAAATGATCTAAAAAATAAATATAGTGAATACATTTGATTCCCTTCTATTATTCAGTGTTATTGTTTTTTTGTTGTTTTTTATGGGTGGGGGTGGGGGGGTATCCAATTAGCAGCATGGAACACCTTGCACGACACCCTTCTCAGGGTGGAGGCTCTGCAGGCCAACTGAGTTCTCATTGCTTGGACTGTCCACTCCTCCAAAGTAATTAGATCATTCTCTGTGAAGCGATGCTTAAAATGAATCATCTCCTCCTCCCCCCCCCATCCCCTAATGGCATAGTGGGCACATTCCTCCTAAACCCTGTGCTCCAGGTCCATCCGTCCTCTACCACGGCACAGCCTTCCGTCTTCACTCATTGAAGTACCCGCCACCCCCGATTACCCATCCTAGTCGACAACTGCACCTGACAGGAAGCTTGCATGCTCGCATTTAATCCAATCAAAGCCTTACAGTTGGACTCCAGCAGGAGCATTCCTGTAAGAGGTTTAATGATTTTTTTTCTTTCATTCATGCTTATCCACTTGGGGCTTAATTTCAACCACAAATTGCTAAAGCTGACTTCCAGTTATTGTTTGAGTAATCTCTGTTGATAAAGGTGTGTCAGCGCTGTACATACACAATAATTCCTTTATATTTTCGGGACGTTTTCAACAACGGTCATTTCAGTTCAACACAACTTTGCTCCGAAACAAAGGTAAAAAGGTGCTCCTGTGGGTGATGAAATTACAATGCACTCTGACTGGTGAGTGTTGAAGGATAGCCAGGGTCTTTATACAGTTTTGTGTGCAGCCCTGATATTAGGACAAGGCGCTCTGATGATTTCTGACCAAGGAAGGTTTTTTATTTATTTTTTTTTTTTTATCTACTGCTTGGACAAACAAACATATAAAAAAAGAAAAGCGGTGCTGCAATGTGGCCATGAAGATAAGGCTTTGTCTATCACACCTTGGTATGTGCATATAATAGAAAAAGAGAGATTACAGGTCTAGTATAAACACAAATGTCAGGAACCATTTGTCCCTTTGTGAAGGAAATACAGCATTTTGTAAAACTGTAACCGAGTGCTTGAACTTTTTCCACATTTAGTTACCTTACCATCACAAACTTCAATGCATCCTCCTGAGATTATCTGAAAGAGCAACACAAAGACGCGCAATAAAAATAAAGTGGTAGGAAATTCCACAACTTGTTTTTTTTCCAGCTGGTAATGAAAAACAAAATGGGGCATATGTTTGTATTCTGGGGCAGGAATGAATTCATCCTGTAATTGGTGGGCTGTTGGTTCGAATCCCAGCTCCATCTATCTCAGTGATGTGTCCTTGACCAAGACACTTCAGCAACCTGTAAGCCCCTTGTTTCTGTCAGTGTGCCTCAGGGTAGCTGTGGCTACAGTGTAGTAGTTTGCCACCATCAGTATCTGAATAATTGCGTGTGAATGGATGAATAACTCAATGTACTGCAAAGGGATGTGTGGTCCACCAATTGAAAAAGCACTATATAAATGCAGGCCATTTACAATTCTACAGCCCCGTAGGGCCACAAAATACAAAAAACACAACCGAAGAGCAGAAATTATTTGCTTATCTATAATTTGCTTGCCTAACTTCTGTTTTATCCTAACTTCCAATGCAAGCCATATTGTTGTATTGTGACTTTTGAATTCCGATGACCATGCTGAGCCACCTGAGGACGTATTTTGTAGAAACACATTTGCATTGTCTGTTGGGGTGTGTCTCCACCGGCTTTACACGTTTAAAAAATAATGTTTTTGTTGTCTATAGTTTATTCCAGAATAGCTTGATGAAATTGAACAAATTGAGTTTGTTTGAAAACGCTGTTGTTCATATTTTGTCAAAAACAACCACTTAGATTAAAATCTGGACTTTGCCTTTTGGGACAATTGGGAAATTCTAAATCATATGTGTCAAACTCAAGGCCTGGGGGCCAAATCTGGCCCACCATAACTATTTGTGTGGCCCTCTAAGCTCTAGAGCACCTAATTACTATTTTCATCAGTCCAATCAAATTTTGTTTGTTTGAATAGTCCTATATTACATTATTGTGAAAATATGAAAAATACTATTATTATAAGAATTGAGAGACAGATATTTATTAATATTTTTAATGGTTTGTTAAAGATAATTTGATCAATACTTTGCCACAACTGGCCCTTAAAAGACAAACATGACCTTGATGTGGCCTAGAATGGAAATACGTTTGACACCTCTGTTCTATGCTGAACTATTCCATTGTAGCTTTGGTTTTACATTTAGGATTGCCTACAAAGAAAACATTTGCTCCAGTCTCAAAACATTTGTTGCCTCTAAATGGGTTTTCTTCTAGAATTACTTTGTATTTACTCCATCCATCTTCACTCTCCTGGCTGAAGAAAAAGCATTCTCACGGCTAAGGCTGCACTATGTTAGAAAATATCACAATGGTGATAATAATTCTGAATATTGTGCTGAAAATATCAGTTGTGATATCTGTCTACTTTCTTCATTTGTTTCAAATGTGAGCATCTGCTGCCATAAGACTATGTCAAACAAGGAAAATATTATGTTAGCATGTCAAATGCATGTTCAAAACATGTGAAATATATTAGCCAAGAATTAATGAACTCATTTGCAATATTAAACATTGTATAGACAGATAATACAATGATGGTATATGCATAAACCTTACCCACCACCATGTTTTGGTGCGCATGTTGTGTTTGGGCAGTAGGTTTCCCACTAAACACGGCACTTTGAATGTCAACCAAAAAGTTTCACTCTATGTTTACATGTTAGCTGTGTCCTTGGATTCTTTCAATAATTCAAAAATCACACCCCCTTCTTTAAAGGTCAGACTTGTTAAAAGCAGCTTTTCAGATTTTTGTTTGGAAAACAACTTAAAAAAACAAGCTTCAACCTTCCACTTCTCAATTCTCTACTTTCTCTTGAACTATCACATAAAATGTTGATACAATACCCCTCAAGTTTGTTATTATCACAAAATGTGGAAAAACTCCAAGAACTAATACATTTACAAGTCACATAAAGCCTGAGAAAGTGAGGTGGGGAACTGATTCAGGTCAAAGGTTTAGCCAGACTGACAATGCCACAGGAGACAAAACCCACATACTGAGGAGAAAGAAAGCCTCACTGAGGGCAAAAAGTGAGTCCACCACAAGGTCCATGAGCGGCCTTGTGAGATCAGATGTCTGGATTTGTGATGTGTGACTCACCCTCGTCACAAATATACACACGAATGAGTCCACAGCGGCCACTTGACATGCAAATGTTCACATAAAAGTAGCAAGAGCCACGATGTCAAGGAACCAGTTTATTCCGAGAGTAAGCAGCTCATCACACGACAGGTTCATTGCAAATCCATTTAGTGTGAAGCGCATTAATCATGCTGCGGGCTGCCAAGGTGTCGCCATTTATGCTACCCTGTAGATTACAAGAGAAGGATGTTGGAAATACTGCTTAATAGCGAGGAAGCTCTCATTACTGTCTCGCCAGTCATTCATTTCTCCGGTGTTTCATGTGGTCTTACATGAATTCAAAGAGGCCTGATGGCAAAGCAGGAGGCTCATTCAGCATGTACGCACCATCTGCGGCAACCTGCAAGTGTCAGACTCTCCTTGCAAAGCAGGTGTTCACAAAGTTTGAAGGTATATTACTGGGCCATTTGCGGAAATAACCTGCTGGATGGTAGATGTAGATATCATTAGGGCATCCTCAATCTTCCCGTCAAACTCAAAGGTACGGACTCTAAATTAGATTCCTCTTGCAGAACAGTGCAGGGCATAAAGTACCAATGTGGTATTACATCAAAGCAGATTAAGACTCCATAAATACTTCCAGAGATGAATGATATGGACAATAAAAGCAGTGCTAAATGTATACACCCATCAGAATAAAAACAAACATTGGGAATGATCCTATCTGCATGTCTTCTAGTACTCATTTGGACTTCACAGTCTCCTGGTGCCAATTAAGGAGTAAAGGAAGGGATTTTCACTTTTCCTAACTTAGGCTTTAATTACGGCAATAAAAATATCAGCTTGGGGAGTATAACTTATCAATACATTCAGTATACCTGTATTCATATATCTGAAATACTATAAACTTTACTGTTACTGTTAACTGTAAAATACATATCTGAAAGAATCTTAGAGGATTTCATGCCTCTCTTAACTAGGCCAAACCAACTATGCTGTTGGTATCATTAGGCGTATTTCCACTTTCGGAACTTTAGGGTAATTTAACCAGATCTTTTTCTAATGTGGTAATCTGTGGGCCCACTCCTTTCAGCCACTTTGTCTCTGTACATAATTGACCCTGTAAGGAATCAATACAATCAAGACATCCACCAATTACAACAGTTTCAGCAGCAAGTAGCATCACTGTTCAGTGCAAAAAGGCACAGAGAGCAGCAGAAATAACAAGAAATTGACATGCAAGAAGCAGACCTCTCTGATGTTTTTCTGTTTGATGTGAGGTGATAGGAAGGTTCCAAGTACACACATTTCCACATTTAGATACTCAGCTGGTTCAGGAAATAGGCTCAAAAACAGCTGTTTGTCTAGTTTGATAAATGCGGGTATTGAGAAGTTCAAAGTTCAGTTCAAATTACCTGACGTTCCAATAATGGAATCGGATAGTGGAATTTCAGGTGCTCACAATTGGTAATTTCACCAGATCCTTTTCTGCTCCTCTCAGCCTCTGTCTAAAGACATCTGCAAATTACAACTGATTCAGCAGCAGGTAGTGTCAATGATCAATGCAAAAATGCAAAAAGGCACACAGAGCAGCAGAAATAACAAGAGATCGACATTGAAGATGCAGGGCTTGTTGAAATGGAGACACTCAGGTATCGGGAAATTCCGGTCAAACAACCTTGAAGTTCCAGTAGTGGAAACACACCTATTATAATGTTGAAGTCAGTATCTGACCTGTAGCTTCTGATTTAGCTCCTGTCACACACTAAACTGACATTTGGAACCTTTGAATTAGTTGCTAATAATACTCTGGTCTTTTCTGCCTAATCTTGTTTTACAGCCTGTCAGGAGTTCCCCAGGTGAAAGATTGTTCAATAGTATTTTCTCTGTTGTAAAGTTAAGGGGAACACCAGTCAAAAAGATCTTCATCCATCCCTGGTTCATACCTGCTTGTCCTTGCAGGGTCACAAGGGTAAACGGGTGCCTATCTCCAGCAGCTGTTGGTTGTACCTCGACAGCTCACCATTAAATCACAAGAAACAAACAAGGCAGACAACCTTGTACACGCACATTAACATGTAAGGGTAATTTAGATTTAGACTAATCAGTGGTTATATTTTTGGACTGTGGTAGGAAACAGGAGCACACACAAAGAACTCACGCATGCACAGGGTGAACATGCAAAATCCATGCAGGTATTTGAAGCCAGGATCTTCTTGCTGCAAGGCAAACAGTGTTACCAACTGCTCACTCATACGTCCAACCAAGAACACAATAACTAAACAATAATACCAAAACAGTCAATAGGAAATTGTATTTTGTTGACTTCATGTGCCAACCTGGACCAGAAGATCTTATTGTTTGGATATAAGGTAAAAATAAGAACAAATATCCAAAAATATTAAAGGTCACTTGACTATGTTATGTACTTCTGCCTGCACATAGTGGAGAAAAGTCAACCTATCTTGTTTTCTTTTTATAATCTGCTCCCTGAACATGTCTGTATGTAAATGATTCTATGTGCAAGTAGTAGACATGTCTATAAAAAGCAGCAGACTGAATAGATAGAATGCATGGTGGCATCACAGTTTGAGCAATAGTGTTCCATCATCCCATAGTTAATGTCGGTGAAGGTCACAGGACACAGAGGACAACTTGTAAACCCATGAGACAGTATTGCCAGAATTCCAGTTTGATATGGAATTTATTTTAGGTTTGAATGAGACCAAGTGGTCATATTGCCTAACTAATTAACATGGGGCATATTGTTACAAGATGAAACGGTCTCCTGTAATAATTGTTTCCACCACTATTGGCCCAAATGGTACCTAATGCAACCACACCTTCTGCATTCCAGTAATGGGACCCCTATCAAACTATGTGAATATTAGAGATTTACCAAAAAACTGTCTGTTGAACATCTGTAAATGCAACTGTGAAATACCAGGTTGCAATGAAAATAAGACTATATAAGACTATATAAGCTATATTATGACCAAAATTATTATTGCAATTATTCTTTATTAAAACTGAGATCTTGATTATTTTACAATCTCCTTAATTAAGAATGACTACACAAATTTATTTAAATTTAACAGTGGCTTTAAAACACTGTAATTAAGATTTCTTTTTTTAGACTATTTCAGACTATTCCATAAATTGGTTAAAATCTACAGTCCTTCCAATCAACTGTTCTTTCCAGGGTCCCGTTGCTGTGCAACTCCGGTCGGGAAATATTACATATCTAGGTATCCATATCTCACCAAGACTGGCAGACTTATCAAAGCTAAACTATGTCCCACTTTTAAAAAAAAGTGGAAGATGATCTGGCAAGATGGAAATCCCTTCCAATATCACTTATTGGAAGGGTAGCAACAATAAAAATGATGGTTTAACCTAGAATCAATTATTTATTCTCAATGATCCCAAGGAAACCATCACCTGATTGGTTTAGATCTCTGGACTCTTCTGTCTCTAAATTTCTTTGGAAAGATAAACCCCCACGTATCAGCTTAAAAACACTGCAGAAGTCCAAGGATAAAGGAGGTCTAGACCTACCAAACTTTCGTCATTATTTAGTAGCTAACAGGCTCCAATACACATCAAGATGGGTAAAACACAGTTATATCGATGAGTGCTGGGTAGATGTTGAACAGACATTATGCAATAAGATAAAACTTTCAGATCTACCATTTATTAGCTCAAATATAAAACAAAATGAATGTTTTAAAAGTATTAATATCAGCTCCTCTCTGACAGCTTGGTGGGAATTTCTTAAAATGACAAAGACCTCACTAGTCCCATGCAGGCGTACACCCATCTGGAATAACCCGGATATCTTACAAAAAAAATGCATGATCAACTTTCCAAACTGGAGTTGTAAAGGAATTGAATACCTGGAGCATATATTTGATGGAACAGACTTTAGCCCATTTAATACATTGGTTACACAATATGGAATTAACAAGAATACATTCTTAGAATATCAACAAATTAAATCAATTATAAAAAATAAATTTAGGCTCAATACAGTTGATTTATAAATTCCAGGAAAAGTTTTAGACTTTCTTAATCTTAACCCTCCCAAACTGCTATCTAAAATATACAAAACATTAAATAGAATAGATGAATCAATAGCCCTTCCTATTTTAAAATGGGAGATGGACTTGTCTATCTCATTTGACCGAAACCTCTGGTCTCAGATTTCCTTAAGGACCTTTAAATTTCCAAAAAAATCCTAATCTACGATTAATACAATATAAAATCCTTCATAGAGTGCATTATACAGGCCAACAGATGTTCAAGATGGGTTTTACGCCATCTAATACCTGTTTACAATGTACAAGCAATCTACCAGACAATTATACTCATGCTTTTTGGTTCTGTCCACCTGTCAAGAAATATTGGTACCAGATATGTGAAGACCTATTGAAGTGTCTGAAATGTAATATCACACCTTCTCCCACAGTTTGCTTGCTGGGAAATTTAGATGAAGTTACCATGGATACAAAGTCTATGCAATTAGTTCACATTACCTTATGCATCGCTAAGAAAAATATCCTCTTGAACTGGAAAAATAAAAATACTCTGAATATTAATCAATATAGAGATCTCCTTCTGGATTACATTGGTCTAGAAACGGCTTCTGCCTCCACATCTGATCGATCTTTCTGGCCTCCCTTGATCAGCTCCATCACCTAGTGGGGTCGGGCCCTTGATTTTGTTCTGTGGGACACGATTGCCGATGTGGAGTTTAAGGGTTGGTGGTGACTGCTAGGGGTCCTCGGGGTTGGGTCTGCTTGCGGTTGGGGCGGTAGGTGCTGTGAATCTCGCCTGGGGTGGGACTTTGGGGGCTTTGTGTGGTGACTCCTAGTGGCTGCATGCGGCGCATTAGGGGGGTCGTGCTGGCGGACACTGGTTACTGGCCTGGTGCCGTGCTGCTCTGGAGGGATCTGGGCTTGGCCTGGGGCTCGGGCTCTGAGGCGGCGTGCCCCCCGGCCTGTGTCCCTGGCTGGGGCTTGGCCGGTGGGGGGGCCGCTGTCGCCGGTGCCGGCTGGGGGGGGGCTGTGGTCGGCCGGTGGACGCTGCTGCCTTTTCCACCTCCCTGGGCTGGTTCTTGTCGCTGGCTCCCCGATGGCCCCTTGCCGCGCTCTGCGGGGTGCTGGGGTGGGGGCCCTTTGACCGGAGCTGGTCGGCCTCCGCGGGGGACTGACCGGGTGGTGGGGTGCGGGCTGGTGGGTGGGGATGCTGGGTTTGGTAGCCTCCCGGCCATCGGGCGGTAGTAGCAAGGCTGGAGGTTGTCGGCCTGGGGGGTTGGCCGCCTGGGGCATCGGTCTGCTCACGTGCCCGGCGCGGCATGTCCGGGGTATCCCGGGGTGCGGGATGGAGGTTACATCTTCGCTACCCGGTGGCGGCCTGGGTCCCAATTTTATTGAGCAACTTAGACACTTACACTTGCAACATTTACATGACACACCCACATGTAGGGACCTGGCGGTGGGTGCGCCTCAGCACTGGAGGCGGGGCCCCTTATAATGGGCCTCGCCTGTGGTGCCGGTACCCACTGTTTAAATGCATCTAGACACTGAGGGCCCGGGGAGGGAGATGGGGGTACCTGGCAGTATTCCCATGTCCCACCCCTCTGTTTTAAGTGCACATTAGAACAACACGCAACAACACCACAATTGAGCAGGGGGAGAGAGGCTGGGGGTCTTTCCACACCCCTGTTCGTTGGACCATCAGGGGTTGGAGCCCGGGTAGATTATCAGGCCGTCTGGTCGGGGACCTAGGCTGGTGGGCTACTCTTGCCGGGGTGGGGGCCTTGGCGGTCTGCTTGTCCCCGTCCTGGTGGGCAAGGGGTCCGTCTCCCGGGTGCAGGTGCAGGTTGCTCTATCAGGGCGTCTGTCCCTGGGCCTGGGAGGGGTGTATGAATGAGTGTACAGCGTCCTTTTTTTGTGTGTCCTGTATATGTAAGAATGTGTGCGCATGAGAGGGAGGGTACGTATGAGTGTCTCTGTCTGTCTATGTCTACTTGTCAGGTTGGGTGTTTGGCTGCCCTCTGGCCTGGTGCATCTTCTTCCCCTCCGTCACTCCCCGTCGGTGATGGATGCTCCTGCCCGCTGGTCGATGATGGCTCTCGATGCCTGGGGCCGGGGGTCCCGGTTGCGGCCCGGCTCGGTCCTGGTGCATGCCTGGCTGGTCCTGGGTGGGCCGGTGTGTCGGGCGGCTGCTGTTTCGGGCCGACATCCTCCTTGGATTGACTGGGGCACCTCTTATGGGGGTGCCAGGATTTTAAAGTAGGTTGGTACCGTCCGGTGGATTGGTGGGGACCGCTCTGCATGGGGCGGGATCTGGACCCGGGAGCTGGTAGATCTGGATGTCCAGGTGCTGGCTGGGCGCGGCCTTGGGAGGGCGTACATCCGCTGTGGCTTTTACTGTGGCTCCCTGGCGTGTGGGGGGGGGGGCGGGTTGTTGGCGGTGGGTATTGGTCCGGGGTGGCGGCGCGTGTATTCTCCGTCGGTCGGCTGCGGGCGCCTCCTGCCCCGCGGCGGAGGGGCCCTGCTGGGGGGCGGGGTGTCCCTGATCCCCGTGGCCTCCGGGTCCTGTTCCGGGCCCGTCCTGGCGTAGCCGGTTTCCGGCGGAGCCCGTGGGCTCGTCCCTGCGATCTCTCGGGCCCCAGCATTGCGGCTGCTTGGTGTTCCCCTGGGGCTTCCATCTGTTCCTCTCTTGGTGGGTGATCGGCCCTGCGCTGGTCCGCCTGCGGCTCCTGCGCTCTGTGGGACTCTGGATGCATGCGTCTCCTGCCTCCTTCATGTCTGTGTCGATTCCTGTAGGACGGATTGACGGTTCCTTACACCAGCTATCAATCACTTGCATGGGGAAACCTTATTCAGACCAGCATGATCGCAGACACACATAGGTGTGGGGACATTGGTGTGGACGGACATATCTTGAGCTGAGGTTATCGTCATTAGTTAGCTTTTACCAGGAGCTTACCAGAAACATTAGTATTGTGTTCATTAATCCATGCTTGTGTGTAGTGATTGTGTAATTCTTAGTTTTTATTACTTGATCTGAACTATTGGTGTGGTTCTGTTCAGTTCGTTGTTTTTGTTTGTTTTCTTTTACTGCTTCTCTGCCATCCGGCAGAGGCTGAGGACTGGGATGTTTTCTTGTGTTCTTTGTTTGCCTCCCTGTCTTGTGTCGTCAGTTCGAGCCTCTGCTGGTGTGGTTTCTTTTGTTTACCTTCTTCCTTTCTTCCTTCTTGTCTCGGATTCGTGTCCATGACTTCAGGAAATTGAACCCTCAGTAATCACTAATAAAGATAAAAAAAAAAATAAAGATTTCTTTTTTTAAAGGTCCATTGTGTAATAAATTCAGCTTATTATTAAAAAAAATCAAGTACTGCTTTCATAAATATGTACTTTACCAAGGTCTAATCACAATCGCATTATTATGAATGCGTTCTCGTGTCCTAGAATACGTTGTTTATAGATACAGAGGGTGCACCACCCCCCATCTGAGGCTGCCATGTTGCATCACCATCTTTGAATACGTTAACCGAAAGGGGTTCAACTTGTTAGCTTTACACGTTTTAGCCAGTGATGTCGGGGGGAGGGGGAGAGGTAAAGAACAGAAACGAGCAATGAGCATAAATAAAGCAGAATATTGTATGGTTCTCTACCTCATCACCTGACAAGACAATCGAGCTTGTGCCAGACGTTGACATGCTGACACTTCTCAGCTTCCGTAGTAGTAATGACATGTTATAACGGCGAGAAGCCAGAGAACACTGCTCAGTTGCATGCATTCACTTAGCGCGGTTGGAAGTAATTCTTACACATGGGGGTTTTAATGAAACACATTTCTCTCATGGGATTCAAATAAAGTTAACCTTTGTTTTTAGAAAAAAAAAACAATCAAGTGCAAATACTGATTGAGATATACAGTACAAAATGAGACAGGACGCTGTTTTATCCAAAGTGTCGATTGGCTTCCTAAATCCCTGTTTGTTCACTGTGCCTTGAGTATGCTTTTGAGCTGTCAGGAATTTCTTTTATATTATTTTCTACATCTAATTTGTCATGAAAATCAGCCTTACAATACAGGCCATAGTTCTGTGTAACATCTCAAATGAATGGCTTCAACCAGCATTTCAATTCATGGTTCAATTTCCACTTCATTCTGTATTTCTAAAGGTCGGGTTAGATATGATTACAGTTTAACGTCTGTCAAAGAGTTTCAACCCAACAGTGAACAAGACGAGTGCAGCCGATTCAGATGTTGTCAATCCAATAAATGGCCGTTATTTGCAGGTATCACTCCCATGCCGTCACACTGTCTCCTCTCTGCCTACTAGTAGATTATCTACCATTCTTATCCGTGATAACAGCCAACTGTCCGCACGTGTCAAAAATGCTTCGTCAGAGTAGCATATTGTAACTGGAGTTATCTAACCAATTTTAACCAACCCAAAAGTTTTATGTCCTAATCTTAAGGTCACAGAAGGACAAATCTACTTTATTTTAAATGCCTAAACGCAAGTACCTTTTTTTGCTCAGTATGAGGGATTGCTGAGGAATTGCTCTGGTTGGAGTCTGCATGTGCCGGGCACAACCTCACGTCGATGACTCATCGCAATCTGCTGGGTCTCCTTACATAGAAAACTTAACTGATTGGAATGTTTTTATAATTGTATTGAAATTACTTTTGTTGTAAAGTGCCTTGAGATATCATTTGTTGTGAATTGGTGCTATAAAATAAAAGTGAATTAAATTGAATAAGAATCCCTAAACATAGCAAAAAAAGTCGCTAAGTTGGTTACACTGCTTGAGACCTGTTAACAAGTTTGTGCTGAATTAAAACAAGGTGGAGCTGTGGAAGGTATGCCTCATTACAGCATAAATGGAGTTAACTATGAAGGAGGAGCAAAAAATTTGATTATTTTATTTTTATGATCGTTGAAAATTTTGATTGGAATTAAGTTCGAAATTCAATTAATCAACCAGTTTTAACTAACAAAAAACACTTTTCAGTGCTGAAATAGTTACAGCAGGAAAAAGATTTAAAGTTAGTTGTTATACTGTATGTAAGGAAATGTAATAAAGTATATGAAAAGATGACATGGGTGTCATTTGCTCAGGTTACGTTGGAAAATAAGCAAAACCCTCATATAACAGCACAATTGCTCTGTTTTATACTTTTGTCATGGAATATCCTGGATTTGAACAAGCTGGCAGCCTTTTTGAAATCTAAGAATTACAGTAAATATCTATATTCTCCAGGGAACACACACATACACTACTAATTTGGTAATGCTTGCTATATAAACCATGTTCACAGCAGAATTTGATTAAAATCAAGATTAAAAGTATTTAAAACAGAAGTGCGTGACTGTTTTTTTCATTTAAAAAAACGAAAAAAAAAATATATTTAAATTATAAAACCCCTAAACCCTGAATGCTATTTTCTGCTCCTAATATGAATAATTACTGATCACTAACTGTCGGAAGATGTATGAAAATAATTTGAAATTTGTTTTTGTGTGATTTTCTTTTAAATAGTTTAATTCATCTCTAAATATGACCTAATACATATTCTTTTTTTGGTGACCTCCTAATCACCAAATCACCACCATCTAGTGATTGTTATGAAAATCAACCTTACAATGCAGGCCATAGGCCTGTGTAACATCTCAAATGAATGGCTTCAACCAACATTTCAATTTATGGTTCAATTTCCACTTCATTCTGTATTTCTAAGGGTCGGGTTTTACAGTTTAACATCTGTCACAGAGAGGCAACCACACAGTGAACGAGGTGAGTGGCTGAACTGTGTGTGTGAAATCTGGGATATATTAGTGTGCAGTCATTTATTTTTTAGGGATGGATACCGAAACAGTCTATTAAATTAGCCCCAGGACTGACTTTGATGGTCCTCCCAGCTTCAGCCTCATTGGTCCTCTTAACGGTAAAATTAGGGTCTTATTATCTCAAGGAAATTTCGATCAAACGCAACTGGACTTGGTAATTTGTCTTGGAAGACATTTCACCTCTTATCCACGAGGCTTCATCAGTTCATGCTCGCCGCTGACCAGGCTGGGACTGGTCCAACTAACTGGTGTGGCGACTCAGCTATTTAACCTCTTGGAGGGCTTTTACAAGAATCATTACGTCATTGGATCCTTTGTGTTCCATGTCTTAACGACGGTCGTTGGCGTGTCGCCTATTGGTGGAGGTTAGGTTTCGGCTTCATTAGTGCCCTATTGTGTTATAACGACTGTCATTAGAGTCACAGTTGTTTCTGTTATTAGAGGCTAAGTTGTTGAGTCTCCTAGGAAGGGATGAAAGTGCAGCATTGTAAATTGGAGATAGGTGATGTCTCAGGCCTCCTCCTCTGTTTAGCGATGGTTTCTCTACTTTTACATAGATGGCTTCTTTTACTCCTCTTTCAAACCATCTGTCCTCTCTGTCTAATATCTGGACATTGCTGTCCTCAAAGGAGTGGGCTTTCTCCTTGAGATGTAAATGAACAGCAGAGTCCATGCCTGAGGAGTTAGCTCTCCTGTGTTGGGCCATGCGTTTGTACAGTGGTTGTTTGGTTTCACCAATGTAGAGGTCCTTGCATTCTTCATTGCATTGGATTGCATACACCAGGTTGCTTTTGTGTGCGTGTGGTGTTCTGTCCTTGGGATGTACTAGTCTCTGTCTGAGTATGTTGCTGGGTTTGAAATACACAGGGATACTGTGTTTGTTAAAAATCCTCCTGAGTTTTTCAGAAATCCCAGACACATATGGAATGACTACATTGTTTCGTTTGTTTTCTTTTTCTTTTTCAACCACTTTGTTGACTTTCCTTCTGGAACTAGCTGCAGTTTTCACAAAAGTCCAGCTGGGGTAACCACAAGTTGTGAGGGTGTCTCTCACGTGCTTGCGTTCTTCCCCTTGGGCCTGTGAGCTGGTGGGTATGTTATCAGCTCTGTGTTGGACATGGAGCACAAAGGATCCAATGACATAATGATTCTTGTAAAAGCCCTCCAAGAGGTTAAATAGCTGAGTCTCCACACCAGTTAGTTGGACCAGTCCTAGCCTGGTCAGCGGCGAGCATGAACTGATGAAGCCTCTTGGATCAGAGGTGAAACGTCTTCCAAGACAAATTACCAAGTCCAGTTGCGTTTGATTGAAATTTTCTTGAGATAACCATGACCTGGATGAATGACAATATTCACAGGCTTAGGGTCTTATTCATCTTCTAAATTTCTAAAATAATTTCTCCATAAAACTAAACTGTTTTTGGTAATAAGTAAGTATATGTTATGCACTTGTAGCAGCACACATCTGTGCATCGTGTATTTTAATCCAGTATGCTTACATTTTAGATTATTATCTGCTCTTCAGGAGACATGCACAAAACAAGGCAACTGTTATAAAGTATCACTACCATTTTTTGAATGTCAAACTTGATCAGAACCAATGTTATCCACTGAAGGAGAGCCAGAGTGCTGAGTACATGTATATTGAACAAAAAGGTATGCTGCATGCCTCAAGCACAAAAAAGAACACAGAGTCATGAATCATTTCAAATTCATAGTTTGTCATCATCAGATAGGGCTTATGACAGGATTTGATGGATGGGCCTGCCAGAGGGGAAAAAATTCAACTAACCTATTCGAGCTGCGGTGAATAAGAAGAGGGAAAATACTATATAGTTTGCAAGATACATCACTCCTCAAAATAAGTGTACACATAAATAGATGTAAAAGTAATGAATTCTGCCAAATCACAGCCTAAAAGTGTTGTTGCTTTAGAATGAGAACATCTGGAGAGTTTTTACGCCTAAAACAACCCTGGAAGTCAACAACATTCCCTTTGCAAAAACATCAATTTTGATAAGGATCAGCCTAAACTCTTCAGCAATGCTCAACCTCTTCTTTGCTAATATCATACACGGAAAGGGAGATCTTAAATGACAGTATTTTCCTTTCTCCGCTCAATCTGCCTAAAAAAAAGACAAACATACTGACTAAAAACTGACACAAGATGTTTTACAGCTGATCAAAGGTATAGGACCACACCTCCAAAAGACCTGTAAACTCTCCTCAAAAACAGAAGTCAAAGTTTCAAACATTAACTCAGTAATCAGTACCTTCACCATTATTGTTGATCTCTTCAAATATTTGTTATGGCTTGCTTGATACAAGCGTTTCCATGAGGTGATTGGGAACATTTCTGCAAGCGGTGAAGACCGCAGCACAAAGGGCATGTACTGTCTGGACCTGTTGTCCATCTTTTGCAAACTTCCCCTGCCATCCATCCCCAAAGCTTCTCAATTGGATTTGTATCAAGGGAACATGAAGGAAGGTCCAAAATAATGATTTTATTCCCCTGGAAGAAGCCCCTTGTCCAGCAGGCTTTGGGTACTGTATCATTGCCCTGTTGAAAAAACCCCAGTCGTTACCACGCAGACGAGGGACCTTAGTCATGAGGGATGTTCTCTGCAACATCTGGACATAGCCAGCAGCTGTTTGATACTCCTATAGCTCCTGAAGATCTGTTCCATTGAAGTTTGAAAAAGCACCCCAGACCACAATGGTGCCCCCTCCACTGTGCATCTTAGGTGGGATCTGCTTCCCAGTAAAACTGAAAACCGTCAGGACCATCAAGGTACATTGTTTTGTCTTTGAAAAATAATACCTTCTTCCTCCTTTCAATTTCTCATGTTTGATGCTCTCTTGCAAAGTCCAAATGGTCAGTTATGTGGCATTCAAGGAGAAAAGGCCTTTGACAATGTTGCTCTTTTTTTCTTTTTGAAGCTCTTCTGTGTCAGATGCCGTTTGATGGTCATGAGCTGCAGTGGTAAGTAAAGGTCTTAATTTGAGTTGAGAATTATCCAACATCATAAAGGACAGCAAATTGATTCCATCCCTCCATCCACTTTATTCTACTTATCAGAGTCATAGCGGCAGTAGTGAGCAGCACCTAAAGCAGAGAGACCCAGACTTCCCTCTCCCAAGCCACTTGGGCCTGGAACAATAGTCCCTCGAGGGTGTCCTGTGTCTTCCTCTGGGTCTCCTCCTGGTGGGACGTGCCACGACGACCTCACCAAAGAGGCGAGGTGTGGAGCCGCTGCTCCTCCACAATGAGAGGATTCAATTGAGGCATCCTCTGGCTTAATGCAAGTGACATTTTTTGAGGGTCCTCCACTTGATGTTTTTGTTCCATAATCTTCAGGATCATTTAAGAAATTCCAAAGAGCTGTCTTACTGTGTCCCACCTCAGCAGCGAGGAGGCACTGAGAGAGATGCTTTTTTTCATTTCCATCAGAACATGATGACTGTAACAAGCTGAAAGAAAATGACAATCAATCCACATTTTTGCACGAAGCTGAAGTTGGTTTCCGTTTCTAGAGTCCGATACAGAAAACGGCTAAAGGACAACGAAACCAAACCTTTCTCTCCTCTCAGCATTTTTAATATGTTCTACTTTGAAAACTGCAATTCTCAAAAATGTTAAATCTGGACTAGGTTATTCTGCACTAATAGCAGAGCAATTAAAACCAATTTTGGGATTCATTAAACCTTTATATGATTATTGAAACTCCAATAAAGGCTGATTTCAGCTATTACTCTAGACTCCTTCTAGTGTCAGTTTTTACACTGAAGAAATTATTTTTTTCGAAGGTCCATTGATCATCACACAGATGTTAGATCATGGTAGGAATAGGTGAGGAGAACCACAGTCTGAAATTTAGAAATATGTTAGGGGAAAGTACATTTGAATGTCAATACCTTGTCTTAAAAAGTACAGTAAATGTGGAAAAAGCATTTTCTACTGAACTACTTTATGAAACACAGGCACCAATAAATGCATTGGAAAAGGTCAACAAGCCAACCAGGGCTGAGGTACTGGAACAAATTGAGCATGGCAAGATGGGAGAATTAGAGTGACTGAACAATAGCAGCAATAAAAATGTATTGTATATTCTATGTTCTTATCTTTATGAATGCTCAAAAATCATAATAACTAAATGTATTTTTTTAAGTGAAAAAGAAGAGCTTCTCATGCAAATAAGAGCTAAAATTGAAAGATGTGCAAATCTCGGAACTTCTCTGGAACATGGTTCAATAAATTCCTTTAAAAGTTTGAGGCTGGATATGTTTTATTGTAGTTTCACGAATCTCATAAAGGTTTCACAAATGCCAGAGTTTATTTTAATAATGCTGCTATTAGTGTAGAATAATCGAGTGCATGTTTAAAATGTCTGAGTATTTTAGTTTTTAAACTACAGGAGATTAAAGATGCTCAGAGTAGAAAAAAATGGGTGTAATTGCCCTTAATCCATTTCCCGAATCGGAAGCTAGAAGCCATCTTGGCCAATGAAAAGCAGGTGGTTTTAAACTTTTGATCAACTTTAAAACAGCCTTGTTAAGTTTAAGCATTACTTCCAACAAAGTGTATGCTCTAAAATGTTTTGTCTCACGCTCACTTCCTCTTGTTGCATGTTGGGCACGACTTGGAAAAGTTTTGAGTTACAACAATGCCAAATATCTTTTTTTTGTGCCATTTTTCAAGTGGTCTTAAACTTTTGATCGGGACTGTACTACTGAACATGTCATTTTTATTATTTTAAAGTTTCACAAGTAATAATATAATATGAACAGATTTTTGGGATCACATCAGTCAAAAAAGGCCTGGTGCATCAGTGATGCCATCAAGGCTTTCCTATTTCAAGTACTCCTCCAAATTCAGCCAACAAATTTGTCCTCTAAAAATAATTTCTTGTCCTTGGTCCTACTGCGGACAATTCCTGATTTTTTTTTATTATCATCCATCAACACAATTTTCAGTTATGTTGCTACTACATGTGACCCCCCCCCCCCCCCCCAGATGTTGATCACCCCCACAATCTAATCATGTCTGCCTGGTGCTACTGAGCCCACTTACTGAAAAATGTATCAACATCTGCCAATGAAGTTCTGAGTTCTATTACTAACAAACCACAAAAAGCACTTGGAGAGTGCAGACTTCCGCCATGTATTTAAACAATCTGGGGAAAGCCCAGGTGATGATGTCATGGCTTTTAAAAGTTCCAATAGGTTAATTGACACATTTGAGTTAATTGGAGGCAAACCTTTTGGATGTATTTTAAGGTTACACCTGGAGCACACTGCTTTCTGGTTTGACCTTCTGGTTTGATGGGAAAATCAGGGAGGAAAATTGAGGAGCTAAAAAAGTCTCTCACAAAAGAAACTCTCTAGCTGTCTGTCTTCACCAAATCATTCATCATATCTACTCAATTACTGTCATATCCTACCCACTTTAATTAATTAACCCATTTGCAACCTAGTCAAATTTACACCAGCAATATAAAAAATCATGCTTATACTTTTCCCTACTTTGCTTCCCCATTTTATAACATATTCACCTTTGCATGTTCCTGTTTTAAGACCAGGCTGAATGGCTGTTATGGATTCAGACACTATAAAATCTCAAATCCAAAAAAAAAAAAAGTAGATGTGACAAAAATATATATAAATAAATAAACAAAAGAGGCAAACATCAAGAACATATTTAGGTATTTCTTGGGCAAATACTGAATAAAAAGAAATATCTAGGAGTTTCCAAGGAAATGATGAGTTACTTTAAGAGGATTAAAAATTCCTGGAAATCATAACAAGAAACCATTTGATGAAATTGGGTTTAGGTCTTCACATGAAATGTATAGACTTTCATGCAGTGGACTATTTTTAGCCAGTGAAGGGTAAGAAAAAAAAGATGAAAGTAACCAACTGCTCAGTATAGCACACTACATGGCAATCCTGTTCCCCATCCATCAAAGCACAGAAAGTAGGGGCTTTGACTTATTCATAAGCCAGTCCTCGTCTGTCACCAAGGATTAGACAAAGACAGATCACAGAAAAGGTAGCAAATCTGCTGGGAAAAGCAAATTGCAAATCAAAACAATTCAAACAGAGGTGCGAGCAGTTTACTGTACTTTCTTAGCTGAACAGGTTGCTGCAGCTTCAAGGCTGGAACTGCTGAGAGGAGAAGCTTTTGCAGGAGAGACGAATGAACAGATATTTTATCTCACTGGTTGTTGTTGGGAGTTATTGAACTAATTTCAACACTACATCGCTTTGAGGTTTCTACAAGCAGCCCGTCAGGAATAATTCAACGTGATTCTAGGTGCACAGCCCCTATCTAGCTTTTGTCAGTCTCCATCAGCGAGTGAAGGTCACGGCTCTATCCTGCTTACCGTACCTGGCCCCACACAGCCACTTCACATGTCCCTCTCTTTGAATCATACCATACCACTCTGGCAGATAATCTGATTCTTCTTTTCATCACAAATATCCTCTAAAAAGGCTCAAATTATTTTCATGAAAAAGAAAGTAGACTGTCTGATGTTCCCTTTTGCACCATTAGCAGACCTACTTATTCAGTGTTTGCTGCAAATGCTTTTGTTTTGTTTTCCTATTTCAAGTAGCTGACTTTTTTTAAATGGCTGATTTGGTGCTTCCAGTACAGTTTACTCATCACAGACCCCAGCCAATCAATCGCTGTGGAGTGATAATTGCATTTCTCTCTGGATGCATCTCAAACTGACAACAATTAAATTAAAAGACAGCATCAAATAACACAGTTACCTCTGATAGTGAGGTTTATTTTTTAATAAAGAGAAATGAACTTAGAATCTATTGCGTTTAGGGACCCTACTTTGATTAGGTCATTTCTCTCTTAGCAGTTCTTCCTTCTGGTTACAACAATACTAGACCACACTACAAAAATGTGCAGAGTATTGACCGTACAATACGACATGCATAAGGTATTTCTGAGACCTCTACCTAGTTAACAGAGCTTTCCTAAAAGCCTGCTGAATCCAATCCTCTATTTCATTCTTAAATCTTCAGATATATGAATGAAAAGCTGGCAAATATCTTTTTTATAATATGTCTTTGTCCACAAAAAACTGCACTCGATAAACAAATTTCACAGCATTAAACGTAGAACCACACCCATGCGTTAACTATTAATAAATGATTAATAATAGGACTATAAAAACGATTGCGGATGCCAGCTTGAACTAAGTGTGAGCAGACAATTGCTAGACTCATAAATATTAGATGAAGTGAAATCAACAAGTTCTGAGATGATGCCAAGAGAAAGCCAAAACCATATCTGATTTAAGTTTGGCTGCTCTCCCATAAATTATTATTATTGTTAAGGAGGATTCTTAATGCCAATGCTCTATTCTGGTTAACCTAGACTCATTGTTTCTTTCATGTTGTCTTTAAAAATGTTCTAGTTTCAAGCATTCTTTGTGAGGAAAGAGATGATTAGTGATGCAACCTTCAGGATCGAGTCAAATTAAATTGAATTGATCAAATGTTTTGAACAGTTCTTGACTGTGAAACATTGGGGACTGAGTACGGGTAGAGAAATATAATAGTAATTTGCACTTTTCAGACAAAAAAGGGAGATGCAAAGTGTTTTCAAAAACTATCATCTTATCAATATCTTTTCATGTTTTAAAACTATCAACTGTCAGAGCGGCCAGGAAGTCCAGGCCGCAAAAAGCTCTAACGAACGAAAGTTGATGCTTTAAAATTAAAACTAAGATGCTTGTGCATTGCGTTGGTTTGTCAGCGAGCGGGCTGGGATTTCTCTGTTTCTTTGTTATTTCTGCTCTTTCTCTCCCTCTGCTCCACTCTTACTTGACTAGTAATGCATATTTAGTACTGTAGTTGCCCTAATCGGTATTGGCTATCGTTAACTAATATAACAAGAAAGTCAAAAGCAAAAAAACATTTAACTGCTTACCAGACACTCCAATATCCTCCTATAGCTACCACCAGCATCTCCTTCTGTCCTCTCTATCCCACCATGCAGTTACCTCCGTGGGACATCACGTCCTCAGTCTCCCCCGCATCTCCCCCGCGTTGAGTCGACATCTAAACGCTGATTGGTTGCTGCCCTACGTTTGCTGCCCAAAAATTCAGTTTTCCCAACTTCACACAGCACCTGTGTGGACGTCTTGACGGACCGTCCGAGCAGCAGCTGCGTGGACATGCTGGTACCCGCTGCGCCAACGCCAGCGACTTGCAGCTTGCCACAACTTGACATCCACTTGCTGCGTAGGTACAATAGCCTTTGCATGTAATCTACCTGACCTACTGCCTGGACGTGCTGGCCGTTGTGAAGGCACCTTATGGGTGGGACTAAGGTGTGTTTACACCGCCCTGCGCGTCCAGGCATTAAAACGCTAAAGCGGACGTAATTTGATGTTTTTAAATGAAAACTCAGCTGCTTGCACACTTTGTTGTCCGCGTTGATGCATCACGTCAGATTGTCAAATTTCGATTTTCTCTGTTGTTTCTCTGTTATTTCTGCAGTCTCCCTCCCTCTGCTCCCCTCTTCCTTGACTACTAATGGGTATTTAGTACCGTAGTTTTCTTAACCGGGATTGGCTATCATTAACTAACATAACAAGAAAGTTAAAAGATAATATTTAACTGCTTACCTGACACTCCAATATCCTCTGATATTTCTGATAGCTACTGCCTGCATCTCCTTCTGTCCTGTCTCCCCCCGCCATGCAGTTACTGCTGCCGGACATCTTATCCTTAGTCTCCCCTGTATTGAGTTGCTCCAGTCGGCACCTCCCCGTAATCTAGCTGCCCTGCTGCCCAGATGTGCTGTCTGGTGTGAGCTCACCTTTATTCTGGTTCAACAAATAATTAAGGGACGGCCCAATGCAATGCATGGAGGCAGTGCAAATCCATTGCAAAGCAATGTATTGCACTGCCTCCATGCAATTGCATGGGCAGTCCCTTATTACTATTCACTTCTAAACGGACTCTTATTAAGGGACGGCCCAATGCAATGCATGGAGGCAGTGCAAATCCATTGCAAAGCAATGTATTACACTGCCTCCATGCAATTGCATGGGCAGTCCCTTATTACTATTCACTTCTAAACGGACTCTTTATTCTTTCACCGTTAATGCGGGTCGTACCGTAGCGTGCACCCCCACAATATATACATCAAAACGACCGGCTCGATCGTGTGAGGTGTGCTATTACTTTTATTGGCGATTGGAGTTACCATGGCGACGTAATTAGCGAAAAACCACCCCCAAAAACACCCATTGGAAATGCATGGAAAAACGGCCAAAAATCATGAAAAATACACTATTTTTGAAGATTTACTGTGTAGCCATACAATAACTTAGCAACACCATTCGAAATCCAGATTGTAGCCACGTCCGTGCTGTGTTCAGCATTGAAGACCGCATGTCGATAGCTGTTACGGTTTTGTCACAATTTGACTTTGTTCGACCCAAAGTTTGCCCCAAATCGACATTTTTAGAGTGGAGCAGCTCGTTAAGCAGAGTGTGGAGTGATGAACTTTTGGAAGGTCCTCATCAACATTTAACTCGACGTCACGGCCACATATTTCGCACTAGTGACATGATTTTCGGTCATGAAATAGAGCCGCCCTTTGTGATTCTCAGGATCATTTCAAAATTTCCCTATGTCGCACGGTTTTCTCTCAGCGAGCTCTAGATCGCTCAAAGTGGAACCCAGTTTTAGGGCTTTTGTCCTATAGTTTATCATTGTGGCTGGTCAGGATGATCTCAGCCAGAGAGATGTTCTTAGTCATTTTTCTCTCGTTCCCTCTCGGACTGTGACTAAGGTAGAGACTTCTGCTTTGGCATGAACGAAGACAAATGATACATCTCGCTCACACTTCAAGAATTTTTCCGATACCTTGTACGGTTTTCGAATGGGAACGATTTGTTCGGCGCACTTTTTGGACTTTTTTCTTAAAATTGAAGCTCTTAATCATCTTAAGTGTTTGCAGCTGCTGCAGTTTTCACTCACACTTGTTGCTGGGGAATCGGAGCACCTTTGATCAGAGTTCACTAAAGTTCATTCCACAGTATATACATATTGAAGGCCTATTAAACCCCACTTAAACACAGGTTATGCTATGCAGTACTATAGAGAGAAGTACTACAAACAAGTCCATGTGTCAGTCCATCTGTCTTTGTCTTTCTGACCATGTCTCTGTCTTTCTCAGTCCCCCTGTCTGCCTGTACCATTTCATCTGTGAATAAGATAGAGAGTTGTGCTTTGAAATAATTGAACACAAAGAATAAATATCGCTAACACTCCAATAATTTTCCTGATAGCTGCTATAGTTTTCGAATGGGAAAGGTTCGTTCGCAGCTGTTTAACACTCTGAACATGGAGAGGAGACAACAGAACATATGGCCTAAAAGTCAATGTTGTATGTATGTTCGGATGGCGTAGTGGTTAAGGAAGAGGGTTTGCATCCCAGAGGTACTGGGTTCAAATCCAGGAACGAGCAGCAAATAATTTTTCTTTGCTGAAAGCTGAACTGGGAGACGAGACAACAGATCATATGGCCTAAAACTCAATGCTGTATAACTGATGTTGTAGTGTAACTGTTAAGGAACAGGAATACAATGCAAGAGGTAGTGGGTTTGAATCCCAGGGGGAGCAAATTTTTTTTTTTTTATTGTTTGAAAGACTGGAAACAAAATCACTATGTTATACACGAAGTACTACATTGCACTTGTATGCATTTTAGTTGATTTCAGCTTTTACAAGTATAATTTTATACTAATCATACTATAATACAATGACAACATTGTATAGTAGCCTTATAGCATGGCTAGTCTTAGCATATTCTTGATAGATGTAAGTTAGGATTTAAGATAATTTAGCTTTTTGACTTTATTTTTGTACTGAATGGGGATTATAGTAATTGCCAACATGTTAGTTGCATTAGCATCGATTGTTTGCATTAGCATGCACCTAGCTGACAGTCGCATTTTAGCTAATTTTAGCTTTTTGACTATATTTTGGTACTGAATGGGTTTATAGTAATGCCAACATGTTAGCTAGCATTAGCATGCTAGTTAGCATTAGAATGCTTGCTGTTGTTAGCATTTTAGCTAATTTTAGCTTTTTGACTATATTTTGGTACTGAATGGGTTTATAGTAATGCCAACATGTTAGCTAACATTAGCATTAGCATGCTAGCTGTTGTTTAGCACCCACACCGTGGCCGTCCCTTCTCTAAATTTCCTGAAATTTTCTAGTTATTATTTATTTTTCTTCCGTCTCCGTTAATGCGGGTCGTACCGCAGCGTGTACCCCCACAATATATACATCAAAACGACCGGCTCCATCCCGAGATGTGTGCTATTACTTTTATTGGCGATTGGAGTTACCATGGCGACGTAATTAGCGAAAAACCACGCCCAAAAAGCCCCATAGGAAATGAATGGAAAAATGAGTCAAAAATCATGAAAAACCACTAATTTCGAGCATTTACTGTGTCACCATACAATAACCTAAAAAATCCATTAAAAATCCTGATTGTAGCCACGTCCGTGCTGTGTTCAGCATTGAAGACCGCATGTCGATAGCTGTTACGGTTTTGTCACAATTTGACTTTGTTCGACCCAAAGTTTGCCCCAAATCGACATTTTTAGAGTGGAGCAGCTCGTTAAGCAGAGTGTGGAGTGAGGAACTTTTGGAAGGTCCTCATAAAAATTTAACTCGACGTCACGGCCACATATTTCGCACTAGTGACATGATTTTCGGTCATGAAATAGAGCCGCCCTTTGTGATTCTCAGGATCATTTCAAAATTTCCCTATGTCGCACGGTTTTCTCTCAGCGAGCTCTAGATCGCTCAAAGTGGAACCCAGTTTTTGGGCTTTTCGCCTATACTTTATCATTGTGGCTGGTCAGGATTATCTCAGCCAGAGAGATGTTCTTAGTCATTTTTCTCTCGCTCCCTCTCGGACTGTGAATAAGGTAGAGACTTCTGCTTTGGCATGAACGAAGAGAAATGATATATCTCGCTCACACTTCAAGAATTTTTCCAATACCTTGTACGGTTTTCGAATGGGAACGATTTGTTCGCCGCACTTTTGAATGAAAAAGTCTAAATCTAAGCTGTTAATCATTCTAAAGTGTCTGCAGCTGCTGCAGTTTTCACTCACACTTGTTGCTGGGGAAACGGAGCACCTTTGATCAGAGTTCACTAAAGTTCATTCCACAGTCTATATACATTTAAACCTGTGTTTAACCCCAGTTAAACACAGGTTATGCTATGCAGTACTATAGAGAGAAGTACTACAAACAAGTCCATGTGTCAGTCCATCTGTCTTTGTCTTTCTGACCATGTCTGTGTCTTTCTCAGTCCCCCTGTCTGCCTGTACCATTTCATCTGTGAATAAGATAGAGTTGTGCTTTGAAATAATTGAACACAAAGGATAAATATCGCTAACACTCCAATAATTTTCCTGATAGCTGCTATAGGTTTCGAATGGGAAAGGTTCGTTCGCAGCTGTTTAACACTTTGAACATGGAGAGGAGACAACAGATCATATGGCCTAAAACTCAATGTTATATGTATGTCTGTGATGGCGTAGTGGTTAAGGAAGAGGGTTTGCATCCCAGAGGTACTGGGTTCAAATCCCGGCGCGAGCAGTAAATAATTTTTCTTTGCTGAAAGCTGAACTGGGAGACGAGACAACAGATCATATGGCCTCCTTGTCTGTCTTTCTTTTTCAGTCTGTCTCAGTCCCCCTGTCTGTCTCTACCGTTTCATCTGCATTCCTTTCTTTAAATCTCTCTCTGTGTGTCTGTCTATGATTCAGCATGTGTGGCTTCCAGAACAACTCCATATCCCATAATGCTTCAGAACCCACATTCATTTCTATGTATGTTCCTGCCAGGCATAGTGAAACTGACCATTAGATCAGACTAATCTCTGTGTTTGTCTATGAATCAACATGTGTTGCACCTGTGATAAGAGGTCACCAAAGGTCAACCCTCAGTATATACATTGAAGCCCTGTTAAAGCCCACTCACACACAGTTAATGCTGTGTTCTATAGAGAGAGATACTACAAAAGGGTCCATGTGTCAGTCCATCTGTCTTTGTCCTTCTGACCATGTCTGTCTGTCTTAATCAGTCTGTCTCAGTCCCCCTGTCTGCCTATACCTTTTCATCTGTGAATAAGATAGAGAGTTGTGCTTTGAAATAATTGAACACAAAGGATAAAATTCGCTAACACTCCAATAATTTTCCTGATAGCTGCTATAGGTTTCGAATGGGAAAGGTTCGTTCGCAGCTGTTTAACACTCTGAACATGGAGAGGAGACAACAGATCATATGCCCTAAAACTCAATGTTATATGCATGTCTGTGATGGCATAGTTAGTGGTTAAGGAAGAGGGTTTGCATCCCAGAGGTACTGGGTTCAAATCCAGGAGCGAGCAGCAAATAATTTTTCTTTGCTGAAAGCTGAACTGGGAGACGAGACAACAGATCATATGGCCTAAAACTCAATGCTGTATAACTGATGTTGTAGTGTAACTGTGAAGGAACAGGAATACAATGCAAGAGGTAGTGGGTTCGAATCCCAGGGGGAGCAAAATTTTTTTTTTTCTTGTTTGAAAGCTGGAACCAAAATCCCTATGTTATACACAGTACTACATTGCACTTGTATGCATTTTAGTTGATTTCAGCTTTTTCAGTATATTTTCATACTAATCCTATTAATACTAATGCCAACATCTTAGCTAGCATTAGCATGCTAGTTAGCATTACCATGCTAGCTGTTGCTAGCATTTTAGCTAATTTTAGCTTTTTGACTATATTTTTGTACTGAATGGGATTATAGTAATGCCAACATGTTAGCTAGCATTAGCATGCTAGTTAGCATTAGCATGCTAGCTGTTGTTAGCATTTTAGCTAATTTTAGCTTTTTGACTATATTTTTTTACTGAATGGGTTTATAGTATTGCCAACATGTTAGCTAGCATTAGCATGCTAGTTAGCATTAGCATGCTAGCTGTTGTTAGCATTTTAGCTAATTTGAGCTTTTTGACTATATTTTGGTACTGAATGGGTTTATAGTAATGCCAACATGTTAGTTAACATTAGCATTAGCATGCTAGTTAGCATTAGCATGCACACCGTGGCCGTCCCTTCTCTAAATTTCCTGAAATTTTCTAGTTTGCATTGTTATTTAAAAATTTAGCATGTACCTCTTGAAAAGCAAATAAGTTATATTGCAATGGACCTGTTCCAATTTCAACATTTGCCTAATGTGTGTCACCTATTTTTTCTTAAAATCAGTCAACATCATTTTAAATGTTTTTTTGTTTTTTTTTCTTTACAGTGAGACATAATCCGGAATTATTAATTCCCCACCAAATAAACACCTTTAACATGTAATCCATCACTCATCTCAGTGTTAATTTTTTAATTAAAACGCTCTTTAAAAAAAGCAAAAAAAGAAAAACATAAAAGTTTTTATCTGCACTCTTGCTTTCTATTGTAATTAATAATGTTTTAAGTTGATTTTTGTTTTGTATTGCTTTTTTCCTGTTTATCTGTTTTCTTACTTTATGCAACTGAGAAGCACTTTGAATTGCCTTGTGTATGAATTGTGCTCTACAAATAAACTTGCCGTGCCTTGCCAGTCTTTTGATTTTTTGAGTCTTCTGTTTGGACAAAATATCAATAATCCAGAGACACGTATGTATGGAACATTAGATACAAAACAGAACAGACTTTTGAAAATCAGGGGGCATTATTTGATATGAAGTTCCCAGTAATTCAAAGTCATCGACGTCCTGTAATCAATTTTTTTTAAATTTATTTCTTCAATATAGAAAGTACTCTTCCATTGGTTATTTTGTTCTTTGTCTCTGTTCTTTGCCTCTGCTCTGTTTTCTGAAACCCCCAGAAGGTCAAAGCAGATGCCCGCTCATACTGAGCCAGTTTCTCCAGGAGGTTTCTTCCTGTCGCTATATGCTTGCTCAGTATGAGGGATTAATGTGGTTGGAGTCTGAATCAACGGGTTACAACTGCCAATCAAAGACTAAGATGACCTATGATTCCTTAAGTAGGAAACTTTTAAACGGATTGAAATGTGTGTGTAATGGAAGTGGAATAACTTTTTCTTGTAAAGTGCCTAGAAATGATCTCTATTATGAATCAGTGTGAAATAATTGAACTGAACTGAATTGAATTAGAAGTTAATTATTACAATATCATTGAACAAATATTAACAAATAGCTAAAGACATGCGGCTTTATATATATATATATATATATATATATATATATATATATATATATATATATATATATATATATATATAATACTTTCCAAATAGTAAACGAGGAAAAAAATGTCTATAGTCACTATATCCATATAGTCACACACAACTTGGTTTGGTGACTTGAGGTTAAGTACCTTGCCCAGGGGCACATCAACACATGGCAGCAAGTTGAATTCGAACCCTGATCTTTGGACAACTAATCTACTCATTGAACCACAATTACCCCAATGAGCATTGCTCTTTACTAGACGGTAACACAATCTACTACAGACAAAAACAGCAGAGAAAGATATGGATTATTTAATGACTGTAACTATAGAGTGTTGTAGTTATTTTTAACGGGGCTAAATATGTTTTAAATATCTTTGGTCCAAGGTCTGTTTTTCTTTAAATTCAGAGATAGAGAGACATGGTGGGAGTATGTGTGACCTTTGAGGACCTCTGAGACAAAGAGTGTTATTGCATGCTGTAAAAGCAGGAATGTTTAGAGATAGGGATAAAAAACAGACCAGGGAGGACATAGCCATTTAACCATAATTCTTTATAATGAACCTTTGACCAAGAACAGAGACGACTCCTCTTCTGACTGCATAAATTCTCTGACAGCAAATCATGGCTAAGACACTGTTTGGAAATGATCTGATTGGAGTAAGATTCGAGGGAGAAGAAACGCCTACAACCCTGGCAGAAGTCTGGAGTCTATAAGAGGGATAACATGGAAATCATTCAATGGTCAGATTCTTTAATCTGCCCCAGAGAATTGTTTTTGTTTTCTCTGTAAAACCCGCATATCTGTTAATCTGTTCAAAATAAATGTTAAGAACTGGAAATTGGTTCCTTGTCTCTGTTTTGAACAAGCACAGAATTATTTGATAACTTTTAATTCAACAAGAGATAATACTCGTGTTTTTATTTTTGAGTGAATAACACATTACCTGTTAAGCTATATTCTAATAACAGCCCCTTTTACATTTTAGTAAGCAGTTTGTGTAAATCTGGAATAAATATAAACTCATCTATAAAAAACCCAAACTCTGTCTCTGTATCCTTTTCATGAAAAGCATTTAGCAGGCAAAACTGGTCGAAAACTATAGATTTCAGATATGGAGTGTCCTGCTGGACTAAAACAATTCTTTACAAGTGTAATTTGCAATCCTGATAATGCAGAGTGTAGTACAGGAGCATCACTAGCAATTAAGCAAACGCTAGACTAACTAGCTTTTTCCAACAAATATATTTGTCTTTATGGTGGCAGCCAAAGGGATTAAAAGAGACAACATTGTATCTCAATGAACTGCACCGAGGTACGTACAAATCTCAGTTTAATAATGAAGATTACAACAAAATTATTTAAGTCCCTAATGGATCAACATCAGCAATCAGCTAAGGACTAATTTTTCAAACAGTGTTTTTTTAAACTAGACTATTACCAGAATAAGAATTGATTAGGTATCAACACAAGATTAAACTGGACTATAAAAATAAAACTATCTGTTATTTTTCTAAATATCAGTCTCAGTCTGTCACAGATAATGTGGAGATAGATAGGTATATTTTTTTTTTTTTAATACTGGAAATAAACTAGTTTTCTCGGCAGTGTATAAGACTGTTAAACAATGGCAAGAACTCCATTGACTTATAGAAATATTTGGGTTTTCCTGAACTTTATTTTATTACTTCTAATCATTCCATTTTTTAGTTTGATAGCCATATCTTGGCATTCCTTCTTCTCTATCTTTGTATTAATTTCATGGATGTCTCGTATTATTGCTTTTAGGACAACCCAACAGTGGTGCTGTTGACAATTTTGTTGTAAGACCCTGTTTACAATGAAAATAAATTAAACTAACTAAAAAGTGATTATGAGGCCTTCCAAATAAAAGCACAGAGAAAAAATCAAAATAAAAGCCTAAATCTTATACAAAGTTAATAAAAAATAGATATCTGATTATCAGTGTAAACACCTATAAGAAAAAAAATTGGTATTTCAAACTAAAGGCTCATATAGATTTGTCAAAAAAAAAAATTATTGCTTTTTTCTAAGTTGAAAGATGGACAAGTTCATATTTGGGAAAGTAAACAATACAAACATAATGTCTTTTTTTGTGTGATTAAAAAAACATTAAATTCTATTATCCTATTTTTAATGTCCTATAACTTTTGGAAATTTTGCAAGTTGAACATTATATTTTTCTTATCAATTGTATCATGTAAAAGAAAACACTGAAACAGGCTTTAACTCACTTACATTCATTATAAAGAAATTACAATTACATGAATTTGAATCATAGAGATGTTTGTACGGTTACAGTTTGTACAAATAAAATAACTGTTATGCTCAGTGTGGCACTTGTCTTTTAATAAGTTATGAACTAACACAAAAAGCCATCAATAAAACGTAACTAAAGCATGTCACAGCAAGCTTGTCTGGCTTGTGGCCAAGGAGAAATTTCACTGGGGTAACTGACAGATGCCTGAACAGCAACACAGCATTCATCAAGGATCCCCCCCCCGCAAATACAGAGACCACCTCCACTATCATCCACCTGAAGCTAGAAGAACTGTCAAATCCCAGACATGTGAGAGGCTGGCTCATGCAGCACTGCAGTATCACAGACCTGACCCCGGCAGACAACAGTCGGCTCTGGGTGTTAAACCACACCGACCGCTCCATACATCACTGTTATCTCCATCCCCCCCCTGTGAAGATTAGCCCTCAGCCAGAAGCTAGCTACCTGCTCAGATTGCCACTGGAGAGCAAAAACCCTGAGAGCCCAGGTGATGATTCAAAATAACAAGAGAATGTGCTGAAGTGTGCATAAACATGAACACATGTACACTGGCTATATGCAAGACTATTGTTTTCCTCAAAGCTTTGGATTCTGGTCAGAGTACAACTAAGATCGTGTATTTAAGCCCATGTGGGCTGTTTATTATCCACAAAACTGCTTTATCCCAAAAACTCTGGGTTTACACTTTTGAGTCAGTGGATAGATAATTTTAGCTAGGCAGGGGTCAGATATCAGCATAAAGGTTTTTCAAACCTTTCTGATTCAAACAGGCTAAAACATTTTTACCATGTTGTTTCCATGGCATAAAGTAATTCCAGTTAGATGTCAGGAAAATTGTCAGAGGCACCTTCTTTACTGAATCTTTACTCTGTACTAAGCATGAAATCATACAATGCTGCACCTCTCACATCTGTTACTGTTTTAACATATTCCCAAACAGTAAAGTTAGTTAGTAAAACTAATTAAGCTCCACATATCAGTCTTATTAGGACTGGAGGCTCAATCCAGAGAGGTAGCGTAAGGCTGGAAATACACTTGCTTTTTAACCTAGTGCAACCTCGCGTTGACACACATAGCAGTCTGTGTCTTGGGCACATACTGCTGGAGAATTCCACTAGGGGCAGAGTAAAGAAATCAGACTGTATAGAGTGCCAGGGGAGAAACAACACAAACAAGTTGACCATAGAGGAGATAATCAGCTCTTTAATTTACAGATTAAAACGGAAAAAGAGGGCAGAAGTGTCGCAGCTGGTATGTAAGACCATATTTAATGCTATTGTAGCTTGTTTTCCTATAGTTTTTGACAGTGTGCTTACAGCCTGTCAAATACCACTCTAGTCTCCCCAAAGCGGTTACTTGTGTAGTGCAGCGCGTCATGTTAATTTTAGCACAATTACACAATTTAGATATCAGGTTTATAGGGCTAAATTGGTCGATTATTATCATTTATATTAATCATTTTTTTTAAGAATATGTCATTCATATTTTGTCACAATGGGATTCTACATTTTAACAGCCACTTTAGTCCATTTTTTGGGGTTTATGGGAATCTGTTTTTATTGATGTAGTTTCCTGTACTCTGTGTAAAGTTGAAAATATATGCAAATCTGCAAGAAGTGGCCAGGGTTGTGAAGTTTTCAAATAATACTTTGTTATAATAAAAGCTATTTTTATGTATGTATGTATGTATGTATGTATGTATGTATGTATGTATGTATACTTGCAAAGACAAACGGAAACGGAGACCAGATTTATATCTAAGACAATAAATAACTTAGTAGCTTTTTTGCTCGAGTGTTTAAATGAAAGCATGTAGACCTTTTCTTCTGGTTTTTTCATCTCTCATCCAAGATGCTTTGTCCAATCCTGTTTTTCGGAACCGAAGAAGCCTCTTGGATGATAGACTAAACGTTCTCAAGACAAGAAGAAAAAAATCCAGGTGCCTTCAATTAAACTCTCAATACTATCATGCCCTGGATGACTGATAATCTACATCATTGTAGCCCATTTTCTTTATATTATGTGCTCTTAAAGGATGTAAGCAGTGATCTGAGGTGACTTCAATCAACAGCTGACCATGGTGCTGTTTTAATTTTTTGGAAATCAGCCATCTGGGCTCAGCCCCTGCTCTCTTTCAGTCCTAAATCCGCCCCTGGTCTTCACCTGCTCCTGTTTTCATCTGAGGGCCCACACAGATCCTCTGGATGACCTCCGCTGAGAATAATCACTGGGGCTCCACGACTGGGCGAGCTTACTAAGTCAGTGCTTTAAAAAAAATTAAGCAAGAAAATGTCATATTCACTGTAGCCGGTGACAGAGTAGTGTGATTATGGAACTTTGTCTGAGGAGACTTGAAGGAAACCGACAAATGGCATATATTACCTGCCTGGGTGGGCAGAAGGGGGGAAAGCGTCCAGTTTCATTGTGTAACAGCAGAATAAGAAGTATGGATACAGAGAAGGAAAAAAAATACAGAGATGTGAGGTTTATGTCACATTTTAGAGTTTGGATACCAGAGAGTAAGCAAAGTGTTCATTCATTAGAAGGAAATCGCCAAATTGAACATCAAAGCCATAACTCTGTTTCAGATCAGCGGATATTGTGTGATTAAGTTTAAATCTTATCGTTTTCTTAGAGAAAAAATAGTCACATCGTGACCCCTCTTTGCAGGTGTTGCTTTAACAATCATCGCTCCATTCCATATGCACATCTCCAGAATTGTCCAGTATGGTAATACAGTGAAGCGCAACGTGGGCAGCCGAATGCATAACCCCATTCAATATGCCGCTTTTTTCTCTATTCTTCTTTAACCTGCAGCCTGATGAAACGAGCTCAGGATGCTGATGTTATCTTAACCCCGCTGCTGCTGCTGCTGCTGCAGATGTATCAGATCAGATGGTTGTAGAATAGCAGTCAGAAGCAGCTCAAAGCACAAGGCTGACGCTTTGAGAGGAATAGAGGCGCTTATTGGAGGTTCGACACTAAAAGTGGAAAAACGGATCGCGCAACACAGCAAGCCACAATAAGTTGGACGGATGCCTTACCTGTTCCGGAGAGGAGACACCTCAGCGAAGACGAGAGAGACGATGTGTGCTGAGCCGCGCAGTCCGCAGAGTGGCTGGCTGACTGGGAGGACCGCAAGATGTCCCGACAACGCAATACAAAGTGCCTCTGCGTGTTTTTGTTTCCCCCACGCCTGTAAAGGACAGGCAGATTCAGAGCACTCCCCTCTTATCAAACTATTACAAACTGTTTCAATCCCACCATCGTGACAACATCCTAATCAGACGTATCCCCGTGTGTTGGCACAAGGTGCGTTAAATTGCGCGTGGTTTGAACCTGATATGTTCTGTGATTCATAAACGAGAGGAAGCACATGACTTCAATACGTAGGTCATATGGTGATTAAAAAATAAAACTCACACTGGGGTGGATACCAGACCATCTAAATATGCACAACAGAGTGTATGCTCTAAAATGAACCAGGTGTGGTTCTGGAAAACATACCGTGGTTTAGATCAAATCAAATGCATGTGTCAGAGTGGTCTAGTCAAAGTCCAGACCAAATGCAAAGACAAAATAAATAAAAAACTATTTAACTCTCTAAATCTGCAAAGCTGGTAGAGACATGTCCCCAAACTTACAGCTGTACTTGCAGTAAAAGATGGTTCTACAAAGTGTAGCCTTAGTTCAGGTGTCTACAACCTTTATAATCCTAAGAACCATTTCGGCCCAGATTCCAGCTAAATGACGATGGTTTAGAGCCGCAAACTTCAAAAGACCTTTTAAAAAAAACAGCTTTTAATTTTTTTATGAATATATATTTCTCAAGAAAAGCTAAACAAAAATTTATATTGGTGGAAAATGATGTTAACAAAAAGCATGTAGTTTACCAACTAATGACGAGAAAAATACAGTTATGTCCTAGTAAATTCGAATATGTGGTCAGATGAAGCTTGTTTGTCAGACTTAAAACAAGTTTTAAAAATAACATTTTAAAGCAAGTATTAAACACCCTTGTCATTAAGCCCGAATATATCTGTTAAAAATATTTATCTTATGTAAGAATCTAATCTTAAAAGTGACGGAGAGAAATGTTTAAATACTTAGGCTTGGCCATCATTAATCTATATAAAGTGTTTTGGTTCACAGTTGATTAAGTTACTAAGTTACACAAATAAACTTTTAATAAGTCTCTAATTTGCAAAGATTCACCGGGCAGTCGAAAATAAATTTTACATATACTTTTACTGTCACTTTATCATAAGGATTAAATGTGATTATTCCATCAATCAAATGAAAAATTGCTAAAATATGTATTTCATTATATGACAAAAACATCAACTGATTCTTAATCAACCTTAAATAAAGTTATTAAGAGCCAATGTTAAAGCTCCAAAGAGCCACTAGTGGCAGACCCCTGACTTACAGTAGCTGAATATCTTGAAAATGCACAGGAACAATGCTAAAGCAGTTGATTAGTATATAAAAGCTCAAATAATACCTGAACTATATGGAAAACTTTTTTATTTTACAAAATTGAATCATAAACTGAATTTGACAACACTGTTTCATAACAAGGTTCAGTTGTTAATGAATGGATTGAAATGACTTTTCTTGTAATGTGCCTTGAGATGACATTTGTTCGCAAATTGGTGCTCAATAAATAACCGGGAATTAATTCAAACTACAACCTGAATCAGAGGACTTGAATAGGCAGCTTCATGAATGCAGAGAGAGAAGGGATGTCCTGATCGGATCGGAGACATAGTTTCGGGCATTCCTTTCAGTGATCATAATGGGCGAGGATCTACTCCCCGAGTCAAACATTTACAGAGGAACGGTAAAAGCAAACTAGGTGGATTAGCAGTTTTTGCCAACAACTGATGGAGTCATGATCCGGGACATGCTACATGGAAGGTTGTCTCTGCTGCCTGGATATTGAGCTGTTAGCATGTCATGACAGTTAGTGTTGGGAAAGTTAACTTTTTATATGAACTAGTTCAAAGTTCAGTTAACACATTTTAAAATGAACTGTTTCAGTTTATAGTTCATTAGTCACATTTTTGGAACTAAGTTCACAGTTTCAAAACTGAAGTAGTTCATTGTTCTTTTTTGCCAAAATTTTGCAGCATCAATCTCAGAATACTGTCTATTTCCAATTGTTGCCACCCATTCCGTCCACACTTGTACCCACCTGCAGCTTTTACCACACACAGTATATTCTAAAAAAAACAAAACAATAACTTTGTATTGTTTGTTTTTTTTGAGGAATTATTAAACTTTTTAAGGTAGGGAACATGCTCGGGTAGAAAGCTAAGGCTGTACCTCAAAGTATCCAACAATATTCAAAGTGCAAAACATTTAAATATCAATTAACTTTTGTCAGGGTTTTTCTTTTTCTGTGAATGTATTTTCTGAGTTTTTTGGCCAAAGAAAATGTGTAGAACTTGGGTTGTAATGTAAGTGCAACAATTAGACCAAATGAATAAGTAGGGTTCCTTACTTAAGTTTATGAAAGCTGGTCATTCAATTTTTCTTAAAGGCTGCAAGTCACCAACGGTATACTGCAATGTCAGGTTGTCCAGCTGTTGCTGGTACTGTACCTCATTATCTGGTTTTGAGTTGTAGAGGATCTGTTTTGGTACGCCATTGCCGTGTGTGTTTTTTTTTTTTTTCTGTTACTTGCACATACCTTAAAAGGCTACCTGTAGGATGCTTTACATCAACATGCTGTTTCAAGTTTGCTGTTGACCTTGGTGATGTCTGGAGAAGTTTCTTGAGACCTGCCAGCAAAGTGTACACAAAAAATGTAAAAAATTCCGCACCTGGATCAGCACTAACCTTTTAAAAAAAACTTTTAGGTGGTAATACGAAGATGCCCTTTTAATCATTGGTGCTGAATTGCTGCTGCTGCAGTCATTGGAATTTGCCTGCATACTTTGGAGTTTGACACCAGAGGAATTCATGGTGCGAATTGATGAGTAGTGTTGCCAGATTTGATCTTTTCTGGCATCACTTTAAAAAAATGAACTGCGAGAGACGTTCACTTGACCAAAAATTAGTGAGTTCAGTTCACGTTCACAAAAAGTATGAATGAGTTCACCAACGATCGTTCAATGAACTCGTTGAGGAACAACATTGATGAAAGACACGAGACAGTCATACATAGGGCTGGGGATCAATGCAAATGTCAAGAATCGTTTTGATTCCGGTTCTCAAGAGTAAGAATCAATTATCAAGATTCGATCTGATCCGATTTTATCCAGTTCATTACTGACATGGGTCAGTGCTATTAAAAACTTTTTTTGAGATTTTATCTTAATTATATGTCTATAATCCAATGACACAACAATGGGGGATTAACAGTTCACCATCTGAAACTTTATTAGCCCTTTCAGACACAAAACCTAAAATGACCATCTGGACTTTCCTTCCTATTTTAGCTGTAAAAAGGGTAAACTATATATTAAAAAAAAGCTTGTGAATCAATTCAATTTTTTAAAGAATTGATTCCGAATCCATATTCCGATTTTATTCAACACAGCACTAGAAATGCAGCAACAATCCTCAGTCAGAGGCTTCCTCAAATTCATTGTAAAACTGACTGTTACCAGAGATCCTTCCCACCCACAGCATCACCGTCTACTACATCTGTTTGACATTACTTGAATAATATGATATGAGTTACAACAATATTTAATTTCTCTTTTGGATAAATAAAGTGTTTTTGAAATGTACATTGAAATAAATAGGAGCTTTTAGAAATACTAAAATAAAGCCATTCCTTTAGTTTTTTTTTACTAAATATCCACCAGAACATTTGACACATGTCAGACTCAAGCAAGAGACAATAGCATCATGTTATATGAAGACAAAAAGCACAAAGAACAACATGGGGCATGAAGGTAATGAGATGTCATTATGACTTAAACACACAGAGTGAAAGGAAGGAGAGAAGAGGGGAGGAGCTCAATGCATCATATAAGATGTCTCCACTGCAGTGTGGGTCTACAGCAGAAAATCTAACACATCTTTCAGGGTCCCTAGAGCCAACACCATAATCTCAAAGTGAAGGTTTCAGACCTAATCGGAAAAGCAAGGAGGCCGTCAGCTTTCTGAACCCGAACTGGAAGCAGTTTCCACAGGAGAGCAGGTTTTCTCATTTTAGAAACTCCAGGAAGTGCAAGTAAGGTTGCACTCTTAGAGCATAGTGCTCTGTTTCGATAATGTGCTACACGGTGAGGTTAATAGAGCTTGGTTAAAAGGGTTTGGTACATAGGAAGGAGGTTTTAGATTCTATTCTCCTCGCAGTTCCTGTAAGAAGTCTCTGTAATATCTTGAAGGAGGTTGTGGATTAGAGGGGGACAATTTTTCGGGATTCCCATGGGTCACGAGATGCCTGCATATGATATCCGACCGAAAATGCGTGTATCATAATAGTTTGGTAGTCAGACGAGTCGAGTCCGTTCATGACATGGTAAGGTGGCCAGACAACTAGAAAGCAGGATATGGTTAAAGATGGCGGATAAAGCTAAATAAATTATCTTTGATACTGGGCTACGCTATGGTTTAAAGGGGGGCAGGGGGAGCGAGCGCCATAGGAGGTAAATTACTAAACTACGGGATTCGGGTCGGGAAGGGAGTCTTTCTCTCTGGATTTTTTCCTGACAAGATTTTTTCGGGAGGGCTGGCACGTGATCGGGACGTGACGGGATTATTTTTTTGGGATTGGAATGGGACGGGAGCAACAATTGATTCCCGTGTCACCCTCTATTGTGGGTTTCCATAGGGAGGCAGGGAGCATCCTACAAATAAACAGAATGATGCGATCTGGAGGTAGCCCAAGTTTTACCTTGTTTTAGCATCAATCCGAAACATTGTTACATGGAAAGGATTGCAGTGGTAAGATATAAATATGATATTTTATGTGAGGTAAAGTGATAGTTCAGTATTTGAGTTGCTGCTGAAAGGTTATAAGCAGAAATATCCTATTTCCTATCCAAATTAGCTTGTCTCACAGGCTAAAGCTTAGATAGTTTCAGAAGAACCATGACCAAAGCAGATTGTTATCATTTTCAGACAAATTCACTCGAAAAAATGTTTTTGTGCTAATGCTTGTTATGAATTATTAAAACTTTATGTCTTGGCCTCGGGAGATGATAAACACAACATACAATTTACACAGTAAGCAGATTTAGGAGGCAGTGCACCAACAGATAAGTCCTGCGTTAAACAAAACAGAAGAGTTGTAAAAAGTAAAAGTGCCATTACTAGTAGTTTTGATCGCCTTTCTATTTGGCAGGTACTCTTAAGGGAGTTGCTACCTCAATAATCAATATTGAATTTTTCGCTACAGAAAGATCAGTGGTGGTGTACTGCCTTTAAACTGAATTGCCAATGAAATAAAATCTTCTCTTCAATGTAATTAATTATCCAATGCAAATCTAACAACTCTAAAATGATTTATAGTATAAGATTTGTATAATCTTCTAGACCTTTAAATGGCTGGGTTTAATACTCTGCAAAAAAACTCTTTATTTATAGTGCAGCCTTCCCAATAACCATAACAGCATTTATATGCAGGTATAGAAAATGGATGGAAAAAGGCACAATTGTAACATATATGCGTCCACACAGACCAATCGTAAGAACTCCATTAACCACTAACAACTGCATGATTTTGTTTACATCAATCAGTAGTGTTTAAAACATTTACCACGAGGTCCAAAACTGTCTAGTTGACAGCACACTTGGGCAACAGAACATATGTTCTAAATAACATTTTCTGAAATGAATGTTCTGTACTAGGGGCAACCATGAGTCAGGAGTTGGGTGTTCATCTTGTAACTGGAAGGCTGCCAGTTTGAGCCCTGGCTCCGATTGTCTTGGTTGTTGTGTCGTTGGGCAAGACACCTCACCTGTTTGCCTACAGGTGGTGGTCAGAGGGCCCGGTGGTGCCAGTGTCCAGCAGCCTCGCCTCAGTCAGTGCACCCCAGGGCAGCTGTAGCTACAACATAGTTTGCCATCCCAACGGGTGAATGATTGAATGTAGTGTAAAGCACTTTGGGGTCTGTCGGGACTAAGTAAAGCGCTATACAAATACAGGCCATTTACTTTTAGTGAGAAAAATCAAATTATTGAATAAAGCATGTTTGACAATGCTAGGTATTCATATTAGCCATCTTTGGGTTAGCCTTGAGGAGCAGACAGACAGCAAACAGCAAACAGCAAACAATTGGAGTGAAGCAGACGGAGCAAAAGCAGTAAAAGCATATAGAGTAAAAGCATATGCACAATCATAATGTACTGTCTCTGCGTCACTCCAGAAAACACTGTTCCACTGCTTACCTTTGCCTAAGCCGCAATATCCTTCGGTTTCTACAACCCTGTTGTTGTTGATTCACTCTTCCTTGTCACATCCCCCTTCCGATGGAAGATTGGTTAAAGATAAATTACATTTCCAATCGTGTTATATTAGTCCGACTTCTCTAACTCCAGTCTGGTTCTACTTCAGTCACACTATGGTGTATGTATAAATTTCAGAAGTCAGATTTTAGTGAGTAAATAATTTTACTTTGTCCTGCTGCATCTAAAGGGCCAGAGTGTAGAGCGCTTTGGTCTGTGTGTCCAAAAAAGCACTATTTAAGACCCATCAATTTACCAAATAAATGTACATACAATTAGTAAATGTGAGACAAGAAAAAGGTTGAATTTAGTGACACCTCCTGAATCCTGAAGGAATTTTTAAATTTTTTTTATTAGATTAGATCTAAAAGTGTGTAAATCGAGTTGTTAAAGCACAGACATTCATTAACAATGGAAGTTTTACTGAGAGGAAAAGCATCCAGTTGGAGGTTGATAAGGTAAAAATAAGTAGATGGTTTAGATAAACCTATAGTTTGAAGTTCACCTAGAGAGATAAACGTGAGGATATAAAAGCAAAAAGAACCCAAAGTTCCCAGGGTAATTTTTCAAGCTGCTGTACAAGGGTTTACAGCTGGTAGAGGAGTGGGGACACCCTGCTGATGATCCTGTTTTTACAATAGTATCTTTTTTTCAATTTTAAAGAAGGTCATGAAGTCATTTTACTGAATTGTAAGAAAAGCATACACATAACTCTGGCTTCAGTGGCTTCAACGCTGAACAAAAACTTTTTTTGTTTACTTCAATGAATGATAAATAATGTTCTTTGCGGAAGGAGCTCTGCAGGAGGACCTTTGGTCAACTGCAAAACGAAGTTGTTTTTCTTTTCTTTTCATGTTTTCCTTATGATTTAAAATTTTCAATCTGTTCAAGCTTTGCCACAAGTGATTGTCCTTATTTAGAGTTGAACTGATAAACAGAGCAACTTGATAAATTCTATGAGAAATGGCATTAAACAAAAGAGCACTTATTATTTGGCTTTTTAGCAAGTATAAAGAAATGTAAGATACCCAGAGAATGTATAAAAAATACACTCATTTTCAGTTTTTCTTGCTTTGTTGCTTTTCTCAGATCAGAATGAAAGTTCTCACAACTATTAGTTCAACCTCCACAACATTAAATTATTTGTCCACATCATCGTAGCAGTTTCTCATTCCTTTGAACAAATTGCAAATGCTTTTGGACATGTATCAGTTACTTTCACTCAATTATCTGCTGTGTTAAAACATCATTTTCTTATGTCATTTCAGTCAAAATGAAACATACTTATGAATGCTGAATAGTCATTCCCTATCAAACTAATAGTCCTCATTTCATTGCCTGAGTCATTATATATAAAATTGTTGAACTAGTTGTCAAAATCTGTCAAGCTAAATTCATACATTCCGTTATAATTTTTTTTCCTGAAAATTTCACCTAAATTGAACAATTGCTCTCAAGTGAAATTCAGCTTTCACTCATGAGGATGTGTGTGAAACATTACTGTAGTTGTAACCAGTAACAAGCCACTTGTCCACAGTACATAGTGTGTACCATTTCTACAATTCTGTGACACAAAAATGGAACATCAGTGTCGTGGAGGAGGAGTGAGAATCCACGACACAAGGGGAATGGGACAAAACAGGGGCAGAGGACGAAGAGGTGAAGTACGTAGACAAGTTCCTGATGAAATTTGGGCTACACTTGTAGACCATATTGTGAATCACGGCCTCACTATGGCTGAGGCTGGTCGACGAGTGCAACTAAATGTAAGGAGAACCACTGTGAATTCCATCATTCAAACATTTCCAGTAATCCAGTACCTTGTTATATCCCATATTTACTGTACATTACTATAATTTTACTCTGCATAACATAGGACTGCAGTCACCAGTATGTAAAGGTACAACTTGAGTGTTTGTTCTATGCATACTGTAATGTTCAGCACTGTAAACTGTTTTACTTTGTGTACTTCCATGCAGAAAACTTAACAGTTCTGTATATTCACAGTAGGCTACATACTGTACAGTATGTTGTCAAAAATGCATTATGTTACACAGGGAAAGTTCTTAAGATTGTTTTTTTTTTTCTCTTTCCCTCTCTTCTGGCATAAAGCGTATACTGGAGCTGGAGACTATGGAAGCACTGCACACATTCATTTACATCGATGAGGCAGGTTTCAATGTGGCCAAAGGCAGAAGGCATGGAAGAAACAGAATTGGACAGAGAGCAACGATTTATGTTACAGGCCAGCAAGGGGGGGAATGTCATAATGTGTGCAGCCATCTCGGAAATTCGTATCCTCACCCATATCCCCCTTCTCGGTCCTTACAACACACAACATCTTCTTACTTTTCTAGACACTCTTTACAGAACCATAGTCCCCGAGAATGAGAGGGGTCTCACTGGAGACTATCTCTTACATTTGTGCACAGTTCTACCATAATGGTTTTCCACAATTCTGTAGAATTGCAAAGAGCATAAGCAGTAAAGATGTGAAACACAAATATGTGTCTTGTACTCACTTACCTCACTAAATACAGTAATGTGTAACTTTACTGTAGTTTTCAAATGGCTGTGCAGGTGTATAGTACAGACTTGAGCATTTTCAGGTAGTGTCACCAAGATCTGACTTTTTTGCTTTGGAAAACACAGAGAGAGTAAACTGTCACAATAAAAACATGACAAAACCATTTGACTGTCTTGTTCATGAACAATGGAGTCAGGACCTTAGTAGAGACAGTTTCATTGACATGAATACTTGCTGTTGAGGAATGAACTATTCATTTTGAGCAAGTGATGCCCTTTTGCTGGTTATCCACTAGGTTTTGCAGTTTGTACTAATTGTTCTGAGAAATGGACTAACTGTTATGCAAATGTTAATAGTGATGTGAGAAATGCACCAAAGCGACTGAGAAAAACTGTATTTCTAGTTTCTAAATATGTAAAACTAGCAAAAATGCAATATATTGTCTGTGACATATTTGTTTTCTTAATAAAGCCTGCATTTTCAAGACCAAATGTAAATGTTCTCTTTAAATTATCATTAAACTATTTCCAAATATCTCAGTTTTGTCATCTTGAAGACTTAGAGCCCTATCATCCTCATATATATATATATATATATATATATATATATATATATATATATATATATATAGATATGTAGATAAGTACACCAAATAAAGTTCTTTGTTGCAGGCAACTAAGGTTTTGTTTTAATGGACAATTACTTTCAAAGAGCCGTTTTGTTCAATTTCATTCAAACAATCAGACATTTGATTGAGATAAAACGGATTTGCAGCTTCAAACTATTTGCTTAAGTAGAAGAGTCAGGTAATTAATTATAACCAATTTCACTGAAAATAAAAGGTTTATCCAAATGAGCATTTTAATCAAGCTGAAATTGATTTTTGAGTTTAAAGAATTCAGTGAACTGTTAAATTCAAGTTCATCAAACTAACACAGGGATTCTTAATAGGCAGCACTCTTTTCTTAAGGTTCCAATGTTAGATTTTCAATTGCACCAAAACCACATTTTTATGTTGGAATAATGTATGAACTCTAAGGAAACCGAGACATATGCATCAATCTTCAGGTTATTGGCAAATTTGTTTTGTTGCTGCTCTACTTTCAGAGCCACGGCTGCTGTTTTCAAGGCTTTATTGTCAATATATACAGACATGCTGTTCAGAGGACTAAATCATTTGGAATTTTGCATTTCCTTTGGAAATAACTGTTTGACATTTTGAGTTCAGAAAATAAAAGCTTAGCTTACTATAAATTTGGAACCACTGGTGTTCTTTGGCCTGAGCTTTAAATAGCGTGACAGATAATGGGGCTGGTTTTTGAGCGGCTGATGTATTCAGGGTGGCATATTTCTTTTTCAAGTTCAGAAAGATAAAGTAAATCACTATTAGAATCAATCATCAAATCATTTACCAACAGAGACTTGATGTAAGAAGAGATACGATATTTAAGAATATCTACAGTAGTAGCAGTTTAAAAGTTCTCATTCAGAGTAAACGCCGGACGAATGGCGTGCCCTTTCCAGCCCATTAACAGCAGAGTTCCCTCCAAATCCCAGTGGCCGGAGTGGCCCCCCTCTTTCTCGTGGGAGTGTCAAAGTTTTACTGCAACTCCACCCATTAATTGAAATACAGAGTATGACCAGGAGATGGCGCTTCTCTCACAGAATTCTCATCGACTTGATGTTATTATCACGTCCACTGAAGAAAAACCATTTTGGATGTAACAACACAAACTGCTCACTTTTTTGTAATTAACCTGCTTCTTCTATTGTCAAAGTTTATCATAGGCTCCATAAACTTAAGTTCTCCTAACACGGGCCAAACTTCACCAAATGAGTTCTGTAAAACATTATAACAAGTAGCCTTAAACGTTATATCTGTAAACAATTTGATTTATTTCTATGAACCTAAAGTATAACTTTTTTAAAACCTAATGTACTTTCCTTTAATTTTGTGATAAACTCGTGTTTTTTTATGTTATTGTTGTTGGATGAAAATGACAGAGTTCCACAACGCAAAACAACGTAATAGCCTATTTATAATATTTATGCAATCACATGACTATTCGGCTCACCACGGAATGTTTGCAACACCAGAATAGACCTGGTTACATACTGTAGCGATGGGGAGCAAAGCTTGGTGGGGGGATGCTTGAAGATGGTAATGAGATACACAACGCAAAAACAGCGTAATAGCGTATTTATCATATTTATCAATTTATATATTTTATAATAAATTCTTAATTAAGTTGTTGTGTATATTATATATTAATTGTAAACTTAAACATTAGTTTACTTAAACATTCTAAAATAAAGCGTTGTGAAATTCATATTAAATTAAATAATTTCAAACAGAGAGTTGTTTTCTGCTTCATTGTTTTCTCCAAAATGCTTTGTATCAACACTGCGTTTGTATGCGACTCTGATCTGTGCGGGTCAGATTCTGGTCAGTGAAGCACTCTGAGAATTTGTGGTGGTAGTAGTGTGTGTGTGCGTATGCAGGGTGGGGACAAAGAAAAAAAAAATTAAAAACATGTGCGTTGTTGTTTTAGCCACATCTGGTTGACAAAAAGGTTTATATCCACTGTAATGGGTTAGACACATTGGTTTGAATGGTGACAAAGCTAAATGTGCCTGGATAATTGCAGCAGATTAGTTGTGAAATGTTTACAATAACAACAGAATAGACATGGTTACATACTGTAGGGATGGTCACGAAAGCTTGGTGGGGGGATGCTTGGAGATGGTAATGTTCTTTAGGAGGTGTGAATGATCTGGAGTCTATGGTGTGTTGTTAAGTTGGGGGTTGCATTCAGGATGATCATCAGCGAGTACAATAGGTTAGCCAGCTTTACTCTATAGAAACATTTGACTTGTATTAACTTATAGTGGCAATGAGTCCCTGACATCCTATGTGCAGTATGTACTCTTGTTCTCTGTTAAAAAGCACTCCACAAACTTCTTACTAAAAGTAGCCTTGTTACTGTTACGATAACTTGGTGTCACCATCTTAGCAGATGTTCTGCGGATGAGAATCCCTACTGCACACACGATTTTTAATTTTTATTTATTTTCATTCCGTTTATTTCATTCCGTGACATTGAGGCAAAAACAAAAGACACAAACCATTATTTGCCGCTTGGTGAACATTTATTATTTAAATAACATAACAGGAAATGGAAAAGAAGTGCGGTAGGCCTATTTTTTTTAATTTTTACTATACATGACCACCAGAACTTTTATTTTCCACTGTGCCCCCCTTCGTTTTCAATAACACACCTCACAACTTTTGACAGTCCTGTGATAAGTCTGTTGCAAAAGTTCACATTGACTCTTGTGTCCCAAAACCTATGTATGGCGTCAACAAGCTCCTGCTTGGTACCTGGCTTAGCCTCCTTCCGAATAAAATCTTTCATTGAGTGCCAAACAAGCTCAATGGGATTAAAGTCTGGTGACTCTGGCGGAGTTTTCACCCAGTTGATCCCCTCAGACGCCATGTACGCTCCAGCAGCGGTGTGTTTAAAATCACTGCTCCTCCCCGTGGACAAAAGAGGCATTGCAGCTGGTTTTCACTCAGGCTCCTTGGGGGCGAGGCCTCACTGAAGACGTCATAGCGGGGGATTACATTACCACCACGGACCTGTCAGGGACCTTTGACGGATCAGGCACGTACCAGTCAAGGGCCAGTCCAGGACCAATCTTGGAAACATGAGAACTTTTAAACTGCTACTACTGTATTATGGCAGAACCTGTCAGGTTCTATCAGACTAGATTCAGTCATCTATCCAATTCTCTACTGCCATCTCCAGGCTTGGTCTGTAGGGCTTAAGGCTGGTCACTCAGGAATGATCCAACTTCAAGCTAGTGGCGGATTCTATTACAGCCCTCTGCACTCCACCCTATTCACTTCTGTCTAATTGTTAACACCTGTCTTCAGTCTGTCACACATGATTCTCCTTCCCTTCTACTGTATACCCTTTACCTTGTCTCACTAACCATCAGGTTATTCTTATCACTCTGTCTCACTCTGATGTCTCCACCCTGCTCATTCCTATCTGTCTGGTTTCCTGCGTCATCGTTCCTGCTATCATCATCATCATCATCATGAACCATGTTGCTACCTACTAGGGATGCACTGTATTGTCTAAATAACATGTATCATATTGGTTAAACTTAACCAATACAATGAACTGATACTCAAAATATTGAAAATCTGCAATAAGTTCACAAAAAAGATACATTTTTTACTTGAAATTTTACTTTTGTGGTAATTTTATATTGTACATGTTTTATTTTGTCTTAGCTATGTTTAGTTAGTAAAGTATGGTGCCTGTAGTCTCTTCAAGAAAGGTATAAGGTGGAAGATATGCATTTTATTAATTCAACAATAGTATCGGATTGGTATCGGGTAGCAACAGATACACAAATCCAGGCATTGTTATCGGGACTGAAAAAGGTGGATCAGTGCATCAATACTACCTACACTACTGCAACCTTCACAGTACGCTTTCATTCATAGGATGATTATTTTCCAATTGTTAAGCTCAATGCACAAAGGTACATTTTTTTTTCTTCAAAGAATTTGGGAACAAATAAAAAAGAATCTGAAAACCGCTAAAGTGCTGCAGATTTCATGTGGCATTACTTTAGTACTTTTTTGGTGTTACTCAGAGCCTTCAGGAGGCCAAAGAGTTGTTTTCTGGTGTGACAGACTTTAGGTCACTCAGAATAAATGTTGTCAAGTTACTCAACCAAAAAAGTTTAACAGGATTCTTTGGAGACGGTCATCTATTGGGTAGGTTGTTCCATCTCAATGGGGAACCTATGGAGTAGTGTTTGAGAAGTCTTTGGGTCCTTGGTCATTGCCCTTAATCAAGCTCTCTTGTGGCCCAGGTAATTCACCTGGCTTATGGCCAGCTTCAGGCAACGGGGTTCTTTCAGACTTTAATTTCAGAGTTGTTGTGGCTTCTGGGATCTACTAAACCCTTAGAGAAATCTCTACCACTGCTTCAATATGTGTTCCACTTATTTATCTCCTGGATCTGCAGAGAGTCCCTCAGACTCTATGGCTCTTCCTTTGTCTTGACATACAGGGAAAATATCTGTAAATTCACAAAGACTCACTGTATTTCTTATTTTAATAAAATACAGGTTATTATGCCTTTCGAATCAATTTAGACTGAACTAACAAAATAAATGATTTTCAAGCTTTCAGAAGATATTTTATGTAATTTAAAAGCTAATTGACTAAATCACAAACATTACAAAAACAAATACATACTTTTAAGTGTTTCTTTCCAAGAACTCAAACCAATAAAAAATTAACACCTTGCTGTTGATCAATACTTTTTATTGGGGATGCAGTACCAATGCTGATACTTTTACCACAAAATAAATGCAATACAATCTTCTATGCTTGTTACAACAAATGATGGTTAATCAGACACAAAGAAAAATATTGATAAAACTAACCAAAAAAATTACATTTAATGTGAAAAATAAAATGTTTCTTATTAAATTTATTGAGTGTTCCCTTTTTTAAATGTTGGTTTATGGTATCAGTTAACTAACCAATACCGATATGAGTACATTAGCACGGTTTCAGCCCTGGTACCATTGTCAGCATCAGCGCATCCCCACTTCTTGTTGGTCATACCAATGTGTGAGCAAGAAGGTAGAGGGAAGACTGAATTATTGTTTGTAACACACCTTTGATGAAGAAATGATTAAGAATGATTAATGGGCCTGCTGTCCCCTCTACCATGTTAATGGAGATTTTTGTGTTCCATATTTAGATAGCACTTAATGCAAATATTAACCCTGATCCTGAAACTGCTCTGCTTTAACACTCTAGTACTATGGAAAAAATTTGATTATAATTCAAAGTCAAATTCAGTGATGGCATATGGTATGGTCATTGTGACAAGGTGTATTTTAAAACTGTGGTTTGAAACCTTGCTCAGGAAATTCATCAGAGTCTTACACATTGGAAAGCTAAGATATGAAGTGTGTGGCAACAGTCAGAAATTTTATAACGTTTGACCAATATTAGACCAATATTGTCTGTTTTAGATGGCCACTTTTTACTATTATTAACACTTAAAATACAATTCTTATTTTGTTTCATTTTTGTCTTCACCAATATTAGCTTGTTTAAAACTATAGAAGACCCCTTAGTGTTTAAAATCGAGCATTTACTAAGTGGACAATAAAGAGTACATAGAAATGTATTGTCACTCTGTTATCTACGGAAGCGTAGAGCTGCCACCTCGGCAAAAGAAAAAACAGAGCTGTATCACGTTATTTCATGATAACTTTATTGTCTGAACAATATACTTTTCACGTTTTTACAATATAATATGACGTTATTACGTGAAAACTTTATTGTTCTAACAATATACTTTTTACGTTTGTACAATATTATATTACGTTATTTCATGATAACTTTATTGTTCTAACAATATACTTTTCAAGTTTGTACAATATAATATCACGTTATTTCAAGATAACTTTATTGTTCTAACAATATACTTTTCATGTTTGTACAATATAATATCACGTTATTACGTGAAAACTTCATTGTTCTAACAATATACTTATCGCGGTAGTGAAGACGAAGAGCCCGCCTTCTATAGAACTTGCATTTGAGCAATGACCTGCTTGCAACATGGCCACAAACGCGGATAGTCCATTTCTGAGATTTCTACGGAATCGCGGAGTACCTGAAGAATGTCTCCTACGAATGCAACTAGAACGCGTAAGTGCTGTCGTTACTTCAAAACTAGTCAAATTTACCTTTTACGGAGTTACAGCATCCAGGAAAAGTTAGCAACCATAGCAGTGCTGAGCTAAAAGTTATCCTAGACTGTTAGCTCAGCCTATAGTTCGCCGTGTGCAGCAGGCTTTAGGGTCTCTCTGCATAACGAAGTAGCGTTAGGTTAGTGTCAGTCTGCACGGAAAGGAGAATGTTAGATCAGTGAACCAGTTAACTACAACCAGTGTAATTAAACAGTGTGATGTTGATATTCGGCTTCTTTTTAAATATGACGTTAACTCTTTATGCATTTTGCAACATTGGCGAATTGGAGGCTGGCCATTTTGGGGATTTATGTGGGTCACTTGAGTCCTGTGAGAAGTGAGTTGTTTATAATTACGTTTCTGGGACAAAACAGGGATAAAAATCATTAGGAGTTGGCAAAAAACTGCAACGGGCCGATCAGTCGACACATTTGACACAAAATGAACGGAAGGATAGGATAGATTAGTTGGAGTTACTAATTACACTGATAAAGGTGCCAGCATCACTCCGAAAAGGCTTACAGGAACGTATGAAGATTTACATATTTTCCAAAGAATTGTGACAGTTGAAACACTGTACTCTGTTTGCCATATAAGTAATCAAGTTTAGTCCTACTTCCAGGTAATGCCAGTGTTATTCTGCAGTGTTTCTGCAAATTAAAACAAAAATTATTTGTGGTTAGAGTAAGAATCGCTGCACCAAAAAGAGTGAAGGAATAAGCATGATTTTTCCCTTGCTTCCCGGGAGTGGGACAAAATAATTTTTTCCCCAAACAGGAATGTAATACAGTGGGGTCAGTTCAGCCAAAGGTAATGCTGCATTCCATTTGAGACTCGGGCGTCTGAGTCGCTGTACACGAGAACATGACGTCATTCCCCACTTAATGTGTTCCGGTTTGTCTCACTACACTCCAAGTTGGAAAGAACATGGACGCTCTGAGGGCAGCGGCTGTCGAGGGGCGGGCTAGTTATTTTTATTCTATTGAATATAATAAGGTGATTAAAAATACTCCACTAGCTCTAATCCCCGTAGTCAAGAAATCTATTTCAAAACTTTAAATAATATTTACCCATCGTACCACTTTATTCGAACTAGCTTCACTTTCAGTGTTGAAAAATGTTACTTATGCAAACATGGGTTGAATCAACTTCATCTTCCCCCGCCCCCTCCATATGTGGGGTTTAAGATGGGAATCCAGAGCTGCTAATCTGGCTTAATGATTTATATTTTCGGCACACACAACTACTTTAAACCATGACCTGTCAAAGGGTTTTAATTGTACTGTGCGACGAAATGGGCCGTATGTCCAATAAGACAGCTGTTCTGTGTGTAGTGAGTATTGATGGCTGTCAAGGTGCTGTTCGGTCTTTGAACTGAAAAAAAATATCCACATCTCTTGAAGGAAGAGGGAAGTGATCATGATAAACATTTTACTTTAACAAGCTTTCTTATCAGTAATTTATTTTTTCTGACACCAGTTTTTTTTTTTTTTACTAGAGCCAAATTCATAGATCCATGACACAAACCTACCTACACCTGTCTAATAAAGTGATATCACAGCGGTTAATGAAAAGCTGTGATAACTGAAGGGCTCATGCTTTGTAAAATAACCATTTACATTAGTTATTTATTTACTTTTATAATGTTTTGTTTATAAACAACTTGTGCACACAGATTTGATGCTAAATAAAAAAAAAAGTTATACTTGAAATGATTGACCTGGCCGGGGGGTATAAACCAAAGGGGGGCCCAGTAAATAAATAAAAAAAACATGTCCAGCAAATAATCATCAAAAAAGCGACAAAAGTGATATCCAACTTATTAGTGTGGTCAGGAAATTTTGAGCTTGTCCAAATGCATTCTCACTCACATCCCACTTAACTATGGAAACAAACACTACATACGTCAATCAATCAATTAAGCCAAATGCGATGTTACGCATCTGTTTTTAGCACCATGAACAGGTCTAGGACGCACCAGAGTTAGAGAGCAGTAATAGCCTTTATGGCGAACAATGTAACCAATTCTGGTTACTTCATTCACTATGGAATTGCAACAATCTCACGTGTAGACAAGGAGAGTGTCGTGCAAGTAACTCCATATAAAATCGCGATCACCCAGCTTGACCTCCGTTTTCCGTCGTCTCTGATGGTATGGAAAGAAAATCCATTCATGTGCCATCCTCTAATGTAAATACTGATTTCAGTTTTCTGAAAGTGGATCTTTGTCTTACTGTAACATTCTGACAGTGATAGATTGGAGAATTTGAATAATGTTGCTGGCACAGAAAGAGAGGATAAGAAAAAATGGAAAACGTTGATGGCTACCACTAAGATAATAAACTGGAAAATAGAATGCAGCTCCAACTTCAATGTTTCAATTAGTAGCAAACAATTAAAGTTAATTTATGTTATCTGAACTTGACAATTTAATAAATTTAATCAACTAAATTTGATAAATGTAATTTAATTACTTGTTGCCAACTGTAATAATGTATATAAGATGAAGCTACATTCTCTTTTTTCAGTGTAGTATCTAATTATAGAATAGCAACGCTATAATAAACTATTTTCAAACACATTTAAAGAGTTTTTATACATTTTCTAGTGATCTACCATTTATATAATCAGTCGTGGATTGGCAGCAGGTGCACCTTGTGATCTTGTAAAGTAATAAATATCTCATTGTTATTATAGATTGATGGCACAGTGATTGATTTCATGGATGACAAGACTCTGTCTGGCTACATCCCAACATGTGGTGATCGGATAGCTGCAAGACGGTTCTGCTTGGAAAACAACAGTGCAAGCTCCAAGGATTCAAGAAAAAACACACTGCTTGAAAAATTGAAGGAAAGGATGGGTATAAATGAAAATCAGAAGAAACCTGATCATTTGGAGAAATTTGCTTCCAAGAGAAAAAGAGAATATGCACAACATAATAAATGGGCTGAGAAAAAGACTAGAAAAATAGAGTTGGGATGGATCCATGAAGGAAAGCAAGTGAGAAAGCGCAGAGGAGGAGGAACAAGGACCTTAGATGTACCCAAGGACTCCAAAAAATCAGAGATTTTACAGTATGCTAAAGATCTTTTCTTTCCAAGTGGAAAAAGCAAATTTGGGAGGTGGGAGGTGTTCAATCATGACATATTGGATTATCAGGAAGAGGCTGTATTTGATGAAGATCTCACAATTGGAGAACTCTACTCAGTACTTAAAATGGGAATACTGAGATTTTACTTGTGCACTAAGAGTTTATCCTATTATGAAGATAGCAGAGAAGAGGAAGTTTATGACAGTCGGGAAACACATGTAAACAACGTATCACAACTGACTGAGCCACATCAAGAAGACAAGGAAACTTCTCAAACTATTGTGATCTTCTCATCTGATTTGAAGAATGCTGATGAAGATGCATTGGACACATCTGAGGTAATGATTGGCCCCTACCTTGGTGAACCTCTGTCTTGTCAACTTGATGACACTGTAATACATGAACCATGCCTGCAGTTTGAAGATGATGATCTGGTCATCGCATCCATTTCCCTTCCTCCAATAAACCCAGCAGTCAGTACTCCAGACCCATCTATGAGCAATGAAGCAATGAGTTCTCCAGCATCATATGATGTTGTCTATGTCACCATCAAACTTCGCAGGGTTAATATTCTGGAGGAAATGATAACCCAGTTCAAAGATGCATCACTCCTCACCCACCCTCTAAAATACACCTATATCGATGAAAAAGGAGCTGATGCTGACGGTGTATCAAGAGATGTGTATGCTGCATTTTGGTCAGAGTTTATCGATAACACAGCTGAAGGGGAGGAGTTCAGAGTGCCTTCACTGTCTCCTAAATGGCAAGAGGAAGAGTGGAAGTCCATGGGTAGAATTTTACTAAAGGGATTTCAAGACCATGGATATTTCCCTTGTCGCCTTTCCCCTGTTTTCACGGTGACACTCATCTTCGGTGAAAATCAAGTATCAGATGATATGTTGATTGACAGTTTTCTGTTTTACCTAAGTGAAACAGATCGGGATCTGATAATGAGGGCTCTAAATGAGGATCTTTCAGATGAAGATGGGGATGAACTGCTGGATCTCATGGATCGCCTCGATGTATCAGTGCTTCCAACCAAAGAGAACTTAAAAATCCTTCTTCTAAAAGTTGCACACAAACAGGTAATCCAGAAACCAGCATATGCTGCAGATAAAATGTCCACAGTTGCAAGCCATTTCCTAAAAGAAGCTTTTCAAAGTCCACAGGATGTCATTAAAATGTATGAAGATAGAAAGCCAACAACTAGAAAGCTTTTGAAGTTGCTTACTGCATCTCCCACTTCCCAGGCCGAGAAGCAAAGCTTCAGATTTCTGCAACAGTACATCAGAGGACTTGATATGGGGCTCAGAAGGATGTTCAGGTTTATTACTGGATCAGATGTCATCTGTGTTTGCAAGATTGAGGTGCTGTTCACGTCTGTGGATGGACTGGCACGACGTCCTGTGGCACACACATGTGGTCCTCTTCTGGAACTACCATGGACCTACACCTCTTACCCAGAACTACGAAATGAACAGGACAATGTTTTAGCTGCAAAAAGCTCTTATGAGTTCAGCATAGTCTGATTGAAGTCCACCATGTTTAAAACAAAGAATTAAGCATTTGATGGAACAATGAAGTGCAAATTAGTTTGTTAAACCAACCCGCAGTGATTGCATTTTTGTATAAAAAAAAAGGTAGAGCTTATATTTTAGGAAGAAAAAGCTTTCATTATATTTGAATTTCCTTTCAAAACCTGGAGGCTAAAAATGTTTATTCTCAATTACAAATGCAAAGCGTAATTTAAAGCTTTGATACTTCAAAGTTTTACCAGTTGAAATGTTAACTAAGCCCAGGTTTTATCGCCCTATAGGGTTACAATGACATTTTAAGTTTTCATTCACAGTAAACTGCCCTTACCAAGTACACTATAATATGTACAATAACTGTCACAAGAGGATCCACACAGCCTGTAAATGACTGTTATAAGAACTGGTGTGTTATATTCCATAAGGGTCTCTGTTGTTGTCTTTTTGTATTTCCATTCATATCATGTTAAGCACTTTGGATTCAGTTCAGGTCATCTCAAAGCACATTAAGAGAAAAGTTATTTTGATGGTATGAATGGTGCACAACAAATGTTTGCAAATTAACGCAGTCATAATCAGTTTCATGCATTCTAATTCAGTTCTATTTATAAGTTCGAACAAGTTTTCTATAATGGCTTTCTTTGAGTATCAATATAATTCTTTCAGCGCTAAAATAAATATTACTTTGGAATTGAAAGTTAAGTATCTAAAACACGTCAAATCACTTCATGTTGTTTGGCAGCAAGAGGTCCATCTGTGTTTATGATTACAGTTCTTATGGTCTGTCTAGGCTGTTTTAACAGTTCTGTGTTATAATTAATGTAGAATGCAAGATGTCTTTCAGAAGTCATGTTTTTATGCAATAATTCTATAGACTTAATGATCAATTTCAATGATCTTATTTACTTTTTTGTCAGTCATTTGTTTTGGAATATTTTGAGAATGACCTCAGATATTTCAATGGCGGTGTTTTCAGTAAAGCAATACTTAACAAGAAAAAAATACACAGAAGTTTGGCATTTGAGTTGAGTTTTGTAGTGTTTATGAAGACTCAATGTTTTATTCTCTTTAAATACAAATAAAAGGGAGATCATTATATAACAGTGTTTGTTTATTGCTGAATAATTGTGATTTTTTTTCCCATTTACTAGTTTCAAAGAAACTGTTCAAAGGTGGATTACAGTTGCACAATTTTCATTTTGCATACATCTCATATGTCACAATATATACAGTATATATATATATATATATATATAAGGTGACATTCCAAAATTAACATGACGGAATTTACCTTTTTGGACAAAACTTAAACCAGTTTAAATAATGCCAGTAACATTTCTTTCTCAAAAATTGGATTATGGTGCTGTCATCGCGACTAAAAATATCTTTTTAGGATGACAAAGTAGTACATGAACTGTTGATACAGTTTTGGCACAGGATGTGGAATTGTTCATGTTGAGGGACTGGTTTAATTTTGATTGTTTAAATTGAGTACATAGATTTGGTTTTATATATGCACACATTGGTTTGCTATTATCTTGAGCAGGAAATAAAAACAAATAACACAAATGATAAATTATAACACAAATGAAAATATGTGCCTAAATGTTATCAGTAAAAATGCCCAATTTCTTTTAAATGTTTAACTCCTTCAGTATATAGGCTCTCAGGAAAAGATAAAGTTCAATTGATTCATCTGCTGTACTTGGTGGAGTTAAGAAGTTCTCTGACATTATAAGGCAGCACAAGCTGAAAACGGTTTCATCACAGGTATAAGGTCCTCTCTGTTGGCATTCTTGCTTACAAACATCCACTGCCTCCTGAGGAACCTCTTTTAGATGATCCTGTCCTCCAAAAACATGAGGGATGGTGTACATCAGAATCGGACGTCCACTTGGAGTATCATGTGGGTATTCCACATATGAACAACTTGCTGCAGCTCTTCCTGTAAAGTATTTAAAAACAAATGTGAGTGAAAAGGCGCATTTATTTTGCTCCGTCTTACTCAAAAGCACCTTACAGGGACAGTCAGAGAAATAGGCTTTATCAAGAATAGGCTACGTTAATCAAAACATGAATAACAGTGGTCGTAATGGAACAGGAATTTATCAATAATTTCCCCATATAAGCCTAGTTTATGCACGGTGGGTGTTAAAGCACGCTATATTTCATGTTGTAGAGGTAGCTAAAGTAGTAAAAGATAATGATGAAGCAAGAGTACTAATACTTGAAGATATGTTAACTCAAGTAAGGAGTAAAAAGTGTGTGTTTTTTCGTTCATTCAGTGAGATTACTCAGTGGAAAGAGTAGGCTATCCATACATTTTACTCAGGTTTAAGTAATGTTATTTCATTCTAATATTACTCTGATAAAAGGAGAAAAAGCATGGTGGATAATCTACTTGTAAAAGAAAAGTACAAATGCTCCAAAACGTAATTCAAGTAACGTATGCAATTGATTAAACCATGTTAAACATATATATCTCTCTCTGTCTATCACGCACGCACATACAATAAGAAAGCATAAAGGTGTTGATATAGGCCTACCTCAATGACGTTCAGACATGTAAACAGTATGAGCTGCTTGTCCAAAAAACATCCAGAGAAACGGTCGTTGTCTTTTAGTTCCTGGAGACGATTCATCCAGCTCTGAGCATGATGCCGTCTCAGAAAGCCCCACCAGCTTTCAATTTGCTGATTGTGATTACTAGACCCAGTAATGAAACAGTTAGTGACGTTATGATCCATAGTCCATCGCAAGAATCTTTGCATGTCTGCCATTATGACATTTTCTGTTCCCAAATCAGAGCGAATCCTGGCAGGTGTCCCCATCCTCTTTTCAACTTCTGCTATGAAATAACCAGCAATGATTTTGGGATCATTGTTGGTTGAAAAGGCATGAAGCCAAATCATAGCTCTCGAAAAGCCATCAATGGCTCCATTTATACAGATTCCGAATGGCTTCAGTTTATCATAGGAGTCTACATGCCACACAAAATTTGGTCCAGGATTAAGATACATTCGTCGGATTAGACGATTCCTGCGTCGTTGCTCAACCCCATAAGGATCGAGATATTTCAGTAAATGTCTGACAGTGCTCTGAGTGACAACAAAACCCGCTTGAATGCAATTCAGGTGGTGTAGTTTATATCCATGGAGCCTTCCATGTCCCTCCAGCTGATCAGCGAGAAATGTAGCCACTTCCATCGGATCAGACTCATTCTTCCTCCTGTACAGCCCCATGCATTTTAGGTTCCTTCTCAGTGTCCGCATACTTATCAAAACACTGTCCAAGCTGCTCAGTAACTGCAAAATCTCCCCATGCCTCAATCCAAGCATAAAATAGAACTTAATTAATTCCAGTAAACGAGACATTTTTGCACGCGCTCATCTGCACCGTTACCAACTTCAACTGGTGTGAAAATTACATTGTTAAACAATGAATTATTCACGTTTGTACAATATATTATCATGTTCGTACAATATATTTATATTGTACAAACTTGAAAAACATATTGTTAGAACAATAAAGTTTTCACATAATAACGTGATATTATATTGTACAAACTTGAAAAGTATATTGTTAGAACAATAAAGTTATCATGAAATAACGTAATATAATATTGTACAAACGTAAAAAGTATATTGTTAGAACAATAAAGTTTTCACGTAATAACGTGATATTATATTGTAAAAACGTGAAAAGTATATTGTTCAAACAATAAAGTTATCATGAAATAACGTGATACAGCTCTGTTTTTTCTTTTGCCGAGGTGGCAGCTCTACGCTTCCGTAGTTATCCCCCTTGATTTTTGGGGAATTTTTGTTTTTATTTATTTAACCTCCAGATATATTTAAAATATTTTTCATGTACTAATTTGGCCAAAGGTTCACTATTTGTTAACAAACTGATTTTTGATTGAACAGTTCAGCAAACTTTAAGTTTGTCAGGCAAAAAAAAAAAAAAAGAAGGTATAGATAAACTCATTAGATAAGAAAAAGATGGCCATGAAACCCACTGTTAACATTAAAAACACTCGTTCTTAGTGGAAAAGAGCTGCTACGACTTTACATAGAAACAGGCTGCATTTAAACGGCAAACAAGCTCAAGCTGGTTGTAAAATGTAGCTGCTCTGTTTTACCCTGCTGTTTCATTTTATGTTAAAAAATTGTGCAAGGCTAAAGAGTAGAAACAAAGAGATGACACATTTTTACAAGTTCTTTCTCTTTGCACCAACAAAGGTGACATGGGAAGGAGGGACTCTTCTTCCTGACCTCCTTCTGGAGACCCAGGTCACTAACAAAAGACAGAGGAGTCATTACCGTTAAAGATAATAACTCCCGGGGCCATTCAGGTGAGTGCAAATCCCACAGGAAGCTACGCCTGCAGAGTGCACATCATTATCAATACAGTCAACTCCCTAGTGAGGCTCCATCCACCCCCCAAAATAGAAAGGAAGAGGCCAGGGTAGATCACAGTTTCATGATATGTGGAGAATGTGCTCGGGATCCAGGAATACAAACTACACCAAGGGCAAATACACAGTTATCAGAAGTGTCTGCATAATTAAAGTATGAATTTCATGTAATTACAATATAGTCTACCAAGTGTGACATTATGAACTTCCTGATACAGAACAACCTAGGCAAATGTTGCAGAGCTGTGTAACGCAACACCGCTTCAATTATTTGGCTGCAAGTGACTTTCAAGCTCTGATGGTGGCTGTCATGGGATGTGCACTTCTAATCTTTACAAAGTTTTTTTTCTCACCTTAAACTATGAGGCACAGGTAATAGATGAACTGCTTTTTCTTGAATGAACGTAACAGAAAACAACAGAACAGATTTAGAATACAAAGGAGGAAGGGAATTCCATGTAACTTATGTTGTAATGTAGACCAACACAAAGTACATGCTTAGGAAACGGGAAGGAAATGATTGATCATACCGTTGGAGGAAGCCCACTGCCCGACCACCAGGGACGTATCTTCCAACACTCAGGTCCTCCTTATGTGGTCACCCTCTGCTCTCCCTTGGAGAGGTGGGTTTTCTTTTTCCTCCAGGTCAACTGGAATCCTTTCATATAAGAGATACTCCACCGCTTAGTAGAAATGTGTATGTTGTTATATTCCCCAGAGTTAGATAAGTGAGATTAAATAATTTTGTAACCAGCCCTGTGATTTTCCCTTATCTGGAAGCAGTCTGTTTGCTTTAGCTTAGCATAAACCAATGTAAGTGAATGGGAACTACCTGCATACTACTAGTTCCCATTCACTTACATTGGTTTATCTCTTGGGAATATGAAAAAATACAAATTTTTACTTAGGGGTAGAATATCCCTTTAAAGTTTCTGCTCACTCCTGTCTGATCGTTCCTGCACCTCATTCCCTCATGTCTATTTACCCTTCTCCTCCCCTCACTCCTAGTCAGATCATTGCCATGCTGCGTCTAAACATGTTCTCCTTCCTGCTCATGTTCATTTCAGCCTGGTGTTCTGTGTCCTCGTTCTTGTCATCTTTATTATCATCCGCATTTAATAAACAACCAGATCCATTCTGCTTCCTGAGACAATTAGTTGTGCACTCTACAACATCTGGAATTAAAGCAAGAGAGGCAAGAAGTCATAAATAGTTCAATTTACAGTTTAAACCCTTCATGAGGAAGAAGGTACTCACTCTGGTCAGATGACACCAAAATGTTAAGCTCACTCTTGTCTTTAAAATGTTCTGTGTAGTGTAAAACTAACACCGCATATCACCCTGATCCCTAGTGTAAAACGTGGCGATGGAAGCATCATGCTGGGGGGGGCAACAAACATCAGCACTCCAAAAATAATATTTTTAGAAATTAACTGACTTTCTGTTTTTTTATGCTAATCCAACTTTAAACAAAATGCTTGGTGCACTACAGGTTGGGAGTAGAGGGTCACACGGGAATCAATTGTCGCTCCCGTCCCATCCCGATCCCAAAAAAATACTCCCGTCACTTCCCGATCACGTGACAGCCCTCCCAAAAAAATCTTGTCCCGAAAAAATCCAGAGAGAAAGACTCCCGTCCCGACCTGAATCCCGTAGATTAGTAATTTACCTCCTATGGCGCTTACTCCCCCCGCCCCCTTTAAACCATAGCGTAGCACAGTATCAAAGATAATTTATTTAGCTTTATCCGCCATCTTTAACCATATCCTGCATTCTCGTTGTTTGGCCACCTTACCACGTCATGAATGGACTCGATTCGTCTAACTGCCAAACTATTAAGATACACGCATTTTCAGTCGGATATCATTTGCTTACCAGTTTATCCAGGTGGTGTAGCAAGAATGTAGCAGTTTCAGTTTTGGTGCGTGCAGTGTAGTAGACCCGATGGAATTGCATTTTGCAGCGGAGTTAATGACCACACACATTGGCACCGCATCGCAGCGTAATTTTTTAAAGCTAATTCCCTGATATCTGACAAGATAAATGGAAAAAAACAACAACAACAAAAAAATATATATATATATATATTATTTTTGTTTTGTTTTATATATATATATATATATATATATATATATATATATATATATATATATATATATATATATATATGTCCCGTCCAAATCATGTTACCAACAGTGAAATTGACTCCCGTCCCGCGGGAATCCTGCAGGGATCTCGTGACCCGTGGGAATCCCGAAAAATTGTCACCCTCTAGTTGGGAGAAAATAGTCAGTCCCTCTGCTCTGATTTAGGCAGCCTCCATCATTATAAAGAAATGGCAAATCAAGTTTCACCTGAGAAACCCACCTCAAAGCACAAGTAGAACCTACCTTCAAATTTGCTCTCCGCTTCTTCATGTTATGCTACTAGGCACGTTGTCAAGACTCTGGATCCGGCCTGGAGGTAAGTGGCTGTGAATAAAATGAAGTTACCTCTGTAGACACTCAACCATAAAGGTACCACCCATGGCCTTAGTATTTCACATCTAACAATATCATATAAAGAGTAGCCTAAAATAGCCAACTGTACCAGTAATTCAGACCATAGCAGAAAGTCAGACGTGCCGAAATGTGCAAAATAAAACCGTCCCTAAACTGAAATTTATACATGTGAAAATCTTAGCGAAACTTGAAATGCATTTGTCAAAAAAAATCTTTACCTAAATAAATTAATCTATTCTTATACAAATAAATATGTTACTTTCATATTTAATAAAAAAAAATCATATTTGTTTTCACCTCATTGCTTTGTACTGAAAGTACCATTAATTTATTTTATTTCTTGACTTTAAAAATCTACATAGCTCAGAAGTGCTAACACTACTATGAGAAAGTAGAATTGGTTCCTCTGAGCTGATTTGATCTTCAAAGTTATATGATATGGACGGAGTTTATTTACAGCGCAACAATAACAAAAAATTTACCACATGACACTAAACATCCAGCCAAAGCTACAATAGGGTAGCTTAGATTAAAGTGTAGTCATGTGTTACAACACAAAGTCCAGGCCTAAATATAGCTAAGATTCTGTGGAAAGATTTGAACATGTTACTCTATCTCATCTTCTATGTGACAGCTCTTATGTGGAACACTGTAAACCTGACATGCAGCAAAAACATTTGACACTGAAAAGAACAGTGATTGTAATGTGGATAGGGCTAATACCAATTAATTAATAATTCACGAGTTTGCATTGGTCTTTCACCTAAAATCTAAACAAAAAATATATAACAGTTTGTCTTTGGAACATCCCAAAACTGTGAAAAGTCCTTAGGATTCTACATAAAAAAAAAAAAAAAATTCTAACTCTTAAAACAGAAGTTATTTTCCTATGGAGGAAAAAAAAGAAAAAAAAAATCTGCTCCACTTAACAGCCAGCCGGCTGAGTTCTGTTTGTATTTGATAGACATCAGCCAGCAGGCCGTCATAGAGCCCACTGCTCTGAAACCTGTCTGCTGCAGTCAGTGGTATTGGGGCGTGAGGACACACTTGCATCTAACTGGGCTCAAGACTCACACACATGTTAACATGCTTTTTGATTTCCTGCAGCTGAGCAGCTAATTAAAAATCATGCCTCCCTCTGGTGTTATCTCTGCCCTGCTTCCTGGTGGCTCTTCTGAAGAGCTGAGGGTTACCACCAGATGAGCTTCTCATTTTAAGTTAAATATGACGTTGGCTTTGTGAGAAGAAAAAAAAAATGAAGCATCCAGTTTTGATTCTGTTCTCACTAACTGTTTGCTTTATTGTGACCAAACACATATGAAGTTCGTTAGAAACATTAATGCTCTTTAAAGATACATTTTAAGACCTTGTTTGGAATTCTTGTTAATAATCTTATCTAAACTATTTGAATTATGCCATAATTATAATGAATACACTGATTTTAAAGGTCTGCACACTATAGTAAACATTTTTAGAATGTGTAATCTAAAAAATAATACATTTTTATACAGTTTAAAAATGTTAATCCACTTTAATGTGGATTAACATTTTTATAGAGTTTGTTACTTCAAGGCTGGACTACTGTAATTCGTTATTATCAGGAAGTCCACAAAATGTAATTAAAAGCCTTCAGTTTGTGTCGTTATTATACTGTACAGACTCCGGCTTTCCCTTTGGCCCATCTATTATGCCAACAGCCGTGTGAACAGTGCTGAGTACACAAACATTTCTGTGCGGTTTCCCTGATAAATACTGTGTCGCACCTCCGCATTTCAGCACCCTGGTTAAAAACAGCTCTGCTTGCTGTTTGGCGGAGGGTGGTAACTTGTGATTGGTTTTCCCCAGAGTGCCCACAAGGCTGGTCTCCATGGCCTGCAAGGTGGTGGCCAATTTTAGAAAAGTGAAGAAACTATCGGTTATGATGTTTCTGCCCTTCCCCATGATTGGCTCTGCCAGTTTCAGAACAAAGTTCTCCCCAAGCAGCTGACTTCTACTCCGTGTTTCTTCCTTTCCCAGATATGCAGCGCACTCAATATGTATTTTTACTCGACAACAGCTGCCAGCCAAATTGTATTACCAAATTAATTGTGCTTGTGTGCCATGCAAAAGCTGTTCATCAATGGTGATGTTGGCACCGTTCTTATAACAGGCAGTGCAGTTTTCTACAAACTTGTTCCAAACAGCAGAGATCGGATCTCTGAAATCGGGTTTCTTTTTTATGTCTTTGAATCTATTTCTGGACACTGTTTCCTTTAAAAAGGGAACAGCCCATTTTTCTGACCAGAGACTGTCCACGTCCTTATGCTTTGCACCCTGTGCACCTCATATACTGTATTCCACAGGGCAATGAAGGATTCCAGCTCGGCCACCATCATGTCCAATGAGCCTTCGCCGTGATGTTGATGCAGTACACTCTCTGATGGGCTTTAGCATGCCTGGATCCACTAGGCACAGGAAAGCTGCGAGGGGACCATCAATGTTACGCTTTGCATAAAGCAAAACAGACAAAAAACTGTATGCTCTTAGCCCTTATTTTTCATCTTCATCCTCCTCTGTCAATTTACAGATGAACTTATAGTTTCATGTGACCAATGGGATCTTTGCCACTTTTGTTACACACATATGCCACTATACTCACAGTGCACTCTGTTTGTAGCAACTTGGATGGCATATCTTTTGCTGTTCAGCAAAATAGGTAGTGGTCCACTGCACGTTATCAAGAAATAGCAAATCATTGTGTTCATACCTTCTGGTAAAAATGTGATTTAATTGACATTGTTTTATTTATATATTTAAAAAAAACAACTTAAGGAACCTTCCCTACTTAGTTAATCTTACCTCCTTTTTGTTGAAAGATGGTCTTACATTTTCATCCAGCACCCACTGCTAAAGAGGAATCATGAGGGATTTAATTAGGCTTGAAAGTTTTCTCCTTAAAGAAAAGAAGCAGAAAAGGAAAACTGAAATAATCCCTTTAATTGATCCTAACGAGCAAGGATCATCTCTCTGTGCAGCCAGACGGAGATTTAAAGACAAGCAGCAAAAGCAAATAAGGTGAATTAGGAGTACTTGCCAACAACTGATGGTTTCATTCAGTGTATGTTACTGTGAAATATTGTCTCTGCTAGTTGGAAATGAAATTGTCAGCATGTCATGACCAAGGGGCAAACTCCGCCTGCAGAATGTGAAGCCAACGCGGAAGTGACAAAAATTCCAGTTCAGCCCTCATCCGCTGGGGGCTGGCTGCAAAAAGGAGCAACTTCCCATTGACTCCCATGTTAAAAAGGCCAACTTTGCAGAAAATAAAAACATGTTTACAGCCTGGTTCAAAAAAACATTTTAGGTTAGATAGTTCAGGTTTACCGTCATGACAACTCTGAGGGGGGTGAATTTTTTTCTAACTCCTCCGTTTATTTGTAATTTAATTCTGAAATTATGAATAATTAGGGGCGTGTCCTTTTGATTGACAGGTCCGTCTAGGCTAACGCTCGTGGCTAATGGTGGCTAACTGTAGCTAATAGCTTGCTACGTAGTCTGCTGTCCCCCTCTGCTTGCAGAGCTCTTCACAGCCTGGGACTAACTTAAAGACTTCAGTCATTTGGTGTTTCTGAACTCCACTATCATTTGCCTCTGCAGTTTTTATTCGGTTTTGGATGTTAATATGCAATTATTGGGCAAAGACGGCTTGCTGGGGTTTTGATTACAGTAACAGACCGTCCAAGAAGTTTCTGCATCGGGGGGAGGCTTCATACCGGCTATGTTTAACCAGCTGTGGGGGGGTTCTGTCAGGTAGCAAAGAGGAATGCTGTTCTGGTCGGAGCTTTTATCTCTTTCGGCAGCAAAGTCGGCAGGACCGGGACGCCGCGGTAGAGCACCTCGAGACTCAAGAGCGGGAAACGGTTACATCAGGCTGGAAGACTACAGAGTTGGACTCTAGGCAGACTGCATTATCACTGGTTAGATCAGTACTGGTGTGAGGAACACAGCTGGAGGCATAAACTAATGGATGAGATGTGAGGTGAGTCAAAAGCCTTTTTATTTTTTTTAGGGGATCGGAATTTTCATGATGACTTTGTGACTGTTTTTTGCTGGATGTGTTGTTAAGATAAGCCAACTAAGTCCTCACCCTCCTCCGCTGGTAATGGAAATAACACAATATCAGGCCGTATTGATCCGACCCATTTGGGTCTTATTATATTGATCTGTTTTCTCTCCTCAAGATGTTTCTGCGTCTAAAGGGATCGATGTTGAAAAACGGGGTAAAAGTCTTTCAACCGCGGTCTTCTGGCTGAAACCGGCTGCAGCCTACGTTAGCTTCAATTAGCTCCCGACTAGCTTCTGACTAGCTTGTAGCTACGTCGGCTCGGAGCGTTAACCCTCCGCCCCCAGCCTCACAGCGCCACTCGCAGCTCCTCCTCTTTGCCCATTTTTGGAGTTTCTGAGAGTGACAAGGCGAGTGACGCTGACAAGATGGCGGCGGGAACCGCCCAACTGGCCTCATTTTTGCTATTCAGAAACCTATGGGGGACGTACCAGAAGGTTAGTCCATTGTTTTATACAGTCTATGGTCATGACCAGTGTTGGGAGTAACTGTGCTTGAGTGTAACAGTGTTACTAACAGCATTATTTTTTAGGTAATGGACTTATCTAATTAATTACTTTTCCCTCGTTGCTACGCCGTTACCATTACTGGGGATTTAAAGTTGTGTGTTACTTTAACATGGTTAAAGGAAGTGCAGAGCTGTCAGGCTTTCTGACAGCCACACTTCAGCTGCAGGGAGAGAACAGGTGTCATGATGACGTTGTTGCAATTACAATCATAATCGGCTGGGTGGGAGGAGACCCTGAGTGCTCTCGCTGTCTCACTGCAAGAGAGCAAGCCAAGGCAATTCAAAAGTAGCGTTTTCAAACTGGAAGTACTGACGCTGCTTCTCGCTTCGGCCTTGGCAAGCTTGTCGTCTCCCCAAAGAGGAAGAATATCTGACAAAGTATTCCAAAAGTTTATCCTCCTACTTTATAACTGTTATGACAGTTTATATGTTAGATCAATGCAGTATTTTAGTATACTGTCTTATTGTTTATTTTTACTGAGAACAAATATTAAATCACTTACTTACTTGGATATTGTTCTGTTTACTGGGCAATATTACAGATGCAGAGATTTTCACTACTTAATGGCCAGATTTTCCTTTGTTCCTTTTCCCCCCATAGTTGTCTGTCTTAGGGTGTACTCAGTCATTAAATTGACACCATGACACTTCCAGCTTCAAGCTTCACAGTTGGAATGAAGTTATTTTCCTTTAGTTCTGTTTCAAACTCATCTGTCCAAAATAAATTATTCCAAAAAGTCCTGGTTTTTATTCACTTTGCGCTACAAATCTTTCAGTCATGTTTTTCTAAGAGAGAAAATGTTTTGAATAAACATGGTGGTTTGTGTACTAGAAGCTGCAGAATGCTTTCTGTTTTACCTGGAAGGTTTTGTGCCCAAAAGTGTAAACAAACTTTAGGTCAGGAGGGAAAGAGATTGTAAAGTGATGGCTTTAAGGATTAAACATAGTTCACAATAGAAGTGTGAAAAGAAAACCTTTGCAATTTAAGGGCAGCTGGCAAGCTGAATGCTCCACCCACATGAGGCATACATACCATCAAGTTTGCAGTTTGGCAAAGACGGCTTCCTCATAACCAGAGCATGAAAGCAGATCTTCAACATTAAGCTGAGGTGAAATGTCACATTTGTACTTGGGCTCTGGTAACAGGAGAGCAGTCTCATGCCCAGTCTTATATAAGGTAATGAGACTGTATTTCCAGAATCTCTATTGTGTCTACTGGAACTAAATGAGCATTGTTAAAAGGTATTCAGAGAAATCTATAAATAGCAAAGCTGGAATTTGCTTGACCTGGAGGGTTTCTGGTTAGTTTTCTTGGAAGGGATGTGCAGCCTGGCTTATGTTTCACTGTAAAAATATTCTAATGCAATTAAACAATTTTGTGGACTTCCTCAGTCACTATGAGTGGAAAGCCTTTATGGAGGGAAAGCAATTTCCTCCTGTAGAAAAAGTGCAATCAAATTCAGTTTGAACTGAAGGATAGCATACAGGGATAACACAAGAGGCTGTTCTCCAAATACTCTTCTCCTATAGCTGGATATTTCTTCACATATTTCTTCATCTTTTTGCGCATGTGTGAGTGGCTGCTTGACAAGAAAACAATCAATAATCAAGGGCTACTAAAACGCAACAAACACTTCCAATAGAGTTAGTGGGTGAAATCCCCGATATATAATAGGGCTCCACAATTAATCTGATTTTGATAATGATCATGATTTTGGTGGCCACAATTAAAGAACCTGATCGTCAACGATATTTACATAGAAAATGCTAGCTATTCTGCGTGCCTCTTCATCACACACCCCTAAAACCAATAGTCTGCCAAACACCAGGGGGCGAACACATGGCTAAATCTTCATTAAGCTGCCCAAATAAAAACCGCACACATGCCACTCAGCAGTCACACATTACGGTGGCAGCAACTTGGGCTGATGAGAGCAAGCTATGTCTGGAATGGAAAATACAGCAGCATGTAAAGATGAGGGGCACTGTGGAGAGGAGTAAGTGACATTAAACATGAACAAGTGATATGCAAAGAGTTTAACAGAGTGGTGTCTGCCCCATGATTTGTTCAACAATTTAAAAACCCTAATTCTCAAAATCCCAGTCCATGTCCAGCGGCAAACCAGACAACCATTACAGCAACACTGCACCGTGCAGTACCCTATCCAGCTTCTTCACAAAGACACACAGAAATAACGCAATATCTGTTTATATGGCCAAATATATGTGTAGGATCAATACAGAGTGCAGAAGGCATCAGAAAAATTGTAAAAAAAAACGCTGGACGAGAAAAACGAGATCCCCTCGTGTAATTAGTTCAGGTTGAAAGAGGAACCAGACGCTGAGCGGCATTTGGAGCTCTTGTGGCCCATATTTATTATAAGGACAAAATAATAGTGTAAGTCCAAAATGCAGGGGAAAACGAGAGTAATACAAAGGACTGGAACAACAAACATCTGACAAAGACAGACAGGAGAGGAAGGAATATATGCTCTTGGGAGACTACTCAGCTAATTGGGGAACGGCTGGGAGCAGGGGAGGACAAGGACAAGGAACAGCTGACTTCAATAAAACAAGTAAGGGGATTGGGACTGACACAGAAAGCGAAACAGACAGAAACATCGTAACACAAAGGCCGTTGCCTGCGCTATATGAAAAATGTCGGGAGGGAATAGAGAGAGAGACAGAGAGAGAGAGATTGCAACTCTGACGTACTTTGCAACCACACCGGACCAGTGGTCAAGCAGAACAAATGAACCGTACATCCATCCATCCATCCATTTTCTGAACCGCTTAGTCCTCCAGAGCTCGCGGGGGGGCTGGTGCTTATCTCCAGCTGTCAACGGGCGAGAGGCGGGGTACACCCTGGACAGGTCGCCAGTCCATCACAGGTGGAACGGTACATGTCCTTGACAATTTATTACATAGATAGGGATTTCCAAATGAAAAGTCAGTGATTGCAAACGTCATTTTTCCCAAGGGGATACGTAAAGTAGACAATGATGTCACTAAAGACTCTGTTAGGGTCCAAAAGCCCCCATCATACATAATGTACCAACCTTACAGTGTAATGTACAAGTCTTTAAACATCTTGAACTGTCCACATTTTCTCACATTACAACTATCAATTATGTGTTTTATGTAGTGTGATAGGAATGTGTCATATTAATGTGAAAAAAATCGATTAGTTACATGTTAAATGCATCTAAAGAATATGTCATGTTGATATTCTTAGAGTGTTTAAAAAGACATCAGTGAAAAGCAGATTTGAGCAAGAGGCCATCTTAACCATACAGTTAGAAGTGTTTTTAACCTTGGGGCACTAGACATCAAGACAGCAATTGGAGGGACTTGGGAGGATAATATTGGAGGACTTTAATTAAGAGATTTAGAAATATGAGGGTGCGGAAGAGGGTGAAGCACGGCCCAGCTCGGGCACCGTATGTCACTGCATGCTCTCAGCATGCAGTGCAGACTTGAAAGACAGAGTTTTTTTGTTTCTCCAGCCTGCCTGCTGCCAGTGCCTGTGCCCACTTTTCAGTTGATACTCAGTCCTGACTGATAAGAACAGGAGGATCTTTTTTGACATACATTTTTTGGTTTTGTCGCAATGTATCATAGTAGTGGATGGCAGGAAACAGCATATTTTGCCTATGATTTGAATGTTTTGCATATTTCGAGGAGGATTTAGCAGAGCAGATGATTCACTCCTGCTGTATGGTGGACTCTACAGCCTGTTGGGGGCTTGATAAAATGTTTTTTCAAAAAACGAAAGAGATTGCAGGCAATCAGGAGATTAAACATGGATGCTGCAAAGAAAGTCTGGATTCCCACAGCAACTGACAGAGTCTGTGAGGCAAATTTGTTTCATGCTAAGTAATTGTGATCATGTATTTGTTATATAGATAAGGTTAATGTAAAAAACATGAGGTTTACGTATTTCAAAATACGTCTGCGTTATATTGTTTTCGCGTTCTGATACAGATGTCCCAACCACTACCACCTGATTTGTCACGCTGCAGCAGCAGCTGTAAATCCTATCCTGACAACTGCTTCTAATTTAATCATTGAAGCTGCTACATGACGGCATGTTTCTCCAAGACTGGATAAAAAAAGAGGAACTGTGTAAAGCAGTGATATCCGGTTTTTGCCAGAGACCAGACGTCACTGAATTACTGAAGTCACAGGACAAGTTAAATTGTACAACAGCATCTACATTTCAATAAATACATAAATAAAAAAGGACGATGATCAATGAGGACTTACCAGATTTGCAGTTCTGTTGAGGATTTTGCAATTCTCCTTTGCAATCTACCCCAGGTGATGCAAATCACACCGCTTCTACTTGTCTGACCTCCGCTTTTAGCACAAACATGGCTTTCTGTTTCATACAGATCGACCAATCTCTCCTTGAAAGAGCATAATCTCAGGCCTCCAGACTTTTGACAGCAATATACCTTTTTATGAATGCAGGGTCGGCTTTGGGAATGGGGATAAATGTCTCCCCAGCGGAATTGAAGCCAGGAGACCGGTGAATCAAACTAACGTCTTTCACATACTGTATTTAAAAGGGGCTTTAAATAACTTATATTTCACAGTCAATATAGATTTAATGTTTCTCTCGCTCTCCCAGTTTTCAGATGTTGTGTGATGTTCAGTGTTCAGATGTGGTTTACATCGGGTATTTCACCTGCTAACTTTCTAGGATGTGTTTGTTGTGTCTCTATAGCCGGCGTTCATTTTGTTTGCTTTCCTTCTGTAGAACATGAGAGAACATCATCATGAAGACTGAGGAACAAAGCAGGGAGAAAGTTGTGGAAAAGTTTAGAGCAGGGCTGGGTCATAAAACAACATTACAGGCTTAGAAGAGCTCTGCTGTGAGGACAATTGTTAGTTGTGCACTCCATAAATCTGGCACTTATGGAAATATTTGTTAAAGACAGTAATTTGCAGTTCATCTCAATCCTTGAAGTGGACACAGTAAACTTGTTGAAAATAGTGCTCTGGTCAGATGAGATCAAACTGAAACTATGTAAACCCAGGTGCACACGAAGGTTACACTGCAGCCCATGTCTAAAATGATATGAGTCTCAGAAAACAAACACTACATATAAATTCACACCCAAAGACAAACCAGGACGGGTTGCTGGTCGGAGTTGCATACACATTTTAGAGACAGTAAGAGAGCTGAGACTTGGCCGTATAGGCCATATTTCATTCCCACACTCACATACATACATGTAAGGTCCCTTATATTTTTCACATCAGAACATATTCAATTGTTAGAATTGCCCAGTCAAAGCATATAAATAAATCCAATCAAGATTTTGTGGTTAGACTTGAAAGTAGTGTTGTTTTTGGTGACCTGTTGTAATTTTCGTTTTAGTTCAGTCTTTTTGTCAAGCTGTAATTTTCGTTTTTATTTGTTTTAGTCATGTTCATACTCTTTTTAGCCCAGTCAAGTTTCAGTCAGCTAAAAGTCTGGGTATTTTAGTATAATTTTAGTCGGAATTTTAACATGATTGTTTTCGTTTAGTTTTAGTTGTCGAAAAATGATGACATTTAGTCTAGTTTTAGTTAATGGATATTGTATTTTAGTCTCTTTTTAGTAATGCAATTCTATTTAACCCAGTCGGTATAAGTACCTTGTAGTATAGACAAAACCAACATTTTATTTTAGCCAAACCTATTTCAAACCAGGTTCTTATTATAGTACTGTTGCCTAAGTCTTGACTTACCTCAATTTTTTTTACGTAATGCCTTGAGATGCCTCTTCAAGTTTGTTGTGTTCTTCCCTGCGATTTTGTGGCTGCATTTATCCTCATCTTTCACCACAAGTCATTTGGTTTTATTTTCCACTTCGATGTATTACAATTTTTTCCACATGTATTCTTCTACCAAAGACCCCCGGCTGACAGGTGTTATGCTGAGAATGGCATGCCGTCAAATTTTAAGTTGCATAAATATGCATCCCCTCTCTTTTAAAGCCAAAAATGTTACTACAGAGCTGGGGTTCACACCAGTAGCTCAGAGGACATATGGAATTATGTTCAAAATAACATCATTCATAATTTTATCATCCTCTTTAAGAAATGTGCCAACTTTTTTAGCGTTGTTAGAGGGGTACACAACCAACAAACAACCATGTAGAAGTTTTCTTGTACTCTATTGATAAATACAATACTGCATTAACATAATGAAATTAAAAATAACCAAATTTCAAGACCCCCCACCCCCAACAAGAGTCTTTATGAAGACTATTATTTTACATTTTTTAGCTAATCCGATAACAAAATAGTGCACACTGCTATTACAAGCGGATGGAACGTTTTCTTACTCATGCTGTGTCCTGTTTGCGCCCATATTAGCCTTTAACACTTGCTTTACAAAGTTTAGATGTTATAAAATGCTTAAACTGTCATGCTATTAGTAGAAAAAAAAGGGGAGAATGTGACACATAAACAGCAGAGCATCGGAAAATACATCTGAGACTCACTGACGTTAAAACAGTAACATCAAACGTGTTTGGATAAAAGCCGTGCTTTTTACATTTTTTTTACACATTTATCTGCAATAACACGTCACGTTTTCAGGGTGCACATGCATAAGAAACATGGTAATATTATGAGTATATTTAAAAGCTGTCGCGTTGCTGGTATGTAATCCGTTAATCCATTGTTATCAGTGAGTTTACAACGACTGACGTTGATGAAAGCAACACTACTTGAAAGAAATCAGAAACTGATACCTACAAATGCAGATAAGAGAGAACGGGTCAGTATAAGACAATGGATGGATGGATGTATTACAGCCAGAGTGATGCTTAGTGTATAATGATTATAATTTGAAGGCATTTGTTAATCATCTATAAGGATTTATTTCTAAGATGCACACTGAAGGTCGCTCCTTGTCTAGTTGACTGAGGCTGATTGTCTTACAATCTCACTATATTTTTTGGATTAGCTTTTTCTCAGTTTTACAGTAAACGTGTAAAATATCCCATAAATGTCGTGACAGGAATATCTGAGCAGTCAGCATATTGTTTCCTATCTAGCTGCTGACACTTTCATAACACTAACTGACAAACAAAGGGAATATCTATATTTATATGTATGAGATGCTTACGTCTTGTCCATATCGGAATGAGAAACAGAACCTCTGTCAGAACTTACATAAATATACCGTATTACAAACAACCTACCCAGTCGTTGGGCTGTCTGCTGTCCTGAAATAGAGAATGTTTTCGTCTGGGATTCTGACCACATCTGGACTGACTGCGAAGAGAAAATGAGACAGCAGCCTTTTGGCACCCAGTCTAATTTACATAATCACATTCAATCAAAAAGGGTTAAATTGAAAACATGAAGGGCAGAACCTCATGCCTTCAGCCACTTTACCATCTGAGCCAGAATGCAAGAGCACATCATTGCTTTTGTCACTGGCTCATCACAAAGAGCCATACAACAAAGTAACATGTCATTTATTCAATTATGTGTGGTGAAAACAAAATTGGTGAAGTGTAGACTTACCTCCAACCTCAAAGCATACGCTTAAGTGGATGTAAAATTACAGTTTATGGTAGTTTAATTTTTTGCTTGTTCCTATTTTCAACTGATTTTTAGAACTGTTAATATTTCAATCAATTTATTTTGTTCTGTGTACAAAGAGGCTCGATTCCATTCAAAAGTGTGAAACATTTGAACATTTCCAAACACTCAGGAGCAGCTTTTGTGTGAAGCAATTTATTAAAAGCAAGAAAAGATGTGACATTGTAAAACAACACAAGAGTAAATGTTACAGACATATCTGCCATTGGTCATATTGGCTATTCTTTAAAACCCAGAACATGATTTGCCACCTTCATAGAGATCATGTTTGACACAATACTGCAGTTCATCTCAGGGAAAAGGTTGGGGGGGGGGGGGGGTTCTGACATTTTAACAGTGGTATTGAAATAAATAAATATAAATGTGGAAAATTCTTCACAGGATTTAAACAGTGAATAAATATGAATAAAAAATGAATAAATTGTGATGGAGAGATTGCTTAATACAGGGGGTATTTAAAAAAATCTTAATTTTATACCAGCATTTTTACATGTTGGATGTGTTGAAATAATACCCATTAAATTTATATATAACTTTTTTGGACAATCAAATTCGTTCACTCTTACACACTTGTAGCAGCAAGCTACAATTGTAGCCACAGCTGCCCTGGGGCAGATTGAAAGAGGCGACGCTGCCATATTGGCACCTCTGGCCAACACCAGTATCAAGACATTTCACCGGTAGGTGCCCAAGGACACAATGACTGGGACAGATGGATCGAGGGGCTCTGGGGCTCGAACCAGCAACCCTCCGATTGCAAGGCAACTTCTGAACCCCCCTGAGCCACAGTCGCCCATATAATGATGAACATCTTTAAAGGGTAATAAAAGCTTTCATACTTCAAGAATCAAAATGCGTATGGTTATGGGTCTATACAGCCTTTCTCCAATCCGTGTCTACACTTTTCATATCTCTTCTCTAAGTTAATTGTGTATTAAAGTCTGAAAACTTGTGTTACAGCGTAATTTTACATTTATTCCAGTTATTTTGCTCATTCAGTGTTAAGGTTAGGCTAACCCTAACCCTTCACACCCCAGTGTAAAAGTAAATAGGAAACCTCTCACTAAATTCCATTTTGTTCTGACAAAAACCAAGGCAAAACACTATACACCACAAAGTACAATAGGGGTTAAAATGACCAGTGCTGCTAGTGAACTAGAACTTTTTATTAGCTTGTTTCCTGTGGCATATTACATCAGTACCATTTCTTAAATTAAATGTGGGACTTACACCTTAACAATATTATGAAAAAATATAACAATTTTAAGTAAAATCCATGTGCAAGCCAGATAAACAAATATCGTTACAGGAGTACCACATATTCAGTAAACATACCTGAGAATTTTTACTGTACTTTACAGGGGTTGTTGGGTCAGTTTCCTACAGCTTATTTGCAAAACATATTTCAAATGTATTAAAAAAAATGCCTCTTTTCTAGTCTTACTCCTCCATGGATTAATTTTGAGTTTAAGTTTTGGTTGTAATGCGTCCAGGATTTCCTTGAGCCATTTTTCCGTTGTATTTTTCTGAACTCGCATTCATACCATGTTTTCTTGAGTACATCAACAGTCTTTTTAACAAGTTTATTCTAATATTTCTATTTTCTAGTTTCAATAAACAACACAGGTTTCTTGCTGATCAAATGGAATGTCGTTTTTATGCACACTCATTTTTAAATGCTGAATCTCATTTCCTTTTACAATAAACAGCTCTCCTGACCCTTTAATTTGACATTACAAGTGTTTTTATTGTAGTTTTTTTTTTTTTATAAATCTGCAAGGAAATGCAACACCTTTGTATAATATGGAATGGGTAATGTAATTTGTCTGAAATTCCAAATATGCAGCCTGACTAGCCATTTAGTTTACCATAGATTATTAACACACCATCTAATCTTTTAAGCTTATGAAATCTGACAGTATCAAGGAAGCAACAAGTTCCAGGTCTCTCAGTGCTCCTACCAAGTGCTCTGCCTTTCCACTCTCCATGCTCACATCTCAGACCTGGATTCCATCGGCCTTAGTTCCCTACAAAAGTTCTTGCAGACATCACCAGCTCCTAGCGTCCCTTCTCCAGACTCTCCACATCTATTAAGCCTCACCTATTATCCCTCAGTCCCTGTCTTCTACTCACCATCTCCCTTTTCTCTGCTGTGGTTCCCGAATCCTGTACCAAGTTCCCGGTTCATGAGATACATTAATTCATGTGATTTGGTCAATAAAACTTTAAAAATGTCAACTGGTCTCCTAGTGTGTTGTGCGTGTGGGTCAAGAGAGTGAACCCGATCATGGCACTATTTTAAAAGCTCTAACACAAAATATACTTTAATATGGCTTAATACACACACCTAATATCTAATATCTAGTCTTCCTGTGGGGGTACAACCAATTAGTTATTTAAAAAAGGACTTCTGGATTGGCTGTTTGTAAATCACCAGCCAATAGTTTGTCAATTTGCATTACCATAGATATTTAAGCTGTCCACCTGCATTTATCTTGAATACTTTAGATACGCACAACAAAAAATCCATTAATAGGCATATTAATAAAATGGAGATACATTCCAGAGAAAGAAAAAACGTTGAATACTTAATGGCAAATAGGCGGAATTCCACTGTATGCCAAACTATATATTACAAGGTCTGATTCAACCGAGTTCTCGGGTAAACTCTGACATATGTTTTTTTGCAAGCAGTTGAAATGGAAAACAAAAATACGTCCCTAAAACACAACAAAGTATAAAATATGGCAAAATTGTGAATGTTAAAAAAATAGCATAACACTAGCTCATGGTAACCAATTAGCAATCAATCAGTCATCAAACCAACAAATCAATCAGCATTTATTTGTATAGAGCTTTATACAACCAAAGAGTTGACAAAAGTTTTTAACATTTATAGACAGATTAAACGCATTAAAACATGTAAAATAAAACAGTAGACAAACAGCAATGCAAGCAATTAAAACTGAAATACTGAAGTTAAAAGCAGCTTGGAAATAAAAAACAGAAGATTCTGATGCACGTCAAAACACTCCAAGTTCCTTCAAAGCTAGATGAAAAACATACATTTTCAGACCAGATTTAAATGTTGTCAAGTCTATAATCTTACAAAGATCAGGGAGTCAGTTTGTTTCACAACTTTGGAACCGCCATAGCAAAGGAGCGATCACCTCATTCTCTGTATTTTGACTGTGGAAAATCTAAACAAAATCGATCGGATGACCTTGTTTCTCTATGGTGGTTGTGCAGCGAAAAGATGTCAAAGAAATAGGAGGGGGCAAGTCATGAACTGCTTTAAAAAGAAACACTAGAATCTTAAACTGAATTTAACATCTTACAGGGAGCCAATAAACTGAAAGGAAAACTGAGGTGATGTGTAGTAGACAAGCAGTAGTGTTTTGGACTAGTTGCAAGTGCACAAAGTCATTCTGTGTTATCTTAAGATCATAAATTCATTCTCTTTAGGAACTTGAATCAATAACACAAACCACTTTTATTAACAATTATACAGCATCATTGAACATTCTTATTGTCTATTATTTTATCATGTGGTAGAGGATCAATAAAGTGCTTCTATACCTTGGATTAGTTATTTTGCTTACTAATTCTCTATACTAGTAGGAGCAGGGATCCCCCTTGCTTTGTTCAGAAATGGGTATCAAATGGTTTTCCCATGTTTTCTTTTCCTGCAGTTAGATAATCCTATATGTGACCTCTGCATTAATTAAAAAGAATTGCATTGAACTTTTGTAAATGTAGTTTAAAGTAAAAAATGTTCAGGTTTTAACATACTTTTAATCAGAATAAAGCATTTTATAGAACTTAACTCCAAAAGTAGCAATCACAGGGTTCATGCCAGTGGATCTGTAATGAGTCACAGCAATGCCTCCCACACTGGGTTTGAGTAATGCTTCAGAGGGAAGACACAAATCAGAGCTGCTTTTTATATCTAGACCTTTTAATCAAGATCTGACCTGTCTGTAATAAGTGACAGGCAAGCTGTTTAATGTATTTGGTGCTCCAACAAATTGCTTCGCGAGGGACCAGAGAAAAAGGTTCTCTTTCTCTCGTAGAGGGAATTCACGGAGATAGGCCTTGCATTCCTCACGCTGGCTTCACGCTGTTCCCAACCTCAGCTGTGTAGGGCCACAATTAAACATATTTGCCCAACTACCTTAACAACCCTGCAACAATAAAGAAAAACGTAATGCTTCTGTTTATGTGAAACTCTGCCGCCATCTGTCATAATATTCCTGTTGTTTGAGCTTTAATCAGAGAGACACTGCTCCAGACTTAACTCACACTTCTGTCTTATTGTGTTGCTCAGATTTTATTTGCTTGCTGAGGCAGCATAGGTCTCTGTTTCTAATTGTCTCCTTGGGGAGATCTTCATATCTGCAGGAGAGGAGCAGCCATGCGATTTTGTCTCACATATGTTTGACCTGGTGACTAACAAAAGAAAGAGTTTCTGCCTTTCGGCACAGGAATCATAAAACCAGATCAAAATGAGATACATGCTAAGTCTTTGGCTGTTAGAGAGTTATTTTTATTAGTTATTAATTACTATTACTATTAGGCTAGAAAGTCTGTGAATTATATGTTTTATTTGTCATAAAAATAATGTGTGAAGTGTTAATGTGCTGCTGCCTAAACCATACAGACCCCATATTCCAAAGTCAGACTTTCTAAAGCTGCAGTTTAAAAAAAAAACAAGGCTGCTTGTTTAGTCTTAAAATGTCCATATTCTCCTAATGTTGTTGAAATCCACAACACTTTATCATGTCCTCTATTAAATGTCAAACTGCAGTCCAACCTTTTCCGTCCATCCATTATCTATACCACTTATCATGGAGGGGTCGTGGAAAACCCACTCAATTTTATTGAAAAAAGAAGGTCAACTAGAATCATTTTACAAAGAGTTATATACATCTCCATTGTACCACATATACTGTACTTCTGATATTAAATCAATGATAAAATGTGGTAACATTAAATTCATGTTCTACGGAGCATCTCAAGAATGGAATAAATTATTTTAAAATATCGGAGAAGCATGTTTTTGTAATTCAATCTGTATTTTATATGTAATCTAAAATGTATGAATCTTGTTTGTAAAAATTCACATTTGCATATATACACTCTCTGGCCACTTTATTAGGTACCTTGTTAGTACAAGGTTAGATCCCTTTTTGCCTTTAGAACTGCCTCAATCCTTAGTGGCATAGATTCAACAAGGTACTGGAAACATTCCATATATATATATATATATATAATTTCACTATTTTTTATTTTGTAAATTAGGGGAAATTAAATGTATGTAATAGACAAAGCTATTTTTAGGTGGAACATTATATAAACCTCTGGTGTCTGCGGGAGTGTGCAGACTGCTATTTCAGACTCAGAGGTGATGAATATTGCTTTTTTTCTCACTTTCATGAAACATGACCCTTGTGTGTTTCATTTCTGCTATTTTGTCCGACTTGCTGAACCCCAGAGGATATGTAATGCCTCGCTGGCCACAGGGAGTAAGATTTCTTCTGCTGTCACCTCTGAAGAACTAAAACTGATGCTCTACTTCCAGCATTAGACACAACAAGTGAGATAATGCTTCACATTAGGAGGAACGACCTAACGCAAAATAGGTGTATAGGTGTCAGAAAAGTATTTTACAAGGGCAGTTTTTTCATGCAGGTTATTTTGTTCAGTTGGTTATCAGTGTTGTGCAAGTTACAAAGAAATTGTAATATATTTCACATTACTAGTTACAATGTCAAAATTGTAATATGTTCGCATTACATATTACTTTCTTAAAATGCAACTGAGTTACACTACTTTAAGCTACTTTTGGCAAAATATCCTAGATATCTAACATGACTTCTTACCACCGTAACTTATCAATGTACATTTTACACAAGTGTCACACCACAAATACTGTACTTTTAACACCATTTTACTAAAATTAAGTCTCAAGTTCCTTTGCATGCCTTCTATTTCATGGTAAGTTTGTTAGATCTAATCAAAAGAAGGTGCTGAAAGTGATCATCACAAAGATGGTTGACAAAGGTGAGACTCCAATGTCTGAAGTCTTGCAACAGATGGTTAGGAAACAGTGTGAATAATGCTGCTGTTTAAATGTACAGTTGATCTTTTCCTCAGCCATCCTGATTCTCTGATGTTTTGTTTTTTAGCAACAGGAAGTGGATGGTGGATCTTGTTCTATCGTATCCAACTTGATTTGGTCTGTTGCATTAGTTGACCAGAAAAACAATTTAAAATGCATTTGTAACTTGAGTTACGGAAATTGTAACTAGTAATATATTGCTGTATATTTAGTAAGTAACGCATTAAATTACTCAGTTACTGAAAAAAGTAATATATTCCTGTAACTCGTTACTTTTGTAATGTAATTACTCCCAACACTGTTGGTCATTAGTCACTATCTCAATAATATGTTCAGTTTTCTTTTTTTGTATTATAACGACTTTTGCCACTCACTGAACAACTCCAAAATTTATAAGGAACTGGATTGATAGGCAGAACTAAAATTGCATTAATATTGATAAAAAAAGCCTCAATTTACAAACTGAGATGGGTCCACTGCAAGTATTACTGGAGAGTTCCACTAGAGGGCAGAGTACAGAGTACAGAACTCTGACTCAGGCTGGATATTTAGGATGGAAACAAAACAAACATGGGAACGGTAGAGGAGACAATCAGCTGTTTCAGATTATGACAGAAAAAGACAGCAGCAGTCTTGTAGAAGGTATGTAAGATTATATATAACAACCATATTTTTGCTTGTTTCCCTACTACTAAATATATATTTTTGCTTAAGAAAATTACAAAAAGGGAGCATGGTGTCGCAGCTGGTAGCGCAGCTCATCTCACAGCTAGAAGGTCCTGGGTTCGATTCCTGCCGGGAACGGTATGTTTGTTCCTCCATATCATCAGCACCCACACCCTGGGTGGGGTTGGCAAAAGGGCCTTTCTGTGTGGAGCTTGCATGTTCTCCCCTTGCTTCCTTGAGTAGCAAAATGTGAGCTACTCCCACAAAAACATGCATCAGTTCTGGGCTTTATACTGCCTCCTCCTGGCTGACTTGGGCGGCTGAAGGGTTGGGGAGGATCTGGCTGGAATAATGTGATCCTTCCATGCGCTATGTCCAGCTGGGGAAGCCCTGCCCCCTTCAGGTGAAAAGAAGGGCCTGCTCACTCCTCAGGCAAGAAGGAGGCTTGAGCTTCAGTGCAAGGCCCTCCCACAGTTAGCAGAGGGAGAGCAATGCCCAGAACTGGAACTAGGTAGGAGCAATGGGTGATAAATAATGGGAAGTAACCGTGGGATAAAAATATTTTTAAAAAAATAAAATTACAAAAATAGTAGCACACAATGCCTTGAACAAGTAACTTTAACTTGATTACTGGTATGGAAATAGTAACCCGTTAGATTAGTAATTAATGAAAAAGTGGTCATATTAGGACTAACGCTCTAATTATTAACACATTACTGGTATCACTGCTGACGTCACAGAAGCTAACGTAACGCTAGCTAGCACTTAAAATGTTCACCAACTCTTTGTAAAGCTTTCTCCACATGCTGGCTCTCACTCCTCTGACTATTTCTCCCCTAGCATAGAGGCCACTTCCACATGGCCATATTTATATTGGTTTTCATCGCATTTAAAGCTCCTTCCTTCGTCCTGGAGGCCATGGCCTTCTGTCTCCTTCTTCTTTTTTAATTGTAGTCCGCTAAGTGTTTTTACACAAAGCCTGTCCTAATTTTTGCAGCTGGTCTAAAATTAGGTACTCTGCATCAAAACGTGACTTTAAAATTCATGGACAATCATTATGTTCAATCCACGGTGCAATTCGAATGGGATCAGAAAATAACATTGCTCCACTGACTCTCATTCATTTTTTGGCAGTAGGGGACTTAAGAACCAGAAGTAGAAGAGCATGACTTTTGCTCCCCATGTAAAGAAGAAGTGGTAATGTTGCCTTTTATTGTCTGACTCATGAGCGCTGCCTAGTGGCAGCATCGTGGAAACAAGCCGTGATCTTACAGTGCAGTCTCCCTGCTGCTCCTAGAGCGTTTGGGCTTGGGGTGTTTTGGCCATAGCGACAGTATTTAAACGTTGGAAAATGCTCTTGACATTTAAAGCATGATGAGGCCTGAGAAGTGCATTTTGAGTACAAGGAAAAAAGCAGGAGTTTCTTTAGATCACACATTTCCCTGATGCTTTATATAGTAAATTCCTAACTGCAGATATTGATCCCTTAGCTGAAGCTGAAGTTTACGGAGAGGTGTAAAAGAATACAAAATCAGTTTGCACAATCTGTAGCCTAAAAACAACCTTCAAGAGCTTGATCAGGTTCCAGTGACCATCTTCCAACTGTTATTTTTCTTTAATAAACTACATAATAGGTTTATACACCTAGCAGGAGTATACATTTGCATAAAACAAACAAATAGCAATAACAAGCAAACAATGCGATACAATGTGATATGATGCGATACGTTACAACATGATATTCTTTACTGAAGCCTCACATTTGTTCCACACCTCAGTACTGACCTTTACAAGCAGTAATTGAAAAGAGAGTCACGAGAAAAAAAGAAGAAAAAAAAAACCCATAAGAACTCCATTATAAGGTGAGCAGAAAAAATATATATATTTCTGGTTGTTGCTCAGTGTTAATTTTCAGGTTGATTGTTGTGCAGAGGCATTTCCTAGTTTAACTTTGCTAAACAATGGAACCCTTTATCTTTGACATTATGAAAACAGTCTATAGTCATATTTTGGAGCATGGTTTGAAATAGAGGAAATGTTTTTGGTTAATCTTACCATATTACAATGGTAGGATGATTCAAACTATTTTTCAACTGGGTGGCCTGCAGAAGAATAGTTTCTAGCAACGAAGGACCTTTGACGTCTATGGAAGTATATTCTTTGTTTTACCTTTTTAAAGACCAATTCAATATAATTAAAAGACAACAGATGGTGAGTTATGACTAGTAACTATTTTTTAGACAATATCTCGTTGATTGTTTTCATTATGGATGGTTACAGGAACTTTCTGCCATTCAGATGTGTATCCAAAAAACATTATTTATACCAGCAATGAGCCCATATCTTTTTGATGATTGCAAAAGGCCCTTTTCTCCTTATGTTGGTATTTTTAGAGCTCTGCTGCGTAAAGTTTGTCTCTTCTAAGTATTCTAGTAATAATGGTCCTGTTAAATCGAGAGACTAGCCTTAGGCGTAAGTGTATGGTTCATGGTTGTTTGTCTCTGTGTTGGCCCTGCGATTATCTGGGAGTCTTCTATGGGTGTAACCCACCAATTGCACTTCCACTGTTGCATTAAACTCCAGCCCCTCTGTGACCCTGAATGAGAGCTAAGCTAAGAGTGAAACAAGTATAGCAAATGGATACTAAAGGAAAAAAATGGAAGAAAGATTGCTCTCTAAAAGAATTTTAACATCAGCTTCTCCAAAGCCGCTATCAGTGTTGACATCTTAAGTGCTCTCCTTGTCTTCATTTTAAATGGTCAGTGTGAAATATAGTGACATATTTGACAGCAGCAGAGCTCCACAATACTGCACATAAACGTTTTTCACAAACAATGCTGAGTGCTATCGGTGCTGGACATAAAGCGGAAAAACAATCATATGGCCGTGAACAGAGATCCTAGCTTAGTGTCAAGAGACAATATGCTTAGTTTCACATGACCTATACACTGGAAAAGAACAACAGCTTTAATCAGTGTGTGGAAAACAGCCTTATACTTAAACTCTTGTCTCAGTTAAATCATAAGTTGGAAAACAATCAAAATCTATTTGTATATCAGTGCAAGTAAAAATATAGAGCTGTTTTTAAAATTCTCTTGTTTTTAATGTTGCTACAATAGTAGCACTGTTGCCTTGCAGCAAGAAGATCCTGAGTTCGAATCCTGAACTAAGGTCTTTCTGCAAGGAGTTTGCATGTTCACCCTCTATCTGGGTACTGCCACAATCCAAAAACATGACAAACTAAATTTTTCCTTTCTAAAACAGGATGCTGTTGCTTGCTTTAATATGACATGGGTTATATTACTACAGTTGTTTTTATACTGGATTCTGTAAAATAAAAATTAATCAAGCAACTGCAGCTCTGCCTAATGTGGTATTTATTCTTTTGGGGCTAACATGTTTTAAACATCTATTATTCAGAGGTAAAAAGACACACTGTTTACCAGCAGCAGAAGCCTACTCCATGGTACGGCAATAAATTAGGTCAGGAGGAAACCTTGGGACTAACGTGTGGTCTGATAAAGTTCTGGTGGGAGTATGTGTGACCTTTGAGGACCTCTCAGACAAAGAGTTTTATTGCAGGCTGTAAAAACAGGATGTCTGTATAGATAAGGATGGAGGCCATAAAGCTGGGAGTTTTGCTTAAGAAGGACCATAAACCATAAAACTCAGAATTAACTTTTGAATCTTTAATCCAGGAGAAAAGACACGTCCCTTATGACTGCATAATTCTCTGACAGCCAATCATGGTTAAGACACTGTTTGGAAATGATTCTGATTGGAGCAGATTCGAGGGAGAAGAAACGCCTACAATCCTGGCGAAGTTTGGTGTCTATAAAAGTTATGACGTGAAAATCATTCAATTGTCAGATGTCTTTAAATCTGGCCCAGAGAAACTAGGGCATCTTTCTCTGTAAACTGCAATTTGTTAATCTGTTCAAAATAAATGTTAAGAACTGGAAATTGGCTCCATTTTGTCTCTGCTTGAACATGCACTGAATTAATTTTGATAATATTTAATTCAACACTAAATACTGCTGCCAGAGTCCTGACCAAAACCGGAAATCGTATTATATCAAACTATTCCTTTGGTTATTACTCCTTTTTGTACTGTCACGGTGTGATGTCTGTCACTGTCTTGGTCTGTCCCTGCATTATTTAATTGTCCCCAGCTGTGCTTAGTTTCCTTGATTGTCTCCCTGATTCCCTTCCTTGTGTATTTATATCCTTGGGCGTTCTCTTTCCCTTGTCGGATTGTCGTCATGGTCACTGTGCCATGTCCTCGTCACTATATTGCCGCTTTGGACTAATATCATTATAACAAGTTATTTCACTTTCACCTCTCTGCACCTGGGTCGTTTAACCATTATCATAGCAGTACTACACTTTTCTGCCAGCACCTTCATGCAGGGTGGACTGTAGCCATTTGAGTCCCCTATGGTAAATGGCCTTCACTTGTAAACCGATTTATCTAGACTAGACTCTACACTATATTTAATCCGTTATATTTAACCCTTATGCTCAAAGGGGGTTAATTGGAATTAAAACTATGAAACAAATATAATACACTGAGTGAAATATAACACTGAGAAGTGTGATACACAATGAGGACTAGTACTCAGCTGCAATGCCTTGTTGGAAGGGAGCATTTGCTGGAATTAGGCTCCCAGTATCTGAAATTTCTGAACTTTGTTTTATTCTTTTATTGATTTATTGATACTTTCTAAAAATTCTGGCCAAAGTGAAGATCTGCATTTTCTCAGTTTTAAGTGTATGTGTGTGGACAGATGAAGGCAGAGTTTTAGGTGTTGTGACGTTAATGTCCACGTCAAAATAAATCTTCTAACATCACGTGTTTACACTCAAAAACAACATTTATGCCTTCAGAACTGTGTTGGCATTATCGGTTGTCCAAGCGCTTTTTGCTTGTTTGTTTTTACAAGGTCTATCACTGCTGAATGTAGAAGTTAGAGAGTAGAAAGTCACTCTGAGCAGATAGGATTTGGGAGATCTACTGCCCTCTACAGGTTTGCAATGTCTATGAATGTACTTAAAAATGCACTTATACAGTTAGGTGTGGATAGGAATTTTTTTAGACAAGCTGAGAAAAATATGTGTGTACATTGCCTCAGTCAGTCATGACTGTTTGTGGCAAAACCTTGGATGCAGCTTTGAGGTAATTCTGGTCCACCATCCGGCGTCTCGGGAGGGTGTAAGCGGTCAGCCACCAACACTGTTATACAGTGGGGATGGTGTGTTGCTGACTTCAACGCCAGACGTTTTGAGTCGGTGGATGGAATAATTCGAAGATCTCCTCAACCCTACCAGCAAGTCTTCCAATCCGAAAGCAGAGTCTGAGGAGTTTGGGTCGGGCTCTCCAATTTCTGGTGATGAGTTCATAAAGGTCGTTAAAAACCTCCTCGGATGAGATATGCCCGGAGTTCCACAAGGGCCCTGGCCCTGTTGTGGGGCTCTGTTGGTTAATGCGGCTCTGCAATCTCGCTTGGACAACAATAACCTTGGATTGGCAGACTAGGGTAGTGGTCCCCCGATTTAAAAATGAGGACAACAGAGTGTGTTCCAACTACTGGGGGTCACACTTTTTAGCCTCCCTGTTAAGGTTCATTCAGGGGTGGTTCAGGCATCTGCTCAGAATACCTCCTGTATGATTCCCTGGTGAGGTGTTCCAGGTGTGTCCCAACGGTAGGGGCCCCAGGAGAAAAGACCCAGGACATGCCGGAGCGACTATGTCTCTCAGTTGGCCTGGGAAGGCCTTGAGATTTCTCCCGAGGAGCTGGCCCAAGTGTCCGGGAAGGAAGTTCTGGATAAGCGGAAGACAAGGGATGGATGGATGGATGTTCTTGTTTGTCACTTCCCAATCCTCCACTGCCACTCTTCATTTTACTATGTGCCGGCTGTGACTCAACTGACTTTTATCCTGGTCTGATCATATCACCATCTTTCTCTTCTTTTTCAATACCTGCCTAAGGTTAGGATCTGTCCCAACTGTTTTTAAGCAGGCTGTGGTCAGCCCTCTGCTCTTAACCTAGCAATTCTCTCAAATTTTAGACCAGTGTCTCATTTCTACTTTCTCTCTAAATTTCTGGAAAAACTCATTTTCAGTCAACTCCAGTCATTTTTGGATCAGAACCACATATTTGAATAGTTTCAGTCTGGGTTGTAGAGCACGCAACAGTACAGAATCTGCATTACTAAAAGTACAGAATGATATTCTACTCTCTTTGGATGCTAAAGAACCTGTGTTATTGATAATGTTCGACCTCACTGCAGACTTTGATACGGTGGATCATTCTATCCTCCTGACATGCCTAGCCCATCATGTGGGCCTTCAGGGCCCCATACTTCTATATAACAGAACGTTTTCCATGATGATTAATGGTTTGTCATCTTCTTCAGTTCCCCTGTCTTCTCCTGTTCCACAGGAATCCATTTTGGGCCCTGTTTTATTTTCTGTGTATTTGCTTCCTTCAGGTTCTGTGATATCCCATCACGATTTTTCATTCCATCTGTATGCTGATGACTTACAAATCTATCTGCAGTTAACGCAGAACCTGTTAGACACTAATTCCATCCAAACCAGCCTGCATGGCATTAAATAGTGGCTATCAAAAAACTTTCTCTCCCTGAATGAATCAAAGACTGATTTCATCTTCAGTCCCTCTGATTTTTGGAATTTGATCACAACTGTATGTAGTATTTGAAGTTGCTCTGTTTAAAACATGACAGCTGTGTTTTGGTTGTGTTAACATCTTGCTCCCACTGTTTACAGTTTTACAGTCCAACTGTGAAATATATTTAATTAAAGGATGTTTTTAAGATTTTGAAGAAAAGCTTGGGTGAGTTTTGCAAATTGTGTCTTGGTTCCCAGTGTTTAAGCCAAAAAAGTGTTTGATTCCAAATGTGAGTTTAGGCCACTGAGAATTTGGCTTTGAGAATTGAGTTTAGAGTTTTATCAATTGAGAAAAATAGTCACAAAATTTCTTTGAACTAGTTTTCAAAATCTCTCAATCTAATGCATTTCTCCATCAATCATCTCTGAAAAAATCTCATGGATTGAACAACTTATTTCAGGTTAACCTCAGCTTTCCTCCATGGTATTGCTCACGGCTATGCAGAGCTTCACCCACAAGGTGTTTCTTTTGTCTTTTGTGAATGTATTTTGCGCAGTCGCTTTGATGCATTTCTCATATTGGACATTAACATTTGCACAGCTGCTAGTGCATTTCTTAAACTGCAAACCCTAGCTGATAACTTACAAAAGTGTGTCATTGCCTCAAAAGGTATAACTCATTCTTCAGAAACAAGTATTCGTATAAATCAATGTGTCGGTGCCATCAGAATCTAACAAAATCTACAAAATGCACTTGATTTCCTCAGATTTAATATTCATGGTAGGATAAACAGTCGGCAGCACCTTGAAGACTCTAAATTATTTGGCCGCCCTTTTGATAAAAGGTACCAGCAGCAATCACATTGAGCATAGCAAAATACAGTTAGTGATAAAAAAAGGAAAAATTCCACATCAGGTATGCAACAAAAATAGTTATGAATTGGTATCCAGCTGATATGAAGATTGTTTAAATGGCTAAAGTCAGCTAAAACTGGTGGTGTACATCTAACTAGCTGCTAGCTTTTAACACAGTTAGACAAGACTGACTCTGCAGCATAGTTTTAGTCCAATCGCCTGCATATTTTTTCACCAAATAACTGCCATGATCACAAGTAGGTTAGCATGTCAGCAATACAGTACGAAGGCAGGTGGATGTCAGGTGCCTGACCTGCTTCTTAACTCCCCCATCTGACTACATGCAGGGGCACAGGAGCAGAAAAACAGAGGCAATGTATGTGACGAGCGTAAAACCCCAGCATGACAGAGGAGGGAACACCGAGGCTCATTAACAGCAGCAGCCTGGACAGATCCCAGCCCTCAGCCCAGGGAACTGGAGCCAACTTGCTCCATTACAGAGAAGAGAGACACTTCTAAAGGGCATGACCATCTGGAGCCAGGCTCTCTCATTTCTTTCCTGAACAGCACAGGGGTGGGAGGCAGAGGCTGGACTCATTAAGCAAGCTGATAATCAGATGCCACCGAAATTCATTCTCATAGCTCCGGATGGGGTCAATTATGGCCGCCGGTTAAATGTAGCAACTGGATGTAATCAACTCAGGTGGGAAGAAAAAAATAAATAAATAAATAAATTGTCATCTATGGTGGCTGTTCTCAGAAAACTTTGGGAAATAGTTTGGTGAACTCACAGCATCTCCCAAACGTTCAACGCAGCAGGGATATAAGCAAGATAGAATTAGGACAAAATTCTAAATGAGAATAAATACAAGCAACTTTTCTTCTACCCCCCTCACAGCATTCAGAGTCCAGGAAATGTCAGCGGAATGCCGCAGGGATGGGTGAAAACTCAGTACCCAGAGCTGAGATGGTATTCGTCCCCTGAGGACAAATGACTGCATATGAAAAATTGATATGGGGCAGAAAATAGACTTCCATTCTAATGTAGAATACAGATGACTATGTGACTGCTAGGGGAGGAACCCAAATTATAGTTGCACAATTTACCCAAATTAATTATTCACTGGGCTGAAGCCTGCTATCTGTAACTATGGACACACAATTACAAAGACACAAGGTTGGGCTTGTTTAAGGGTACATCCAGGGGAAAACTAATGAGTGCTGACAGGTTGACTGATGGCAGAGTCCACAGGCTATTTGTCTGCCTGCAGCAGAAAGTTGCTTCTCGAGAACATATCTGGATAAGGATAAGAAAGAAAAAAATACAAGCAACAAAAGCAGAAGAAACAAAAAGTAATTGCAGCCGGTAGTATTTTTCTGTGTATTAAAAAAAAAATTATTTGTTGAAGGAATTACAGCCTGACATTTTCCTCAGGGTCTTGCAATGTAATTACCTTCTTCAGCATCGTTCATATTATGTATATATTTTCAGCACCCTCAAAATTCTGGTTTACTAAACCTTCAATGCCGCCCCCCTCCACCACCACCACCACCAACTTAGAGGAACCGTTTGCCAGGCTGGCAAGTGACAACGAGCCTGAATAAGTGAGCCGCCAACAAGACTGCAAGAACACCGTCTCCTCGCTAAGGGCAGATACATAGATAATCAAAGCACGAGTGTAGGTTTTACATTTCAAATAACCCATGGTGCATTACCAGCAGTTATTTACAGTCTAAGCAGTGCTCGTTAATTTTTAAACAGGCCCTTAAGGGCCGGATGACAGACAAAGTTGGTGAGCCAATGTGGAAGAGTGAACGACTGTTGTTCTGAGACCCACAGTATGAAACATTGTAGTGGCACTGAGCAGAGAGCTGTGTGGTGCATTATTAATGCATTGATGAAGCAATATGTAAAGGTCATGGCCACTGTCTCTGGATGCAACCATTCATCACATGGTATGTCTTCATGTATGATGATACATAATCTGGGTGCTCAGTTCGAGTGAGCTAAAGAAATAATTTAAGTGAAGCTGTTTTCACAAATATTTACTATGTGAAGATTCCCTCTATGGTTTTCTATATTTGAAGATTACTGTTACAAAGCTACCTTTCAACTGCGAGTAAATTAGATATACTCGTGCACAGGGAATTAACAAGTTTAAGGTACAGTGAAAAAAGCATAATGACTTATATTAATACCGTAGTGTGCAAGGAAAAGTTTTAATCTGACAGTGCAAACATCAGCTTTACTCTTAGCCAAAAACATGCATATTATGTTGCAAATGTGTTGATATCACATTGTATGATTTTTAAATAATGTATTTGTATTTTATTGCTGCACATATATATTTAAAGAAATATATATATACATATACATATAGAGACATACATATAGAAAAAATCTGGCTTAATATTTGGTATAGAATCCTTTGTTTGCAGGTATGTTTTCTGTAGTTCTTGACCAGGTTTGTATACCACAACAGGGATTTTGGCTCACTCCTCCACACAGATCTTCTCTACATCCGTCAGGTTTCTGGCTGTCAATGAGCAACACAGAGTTTTAGCTGCTTTCAAAGATTTTCTATTGGATTTATGTCTGAAGACTGTCTGGACCAATCCAGAACCCTGATATGCTTCTTACGGAGTGACTCCCTGGTTATCCTGGCTGTGGGCTTCGGGTGATTGTCATGTTGGATGACCCAGCCACGATCATTCTTCAATGTTCTGACTGAGAGAAGGAGGTTTTTCTCAAAATCTCCCAATACATGGCTCCATTCATCCTCCCCTTAATAAAGTGCAGTCGTCATTTCCCCTTCGCAAAGAAGCACCCCCAAAGCTTGATGTTTCCAATCCACGCTTCACAGTAAGGATAGTGTTCTTGTGATACAACTCGTGCTTTTTTCTCCAAACACAGCAAGAGAAGTTAAGACCAAAAAGTGCTATTTTGGTCTTATCTGACCCTGTGACTTTCTCCCATGCCTCTTTGCATCATCCAGATGGTCATTGGAAAACTTCACATGGGCCTGGACATCTGATGACTTGAGTGAAGGAATCATCCGTGCACTACATGATTTTAAAGTATGACAGCTGTTCTAGAAAAAAACCCAAAAAACTTTGAAACTGTGATCCCAGCTCTCTTCATGTCGTTGGCCAGTTCACATGTAGTTCTGGGCTGATTCCTCACCTTTCTTATCATCAGTGATACCCAATGAGGTGAGATCTTGCATGAAGTCACAGTCTGAAGGAGACTGGCAGTCATCCTAAAGCCTAGTTTATGCTTCTCCATTTTGATGGAGAGGGATTGTGACACAGCACCATTATCTGTTGACACAGGAGTTCTCCGTCACCTTTGCAAGGACGGAGTCGAATCCCATTTTCAGTGTCCTTTTGTGAATCTATTACTAATGCATTTCCCATTGAGGCCATTTGGCTGCATGCTCTTGCTGTCAGCATCTCCAACGCTCCTCCAGCCAACTCAAGAGGCCTGAACCAAGCGGGGAAACTAAACAGAAAAAAATGGTGGCCAGAGCTGCAGCCACTAATCACAGATGAGATCACGGCGTCTCCAACCGAGACGACTTATCTCTGTGCGGTTTCTTGTTGCACTGTGAAGTAAACTGCCGTTTGATGGATGAACTGCAACAAAATCTACCATAATTGTGGTCTTGTTTGTTAATAATTATTCTAGAGGCCCACACTTTTAAATGAGAAGATGGTGGTTGAAATTACAACATTTATTGGGTTTTCTTGTGATCACTTGCAGCACAACAATATACACATGTATAACAAGGTCGATCATACAAATTAAGCTAGAAGCAACTATGCATTGACTATATTATGAGATGTGTAATGAGGGAGCTAATGATCATTTAAGTGTTTACACAAATGCTTGCTACTTCCAGCTTAGTTTGACTGTAGTCCCATGGCAACAGCACTAGGTTTGATATCACTAAGGAAGCTGTTAATCTTGTGGCTACTACTCTTTCTGTGAGGTGTAACTTGAAGGCATGAAGAGATAAGATGCTTTGTTCTTCTAAAAAACAAAACAATAATGTCTGAGAGATACAACATTGTGGACATGAGGGGTGTTTTCTCTATCAAATTTTCAGTGTAATTTGACCAGACCTTACTGATATGCATGTGGTTCCACTTTATCGGGCTGGGCCAACAGGGTCTTTTTCATGAACATTTCAGGAACCAATTAACTACCAATCATGCGGTATGTACTCGGTAATGGCCCGGTCGCGTCGATCAGTGGAAGCTGTTGTTACGTCGCACCGATTATAATTCAGAGTAAATGAGCAGGCGTGGCCAACCAACAGGCTTTGTAAAAATAAGAAGAGTTACTGGTGAAGCAGTTTATATAAGCAGTGTATCTGATCAGTGATGCTAGTCGCTGCTGAAACAGTCGTGATTTGTGGTTATCTTTAGATGATTCCTTAGAGAGCAATTGTGTATGGAGGCATGGCCGCTGAAAGGAGCGGACCAACAGATTATCCCGTCGGAAAAAGCTCTGGTAAAATTACCCTGAAGTTCCGATAATGGAAACGCATCTCTGCAAACAGAAAGTGCCGTAAAGAGGAGGGAATACATATACTAAAACCCTGCATTTTAAAGTACTTGTTCACTGAGAAACCATGTAGCTTAATATTTATTCTTTTTGAAATACGATCTGTCACTCTGAGTAGCATATGGATGCTGCACGTGAAACTTTTCTCAAACCCCAATTGCCTGCATTAGCTGCAGAAAGGAAATAGATAGCACAAGCAAAGGAGTCAGAAAAGCCCAGTCTTTCCTACATGACAGGTAAATATAACTTCTCAGTCTTATCTACAAGCTTGTTAGTTTAGCTTCATAGCGGCTATGGCTACATCTGTCCCATCTACCTCTCCTTCTTCTCCCTCTGTGGCTCCTCTCTCCTGCTCTCTGTAAAAGATGTTTAGTTACTCCCCCACCTTTTTTAGTGATAATGGTAAGTGTAGTAAATGTAGCATTTTTGTAGCTTTGAAGGTGAGGGTTTCAGACTTAGAGGCCCGGTGTTGAGAATCCAGGAAATATTCGAGGTCTGTTAGCAAGCACGGAGCCAACAACGACAGAAACACCTAGCGGTCCTCCAACAAAACTCACGCAGCTGGGATCTCAGGCGGACTGGGTGACGGACGTAGAAAGCATAGTTCCTAGCCCAAAGGGCAACACCAACCTGTCTGCGTTTCTAACAGATTTTCCTCGCTGAGTGATGCACCCACTGAGAAGCAGACTCTGGTAATTGGAAGCTCAATACTTCCAAACGTGGCATTTGAGAAACCATCGACCATAGTCAAATGTTTCCCAGGGGCCACAACAGGCGACATAAAATAGCACCTGAAACTGCTGGCTAAAGATAAGCGCAAATACAGTAAGATTGTTATTCACGCTGCCGGTAATGACACCCAGTTGCGCCAATCGTAGGTCACTAAAATTAGTGTTGCTTTGGTGTGTAAGTTTGCTAAATAGATGTCAGACTGTAACCTTTTATGGTCCCCTGCCCGATCGGACCAGTGACGACATGTTTAGCCACATGCTGTCATTCCATCAATGGTTGTCTGAGTGGTGTCCGGTAAACAATGTGAACCACATTGATAACTGTAAGACTTTTTGGGGAAAACTTTGTCTGATCCGGAGTGATGGCATCCATCCCACTTTGGATTGAGCAGCTCTTCTTTCTAGGAGTCCGGACAAATTTATTAATCCTTCAAAACAGTGACAAACAATGGTCCAGACCAGGAAGCAGAGTGGTGGTTTAACCCACCTCTCTGGAGCTTCTGTACTGTTACCCACTCAATATCACATTGAGACAGCGTCTTGCCCACGGCCAAAATCAAGTAGACTAAAAGATAACCTGACAAAAGCAAACTATGAAAATCTTAAAATGTTTACGACTGACTAAACAAGGAAATGGAGCAATTAGACGTGGTTTACTAGACATAAGATCCCTCTCCTCAAAGACTTTATCAGTAAATAACTTGATATGTGGTAATAAAATTGATACATTTTGCCTATCAGAAACCTGGTTACAACTGGAGGATTATGTTTGTATAAATTAATCAACTCCTACAGCATTGAGTGTGAGGAAGTAACAGTCCTCCTACATAACCCAGTCCTATCTGACCATTTTTCGATAACGTTTGAATTTACTTTACTTGACGTTCCCAAATCTGAAAGAAAATGTCATTACAGTAGAACTCTATCAGAATATGCTGTAACAAGTGTTAAATATTCTGTTCCATTCTTGCTTCCCTATGTTTCTCAGAATACCACAGTAGATGGCAGTGATTCCATCACTAACCCTTCATTATTAGTGGGGCGACTGTGGCTTAGTGGTAGAGTAGTTGGCTTGCAATTGGAGGGTTTCTACATCGTCATACCAAGCCATGTTGGCTATCAGTGTATGAAAGTAAGTGTGAATGGGTGAATGTGGCTTTAATGTAAAGCACTTTGAGTGGTCAGTGTGACCAGAAAAGCGCTCTATAAGTTTAGTCCATTTACCATAAATAGATGGTCTGGTTCAAGTATTACTTCTTCATTGCGTTTGCGCTAGACATTGTTTCTCCCTTAAAAAAGAAGGTAATCAGCCATTGGAGGTTGGCTCCCTGGTTTAGTGCAGAGTTGCGTACTTTAAAGCAGAATACTAGGGAATTGGAGGGAAAAAGCTGCTCTACACACTTAAATGATTACTATCTAACCTGAAAAATATTCTACTACTTTATAAAAATGCCCTTCGACAAGCTAGAACAGCATATATCTACGTCATGCACCCCAACAAACTTATAATCAAATCAAAGCTCAGAGCCATGTTTTTCCAATGATATAAACTATTTTGACACACAACAACCATGACACTGACTCTAAAGCATTTTTTACAGAAAAGTTAAAATTTCTATTTCTGCAGCCTACAGTACTACACATGTTAACCATGCTGATAGATTTTTCCTTAACCGCCATGTAGCAGCGATCTAATGTCAGCTGTCATATAATAATGGAAGGCAGTGGGACCTAAAGGTCTTTCTGCCCTCCAGAGAGTGGCTGGGGGGCAGGCGCTCGGTTGTGTGACGTCACGTTTCAACGCGTCCATATGGTTAGGCAATGTAACGTAAGGCAATGTTTGATTTGAAGCTGAACTGGAGGATTCTGCTCCTTCCGGATTCAGTCCTAATGTTAACGTTACCTGTTGTATTCATGTTCGTTCGGTGGGTCTAGAGTGAAAGCCTGCGGTGGTTCATGTAAGTGTTTTGCTGCATATGTACGTAAGTGTCCTCAGTTTGATTTAAGTGATTTGAGAAGAAAGATAACAGGGATGTGGGATTTCGTTAGACATTTTCTTAGTTAGTTTAGTTATTCAGTAAGTTACACTAGCCGCGCAAGCAGAGCGCTTAGGAATCATGTTGCATTCAACGTTTCTAAGTTGGAAAGTCAGAAATCTCGCTGTTGTCTCGCGTCATTTCACCGCCTGTATTCACGAGCATCTCAGCAGGGACGGCTCTGATTTTAACATAGTAGATCAGGCCTGCCCAATCCTGGTTCGTCCTGGAGATCTACTATCCTACAAAGTTTAGATGTATCCCAGCTCCAACACACCTGAATCAAATTGTTCAATTCCCTCATCAGCAGTCTATCAGCTCTGCAGAGGCCTGGTAATGAGAACTTTATTTGATTCAGCTGTGATGAGAAGGGATGCACCTAAAAGCTGCTGGATGGTAGATCTCCAGGACCAGGATTGGGCAGGCCTGTAGTAGATTAACTGAGTTATTTAAAGTTGATGTATTTTATTCAAATATTTGAAATGCAAAATGAGTGATAACATTATAACATTTACCTTGCATGAATTACTATCTCTGACCAATGAAAAATACTTATCCTTTATCCAAAATCCATGCTATTTACTATGTTACAGCCATGTGCCACTCCTGTGGCGGTCAACACTGCTGAACTCCCCTGCACCCCTGCTTGATCATTCAAGGTAATTGATCTAGTAGCGACATTTCTAACTCATTATTTTGTTTTCATTCTAGAAATCTATATGACCACAATAAATAATTATAATAAGAATTACATTTGTATAGCCCTTTGTATCTTAAGCAGATCACAAAGTGCTCATAACACATAATGTTGTATCTGTTCATTTCAGGTGACATGATGAAGCCCTCTGGATGGCTTTTATCCATCGAGGGTCATGTCATGATGGGCCCACACCCCTTCTTTTTACATGGTGTAGCTGCTTTCTTCAGCAGCTATTACGTCTTCAACCTTCAGTATCCTGCCGCTGGATCGTCGACGCTGGAGTTCATTCAAGGGTATTTTATAAAGATCACATTTAATCTTGTAATTCCCCTCACATAAATAACCAATGAAAACTGAGGATGATAAGGTGATGTGTAATCTACATCAATTATTAATGTCAATAATTCCACAATGGGGAGTCTAGGTCACGCCCTTCTACTTCTGGTCCATGTGTCCCCTACTGTAAAATTATTTTTTTAAATCAATGAGTGTGAAAGAAGCAATACAAGTTATATTCTAATCCCATTTGAAACGTGCTGTGGATTGAATTTATGATGTCCATAAATTTTAAAGATATATTTTGATACAGAGAAAACGCTGATTTTCAACCAGCAGCAAAAGTTATTTTAGGTTTTGTGTAAAGAAGAAAAAGGAGGACACAAATGGTGGTAGCCTCCAGGACGATGGAAGGAGCATTAAATGCGGAGAAAACCGCTATAAATCCGGCCATGTGGAAATTGGCCGCTATGTTGGGATAGAAATAGACAGTGGATGTTGTATGTATTTTAATTGAGAATTTGAAAAATGAAAATAAATCCCAAATCACTTGACAAACACAGTCTAAATGCACATAATTAGTGATCATTTAAAGGTGGGGTGGCATGTAAAATCCGCTTTTTAAAGTTTTTCATCACATTCTCAAGTTCTTCCCTCCTTAAAGAGTAACTAAACCCCAAAACAACTTTTTTTGCATACAAACTATATAAATGGGTCTTTACCAATCCAACCAGTTTCAGGGCATTTTTTTTCTATCTAAACTTGTTAAATTCTAAATTTTTGGGTCTAAAAATGTCTTAGTGCTGCCGCTCATGGCTACTGCAATTGAATTTTGTGGTTGGCTGAGAGTGGTACATCTTTTCCATTGTCTACGTCACATGCATGGTCTCACAGAGATGCCCTCCATCTCTCAGACACACTTGCCCCAACCCTTTAATCATTACTGACTTTAATCAGTATGTGTTTTTAAGTATGCAATTATATATTATATAATATAGGTTGAACAAAATTTTTTATATTTATTGCTGATTAGAAAACTATTTACATAATATCAGTATTGAGCTTCAGATCAATCATTTGATAACAAACAAAGTATGTACAGAACAAGTTTTTCCTCAATGAATACGACACTTTTTAATTATGAAGTAAAATTTAATTAATAATAGTTTGCATCTCAACATCACTTCCTTTTTAAACTTTAACTACCTTTATTTAATTTATAAAATACAGCAAGAAAGTGTCACTCAATGCATGAAGTCCAAAAATCTGGTTAGAGCCAGCTGACGGTAAAAAAAACAACCTTGACAGGTAGAGGCGCGAGTCGCTTTCTACCAATCACCACATCTGAACAAAACCCTCATTTACCCAAACTCTACTGGTTAATAATTAAGTACTACAAACCAAAGTAAGAAACAAACCTGAAGCAAAAGAAACCCTAAACATTAGAAAAAAACGCAAACCCGAGTGACTGAGGGAGAGACAGAGAGTGAAAGAGAGCGCCCGTCTCTTCTCTTCTCAGTGTTCTGTGTTTCAGTGAGCAGAGCGGGACAGAGCAACACAATAAATCTGTATGTGTTTAGGAGATGGGCATACTTGCCAAACCTGAGGCCTCAAAATTTGGAAGACATTCAAAAGGGCTGGGGGGGGGGGGGGGGGTAAAAAAAAAGAAGAAATACTTTAATTTAACAGTATGTAATTATTTGACAAAATATTAGTCCACAGAAATAACGCAAGTTAACACATTAAAGTCCCTCCACTTGTTTGTGAAAAAGCTTTTGTGAAAAGTAGCAATGTTTCAATTTGTGATTTTCTTTTATTTTTCGCCAATAACTTAAATTGTTTGAAAAAAAAAGCAGACTTGGAGGCTACGTTCTCACACAAACCTTAGCAAAATAAAATAACTTTAAATGTAATTTTAACAGATTAAAACTCTAAAATGTGAGAGCTCAGATTAGGTCCCCACGAGAAGAACACCTCTGCTTTTATTTTGGTTCTACAGTCCCAGACGCCGCCTGGGTCCTTTTAGCCCCTCTTTATTAGCGTCCTGGATACACCCCTGATCAGCAGCGCTGAACATTTAAGCATAGGTTAATCATTCTAAAAAGTAATAGGAGTCTCTGTGTAAGAAGAGAGAAAGAACATATTTTTTTATAATTTTGGTTTGTAGCGCAGCATTAAGTCTGTTGATTTTGATGCTGTAACTTTGTTTTCTGCCGGATCAAAAGCATGATCATCTGCGCTCTTGGGCTCAAAGAGCTGGGAAAAAAAGCCTTGATCCGCTGCCGAAGTTGCCATTGCACAGCCAAAATAAAAGGAAACTAGATGTAAGGTCGGTTGAAACATTTTTAATCCTTAATAACTAGGAAGATTTAAAAAGTAATTGAAACGGCAGCCTCTGTCAGCTACATGAAGACTGGTGCCGATGGAAAACTTGCGGCTGGCTGCAGTGGCGTGCATCACTAATTACTGCTGATTGTTTTTCTCATGGGACATACAAGAACCATCACCTGTTGGCAAACTATGCAAACAGGTGATGCTTTTTCATGACTAGAACGAGGAAACTGTACCCCATAGCACATTCCTTGGCATAATCTAAATGTAACATTTTTTATTCTATATCCCCCTCATAAGAAACAGGGAGTGTTTATGATATGATATGCAACACCATTAGATGTCGGGAGAATGGTGGCTCCTGGAGATTTTCGGGAGGAGCACCCTGCACTGAGATTCGGGACTCACCCGGGAAAACCGGGAGTGGTTGGCAAGTATGGAGACCGGCGCTGTGACAATCACAGAACACAGATATTGACTCGTATTACTCGTGTGATACTCTGCAGAGTATCTGGCTCAACTCTAGTAAATATTCCTCTTCAGAATCTGAATCAACCATTACTTCACGGCAGGGAATTCAGACTTCTAAGCATCATAAGTTTTATCTTTCTGAAACTCAATTTCTCTGTTCTGTAACAGCAGCAGCTGTACGTTGTCTCCCCCACTGGCAGAGCCGCATAAAAAGCTGATTTACTCTGAAAGTTTCCATCGTAACACACACAAAGATGTGGCTTAAATTAAAGTTACAGTTTTAAGCTATCTCCTGATGTAAAGTAGTAATTAAATTAGCAGTCACATCACTTGGGAGGAATTTTAGTGCATTCTTGGATGCTAGTTCTACGTCAGTCAAAATAAAAGGTTTTCCAACATGAGCGGCCTGTTTAAGGTCAAGCCACAAAATCTCAATTGTATCGTATGGTGACTTACAATTATATCAACCAGTAAGACATAGACACAGATACTATAAAGTTTAATTTAAAAAAAATATTTACAGTATTTCAATACTATTCATTCGGTTTGTACCAATATCTTACTTGAAACACACAGATAATGAAATTAAATATTCAAAATCAAATTAGGATAACATTGTTATCAGTAAGAAATATTTAAAAAGTAGATTGATTGCAGTCAGGATATCGGTGCTTAGAGTAAAAACTGGTCATGTTAACAGGAGTGTACATGGACAAAGAAATATGGTTTCTGGTTCTGCCTCATGGATTCTTGTTATCTGAGTTCAGTAGAGTCTATTTTCTCCTAAGCTCTTGTCAGAGGTTGCTTTTATGTGATCACCTCTTGTCAAGCGTAGTTTTTTCCCCACCATACTCTGCCTCAAGATGTCTCTTTTTCGTATTTGCTGGAAGCAAAAGTTTTGATTTTATTTTTTTTTCACCTTCACCCTTTATAGCCTGAGAAGGTAAACAGGTAAAAATCTGCTTTGAAAAACTCTAAAATTACTGGGAGGGATATTTTTTGCTTTATTTCACTCTAGAGAATGTTTGTATCTCTGACATCAGCTTTTTGCCTGCCAAGTACTGTAATTAAACCTTTACTAAAGAAACCTTCTGATGACTTATTTAATTACATACCTATATCTAACCTTCCTTTTTTATCCAAAACCCTTGAGAAAATTGTTTCTAAACAATATGTGAGCATCTAAACAGCAACAACCTGTTTGAAAAATTTAATTCAGGTTTTAGAGCTCATCATAGCATTGAAACTGTCAGGCTGCAGATGGACGGGAGCAGCCTCTTGTGAATAGCTGCGCGTTCCAGACGCAGACGGTGGAAGACTGCTGGAGACAGGAGGTTATCCGAGGGAGACCCGCGGAGCTGGGAACAGAGAGCCTGAAGCTGGGGACTCTGAGCCGTGAGTCTGGAGCGGAGAATTTGGATAACGACTTGGATCGAGTTGAAGCCAAACATGAGCTCCACGTCAAGGCAAAGAGGATGACAGAGCGATGAGAGGTGAATGGAGAGTTGCTTTGTACCGTGAGGGGAAAAGGTTCCAGCCAATCATCAGGCACAGCTGATCTAGGTTGAGCCCGATGACTTCCTGACAGAAACAGTCCTACTGAAAATGACTAATGATATTCTCATGGCCTTAAATATTGGATTTGTGACAGTTCTGATCTTGTTGGATCGTAGTGCTGCTTTTGACAAGGTTGATCAGAACATTCTCTTATAAAGACTTGAACATGTTGTAGGAATCATGGGAACAGCACTAGGCTGGTTTAAATCATATCTGTCCGACAAATTCCACTTTGTTCATGTAAATGATAAATCTTCTTCACGCTCAAAGGTTACTTTTGAAGTTCCACAGAGTTTCTTCCGGTTAAAGGGGAGTTTTTCCTCTCCAATGTTGCTATATGCTTGCTCAGTATCAGGGATTACTGAGATATTGATGTGGTTGAAGTATGCATTTTTCGGGGCATAACCTTAGGTCAATGACTCAATGTAATCTGCTGGAATTTCTTAAATAGAAAACATTTAACTGATTGGAAAGTTTGTACAATCGCATTGAAATGACTTTTCTTGTGAAGTGCCTTGAGATGACATCTGTGAATTGGCGCTTGATAAATAAACTGAATTGAAACTGAATAGATTTTTTTCCACCTAAATTCCATTAGGAGCTCCATAGGGGCGACATCAAAATATGGTGAAATGCTATTGATCAGTGCATCTTTATGCAAATTACAATAAATGTGTATTTCAACATTTTAAAAGTAACCTTTTCAAAGTAACACTTTCAATAAAGCCAGTTTTCAATTATCTAAACTTTGAGGACTGTTTTTCAGTACCGTCATCCAATGCAGACTAAATGTTTTTGATCTCGTTCGCAGTCCTCTCTGCCTCTTGAATGTGGGTCAGAGATGAGAGGTCCACAAGCTAAAAGTCAATAGGAATTGCTGGAAGACAAGGATGAAATATATATTCATTCTTTTCAAAAAACTGTAAGAATAGTATAACAAAACTAAAAGCTTTTATTCGATTGAAGCCTCGTGGGTTTACAGAGAACAGGCTGCTGTAAAACATGGTGTGTTGTTAGACATTTGCACGTTAACAAACAGCGGATGAAAAATAGCTGCAGTGATATCTCAAATCCTATTTTAAGGATGACAGTAGCAATTGCTTCCTCTGGTTTTATCAAGTGGTTAAGGCTTACTTAGATGCACAGAACTCAAAAGTGTGAAAATTGTCTGCAAAAGCTAAATCCCACCCCACAGCAAGTAAGGCATTCTCCCATTTCTCCAGAGTGTGCTGCATAAAAACACAGAACAGCCGTGGCAAATCTCTTTCTTCCTATTTTTTTCACTCTATTGCCTCAAAGCAACTGTCAACACAAGCTGGGGATATTCTACTTTTTTGACAATTGTGGCCAAGCCATTCAAAGCCTAGACACCGGCTCGGAATAGCATTGATATCCACATAGATACTGAGAACAGTTCCACACTGCTGAAACTCGCAATTGGAAATTTCAGAGAGAAGGCAATGGTCTCAGACACAGCTCAAAGACATGTTTACTGAACTGTTCAATACTAAACGAAGGAAATTTTTCCCCCCTCTGGAGACCACTGAAGCATTCCTAGAGTTCAACACCAGAGACTTTTTCTCTGAGGCAGCCTTCAAGGTGTAGAAGGGAAATGAAAAATGACAGTGAGTAAGCTGAGCCATCTTGCTGCAAAAAAAGTCAACATGCTCACTAAAAAGCTTGGATTCTTCAGAATCTCTGCTGGTACAATGGTGTCCTTTGTGGCTTCAAAGGCATGAAGACATTATGAAGGTGTGTTTCATTACAAAAGTCATTAACTTGTGTTGGAGCAATGTGACATCATTTATTTAACCATCGATAGTGGTGGGGCTGTAAAGTGGCTCTGCTCTGTTGGTAGCTTTTTTGCCTTGCAGCCAGAAGATCCTGGGTTCAAATCCTTGGATTAGGGTTTTCTGCATGGAGTTTGCATGCCCCCCCCCCATAACCCTGTAGAGAATAGAATTTCTGTGAAAAAGAATATAATAGTAAAATAACTCATAATAGTAAACTTTTTAAGAGTCAGTGAAATAATTTGCATACATTATATTACCAACATTATTGAGTTTTTTTTGTTAGTTTTTTTGCTGTGAGCAGTTTTATTAGACCTTTGGCCTCGCCACTGTAATTCCAAAAAATAACCTCTCAATGCTGCAGCAAACAGACATTTTAAACAATTTCTGGGGGGTATAAAAAACATCTCAGTTCCAGTGAGTAGGAGGAGCTCTGTGCTCCTTATACGAAAGACATTAACAGTAGTAGACTGCATTGCAAACTACATAAACTTCTGTGTTACCCTCATGAAGGTGTTGTGCTTCTCCAACAACAAAACCTGTATCAACCATGAAATAAAAGCTCTATTCAAGGAGAAGAGGGCAGTCTTTACAGGAAACAAACTGAGAAAGGTAATGAATGTAAACGCATCTACAAGAAGATCTGCAACAGCAGTAACATCATTGACTGTGGAGGCCATTTGAATACAGTGAACTCATATTCAGGCTCAAGAAACAAGTCTGAGATGATTGGAGCTTTCTGACATGGTGTATTATCCAGATGGAAGTAGCCATCAGGAGATGGGTACACTGTAGTCATAAAAAGGATGGACATGGTCAGTAACAATACTCATGTAGGCTGCAGCATTGCAATGATGTTCAATTGGTACTAAGGGGTCCAAAGTGTGCCAAGAAAATGTCACAGCAGAGATTGAGACTCATCAGACCAGGCAACATTTTTCCAATCTTCTATTGTCCAATTTTGGTGAGCACGTGCAAATTTTTACCTCAGTTTCCTGTTCTTAGCTGACAGGAGTAGCACCCGGTTTGGTCTTCTACCACTGCAGCTTATCTTCCTAAAGGTTTGACGTGTTGTGCGTTCAGAGATGCTCTTCTGCATATGTTGGTTATAATAAGTCATTATTGGAGTTACCGTTGCCTTTCTATCAGCTCAAACTAGTCTGGCCATTCTCCTCTGACCTCTGGCATCAACAAGGCATTTTCGCCCACATAACTGCCGCTCCCTCATTTCCCCTTTTTTTGGACGATTCTCTGTAAATCCTAGAGATGGATGTGCATGAAAATCCCAGCAGAGTAGCAGTTTCTGAAATACTCAGAGACTGTCACCAACAAGCATGCCACGTTCAAAGTCAGTTAAATCACCTTTTTTCCCCCATTCTGATTCTCGGTTTAAACTGCAGCAGATCATCTTGACCATGTCTACATGCCTAAATGCATTCAGTTGCTGCCATGTAATTGGCTGATTTGAAATTTGCGTTGATGAGCAATTGGACAGGTGTGCCCAATAAAGTTGCCAGTGAGTGTATTTTTCAAGCATTGGTTATTATTTTAAGGGTTTTGCCACCAGGGTTATTCACATGTTTAAACAGGGCTTTGTAAAGCACATTATTAGAACGCACATACTGACAAAAGCAGAGAAGTTTCAACTTGGCGGTCGACTGCAGTACAAGACATTTCTTTCAAAATAACCATGAGTGGCATAAAATAAGCACATTACCCTAAACACACATTGCACAGAGGAAAACATAGTGGCAGCAGGACATGGGTTCCTTTTCAAGGTTGATGTGGAAATTGAAAGAGGTAAGTCCAAAAGAATGTTGGAATGTAAAACGTTACAACTGTTGTCCAGAGACACTCTGGAGTAAATCTGACTTTTGTTTTAGCTATACTGCAATGAAGAATGACCAAGCATGTTATAAATAGATTAGAAATGGACCTCAAAAGACTTGCAGCTGTAACTACAGTGAAAGGTGGTTATACAAAGAAATTACTCCCTTAGGGGACTGAATACAATTGCAGTCAGATTTTTATTTGTAATATATATAAAACAACAATGAAGTTCTATTTACTTTGCAACTATTTCCTATATTGTGGTGGGCTATCAAAGAAAAGCCCTCTGCAATACATGTAGTTAGAATGTGAGTAACCTGTGCAACTCAAAGTTTAAACTTTTATTTTTCATATTTCCAAATCATTTTTTTCTGTTTTTCCAGCATTTACAAGAAAGGAAAACATCAAATAACTTATGCTTGTTAACATCAGGATATCTAGTTTAGCCAAAAAGAAACAAACTCGACAATCAAGATTTTTCCAAGCCTGTATTCTAAATACTTCAAACTTGTCCATCACAACTTCTTTAAATAAGCATATTTTCTATACCATTAGCCCCAACTGACCATATAACTAACCCTATTCTACTAAACCAGCTTGCAGAAATTATCTGGGCAAGTACATCCCTTTAAGAACATTTAAAAAGTTATTACCTTTTTAGATTTATGCTGTGATGATGAAATTATGCTCATAATTATGTTATTCATGCAGGTACTTTTTATGCCATTAGATCTCATGAAATGTGTTTTGAATGGAACTCACAATGGGGGCCATATCCTGCTATAAAGCAAGGTGGGAGCCGAATAAAAGCAGAACGATGAATAATATAACACCTTTTATTCCTAACATGCAAGTTCAGCTCACTCTGAGAAAGGTGAATAGTCAGCCTGCTCACCTCCCAGGTACAAGCCTGAGCTGGAATCACAGCTCACCATTTTGGCGCTAGCTTCTGAAATGGGTTTGGTGCTCTCTCTGTTGGTGACTGTTGGCGGGAACAAACAGCATTGGAACTTCCAGCTGAGTTGACTGAAGGCTCCTGGCAGGAGTTTGATTTGGAGTGACTATGCCGGTGGAAACAAAACACTTCCCCACATTTCTGTGTGCTTTGAATTACATGCTTTACTTCAGACAGATTTCAGTCTAAAAGAGACAACGGAAACCTGTTGCTTAGCAACAATGGCTATAGTCAATTTATTTGTAAAGTTCTTTATTCTTGTTTTAAGACATATACAGGAAGAACGCAGCAGAGAACTAACAACAAGGGGGCTATAATTTTTGGCTTTAGAGATGCTATAAATGAAGCTTAATTTAAGCCTTCAAAAAGTTCAAAGTCCCACTGTTGGAATCTAAACCTCAGATGAAAAAAAATTTGGAATCACGTTAAAAGACAACCCAAGACTTAAGCTAACCAAAAGACGGAGTCATCTAAACTCTTCACAGAACCCCAATTTTTTGTAGACATTTTGCCTCTTCACAAATTTTTTTATTTAAATTTTTGTTTTGTTTTTGCAAAGCATATTTCAAATATTCAAAAGAAAATGCAGCTTTTGAAGCTTTAATACCTTGACCAGTGCTACCGGACATACAGTTGGATGGCATTTGCATGAGTGCCACTGTGCGTATTAATGTGTATTAAAGTATTTTTAGTATCCATTAAAAATAAAAAAAAATAAAAGAATGGATCTATGATAGGGCTTTCAAATTGGAAAACACTATAGCCTACACAACTTTCAAGCATGGGTATCTTACATCTCACTTACAAAAAGTAACCAGTTATACTTAAAAATTACAAATTCCTTTTTTTTTTTATTACTTTTTTTTTAAAGTTAATGATTAAGTTAGACAGTTACCACACTGTAAAATTAGTTAGCTACTCCGACTAGTAACTTTAACATTATTTCTATGTTTTACAACACAGTTATGTTCTATAATATCTATAATATCAAATATTTTTATAACTGAATGAAAAAAACCCCCACCATATACAGTGTTTTAGAACATTTGGTATTTGGGTATGGGGTATGTTTCCCAGGTACAAGGGCAGGTTGCTCTGTTCAGGCATTAGACCTGGGAGTATAGAGTGTATATGGTAAATGGTAAATGGACTGAACATATATAGCACTTTTCTAGTCTTACTGACCACTCAAAGCACTTTACATTCACCCATTCACACTCGCATTCATACACCGACACCCAACATGGCTTGGTAGGGCAATGTAGAATTTGGGGGTTAAGTGCCTTGCCCAGGGGCACATCAACATGTAACTGGAGGAAGCTGGAATTGAACCTACGACCCTCCGATTGCAAGCCAACTACTCTACCACTGAGCCACAGTCACCCCCGTATATGGGGTGTATGAGTGAGTCTAGAGTATCATATCTTTGTTGTCTTCGTGTGATGATGGAAATTTGGTGCGGCAGTCCACCCGCTGTTGATGTTCCACTGGCAACATGATGTGGATGGGGGGGTTGGGGCTGTGGGGTCGGTGGTGGGGGTTTGCCTGGGGCAGCGGTGGTGTGTGTTGTCCATCGGCTGGCTTAGGTTCCCCCGATCTTGCGGCGGGGAACCTCTGTTAGCTGATCCCTGGTTGGGACCCTGCTGCCCCTAGTCCCTGAGGCCTGCCCTGGCATTGCCGGTGGAGCCCATGGGCTCACCCCTGCGGCCTCCCAGGCCCCTGCATTGTAGCTGCTGGATTTTCTTTGGGGGCTTCCTTCAGTTCCTCCCTTTGGCGAAATTGTTGGCACTGTGATGGTCTCCCTGGGTTTCCTAGACTCTGGAGACCTGTGGGCGTCCTTGTCCCCATCCTCCTTCATATCTGCGTCAATTCCTGTGGGACGGATTGGCAGCTCCTCACACCTGCTGTAGGACACTTCTGTGGGGAAATCTTGTGTGCACCTGCATGAACACACATGCTCGGATGTGGGGACGTCGATTTTTGCATTGCATTTGCTCAGCCCAATAATGCATCAGCATTATTGGGCTGAGGGTTTCTTCACTGGTTTGTTGGTGCCAGGGGCTTCTCAGTGACGTATTTATATACCAATTTTTGTATGTTGTGGATGTGTCTTTTTTAGTTAATTTCACTTTGTTTTATTTATGTTGCTCCGTCTTACTGGTACTTTATTCTTCATTTTCTTTTTTCTTCTTTCTTGTATTTTCCCTCTCTGTGTAGCAAAAAAAAAGTACTGTAGCAAAAGTTTTAATCCTCGGCTTGAGAAAGTAAATCTGTTGGGCTTATGCTTGGTACTCAGATACCAATTATAACTACGTGAACAAATGTGGTCAAAATGAAAAAAAAGGAAAATCTGTCTACGATTAGCAAATCTCTATATCTTTAATATTGCACTGTAAACAGAGCATTATCCAGCTGATTTTTGTAATACATTTTATGACTAATTTGGTGTCACTTGGTCACATAACCTGGAAGCCATTGAAGGAAAACCTGAAATATTACAGTAAATATTTATACAAAGTATTATACAGTATGTACTCAAATGTCAAATAAATTGATGTTTCTTGTTCTTTAGATGTAGTAAGACATTTCAAGATTGATTTGGTATCAGCTGGTCACATAAACTGGAAGCTATTGAAGAAAAGTCACATATTTAAAATAACATGTTAAGAAATGTTACATTTGTTTTATAATTATTTCTTTTATAAATCGGTCTCTCATGTTCCCTGTGTGTCAAGCAACAATGTATAGATATTTTGGTGTTACTTTGTTAGGAGATCTCACAAGTACTGGTTTATTTTCAGTGATGTATGGAGATTTATCGAACCAAACCCTGACCAAAACCATCACCTTCAGGAGCGAGCCTTTGGTGGTGGTGTATCTATCAGCCCAATTATTGGTGAGATGCTGGAGGGAGTCTCTGCTTTAATAAAAATAATGTCCATCGAATATCCAAGTAAAACCTAACTTCAACTAACTAACGTCTTACAGAATGCATCAAGACAGCGAGAGCACTCATGGGTTTCCCCGCAATCATCACTGACACCTGCCTGAAACTGAAGAGTGGCTGTCAGAAAGTCTGATACCGCTGCGCTTTACTCAGCCAAATTGTAGTAACGCGTCACTTTAAATTTCCAGAAGTGGTAAAGGCATCGGAGCGATAGGAAAAGTAATTAATTAGATTACTCCGTTACCTAAAAAATAATGCCGTTAGTAACGCCATTACTCCCAACACTGGAGATACCACACCACCTTGAAACAACAAAAACAAAGATAGAAAGATCGACACATCGGAAAGCAGCATGGCAGATTTGGAGCAGTGCAGCGGATAAAGGACATTCTGGTGACAGGACTGGAAATAAGGTACCAATCTAATGCAGGGACTGTGGAGGGGACAGCTGGTGATACTACAGATACAGAGTTAGACACACTGGAGCAACAGGTTTTCAGGTTTCTGGATGGAAAAAGGGTAAAAGTGGTTTGGAGAAATATTAACCCCTACCAAGGAAGAATCTGAATGATAAAGCAGTAACTGTATTGACATTCTTGAGTAAAAGGCACAAACAGGCGCTGCTGAAAAAAAGAAGAAAACTTAAAGGGACGAATGTTTATATGAATGAACACCTGACAAGGAAGAATTTGGATGTTGCCAGGAAGGTACATTTTCTGAGGAAACGAAACAAGATTCAAGAACCATGGACCAGAAATGGCTAAATGTTTGGAAAATTTCTTGGAAAACCGGAAGAAGCAAATTTTTTACCAATTCTAAATGACAAAAAAATTTGTGGAAGTTATTTATCATTTAGGTATGTACCCCATGATAACTAACCCCAGTAGAGTAACATTGTTTGGTGAAATGTTAACTTATTATATATTTACAAATAATTTTGAAGATACTCTACTAAATGGATTACTGTTAAATGATATAACTGACCATAGGCCATACTGCCTAATAATAGGCTAAATTAAAGATGAGGAAATGGGGAACTGCATATGATAGGATATGTAAAAAACAAAAGTTATTGAAGATAAAGGAGGATTTGGCAAAAAAAATTGGGAAATGATATATGGAACAGTGACTGTAAATGTAGCATATGAGAGATTCTTGAGAATATTTGAAAACATTTCTGATAAACACTGCCTGATAACAATACAAAAGAAGGAAAACTATGAATGACTAAGGGCTTCATAAATGCATTGAAGAAGAAAAATAAAACTTGAAGAGAACTTATCATGAGAAGAACTAAATAGGCAAATATTAAATATAAGAAATATTTAAAAAGTACATATAGTGAGGAAGTGCAAAACAGAGCACTGTAGTAAAAATGGGTAAAGCATAAGTTGAACACTAGAGCACTATGGGCTGAAATAATTAAGATTATTGCACAAAAAGAGAAATCTCTGGTATACCCACAGCACATTAGACATAATGATAGAAAGATAGAAAACATTAAAGATATAGATAGATAGATAAAGATATATAAGTAATTTATTTATTTATTTATGTGGGGCCAAGGCTGGCAGAGGCATTAAAAGGGAATGACAGTGACGAGGATGAAAAGATAGCTATTAATTCAAGAACAATGTTTGTGAAAGCATAAAAAAAAGAAGATGAGATAATAATCTTCTGATTATAATGACATAGACATGGCAATTGTAAAAGATGTCATGGATGTTATGGTTAAGCCTCTTAATTTTATTTTAATGCTTCTTTAAGTAATGCACTAAAAATAGCAAAAGTAGTGACGTTATTCAAAGCTGGGGATAAGGGAGTATCAGTGAGCCGGTATCAATACTTTATTTTGCTGATTTTATTTTTATCAATACTTAAGATTTTGCTGATTTTTTTTTTATTTTATTTTATTTTTAAAGACTGGACAATTTTATAGAAAAGCAAGCAATAATAACTGAAAATCGATACAGATGTCAGGCTGGAAGATTTACTGCATCGGTGCTGTTGGACCTAACAGAGGAATTAACAGAATGTCTGGATAAAAAGAAGTATTTGGCTGGAGTGTTTTTAGACTTTCGTAACTTCACTATTCATGTTGACAGTGAAAGTGATAGTTTAAATACAGCTTTTAACATTATGTTAGACTCAATAGGCTTTACTCAAAATGTGCAGGGACCAACCCACTCTTGTCACCACACTTTAGATCTTGTGTTGACTTATGGCATTGACTGTGAATAAATAACAGACTTTCCACAAAACCCTATCCTGTCTGATCATTTTCTGATCACTTTTAAATTCACTCTAACTGACCATTTCAAACCTGAAAGAAAACTTCATTATACAGAACGTTATCAGACAACGCTGTAGCAAGTTTTAAAGAAGCTCTTCCAACTTTAATTTCCTCAGTATATAAAAGTACAATAGAAAATAGTGATTTAACTCCTGACCCCTCACAACTTGACATTTTAGTTTATAGCGTTAATTCCTCCCTGCGTCTGGCAATAGACAAAGTTGCCCCCTTGAAAAGGAAGGTGGCTAGCCATAGAAGATTAGCTCCCTGGTTTAATTTAGAGCTACGCACCCTAAAGCAGAATGTTCGGAATCTAGAGAGAAATTGTCGCTCCACGCATTTACAGGATTCTTATTTAGTGTGGAAAAATAGTCTATTGCTATATAAAAAGAGCCTTCAAACAGTCAGAACAGCATATTTTTCACAATTAATCGAGGAGAATAAAAATAATCCTAGATTTATTTTTAATACAGTTGCCAAACTCACACAGGATCAAAGCTCTGTCGAGCCAAACATTCCCCCAGCTCTTACTAGTGACGACTTCATGAAATTCTTTATAAATAAAATAGACTATAAAAAATAAGATAAATGGGAACCTTCCCAATATGCTTGCTTCTTCCTTAGTTAATGAGGCAGCATCAAAAATGGTTGAACCTAATATATGCTTGAACTGCTTTAATGCAGCTCAACTTTCAGATCTACTAAAATTATTAGCTTCATCAAAACCTTCAACTTGCATGTTAGACCCAATCCCAACTAAACTTTTAAAAGAGGTTTTCCTTTTGATTGCTGCTCCAATGTTAGATATACTGAATATATCCTTAGTAAATGGATATGTACCACAGGAGTTTCAGATTGCTGTAATTACACCACTACTTAAGAAACCATCTCTTGATCAAAACGACCTAATTAACTATAGACCGATACCTAATCTTCCCTTCTTATCTAAATTCTTGAGAAAATAGTTCCACATCAGATGTGTGAGCATTTAAACAATAATGAGCTGTTTCAGAAGTTTCAGTCACGCTTTAGAGCTCATCACAGAACTGAAACAGCTCTGGTGAAGGTTACTAATGATATTCTCATAGCCTCAGACAATGGACTGGTGACCATTCCGGTCCTGCTAGATCTCAGTGCTGCCTTTGACACTGTTGATCACAATATTCTCATAGAAAGGCTTCAAAGTGTCGGTATAATTGGAACAGCAGTAGGCTGGTTTAAATCTTATTTGTCCAACACATTTCAGTTTGTTCGGGTAAACAATAGATCTTCCTCGGCCTCAATGGTTACTTGCGGAGTACCACAGGGTTCGGTGCTTGGGCGGATCCTTTTTTACTATATATATGCTTCCTATTGTTAAAATCATTAGGCAGCATGGGATAAATTTCCATAGTTACGCAGATGATACACAGCTATATCTATCCATAAATCCTGATCAATCAATAATTTAGGTAGACTACAGGCATGTCTGGAAGACATAAAAATGTGGATGACTCTAAACTTCAGAAGTTGTCGTATTTGGACCAGAAGCTCTGAAAAAGAAACTATTTAGTCAACCCCTTCACCTGGACGACATTAAATTAGCCTCCCGTAATAAAGAAAATAACCTCTGTGTTATTTTTGACCAAGACATGTCATTTAGATCTGTTTTATGAAATGTATACCCAGGATCTTAGTGGATTGGCACAAACAATATAAAAGGAAGAAAGAAAGGACACCAGACTGCTTATTGTGCTAGAATATATGTATCATCTTTTATTATTCCGCCACACAGATGCAGTTCAGCCAAAGCAAAGCAATACTTCATCAAACAAAGACACTGATTTATGCTAGAATAAGGTGTCCCTCTCTATTCCCCACATAGATACAGTAGTATAGCAATGCAACCTAAACAGGCATTACGTTTTCATCACAGCATCTCACTTTTGACACTTGAGAGTGGAGAGCCAGTCACCTCTTGGTCAGACCTGTTAACTTAATGCGGCCGGGCGATCGTGCACAAACCCCACGGCAGACTCTCATCAGCTGGTCAGCTCCCACTCTAATTATAGGCAAGGAGAAGCATGTAGGATGAGACGGGCCAAGTCTCACCCTCATTATTGTAACTCTTTTATCAGGTAGTCCACAGAATACAATTAATTAATTACAATACAAAATGCTGCTGCAAGGGTTCTAATGAATAAAAGAAGAAGATATCACATTTCCCCTGTTTTAGCTTCTCTTCACTGGCTTCCAGTAAAATCTAGAATAGAATTCAAGATCCTCCTTCTGACATATAAAGCTCTTAATAATCTAGCTCCATCATATATAAGAGACCTGATTGTTCCATATGTTCCTAACAGAGCCCTTCACTCTCAGACTGCAGGTCTACTGGTAGTTCCTAGGATTTCTAAAAGTAGAATGGGTGGCAGATCTTTCAGTTATCAGGCTCCCTTTCCTATGGAACTAGCTCCCAGGGCTGGTTCGTGAAGCAGAAAACTTGTCTATCTTTAAAACTAGGCTTAAAACCTTCCTCTTTGATAAAGCTTACAGTTAGCGACAGGTTAATAGGCAGTTAGAGACAGGTTAGACAGGTTGCTAGGAAAAGACAGGTTATTCTTAGTAGACAGGTAGAGTGTCAAAAGCTAGGAAGAGATAGGGGGAGGTAGAGTAGCTAGGTAGAGATAGATTAATGTAAGCCAGGTAGAGAGTGTTAGTAGCTAGGTCTCCTAGTTGCTAGGAGACAGGTTAATGTTAGTAGCTATACTGCTTTAGGCTACGCTGTTGGAGGACATTATTAGAGTCAGTTCCTACTTTCTCTCCTACTTCTCTCCAACTGCATGATGTGCTGTCAATTCAAGCGCTAACCTGTTTTCTCTTAGTCTCTTCCTACAGTAGGTACTCCTGACTCCCTGCTTGACGACCCTGACTAAGATGGCATTCCAGTGAAGGACCGTTCTCCACATCCTGCTACCAACTTCTGCTTCTGCATCAGTTCTGTTGCTCTTTCTGTGTCTCTGCTGCCTTCTCCAAACACCTTTTCATCAGGTAGGACTCAAAGCAATCAAACGCTGCACTGATGTCCAACAGAACCAGCACTGTGGTTCTACCACAGTCTGTATTAGTACAAATGTCACTGAAAACTTTGACGAGGGTGTCTCAGTGTTGTGATGAGCACGGAAACCAGACTGATACGTATCAAAGCGGTTGGTCATTGTTAGGAAACCATTTAATTGTTGAAACATAGCTTTTTCAATAATCTTGCTGATGAATGGAAGATTTGAGATTGGCCTGTAGTTCTGCATTATTGTTTTGTCCAGCCTTTTAAAGCCTGGGGGAAGTTTCCCTGACAGAAGGGATGAGTTAACTATTTGAATCAGATCAGAATATATGACCTGGAAAACTTATGTCAGAAAAGCTGTGGGTAATGCATCAAGGCAGCAAGAGGAGGAGCTTAAATGCTTAATGATTTCTTCAAGATTTATTTGATTTAACTCATGAAATACAGACATTTTCTGGTGTTGATTGGGTATAATATTGGTGGTGGGTTCTGTACTGAGGTATACACTGTACATCTGTTTGTTAGAATACTTTCGGTGAAAATCTGGGAAATGCATTGCTGGCCCTGGTGGAGTTTAGTTCAGTGTCTAATGTCATTGGAGGAACTGTTGCAAACAAAAGTCCACACATTATTAATATTTCTGTTAACTATTTCAGAAAAGACATATTCCCTTGCATCTTTCAGTTAAACTGTATCTGTTCAGCCTGTTTTTATATATTTCATAGTGAACCTTGAAATAAGTTTTTCACCATTTTTATTCGGCTCGTTGACAATCCCTTTTTCCACTATGTACCAGTGGATCCCTAGTCCAGAGAGACTTATTTTAACTCAAGACTAATTTAACCTTAGTTGGAGGCATTGATAATGTCTGAGGTTATTGCTTGAAAGTTTTCCAACAGGTTGTTTACAGAAGTGAAATTGGGGGATGAGGGGGGTTGGTAGGAGAGAATATTTCTTTAAAAGTTTCAACTGAACTGTCCCTTAGAAATATCTGTTTTACATTGTGACTCTAACGATTGGTGGATATGGAACATTCAAAAAAACACACAGATGGTCAGATAGCATAGTATCAATTACAGAGATATTAGAGATTTTTTAAACCTTTGCTATTTAAGTCTAGAGTGTGTCCTTGATTGTGTGTTGGCTGTTTGACATGCGGGTTCAGGCGACGTTATGAGGAATATCACTTAATGTTTTTGCTTGTCTATCTTGTTGGTTGTCAATATTGATATTGAATTCACCCACAATGCTTAGTTCATCATACTCAATACATATTACAGAAACAAGATCGTTAAAGTCATTGAGAAATTAGACTTAGGCTTTTGTGGTTTATATAACGTTAGAAGTAAAGCTTTGTTTGAGTCCTTTATGGACTATATTCAAAACAGTAGAATGCCAGGTAAGCACCAGGTGTAGGACAGCGAAGATGGAAACCCCTCCCCGCACCCCGGTGTCGTACACACCCTCCCCCCCATCCAAGTGCACCCCATAGAGTAGAGAACCTGTGCTAGAATGTCACCACCTCTCCGCCAGCACCTGGGAGCCATACACAGTCAAATGCTCAACCTCAGCACCTCACAGAGCACAAAGACCAAGACACAGGAGCCATCTCCAGTGCCAAAAGGAAGACTGGGTCCAGAAAGTCGCCACAGCCATCAGCCAACACCCCAACATGCAATTACGGGGAGGGACCATCCAGGAGCCAGCAATGAGAACCAGCCTAGAGAGAATAAAAAAAGGCGGCAGTACATGCCGGCCAACCCCGGCCCCCACCTGCCAGTACCGGCGAACAGAGGCCCCCCCATACCAGCCATGTCAGGACCGCAGTTAGGGTTCTTAAAGATATCTGAGACCAGACGTTTTGGTCTAAGGTGATGAACAAGTCCATCTCCTATTTTGAAATAGGATAGAGTATCCAGTCATCTAATACAGTTAATTTTTTTATAATGTAGATAACAGTTTGGGGAGAATGAGAATAAGAAAATCTAAACTCTGGAATTTGTAATTCAACTGTACTTTTTATGAACTATTTAATTAGTTGATATTCTAAGAATTTATTGTTGTTAATTCCATATTGTGTGACTAATGTATTAAATGGGATAAAGTCTGCTCCATCAAATATGTGTTCCATGTAATTAATTCATTTACAACTCCAGTCTGGGAAATTTATCATACTTTTTTTTTTTTTTTTTTACAAGATATCCGGCCTTTTCCAGATAGGTTTTACGTCAGATAGGACTGGTGGAGATTCTGTCATTTTTAGACATTTCCACCAAGCTGTCAGAGAGTTTTATCATATTGCATCATGTTCATTCAACATCTATCTAGGACTCATCAAGATAGCTATGTTTTAGCCATCTTGAAATGTAATTTATCATGTTGGCTGAGAAATATTGACAAATGTTTGGTAGGTCTAGACCTCCTTTATCCTTGAACGTCTGCTGTGTTTACAAGGTTATATGTGGTGGATTACGTATCTTTTCAAAGCAATTTAGAGACAGAAGAGTCATGAGATCTAAACCAATCTGGTGATAGTTTGATTGGGATCATTGAGAATAAATAATTTATTCTAGGCAAAACAATTTTTATTGTAGCTACTCTTCCTATTAGTGATATGGATAAGTATTTCGATCTCACCAGATCATTTTCCTTTTTTTTTAAAAGTGGGATGTAGTTTAGCTTTGATAAATCTGCCAGTCTTGGTGCGAGACCGATGTCTAAATATGTAATATTTCCTGCAGTTGCAAAGCAAAGGGACTCTGGAAAGAACATTTGTATTGTATTTTTTTGTTCATAAAGTGTTTTTCTCTAAATGCCACAGCTTTCCCTAACCAGTTCCTCTATCTATATTAAGAGAACTGTACGTTTTCATTCATCACTCACCTTTTTCTAACACAGATGTCGATGCTGGAGCTGGTATTTAGCCCACTCTTTCTCCCGTTGCTTGCAGGCCTTTTACCATAAATGCTGTCCATTTTTGCAAAGCACTTTGAGTGCCGTTGGTCTCCTTCATCATGGTCCTTTACATTCTGATATTAGCACTTGAATTTTTATAGTTTCCTCCAGAGAGGTTTTTACATCTGCTGGAAGCAATGAGTTGCCTTTCTGGGATATCATTCCAATCTCACTCAATCAGGGGCCACCAATACATAGGTTGGGGTGTGAAGTCAGTAAAGCTAAAGTTACATAATACACATTCAACATTATTAAACACATCAAACACAGATAATACAGTTTTAATTAGCTTGTGAAGCGGTGTATCAACATTCTGGACTCAGTGAGGTTAATATCTGCTGAGTGAGCAGGGCCTGGTTGGACGGAGCTGTTGGGCTAGTAACGCTCTGGTTCGACTACTGTAACAATGATACATACTCCACATTATAGTCTAAAAGTATCAAATAACACCAAAAAAATTTACTAAATTTGTCGCGAGCTGCTTTTCTTTGAAAAACAGTTGGTAGATGAGTCTAAACACTCGCTAAATATAGCGACACAGTTGCTGCTTTAGCAGCAATGTTTCCTTCAGGATGAGATGTCGCATGACTGTACGCAAGTCACATGAATCAAGGCAACGCTCATTTCTTAAAGGGGCAGGAGCACCGCAAAATTAAAACACGTTTTATTTTCCTTTTTTAAATACTGCATTTACCGGCACAGGCAAAATGACATCAAATAACGGTCATAAATTTCAGTATCTGTACATTTTCATAATACCGCCCATCCCTATTTTCAACTGTTTTTGTACTTTACTTCTACAACAATCATTCAAACTAGGAACCATTTCATTCGATTTGTGCCAGCCAATTACATTTGTTTGGGCTTTTTTTAAGTTGAAAAAAAGGAGGAAAACTAAGCTTATGTGTCTAAGCAGGATCATAAAACTGCAATAGGTTATGTCCACTTAGATGTGCCCACATATAGTCTAATTTCTATCTCCATAAAAGTTTTAAATTCAGGTTTTATTTTGGTCTGGACAATAGGTTTATTTCTCAGTAAAAGGGGATTATTTTGATTGCTGTATAAATCCTAATTCACCAGCAGGGAGTGCGGAAAGGCAGCAAGTCACTGGTTGCACCAGCTCCTCTCACGAGCTGATTGTGTACTCCATTTAGCTGGGAAGTCGGTTCTCGTAGCTGGGTTTGATGTTACGCCCAAGTAAATAGCGTTTCAGTTAGTTTGGTCGGATAAATCCGAATTGCAACAGGGCGAGGCCCATGTAGCCATTGTTGGTAGTACGTCTTACAAAAATAGTTTTAAAAATGCAAACATCACTTTTATTTAGTTAAATATTGAGTTGTGGACTCTACATGTAACAATGATTTTAGACAGCTTCCACGTTTCCAACACAGCTACTACTGTCGATGTGAGAAGTGGCCATATTGAAAGTCAAAGTCAGAGCAAGACAAAAAAACATTTGACTTTCCAAATGGGAAGTCTGACTTTGGGGAACCTTTCAGTTTTTCAGTCGTTTAGTTTTTCCCTCTCAGACGTTGAAATGTCTAAGTTCTGACTACAAATGGAACACTCAATTACAGAAAACCAGACTACGTCATTTCAATAATTTTTTTCAGGAGAGAAATGTTACAAAAGGTATTGAATTTTACTGGATGTTGAGATATGTTAAGGGACTGAGGGATGTTAGGAGAAAAGTGTGAGGGTTAGAACATTTTGCAGAGGAGTTGTGTTTGAACAGTTGACTGTCAATGTAGTGCAGCACTAGCCAGCTAGTTTAGCCACAGCAGGCTAATGTATGTCAGATATGTGGAACTAATAAACAATCAGAAAAAATATCAGTAAATAGTTTTAAGACTGAATGGTTCTTCCTCTGCATTGAGTTTGATTATGTACACTTAAGTTCAATTCACTCTTGTTCATATAGCGCCATTTCACAACAAATGTAATCTCAAGGCACTTTAAAACAAAAGTCATTTCAATATAATTATACAAACATTCCAATCAGTTAAAAGTTTTCTATTTAAGGAATCCCAGCAGATTGTGATGAGTCATCGACGTGAGGTCGATGTTAAAGCCTTTCTAAAAGAATATTATGATCGACTGTGTCATGCAGACTCCAACCACTGCAATTCCTCAGCAATCCCTCATACTGAGCAAGCATTAAAAACTCCCCTTTAATAGGTCATCTGCCATGACCATCGGGGGGTCGGAGAAGACAAAAAAGGGACAGCATGGAGGATGCTCGGTGATTTTATGCATCATCTGGACCGATGTTCCCCATCCAACACTGGACTTTATTGTTGAGCAGGGTACCAGTCCATGTGGAGGTTCTATGGGGAGAAAAATCCTAGGAGAAAACTGGGTTAACAGTTGCAATAACAGCAGAAAACATATATCTGGAGAGTAGTAGAAGAGAGAAGTAGAATAGATAAGAAAAGTGGTAAGTCTGTCCTCCAACAGTCTAAACTTATAGCAGCATAACTACAAAAATAGCTCAGGATAACCTAAGCCACTAACCTCTGGAACAGGCTGCTAGAGGACTTCAGGGCCACAGAGAACATTCATGTTTTTAAGAACAGGCTCAAGACTCACCCTTTTAGCTGAGCTTTTAATTGATTACTTTTATTATTTATTTATTTATTTTATTATTTTATCCTATATGGTCTATTCAACCAGAGTTTTATTTTCTTATAGAGACTCACCTTTTGAGCTTAGTTTTTAAGTGATTTTTTTTTTTTTTTTACTCATTTAATCATTTTTATATTTTATTTTTATTTTATCTTTATACGTTCTATTGTATTAGATTTTATCATTGTATATTTTAACCTTGTTTTACCCTTTACCAGTGTTTCCTCTGTGGGAGCCCTCAGCCCCGGGGGTGGTGGTCAGCTGTGGCATGGGTGCTCTGGGTGGATGTGGGGGCCCTTCGCCCTCCCTTCCCTTGGTGCCCTGTGGCGGTGCCTTGGCTGCTGCTGTGGATCTGCTGCTGTCGGGGCGGACGGTTCCCCTGACGGCGTTTCCTTCATTTAACTTGTCTGGCTCATCTGAACTCAGCCTGGGGTGTTTTATTTTAATTTTTAATGTTATTTTTTATTTGATCTTATGTCCTTAAGCGTGTGTTTGTGCATGTGTGTGTGTGTGTGTGTGTTGAAGGATGGGTGTGATGAGGGGGTGTTGTTGTCGGACTGCTTTTGTATTTCTGGGGAAGGGAGGGAATGTGGGTATGTGGGGTCATTTTCATTTGTAAAGCACTTTGAGTTGCATTTGTTGTATGAATTGTGCTATATAAATAAAGTTTGATTTGATTTGATAAGCTTTATCAAAAAAATTATGTTTTAAGCCTAGTCTTGAAATTAGACAGAGTTTCTGCTTCACGGACTAAAACTGGGAGCTGGTTCCACATGACAGGAGACTGGTAACTAAAAAATCTGCCTCCCATTCTACTTTTAGAAATCCTTGGAACTACCAGTTGACCGCCCCTGAGAACGAAGTGCTCTGTTAGGAACATATGGAACAATCAGATCTCTGATGTACAATGGACCTTGATTATTAAGGGCTTTATAAGTAAGGAGGAGGAACTTACACTCTATTCTGGATTTCACAGGGAGCCAGTGGAGAGAAGCCAAAACAGAAAAAAATGTGATCTCTCTTTTCAATACTCATCAGAACTCTTACTGCAGCAATTTGGATCAACTGAAGGCTTTTAAATGCATTTTGTGGAATTTCTGATAATAAGGAATTACAGTAGTCCAGCCTTAAAGTAACAAATGCGTTAACTAGTTTCTCTGCACCACTCCTGGACAGAATGTTTCTAATTTTAGCAATATTCCGGAGGTGAAAGAAAGAAATCTTATCTTAATCTCTGTTAAATGTGAGATTTAAATGTCATGTTTTGGTCAAAAATTACACCAAGGTTCTTTACATTATTACAAGAAGCCAAATTAATGCCATCCAGATGAAATGATTGATTGATTTAGCAGTTACCTTTTTACAGGTTCTGGTCCTAAAGACAACAACTTCTGTCTTGTCTGAATTTGAAAGTAGAAAATTCAGAGTCATCCAGTTTTTTATGTCTTCGAGAAATGCTTGTAATCTACCTAAATGATTGGTTTCATCAGGTTTTATGGATAAAAATAATTGTGTATCATCAACATAACTGTGGAAATTCATTCCATGTTGTCTAATTATTTTACCAATTGGAAGCATATTTATAGTAAAGAGAATCGGTCCAAGCACAGAACCCTGTGACACTCCTCAAGTGACCCTCGAGTGTGAAGAAGATTTATCATTGACATGAATAAACTGGAATCTGTTGGACAGATATGATTTAAACCAGCCTAGTGCTGTTCCCATGATCCCTGGAACATGTTAAAGCCTTTCTAAAAGAATATTATGATCGACTGTGTCAAAAGCAGCACTTAGATCCAACAAGACCAGAACAGTCACAAATCCATTATCCGATACCATTAGAATATCATTAGTAACTTTCACTAGTGCTGTTTCCGTGCTATGATGAGCTCTAAAACCTGACTGAAATTCTTCAAACAGGTTGTTGCTGTCTACCTGCTCACACACTTGATTAGCAACTATTTTCTCAAGAATTTTGGTTAAGAAAGGAAGGTGACATACAGGTCTGTAGTTAGCTAAATCATCTTGATGCAGGGATGGTTTCTTAAGTAAAAGTTTAATTACAGAAAGCTTAAATTCCTGTGGCACATATCCATTTATTAAAGATAGATTCATCATGTCTAGAATAGGACCAGTAATCAGAGGGAAAACTTGCTTAAATCATTTGGTTGGTATTGGGCCTAACAAAGAAGTGGAGGGTTTCCGATTAAGCTAATATTTGTGGTAATTCCGAAAGTTCAACAGAATCAAAACGGTACAGACATAGAAATAGTTCTACAGTTCTCTCTGGTACTGCCTCGTTTACTGAAAGAGAGTTAATCGTGTTTGGTAGAACGCCAATGATTTTATTTTTAATTGAATTTATTTTACTTATTGTCGTCACAAAACATTTTAAATAAAGAGGTGAGAAAAGAAAGGAAGTGATGCAGTTAACTCCTGGTTCAGAGAACCAATCTAAATATTTGAAAAGTTACTCAGACTAAGCCGTGTTGGGACTAAAATATTATTAAGTAGCGTATTACAGTAACTACATTTTTACTGTGGTAACATGCAAGGTAACTAGTTAGATTGCCAAAATCGGGAATGTGTTTATCATTCCTAGGATTTAAGTAGCGTTGATATTTGTTATTTTGCATGCCTAAAGCCTCAATCACAGCGTGCATGTGATTGAGGCTAAACAAAGCTTCCCTCAAGCTTGTTTTGAAGATCAGGTATCCCAAACTGTCCCCTTTTTCCTAGCTATGAGTGTGTCCAGATTCGTCTTTTCTTCCTCATCTTCCTCGCCTTTCTTTTACCATTTGATTCACAGCGTAGAAACAAAAGTATTAATGCAGCTAGAGCTTGTTTCCATTTCTTTGTCACCATCTTGGTCCATCTGTCAGCTTTCAGTGACGTATGCTGCGTCACTAGTGACATTGGCTTTTGGCAATATTGGAAATATTGTTTTGGTTAAACACTGTTAAAGGCTGATAATATTTTTTTTAGTTATTTAGTTTCTCTTTCTGAGTCTGAAAATATTTGCAGCTGTTTTTCAGTTAAGTTTACAAAAAATGGATAAACACCCATGTTTTTGTTGAATCGTTTTTGCACTATTATTGATTCCTAAAGCTTCTAAATGGTCTGAGGCACAGATTAATGTTGGCAATGCTAAAAATGTACTTTCTACCCATTTCAATCGCAAAAATAAATATACCTATAAAAAACTTCTACATACTGGATGTTATATTTTGTGATCCAACTGCTTCTTCGTGGCGATTCTAGGAGAAATTATTATATTGTTAGCACTCTGCTGCATCAACCCCTAAATTATGTGTTTGCATTTGTAGAGAGTTGAAACAATAGATTAAAACAGACATATATAAAAGTGAAACATAAAAAAGACAGTCATTTTTAATTTAGTTTCATTCAGCCTTGCAGGCTATCTAGTTAGGGAAGCAACATATTAGTAGGAGAATTCTGAGTAAAAACAAAATTACTTTCCCTAGTAACTAGTTAGGTTGAAAGTAATGGATAACTTAAAGTAACTGAGTTACCTTTGAAAGAATTAACTTGTAAACTAACTTTTAAAGTAAGTTACCCAACACTGCCCCTAACCGAGTCAAACTCTGCCCATATTTTCTGTTTGAAAAATTTCTCAAAATGAGGCATCGCTTGACAGACCCATGAGTGGGAGGCCTGGATGTGGTCTGCACTGTCACTGCCATGACTGCCTGAAGCGCAGCGCTTCTGCAGCTGGACATGCAAACACAGTCAGAAAGTTGCAAAGCAATAGCGACTCGACCTCCATTGTCTCAGAAGGGGGCAATTTTGAGGTTGAATATTTCTCTCCACCTTTTTCAGAGGAAAGAGAAGAAAGGTGTGCATGCATGGTTGTTTGTCCTGTGTGTCTCGGTGTTGCCCTGTGATGGACTGGCGACCTGTTCAGTGTGTACCCCGCCTCTTGCCCGTTGACAGCTACGACTTCTCAAGGATAAGCCATATAGAAAATGGACCAGACATGTAGACAGCACTATTAAACACTCAATTATACAGTTTATCAGCAAAAAAAAAGATGATTTTGGGGTGTGTTGCACTTTAAGTTGTGTTGGTACGCGTGTCTACAAAGACCTTATGTACAGGGGAAATCTCAATTATATATTGGGCAGTATTGCACTGAATTGTTTCATAAACACAAGCTGAGAGACATTGGAGAAGACCAGACTGTTTCCTATGTAGTCATTTATGTTGTGTTTTCACCTGCATCAGCTGTCAGCAGCTACAGGGCCTGTTACAAGTGCATAGAAAGAGTTTTTTTGGACAATAGAATAGAATAATCCTTTTATTATCTTACAAAGGAAATAAATGGTTGTAACAGCAGCAAAAGAAAGCAATTTTTCAAAAACGGAGTGGAGAATTCTGACTATGCTAGGTGATTCGTTGTCATGTAAGCGCAAGGTGGGGGACGTTCGAAAAAGATGTTGTGACTGGCAGTTGCTTACAGCAACGTGCGCACTCTGCCATTTTTCAACTCTTTCCAGGTAAGGAAAACCATAGAACCAGGGGAAACCATAGAACACTCCACACAAAGGGGCACACAGCCATCTGAAGTCTGGACATAATACTACATCATTTTCAATTAGATCTGATCGCTTTCCCTGTCACATAAATACGATGTCATTTTCACCCACAAATCCAAACAAAAATGGCAACGTTATAATGTAAACTGCCCCTGAAAGTGTATAGATATGCACAGTGGGGAAGCCTGCCTTACACAATTGGGCTCAATTTGCTCAAGTCTCTATTCGATTAGGATTTTCCAAGCAAATCATTAAACCTATCTGTATTTTTGTACAGGCAGCTAACAACGCTATTATACCCAAAAAGACCCCTAAGAGTTTCTCTTGCAGTGTACAAATGTCAAACAAACACTGAGAAAGTCAAAGATCATGAACTGCATTCTCAGCATGAACAACAACCCATGTATGTGGGAGGTATTTAATTAAATAAAGGGCAACACACTGGGAAGGCATTGATGTGCATAAAAAATACACTTCTAATAATTTATTACTAAACAACGTACATAACCTCCTGTGCTGACTGTAAAATCACTGCTCAAAAGCTTCAGATAAAGCTATAAATGGTTAAAGTTCAGCAATGTGTTCCATCTCTGTTCAGTCAAATCGCAGTTCAGCATGAGACCAATGTGTGTCAAAGGCAACAACTGTTAATCGGCCAGACACCATAAAGAGCTTCCACTGTGTATTCCTTTTAAAATGTCAATCTTTTTTAGATTAATTTGTCAAAATTCTCTCACCCTTACATCACATTTGTCAAAGCTCACACCCAAAATACTGCCTTGTGCTCTCACAGGAACATATTGAACAGTCAGATCTCTGATGTAAGATGGAAGTTCATTATTAATGGCTTTATATGTAAGAAGGATGATCTTAAATTATATTCTGGATTTAACAGGGAGCCAAAAGACGGAAGTTAAAAAAGGAGAACTGGCATCTCTGTTTTTACTATACATTGGAACTTTTGCTGCAGCATTTTGGATCAACTGAAAGCTATTACAACGTAAGATTAGCAATGGCTACATCCTAATCCCAGCAATAGCAATTTAACAAGTCAGAGTTCAAGTTTAGATCCTAATGTTGCAATTCAAGGGCAAGTCATCAGTGTGCTGCTCTAGTCAAGTCACAAGTTCCTTAAATGGGATTTGAGTCAAGACTTGAGTTTGAGGTTACAAGTTTAAGGTTTCAACTTTCATAAAATATATATACACAGCTAAAAATATCAGGAGTAATAACAGTTGAAATAGAAAAACCTACGTTTATATTAACCAATTCTGATGATTGCAGACACTCAAACCTGTGTGTGCGTGTGTTCGTGTGCACACAATTGAAATCTAGTGAGGCAAATTGCCTTCTTCTTCTTCTTCTTCTTCTTAGCAAGTGGCTAACAAGTTTGGTACATTTCCGCTATGCTGGAGTGCGGGTCGGGCTAAAGAGCTTTTACTAAATTATCTCACCTGCATTTATAAATGCTATTACTAATTTACATGTCTCTCTCCGCCTAATACATTTTTTGTATTTAAATCTCCATCTTTCACTATTTTTCACTATTTTTGGAGTTTCCTTCTATTCTCTAAATATCTAACACAGCAACACAAGTTATGTTTATTTATATTCACTACATATACTTGAGAGATGTTTTCCTGTTATAACATAGTGTAGTATTTAATCTTATATGACCCTTTCTCAAATATTGTATTATTTATTGATCCCTACTACTCAATCTCTTAATAATAATTTCCCCTGTTTTTAAACAAATGTCATCCTTTCTTTCCTTTTTATTACAGCCATCAACTGGTAAATAGTGTGAATGTAATCACGTTTGGTTGTGAGCTGTGCAGAGCCCTACCTTCCTTCTGCCATGATTGGATAAAAATTGGCGAAACATGATTTGTTGGTCAAAATCAGCAAGCCACTCATAGGTTCTTCTAGGCAAGCCAAATATGGTCAAAAGTGATCTGTAACTTGAAACCTGAATCTTGAAACCTGAAAATTGAAACTTGAAATTTGAAACTTGTATTTTTTAAATGTGTGCAAGTTACAAAACATACATTACAAGCACAAAACATAAGTTATAAGTACAAGATATAAGTTACAAGTACAAAACATAAGTTACAGGTACAAATATTAAGTTAAAAGTACAAACATTCAAGTTACAGGTACAAAACTTCCAAGTCCCAATTCTAGCTATATACTATAGCTAATGTTAGCCAAATGATGTCATATACACGACTTCTGACTTCTGATTTGCAGGCAATTTTTACAATCAAATAAATCCCAAGTCACTTGACAAACACAGTTGAAATGCACATCATTAGTTATAATTTAAATCGAAGTACAACAAATGTGTGATTCAGGACGTAAGATAAAGCGGAACAGAAAATAACTTTTATCGCTCCATTGACTTCCATTCATTATTGTTTAGGCCAGGGGACCCACGGGCCGACCGGAAGGGGAGGAGACTTAGGCTCCCCATGGGATAAAGGAGATTTAAGGGTTGTGTTTTACCTGTGATTTCATTACGCTGTTTAATATATTATCTGCTATCTATTTGTGTAAAACAAGGCCTTTCTGCCTGAAGGTTTAATCAGTGTTGTCAAAGAGTAAATCCGTCAATCTGAGTTACTCAATCCAAAAGTTTTGTTTTCTTTGTTTGATGTTTTATGAATGAATCAGAGTGGCTCTATGATAACCAATGTTGGGAGTAACTGCGTTTATAACAGCGTTACTAACTACGTTCTTTTTAAGGTAACGGAGTAATCTAATAAATGACTTTTCCCACCGTTACAACGCCGTTATCGTTATTGCGGATGTAGTGGCGCGCTACTACACTGTGGTTGAATGAAGCGCAGCAGCGTCAGGCTTTCTGACAGACACACTTCAGCGTCACGGAGAGAGATGAGATGTTGGTAATAATTGTGGGGTGGGCGGATAACTTTACTGCTCTCGCTGTCTCAATGTGTGCTGTAAAGACCGCGGTGAAATTAGTTTTAAGTTAGATATTCGATGGACATTAGGCTAGTTTCCTTAAAGCAGAGACCCGCTCCAACGTGTCACCTCTAATTTCCAATGCCTGCGCTCCGCGCTGCTGCGCACTCTGCAGCTGTTTGTTCCAGAACTGCGCTGATAGAGGATACATCGCCTCAGGCTCGCTCCTGAAGGCGGTGGTTATGATTAAGATTTGGTTTTCGATAAATCCCGATGCATCATTAAAAAAAAAACCTGTCAGTTCTACTAACAAAGTAAAAAAAAAAACATTTTTATTTAAAAATGGACATTTCTTATTGATATGTTACTGTAATATTAGATTTGTCTTCATTAGGTTCCGGTTCATGTGACCAGGATCACACCAAATCAGTCTTAAAATGTCTACAGCCAACTACCTAGTGCTCTATTTAATGTGAAATATTACAGATGCATAGATTTGAAAAACGTATAGACAGATTTTCCCTTGTTTCTTTTTACACAAAATTGTGTGCCTTAGTTTTGCACTTTAATAAAAAGTATGTGAATATGTATGACTAATTTACTTTTTCTACACTTTTATTAAGTTTTCTGCATACAGCTTATCTTACTAGGTCAAGTTCAAATAGAAAATGTTCTAAAATGCTGTATATGGTGGGTTTTGTTTCTGTCATTCAGTAATAAAAATATTTGACGTTACAGATATAGAATGTAACTGCGTTATTGAACAAAAATAACGCCACAGTTACTTTGGTGAGTAACTAAATACTTTTACAGTGTAGTAACTGAGTTACTAACTCAATTACTTTTTGGAGAGGGTAATTTGTAACTATATCCAATTACTGTTTTAATGTAAGATGCCCAACAGTAATGATAACACCATGTGGGTTAGAGGCAAGCTACATGCTAAAACAACACCACATTTGTTGTAGGCCTGCGTTCATGGACGGACTGCTATTGATGGTGTTAAAATAGAGAAGAGCTTAAAGTAGATATTTTCAACACAAACCACTCTTATGAGCCATGTTTGACCCCGCTTTAATGCATCAAAATAATGAAATTAGATTGTGACATGGTTTCTATTTTATTGCATATTTTTCCCTTAATTGTTTCTTTTCATTTTTGGAAGTTATTCATTTCCTTTAATCAGCATTGTGTTACTAGCTTGGGTGATTACATTTTTTTTCTGTTGTCAATAAATTCCTGTATTTTGGAAAGTTGTTTTTTGTCATTTTTATTCTGCATACATAAGTGGTAAGGTGCTGTTAAATGAACGTCTAGAGCTCACTCCATCTTTTTTATTCACCTCAGCCTGAACCAGGCATTAAAGTGTTAAACTATCTTTGAACCTGAAATATTTGGCTATTAATATAGTTCTTGAATTGTCATGTGGTGCCTCATATATAATAATTTTCCATAAATTATTAATCTTATTGATTGTTATAAACAATCCTTTAACTATTCATAGCCAAATAGTTGCATTTTTCAAATACACAACACCACTCTTTAAGATGAGAAGGAAAAAAAGAGTTGTCTTCAATTGACCAGCATTAACTGTTATGCTATTCCTATTTTACACAGTGCTATCAAGCTTTGAGGGAGATGGATGAGTGTGAGCAAATGCTGTGGAAAGATGGGCTGGGTAAAGCAGTGGAAGCTCCGGCTCTGTTTACTGTGTTTGTAGTCACCAGACCCACAGTCATTTGTCACAGTATTGGCGCATCGGTGTACAGTACAGCTCACAGCCCAAGCTGGTCCCTCATTCATCAAGTAGAAAGCTGATGAAAGACTTTCGACTCAAATTGGCCAGAACTGAACAAAACCATTGTGTTATCCCACTCTGATTGTCTTTTATCTTTTAAATGAGGGAAATGGCCTACACTGCTCTACCAGCTACCCATATGCAAAGAGGAATTACAGGGACTATATATATACAGACGTGGACAAAATTGTTGGTACCCTTCATTAAATCAAAGAAAAACTCATAATGGTCACAGAAATAACTTTAATCTGACAAAAGTAATAAATAAAAAATATATAAATGTTGACCAATGAAAGTCAGACAGTGCTTTTCATCCATGCTTCAACGGAATTATTTAAAAAATAAATGCATGAAACAGGCCTGGACAAAAATGATGGTACCCACAACTTAATATTTGGTTGCACAACCTTTTGAGGCAATCACTGTGCAATCAATTATTCACTGTTCATATACTTCTGTAGATCTCAGCAGGTATTTTGGCCCACTCCTCATGAGCAAACTGTTCTAGTTGTTTCCGGTTTGAAGGGCGCCTTTTCCAGACAGCATGTTTCAGCTCCTTCCAAAGATGCTCAATAGGATTGAGATCAGGGCTCATAGAAGGCCAGTGTTTTCCTCTTAGCCCTTCTTGGGTGTTTTTAGCTGTGTGTTTTGGGTCATTTTCCTGTTGTAAGACCCGTGACCTGCGACTGAGACCATGCTTTCTGACACTGGCCAGCACATTTTTCTCTAGAATCCCCTGATAGTCTTGAGATTTCATTGTACCCTGCACAGATTCAAGACACCCTGTGTCAGATGCAGCAAATCAGCCCCAGAACATAACCGAGCCTCCCCCATGTTTCACAGTAGGGACCGTGTTCTTTTCTAGATATGCTTCATTTTTCCGTCTGTGAACATAGAGCTGATGTGCTTGGCAAAAAGTAAAATTTCTGTCTCATCTGTCCACAGGACATTCTCCCAGAAGCTTTGTGGCTCGTCAGCATGTAGTTTGGCATACTCCAGTCTGTTTTTTTTTAATGATTTGTCCTCTGGCTCAAACAGCGAAGGATGTTCCGATCTGACACTGATGTTCCTTGAGCATAAAGTTCAGCTTGGATCTATTTTGAAGTCTTTCTAGGCTCTTTTGTTACCATTTGGATTATCCGTCTCTTTGATCTGTCATCAATTTTCCTCCTGCAGCCACGTCCAGGGAGGTTGGCTACAGTTCCATGGATCGTACATTACTGAATGACATGTGCAGCTGTAGTCACAGAAACATCTAGCTGCTTGGAGATGGTCTTATAGCCTTTACAGTTAACATGCTTGTCTATGATTTTCTTTCTCATCTCCTGAGACAACTCTTTCCTTTGCTTCCTCTGGTTTATATTGAGTGTGGTACACACCACGTCACCAAACAACACAGTGACTACCTGGAGTCCTATATATAGGCCCACTGAGTGATTACAGGATTGTAGACACCTAGGATGCTGATTAGTGGACATACCTTGGATTAACATGTCCCTTTTGTTCACATTATTTTCATTCTTTTCTAGGGGTACCATCATTTTGTCCAGGCCTGTTTCATGCATTTATTTTTTAAATAATTCTGTTGAAGCATGGATGAAAAGCAATGTCTGACTTTCATTGGTCAACATTTATATAATTTTTATTTATTATTACTTTTGTCAGATTAAAGTTATTTCTGTGACCATTATGAGTTTTTCTTTGATTTAATGAAGGGTACCAACAATTTTGTCCACGCCTGTGTGTGTATATATATATATATATAAATATGTATATATATATATATATATATATATATATATATATATATATATATATATATATATATATATGTATTCTGACTGGATTATGTTGCAATACATGTAAATTTATGCTCAAATGAAGAGTACAGACTATAAATGGAACAGTACAATCAGTAAGGTATGGTGGCCAATCAGCAGGATCAATGGGAACGACTGTGACAGATTCACTTACAGTTGAGGTTGATAATTTTTTTGTTCACATTAGTCAACTGTATAATTCAGTCCGCTGGTACTTCGTCCTTCTTCCGTAAGAGAATAAAACACATTTATTATGAAGACACCCTGATACATAATGCTTTTAGTTCAAACAATAGAGGGTGTAAAGTTTTTGACAGTTTTTAAAGCCTTAACATGTTATCTAATAATACTTTAATCTCTATGATTACATATAATACTAATGAATCAACAGTGTAGGCAGGCATGTCTGATGATTTTAAGGTTTATATTTTTTATCTGTTTCCAATATTCCACAACTCTAACATTCAAATCAGGATGTTTCACAATCTCTTGTGTTTTATTATTGCTTTTTGTGTTAAGCAAAATATTGTTATAATTTATTGTTGTCAAAATGTGCATTTAATTATTGTTTTAAAATACATCATAAAAGGTAATAGTAATGCATTGATTTAAAAAATCTAATCCTTTGTTAATTTAACTTACATTGCTGACCCCGATGTCTCCTCTCCAGTAGCTTGTGCTTGTGAATGGTAAACGGCCTGTACTTGTGTAGCGCTTTATGTAGTCCTTACAGACCCACAAGCACTTCACACTATTCAGGGTTTCACCCAATCACACACACATTCACAAAGTGGTGATGGCAAGCTACGATGTGGCCACAGCTGCCATGGGGAACAATGACAGAGGCTAGGCTGCCAGACAATGGTGCCGCTGGGCCCTCTGACCTCCACCAGTAGTCAACGGATCAAATCAAACTTTATTTATAAAGTGCCTTTCATACATGAATGCAACTCAAAAGAGCTTTACACATTAAAGGAAAAGAGACCCCTCATAACCCTCATCCCATCCCTCCCGCACAAATTTAAGAGCATAAACCCAATTTTACCCCCTTCCCCCCAACCCAACTCCTATACACATACATATTAAGAACATCAGTTAAAAAAAAAACATTGGGCTGAGTTCAGATGAGCCAGGTAAGGTATGGAACGTCATCAGAGGAGCCATGTACCCCAACAGCAGCAGATCAACAGCAGATGCCAAGGAACCAACACAGGGCACCCAGAGCAGGGGGAGGGGGAGTGGAAACCTCCATCTCCAACCGCAGAACCCCAGCAGCCACAGCCATCCCCCGCCCAGGAGACAGAGGGCTCCCACAGAGGAAACACTGGATGGAGATGAAAAGAACTTAAAATATAAAATAAACAGGAACTACTATAAATAGTAAGATAAAAAGCTAAATAAATAAATATAATAATGAAAATTGAAAATATGATATAAATATATAGTCAAGACAAAATAGTAAGATAAAAAGCTAAATTAATGATATAATGAAAAATTTAAAATATGATAAACACTGTATATGGTAAATCATTGATAAAATGTATTTAACAGAAACTTGCAAAGCATTTAAACAGATCATAATAAGTGAGTCAGTTGAAAGGTAAGCTAATAAGGTGAGTTTCAGCCTGCTATTACAAACATAAATTTTCTCTGCAGTCCTGAGGTCCTCTGGCAGCAGAGGCCGTGAGGGTACATACGGTAAAAGCAGTTCAGAGAGATATGAAGGCCCAAAACATTTAAGACACTTAAAAACCAATATGAGAACCTTTAAATCAATCATGAAACATACTTGCAACTAGGGCTGCATAATTAATCGGATTTTGATCGTGATCACAATTTTGGTGGCCACAATTAAATGAACCTGATCGTGAACGATATTTACATTCAAAATGCGAGCTTCACTGCGTGCCTCTTCATCATACACTGCCTCAACCAATAGTCTGCCAACCACCAGGGGGCAAACGCATGGCTAAAGATTCATTAAGCTGACCAAATAAAAACCCCGCACACGCCACTCAGCACTCATAATGGCTGCACTACGCTTGCTACGTAGCAGGTGAAAAGGAGTATTTGAACAATGTAGTGATCCAAATCTCCATTATGGATCTGACTAGTAAGCAGAAAGTTCCCGAAAGTGAACTACCGCCACAGTAAGCAGCCGGTGGATGCCCCGAAATCATAGAAGAAGAAGGACCTAGCTAAAAATGGCTGCAGACGAACTGTCATTACATTAACAGGTGAGTAATACTTGCTACGTAGCATATAGTAAATACTAACGATTTGGATGCAGGGAATGTCAAAGGCCTTTTCTGTATAAGCTGTACTTGTTTCCCATAAATTGCACTTTGACATAATACTCTGCAATAACATATTTAGCTTGTACTTTACAATATATAAAAAAAGAATAGAAGCTATATATATATATATATGAGTTTGTTTTTGTTAGTTTTTTGCATTATTAATCATCTATTCTAATCTAAAGTTCTATTTTTCACATAAAAAAAAATACACTTTATAATTAGTGCAATAAAAATAGATATTTTACAGGACTGGATGAATGATCGTGATTAATAATTGTGATTACAATATTGATCAAAATAATCGTGATTATTTTTTTGGACATAATCGTGCAGCCATGCTTGGAACCAATGAAGTGATTGCAAAACTGATGTAATGTGCTCCCGCCTCCTGATCTTCGTCAGGACATGTGTTGCTGAATTTTGTAAAAGTTTTAAACCTGAAATACTCTTTTTGGGAAGACTAGAAAGCAGGCCCTTACAGTTATAAATTCTACTGATAATTCACACCCAGCTTCTTCACTTGTTGAAGATTAAAAGACATTGATTGCATTTTTGGTGAAAGTTTTTCTCTCTGAGCTTCAGGACCGATGACTCAAACTTCAGTTTTGTCTAGTTGAGATGGAAAAGGTTCTTCCATCCAGGATTTAATATAAGAAGTGCAGTTAAAAAGTGCATACATTGGTGGTGTACAACTGTGTATCATCAGCATAACTCTTAAAGTTCACTCCATGTCTTCTGATGACACTGCATATGCAGTAAATTTTAAAAAGCACTGGGCCTAAAATTGAACATTGGGGTACACCACATTTAATCTTATGGACCCTTGAGGAGCAGGTATCTAAACTTACCATAAAAGTCTTGTCTGTGAGATAGGATGTGAATCATTTATGAACAGCACCAGAGAGGCAGATCTGTTTTCACAGATGCTATTTGGGAAGATTATGCATCAACTATTGTAGGTAAGATGCATACTTCACCCTGGTAGGACCCAACCAAAAGCAGTTTTTAGATGTATTTGGGGAAAAAAATAGTGAAAATTGAAATTCTTCCTGCAAAGATGCTTCTGACAAATGTGCCCTGAGGTTTCGTGACCTTTACCACAACCTTGCACCATTGTTAAAATTCTGCATTCTTGCAGTAAGTTGCTGTATCCATGATGATGAGAAATAAACTCTCCTTTAGAAGAAATTCTTTATCTTGTAGCAAGCCGTTGCAGCGAATGTGGCTTTTTTAATTTAAATGCCTCCTGGGTAATCACAGTTTTTCTCACCATCTGTTTCCTCTTATTAATCTTTTCATTTTAAAGACAGCTGCAGAGCACAATGCTCAAAATTTGACAACTAGAAGGTGTAAAGTTGCCCACATGCTGCGGTGTTACAGAGAACAAGCTAGCAGCCTTGTTCCTTACAGCAGGTTACCATGGCAGCAAGCTTAAGGACATAATGACAGCTGAAGAAATGTTTTGATTCTCTTTTTGCAAATTAGTTTTCTTTGCTAAGAATTAATAAAACGTCTGGAAATTTTAATGTGAACAGTGGACACAGTTGTTCTTCCAAATGAGAACATAAAGAGTTTGTAATATGAGACAATACACTGCCTAAACATTGAGTTGACTTTTATCTTAAACAATCACACATCAATCTTTACTTCACCAGCATCAAAATAAATCAGATTGTGTCAGTTCCACACACTGTCTTCTGCAGCTCAACTGGTTTGAAGGTTCTCAGTTTGCATTTTTCCTTTTGAGCTCCTCATCCTCTGAGAATTCACAATTCCGTCACCATTTGACAGATGGTTCATATACTGCAGCCTGTTTGTGCAGTGGACATATCAGAGAGCTATTTCCTCCGAAGGGAGCAAGACATAGTTCACAAATCAACAGAAGGAGATGCAGGTCTAGGAGGGCTAGCTAAGCTCTTCAGGGGCAGAAAAACTCAAAGTACACACTGGAAATGTAGGTTACAAGGAAATAATCTAAAATACTTGTGTGTGAAGCTTTATAACATAGTTGGTTTTTTGCATGTATGTAGTGCTAATTTTACAACAGCTTGCTTGTATTCTCCGTTTTCAAATTAATACGAGTTTAAATAATTACTTTAAATTCAACTAATGTGTTCAATTACATACATACATTTCGGTTTTGGGAATAGAATAAGAATAATCTGTTTAAACTAGAGTTATTAAATTAAATAATTAAGTGTTTCACCCTAATTATTGTTAAGGACTGTTGTTCAAATCACATCCTGAAACTGTAAAAAAATATATATTTTACAGAGAATATTTTATAGTAATGGTAAAGGTCTACAAAAACCGACAGCTATTTCTTTCATAAAGGTGGAAGGATGTCCTCAACTTTTAATCCATCAGGTCTCTGGTCAGTAACTCACTTCTAAAAATCTGAGCTCGGAAAAGGCAGATGGTGAATGTAAATATGAATCACCTGGATCGTGACGTGATTAAATACTTTTTTCTGAACCTCACCAAACTGCTCCTTGCTGGCACAGCAATAATGAGATGATAAAAGGACGCCTGATACACAGTTGATAGTGCAAACGCTGCGATAACAGAGTGGATAGAGTGGCTGTAAATCAGCCATAAAATTGCAGATGTTAATCCAGTAAATATGGTAAATGATTAGCATCATTAGCTCCATTTCTGGCCTGACCTATGCACACATCATTACCTTAGAAATGAGATGGAACTTTGTCTTTTGTATAAGACTTTACTTCACTAAAACAAATCACCAATTGTTACTTGAAAAGAAAAAAAGAAAACATTACAGATTTTCCCACATAAATTACTCGAACATTGCACCCATAGTTCTTTCGGCTCATAACTTCACCGTCGTGGCTCAGGCTGGAGTGTATTCTTCCATCAATATTCTCTAGACACAGGAATAAACACATAGCCTCAATTGATTTAGATCCAAAGATCAAGTAAAGATATGTGAGCTCTGCAGAAGCAAAACAAATGCAGTCGGATTCCGGTCAGTTAGACAATGAAATCAGATAATCTGCTGCAACATCAGATAAGCATAATCTGTTAGCGTCTTTCATCTCCTCTCATGTTGAGGAGATCAATCTCAACGCAACCATCATTCCCGGAAATCTGTCTGGTGGAACGTTATGACTTCTCTTGAAACTGTGGGTTTTGAGGTGCTGGCTTCAGCACGTCAGGAAGTTCACCAACTCCCACTCCCTGTTTCTTGGTATTATTCCTCATTCAGCTTCTATTCTTTTTTTCTTGTTGGAATCTACATGTTTCATACAGTATGTGTCATTTTGCTGCTGTTACACCTGATTTTCCCCAACGTGGGACAATAAAGAATAATTCTATTCAATTATTTTCTGTAATATTACATTAATTCTCGGTGAAAATAACACACAACCTACCAAGTCCAAAAGAAGCAGTATACTACATTCTAAAGTCAAATTCTAACCTAGATAACCAGGCTTTATTGCACATGTACATCAAAAGAGTCTTCTAAATCTATTTATATACATATAGTACATATTATGACATTTTATGCTGTTCTAACCACAAATCTTAAATTATATTAATGGGATTTTGTGTGACAAAGTAATGGGATAAGGTAAGGGATTTTTCTCTGATGAAAAAAAAAAGAAAGGTGCGGTGTGCATGTGTACTCATCCCCTCTAAGTCTCGTGTTGTGCTGATTCATCCATAACAAGAACTAGTTCTTTGCTCTGTTTAACCAGTGTGATCGAGAAATTTATTATTATGATTAATCCTTTAGTATTATTAACACTGAGAGCAGAGGAGCCAGACAACAGGTGTTGAGTTCGAGGCTAGAGAAGACATCACTGCCTGAGAAAAGATTGATTCTTCTTACAAACTTAGTTTTGAGAGTTTCTCTTATTGTGTTACATATAACCCAAGCTATTGCCATTGTTTTGTATATGTCAAAAGTCACTTATTCACAGCTAAAGAGCCAGATGTCTTCATCCGGAGATATTCCCACCCTGAGATTAATAGTTTTGTCTTCAAAGTTATAGAGACAAGGTTGCATAATTTTATAAATACTTATTTTCATATGAGCTAGTTAGGTAGTGGGGTAGTAGGTAGTAGGAAGTTAGGAGGGGGGCAGCATTCGGCATTCACTGTGATCTGTGCTGTTCTCCTGTATGATCAATTCAACTTTTATTAAAACCTCCAAACTCTTAAAGGAATCTCTCTCATCTTTATTAAGAGTCTTAAATGCTATAACATTCTTGGCGCCCAACGTGGGGCGCCAGCTACTTATTTCTCAGTGGTGGACCTCAGTAATGCTTTCTTCAGTGTTCCTGTGGACCCTGACAGCCAGTTTTGGTTTGCTTTTGAGTTTGAAGGGAAAATGTTCACCTTTACTAGACTTCCACAAAGCTACGTTGAAACTCCCACTATTTTTAACACGGCGTTAAAGGAGAGCTTGGAAGGGCTTGAGCTGTCACTTGGCTCCGCCCTGATACAGTTTGTTGATGGTCTGATGATTTCTTCTCCGTCTAAGGAACAGTGTGAGAGAGACACTGTTAAGTTGTTGAAGCATTTGCACGCTTGTGGGCACAAAGCCAGCTTATCGAAGCTGCAGTTTGCAAAATCAGAGGTCATTTTTAGGTGTCATGTGGTTTCCAAGGGGTCGAAATTTCTTTTTTCCGAAAGAGTTGCTGCTATTCAGCGGTTGCAGAGACCAGTAACCAAGAAACAGATGGTGTCTTTCTTGGGTTTGACGTCGTATTGCCGGAATTTCATTCTGGACTACGCAGTGTTGGAAAAACCACTCTCTGATTTGATTCATGGCAGGAATATGACAGCCTCTGATGCCATCCAGTGGACTCCTGCGGCATTGCAAGCATTTGAGGAACTGAAAAAAGGTTTGCAGTGTCCTCCAGCTCTGGCTTTGCCAGATGCAGAAAAACCATTTTTTCAGATGGTTGATGAAAAGAACGGTTGCATGACTTCTGTTCTCCTACAGAATCATTGTGGTTTGAAACAACCTGTGGCTTATTATTCAGCAAAGCTGGATCCAGTTGCGTCCGGTTTACCGGGGTGCTTACGTGCTATTGCAGCCGCTGATAAAGCTGTTTTAGCTTCGAGAGACATTGTGATGTATTGCCCACTAACTGTGTTTGTACCCCACAATGTAGCCATTATTTTGTTGGAGCAGAGGACTTCACACTTGTCAGCTGCAAGATGGCTCAGGTACACATCCGTTTTGTTGGACTTGCTTAACATAACTGTTAAGAGGTGCAATGTTCTTAATCCTGCCAGTTTGCTGCCTACTGAGGACGACGGGATACCCCATGACTGTCAAACAGAACTAGAGGTACTGTGTACACCCCGTCCAGATTTGGCTGATACGCCCTGGCAGAATCCAGACATGGTGTTGTATGTTGATGGATCATCTTTTAGAGATTCTTGGGGAAAAAATAGAGTGGGCTTTTCTGTTTGTTCTGATCATTGTACCTTGTCTGCAGGAAGCCTTCCGTCACATTTCTCCGCCCAGACGGCAGAGTTGGTTGCGTTGACGAAGGCCTGTGAGCTGGCTAAAGATAAAGCAGTTACCATATACAGTGACAGCAGCTATGCGGTGGGCGTGGTCCACCATTTTGGAGCTCTGTGGAGACACAGAAGGTTCTTGAAGTCTGATGGTAAGCCGATTTTGAATGCATCACAGGTTGCTGACCTCCTTGATGCGATTTTGTTGCCATCCAAAATTGCTGTTGTGAATTGTGCTGCTCAAACAATGTCCAAGGATGCTGTGAGTCTTGGAAATGCTGATACTGCCGCCAAAGCTGCCGCAGTTCAACTGGCGATGACTACCTGTGCTGCGATTGAGCAGATAGATGAATTACCTGACTTGTCTGATTTAACTGCTATGCAAAGTTTTGCCACCTCTTCTGAGATAACAGCATGGGAAAAAGCCAGTTGTAAAACAGGAGAGGGGGTGTGGTTTTCTGTCGAACGTGAAAATGGCACTTTAGAAGCTAAGCTTTCTAAGTGTTGTGAAGAAACAGGACTGTCTTGGGTCAGAGCTTTGCCTCTGGCTTTGTTTTACATGAAAATGAGAAAAAGAGCCAAAAACAACCTGAGTCCTTTTGAGATTTCTTTTGGCAGACCTCCTGAGGTGGGGTTAAGGCCACCTGCAAGACCACACCTCTCTACAGACCTATGTGATGATGTAATGATTTTTCACTGCAAAAATCTCTCTGAGACTCTTAACCAGGTGCACCAACAAGTGGCAGCGGGACCACTCCATCCGATCAGACCTGGAGACTGGGTAACCTAGGATCTTTTGATCGGGGATCTGAGGCGAAAACACTGGAGAACTAAAAAATGGCAAGGGCCTTTTAAAGTTCTTCTGGTGACCTTCACCGCTGTCAAAGTCACTGAGAGAGCCACTTGAAAGAGTGACTGGATCGATTTTGGACAAACCTACCACTGCTGAAGCAGAAAAACTCAGAGAAGTAGACTCTGACACAAAACTTGATTTGAAAAACTGTGATTCAACATTTTTCTTTCTCCTCACTAATCATCGAATCATGGGACGTGAGGACATGGAGAAGGAGACACATTTGTCAACGACTGTGATATTGTGATTTTGATAATTTTTGTGTTCTGTTTTTTAATAGGGGGCGTCGTTTGGACTCTGCAGCAGGGACGAGAGGTCACCTGAGCTGCACTGATGCAGAGGTCACCTACGGGCCTGATGCAGACTCGATTCGACGAGATGGAAAAGAAGAACTGTTTGGAGATGAAATAGGTATGAACTTGCTGAATGACCTCGAGTTATATAATTAATTAGTTTAACAGGTGTATGACGACTTCCTTTAAATCACTCTGTGAATTAGGTTGTCTGATGTTTTTTCCCTGTGACTGATGTATTGTATTTTTCTAAGGAGGTTTAGCGGTCTCATCCCAGAGATGACAGAGAAAAGAGGGGTTTGATTTGATTTTTCATTTATTATCATTTTTCAGTTACATTTTAAATTTGTATTATTCATTTATTATTCCATTTCATTTATTCAAATCAATTTCATTTACAGTAATGTTTTGTTTTAGCTTTAGTCCTTTATTCAGTTAAGTTTTGATATTTGTTTTGTTCTTTAGTTTTTCATACTTAGTTGTTAGTTAAGAATGAAAAAGGGGGATGACAGAATATTAGATTTTTAGTTTTTTTGTCTTGATTTTTAACATGTCTAATCATTAGCATCATTGCATACAATATTTTCCCTTGTTTGTTTTATATTATGGTTGATTACTACTGATTTGTTCTTTTGTATAACCTCTTAAAGGGTCACTGTGGTGCTGAGCAAAGAGTGACTGATCTTGATTTTGAGGTTCACACTGTGGATGCCTGACTCATTTAAGGGAAGAGTACATGTTTCAATTTATATTTAGAATTGTTTTGATTTTTGTTGTTAACTGGATTGATACTGCCTAACATTGTGCCCCTTTTCTGGGTTTTGCAGTTACATTTATGCATCCTGACTAATGAGGAACCAAACAGGAGTGCCACCTTGGGGCTAGGGGCCGTCTCATACTTTTGCCCGCCTGTTGTGAGCAAGGACAACACGACCATAGTTGGGAGGTTGCTTATCTTACGCCCTAGCGGGATTTTTGTATGGGATGCTGTTATGAAGTTCAGATAATGTCATTAAGATGGATGCTTAGATTAGATAATTTTTTAGATATGATTCAATGTGACATGTAATATTTGAAATTATTTGAACCACTTTTATTGTCTTTCTTTTTGAATGCTGCCCGTCTCTTAGGTTAGTAATTGTTATTGTTGATTGTTAATTTTTCTTAGTATTTTGATTTATCTTTGAGATTAGATAAATGGGTAGGAGACTGTGATCGAGAAATTTATTATTATGATTAATCCTTTAGTATTATTAACACTGAGAGCAGAGGAGCCAGACAACAGGTGTTGAGTTCGAGGCTAGAGAAGACATCACTGCCTGAGAAAAGATTGATTCTTCTTACAAACTTAGTTTTGAGAGTTTCTCTTATTGTGTTACATATAACCCAAGCTATTGCCATTGTTTTGTATATGTCAAAAGTCACTTATTCACAGCTAAAGAGCCAGATGTCTTCATCCGGAGATATTCCCACCCTGAGATTAATAGTTTTGTCTTCAAAGTTATAGAGACAAGGTTGCTGAACTTTATAAATACTTATTTTCATATGAGGGGAGAGTTAGGTAGTGGGGTAGTAGGTAGTAGGAAGTTAGGAGGGGGGCAGCATTCGGCATTCACTGTGATCTGTGCTGTTCTCCTGTATGATCAATTCAACTTTTATTAAAACCTCCAAACTCTTAAAGGAATCTCTCTCATCTTTATTAAGAGTCTTAAATGCTATAACACCAGGTTAAAATGAAATGACTCATTTTCATTACTCACCATCTAAATCATTTTAAATGAGTTCCGAACTGCAATATGAACAAATTATTTTCCACTTTTCAGAATTTTTGTTGAACAAGAAGGGGAAACAATAACCATTAATTGTGGGGTTAAAACCTAAATAAGAGGTAACAACTATAATCATTAAGTCATTAACAAACTAGGGTCATTGTCTGGCATTTCTTTTTTTTCTCTCCTGTTGTCTTTGCTTGGTTAAATCATATCTTCTAACTGTCGATTTTCCTAAAAAAACCAAGCTTTCCTCATTCTGTCACACATTCCTGGAAGGTTTGTCTTTTTTTTTTCTTCTTTTTTTTTCTTTTTTTTACTGGTCTTGCCATATTAGTTATTTTGGGTTTAATTTCTTAGCATATTGTTTTGTTCAATTCCTTGTATAATTTAATTTATTTGTCTCAAATTACTGCCAGGCTTTCTCTCCGTTTGGTTTCTAGAGTCTTGTGCCTTGGGTTCAACTTCCTCTGTGTTAATTTGTGTCCCCCTCAGTTTCCCTGCTGGATCCTTACCACAGCTGTACCACCCCCTCCCTGATTAGTTTATCTGGTTTTCTTCTCCCTTTACTATTTAAGTTTCTGCTTTTTCATAGTTCAGTGCTGAATCCTTCCATTTCAGGGTCTGTTTTTCTCTGTCCTTGTTTTTATTAAATCTGTAAAAAAAAAAAGGCACCGTTCAAACAGCTGTCTGCTCTGTGGCTCGGCCAAACAAAACATTACACATTCCCAGATTTTTAAATCTTCTTCAAAACAAAACTTTTTAGTGTCATTTACTCTAGATTGTAACTTTGATGACTTTTAATCCTATTTATTACCAATAGATCAGAGCAGGAGGGATTTGCCAGGAATTTTTCTTTTTTTTGCCATTTAAGCTGTTTGCACAATTGAAAAACCCACATTAGAGAAAAATAGTCTAAAAAAAATGTAAATTATTTTTTATCCGTTTTTCTTTAGAAAACACCTGTAAGTCAGTCAGGTTGCCTGTGGAACATCTGTAAGAATCATTTTTTCCACTGATTCTAAAAAAGAGTTTGGTCCAGACTTTGATTGGGTCATCCTAACACATTAATGTGCTTTGATCTAAACCATTCCAATGTAGCTCTGGCTGGTTGTTTAGAGTAGTTGCCTCGCAACACCCCAGTCTCAAATATTTGCAGCCGTGGCCACATCCTGGTATTTAGGTCAACCCATCTACTCTAACCAGCTTTCCTGTTGAAGAAAGCATCTCCACAATGCTGCCACCACAATGTTGCACCATGTAGATTATGCACTCAGGGTAGCGTGCATTGTTAGTGTCCTGTCACACCATCAAGTTGTCCTGGTCCACATTAGTCTGCTTCAGATTTACCATGGGGTTCTCAGAATGTTTTCCACAGCAAATATCTTTAAGTAAGCAGAGGTCATTACAGTAATGTTAATAGGAAGTACACCTTGCTTAGACTTATAAATCTATACTTTATATGATTTAAGGCTTTGGGCTTTTAAAACTAATCAAATCAAACTGTTTTTATAAAGCGCTTTTCATACAGAATTGCATCTCAAAGTGCTTTTCAGACCCCACATAAACCACATTCACCACAGAATTAAAAGCATGAACTCAAATTATACTATCCCTCCCCAACACGACACCCATGCATGCACACTTAAAAAAACAAAAAACAAGAAAAAAAAAACATTGGGCCGAATACAGATGAGCCAGGTCAGGTAAGGAAATGCCATTAGAGGAGCCGCCTGCAATGGCAGCAGCAGCTGGCGAAGCACGACACAGGGTGCTTAGAGGAGGGAAGGCCGAGACCCACTTCCACCAAAGCGCCGGAGCCAGAGGGCTCCTACAGAGGAAACACTATAATAAAAATAAGTCAAAATATACAAATAAACAGGGGATAAATATATGATAAAATAAATAAGAGTAAATAGTAAAACTCTGGTAGAATTTAATCAAGTTAATTATGCAGAACAATTAAAAAGACAGTAATAAATAAAAGCTAGGCTAAAAAAAAGAATCTTAAGCCTACTCTTAAAAAGACAAACTTTCTCCTGAGCCCTGAAGTCCTTCGGCAGCCTGTTCCAGAAGTGAGGGCCAGAATACTGAAAAGACGCCTCACCATGAGTGTGTGTCCTTACTTTATGGGTGATAAGGAGACTGCTGCCAGAGGAGTGCAGAGACTATCAAGGTTTATATATTAAACACATTTCTGACAGATAGGAAGGCCTAAGACCATTAAGACACTTAAAAATTATTAAAAGAACCTTAAAATAGACCTTAAAACATGCAGGGAGCCAATGGTGGGATTTTAAGACCAGTATAATGTGTTCCTGCCTCCTGGTCTCCGCCAAAACACATGCTGATGAATGAACTGCAGATTGCTGGGACCAAAGTAACAAGGGCTATCATCAGTAACACTATGCCGCCAGAGACTAAAATCCTGTAGTGCCAGATGTGTCCCCCTGCTTAAGCCAGTACATGTTCAGGGCGATCAGCAGTTTGCTAGAGAGCATTTGGAAGATCCAAAAGAGGATTTAGAGAATTTCACATGGTCAGTTGAAACCAAAACAGAATTTTTCGGTAAAAACACAACTTGTCATGTTTGGAAGAGAAAGAATGCTGAGTTGCATCCAAAGAACACCATACGTACTGTGAAGCTTAGGGGTGGAAACATCATCCTTTGGGGCTGTTTTTCTGCAAAGGGGACCAGAACGACTGATGCGTGTAAAGAAAACAAAGAATGAGGCCATGTATTGTGACATTTTGAGTGATAACCTCCTTCCATCAGCGAGGGCATTGAAGATGACCCATGGTTGGGTCCTTCAGCATGACAATGATCCCAAATACACCACCCGGGTAACAAAGGAATGGCATTTCAAGGTCCCGGAGTGGCCTAGCCAGTCTGCAGATCTCAGCATCATAGCAAAATCTTTGGAGAGATTAAAGTCTGCTGCCCAACGACAGCCCCAAAAGATCACAGCTCTAGAGGAGATGTGCATGGACCAATGATCCAAAATACCAGCCATAGTTTGGGAAAACTTTGTGAAGATTGACAGAAAACATTTGACCTCTGCAATTGCCAACAAAGGGTATATAACACAGTATTGAGATTGTTATTGACCAAATACGTTTTTCTTCCATAATTTGTAAATAAATCAATTTTCATTTTGTCTTTAATAGTTAAGTTACACCATGATGACAATTACAGGCCTCTCTCATCTGTTTAATTGGAAGAAGTTGAAAAATTGGTGGCTGACTAGATACATTTTTTGCGACACTGTAAAGAACTTGATTTGTTTTCTACCAAAAAAAATATAATAAGAATTTGTAATTCATGTACAGTGCTAATTTGATTTTTAAGAATATATCAGCAGATGATATAATCCTATTATAACATATATTACAAATGAATGTTTTTTTGTCTTTTTCAAGCTGGAGTGCTGAAAAAGACAAATGGTTGACATATGGTTATGCTGAACCATATGCTGGCTGGCCTGGCAGAAAGAAAGAAGACTTGGAAGAATTGGATTCTTCACTCACCAAGAGAACATTTAGATTTTGATGTGTCTGACTGTGCAACATGTTAATATTACATGAAAAGGTGCCACAGCCCAAACAAAGGGAGTCCAGGCAACCAGATATAATGAACCAGGAGGAGCCCATGGATAAACATATCCCATTCAGTTCTGTGCAGCTTTAATACAGACTGATTAAGGTAAGCATCACTGAAAAAAGAATAAAAATGTATTCATTACTTCGTGTTCTCTATTCTTCTTTGTTACTTCCTAAGCTCAAAGGCATGAGAGCTTTGACTACAGTGACTACTTTATACCTAACAGAGGCTGATTGCCTCAAAGCAGAAGTGCATTTGGAGCTTATCATGCTGTAATTGCTGCTAAAATGTGAGCCAAATCCCTGAAACACAAACATCTGACATCCCCTCCCTGCAGTCTGTGAAAGAGAACCTGCAGCCGATATCATAAATCCTGCTTGGTTTAGAGTCGAGAAGCAACAGTGGAGTTCATTCCAAGACATGCATTCATTACTTCTATCTGAAATTTAACTCTTGCTCCAGTCAGACAGAGGCTGCTCCACACTGATTACACTACAGCAGACCACTACAGCAGTAGCATAATCAGTAGTGTAATCAACACACTAAAATCAGAGAGGCCATATGGCCATAGGAATATTTGATGGCAATGGAAACCATAGAGAGATATTCTTGTAATGAAGCTTAACAATTCAAGCTTAAAAAATACCTTTCAATATTTACTGCAATATGAAATTAAAAACTTGAATTTCTGATCAGAAATCCATTTATTTCAATTCAATAAAAAACTTTATTGATCCTAAACAGAAATTAAATGTTGTAACTCATTTTGTTAAATATATAGCAGAGGATTTTTCGGAATTTCCGCAACCAACCATCCTCTCCACTTTTAGAGAAAAAATATGCATGCACAACAACGGAACTTCCTTGGAAAGTAACAATATAGACATAGGTATCTACTTTTAGCAGTAAATCTGAAATGCATTTTTCTAAATAGCATGCTGAACGTTAGCCTACCTGTCGAGTAGAGTCCTTTGTGCTAACCTGTGCTTTCAGCGTACGTCATCGTTGGAAAGAATCCAAAAAACACCCTAGTCTTGTTTCTCTCTTGAGCCTTTTCTCTTCTAATTCACTTTGAAGACACTTTTTCTCTTTCGCCTCAAAGCAATTTTCAAAGGAACCAGTGAGAAGTGCGAGGTAGACTGAATGAAAAGCATAGCGTGCTACACACCTGAGATTGCGCATGTGCATCAGCACTCGCAGAGTGATTGACAATTAGGAGGACCAGCAGTGAAGATTATCCACCCAGAAGAAAAAGATCCTCCGCCATACATTTAACTATCATCCAAGTACCTCCAAACACTCATTGTGGATAGTGACGCTGTGGGCTGGAAGGATCTCTGGTAGCAGTCAGTCTTAAAACGGCTCTGAGGAGACATTTGACTGAACACAATGCTGTATGGCAGTCTCATGATTGCAGCAGAGGTGATGTTCAATAGTAACATATCCTGAATGACGTCATCAGTTGTTGGTAAGCAATGGTAGTCCAACTCATTACTCATTACCTTTTGCCGCTCCTTTTGAACTGTGTCTGGCTCAATGGACGCTGGCTGTTCTGCTTTTCGACCGCATACCATGGAGGCCGCCATTGCTCCTCCATTGCTGTAGTACCTCCATTTGGCCGCTAGGCCCCCATTGAAAAGCATTGGACTTTAGACACGTCAAAAACAACTTTAATGCCTGGTGCCCTTTTATTTTAAACTTTTTATGGCTACATATTCTTCCTGAGATAACGCTGGTCTCGTCAATAAAATAGGCACCAGGCTGGTTTTTGTAAGATAATTTTTTGAAATCTTGCATAATTAATGAGGGGGCCGGACTTTGATTGACAGGCCGTTTCGTTGGACTTTAATTATAGTACCACTACATTTTAATGATTATTTCAAGTTACTAGTTCTTACCTTTTGAGGTTTGAGAAATAGGAGAACCGTCGGAGGAGCGTAGATACGGCAGCAGTCAGGCATGGGGCTATTATCCTTTAGCTTAGTTAGCCAAGTTTAGCATCAGAGCTAAAGATGCGGGAGCAGAATGGGCGCGATTATGACCAAACTAAATGCCCATACACGCCCCGCGATGGCAGAGTCTACAGTGAAGATCCCGCCCCTATGCCCTTTTTAGGAACATGCTTCGTCAGAGCTGGGGAGGAGGAGTCTGTGAATTCGCCATGAATTCCCCCATGAAAGTGTGTCATTCTGGTAAACGGGGAGGAGTGAGGAGACGCTGTCTATTCTTTTTTACAGTCTATGTTCTGGCTGTGTGGTTAGAAAGCCAGGGAGATAGACGCTGAGACTCAGTGGAGGAGTTTATTGAATATCCTTTTCTACCCAGTTTGTGAACACAAAGGTCAATACCGTAAATGTAGACCTCTCACATTCACTTAGTGAATGTGCCTTGAGATTACATTTGTTGTGAATTGCTGCTATATAAAAACTGAATAAAAACTGAATCACTGAAAAACTGAAGTAACTGAATTGAAAACTGAATGCATGCAAGGCAAGGCATGGCAACTTTATTTGTGTAGCACACTTTCAGCACAAGGCAATTCAAGGTGCTTCCTGCAAGGATTTATTTAAACCAGAATATTGGAAAGTAAAGATGTTAGTGTAGAGATGATGAGAGTCTGTTGTTTAGTTTGACTGTACACAAAATGTATGAGTAAGAGCAACACGGCTCACCATCCAAAACCAGAGGCAAAAATCTACAAAAAGAATAGTTCAGAGCTAATCTCACCCAACTTCTTCAGCATGCTGCCACCTTGAGTGGCACAGTTCTTGAATTGAATATGTGCTACTGTCACATTTACGCTGGCTTTAAGTGGCCAAGACCACACATGGTTCATGTGATTATGGCATTTTAAAGTCTCAAAAAATATATAAAATTTTAAAATACACCCATTCCGTCATAGGGAAATTAGTCAGTAAGGGGCGGACAGCTGCCATCATGCCTTTGTCTGTTTGCCACAGTGGCATAGCCAGAAATTACTTTTAGGTTGGCCCGGCAAAAATGGTTGGGACAAATAAAAAATAATTAAAATTAAGTTATTTCCACTGTTCCAACATATTTTAGTCTTTATACATTAAAAACCACTGAGAAAAAAAACATCCAGGCAGAATAAACATATTAAAGCTGTAGGTAGTTCATATCAGCTCTCTGACGTATAGTTATTTTAGGTGGTAGTTCAGCTTTATTGGGCTTCACACTGTTAAGACAATGTTGATTGCAAAGCTCTAAAAACCACTGTCAGATAGCCAATGCTTTAAATAATTATTTGATTTTCTTAATCAATTGCTAACATTAGGGCTGTTCACCCTGTAGATAACGATAGATTTAGAACATATTAATGATATTGCTGTACCACGCAATTTCCACTGTATAGCATGGGGTGGGGAGGTTAAATGGGGCATGATCATCTTCTGAAAAATATCACACTAAAAATATTTAGTGTGATATTTAATCATTTTCAATGCAATGAACTGTATTTCAGCAGATTACTCTGGAATAATGAACTAGGAATTGAAATATTTTCAATAAAAATGCAAGTTTAAAATCGACAATTTGAATTGTTTTATTAAAAACAGCCAATGACAGCAAGCCTTGCTAAGACAGATGCATCGCCTCCAGTTTGAACAGATTGACTAGTTTGGCATAAACCAAATGCAACAATCCAGGAAGAGAACCTCATAGCATACTGAAGCATGGAGTTAGAGGTATCATGGTTTCGGAATGTTTTTCATGTACCATGACCTGTCTAGCTCATCATCTCAGAATACACCATGAATCCTACTGTGTCTCTTCTGAAAGGTGTTTGAGGAAAATGTGAAACAATTAAATTGGATATAGAACTGTAGCCTACACTGTGATGATTACCCAAAACATGCCAAGGACTGACTGAGATTTAAGAAAAGGAAAGTTCAGGTGGGAGTTAAAACACCATATCTTGATCTCACTTCGATTCTTAGTGGGGACAAGAAACAGGCGGAAGGGGCAAGAAATCTCTCAGGCATCTCAGAGCCGAGGAAAACGTCCCTTAAAATGATGTCAGAGACTGACAGATGGCTACAAGAAGCTTCTCTTTAAGACATTTCAGCCAACAGGGCAAGACTAACTATCAAGCAGTAGGTTGTCCTTACCTTTTTCTCAGATATAACACACATATATTTTGATAAATGTATGTTTTTATTGCTGAAAGTAATAAAAACAACATTATATGTCAGTAGATGAACATTTCTTCAAAAGGAACTGAATATTTAGTAGGCTGTAATCTCATTTTTATCACACACATTTTGCGTTCTTCCAGTGCGGACAGAATTAACTGCACAGCTGGTCCCCCGACCACATGCATGGTTGAGGAAGCCGGATTAATAACTTGTTTCAGCACCGGAGTGTTTCATGCAATTAGCTCCATTCATCCGAACATCAGTTCCCATCCTGCTTTGCTTTCTCATTTGATACATCACTCTGCGTTTCCATCCTCCTGTTTATGCCTCCGCTCTGAAAAATCGAAGCAGGTGATAATCATTTGGCCGTGCATTCCCCTCACCCCACCACTCCCACACACACATACATCCATCGCAGCAGTGCAATAAAAACTTCATTTATGGAGGGAGAGCTGCCTGAGTATCCATCAAAACCGTACAAAAAAAAAAGTCCAATCTAACTGTGTGCATTACACTCCCCCAGATGGCCTGTAGATTAAACGGCTAATGCCCCGAAAAGCTTTTCACCACTGGGTCTCTATATTAAAATGTGTATTCTGACCTAACTTTGCTGCCTGAACAGGAAAAAAAAAATGTAATCGTTTTTAAAGGCTTTTTATGATACAAGAAACTCTGAAATTGCATGAACACAGCCCTTTATCCCTTTTTGTTAGTGTGGGGCATTAAACTCAGGAATATCCTGATTGAGATTTATTCAGTCTTAATTAATCTAACAATACACCTCCCTTCCCCATGGCACCCAAAAATAAAGATATAAGCAAAGCTTTCAAGTAAATACTTTAATTAAGAATTCTACAAATTCCACTTTTATTTTTAAATGAATGAATTAATTTATTTATTTGATATTTTAACCAGTGGTACAACGTAATTGCCTTCAAACAAGGAGTAACTAGGTTACCTTAGTCCTTGTTGTATTTGAAGATATAAGTTAATTCATTTGGTGAGGCACTGCTATACCCTCTGGTTTTGGATGCTTTGCAGCTGGAGGGACTTTTGCTCTTTTTACTTTTAGACAAATATGCTGTGTAGTCTTGGCAAGATAGTATGGGTTTTAACAAGTGGAAGGAACTAATTAGCATCTCAAATAAATACCTGAACTATGACTCCAAATCCCAGAAGAGTTGGAGTTGAAAAGGTGGCTTTATGGATGCAGAGCAGGCCAGAGAGCAGAGAGAGAAGGAGGAAGTTCAAATTATTAATTCCATTTATCATAATGGGAAAGGATCATATCCCAACTTCAATGTCTCTCTCCTTGGATTTCCAACCGCACAACCAGACAGATGGAGCAAAAAGGAGCAGCAAATGAGGTGGATTAGCAGTATTTGTATTGTGATGGTGTCATCTAAGACTCATTACTGTGGAATGACATCTCTGCTGTAGTCATGAGACTACCATACAGCAACAGTGATCAAGGGGTTCTTCAAGACTGACTGCTACTGTAAACCTTTCCTGCAACAGAATCACCATCCACAATGACTGTTTAAAGATAGTTGGACAATATGAGTTACAAAACAATTTAATGTCACTTTGGGATAAATAAAGTGTTGCTTAATTTAATCCAATTATTGGTACCCTGGCTATAAAAACCGAGCACCTTCTTTTAACAACAGGACAGCTCTTAGATTTTCATATTACGATTGCGGATCAGTATTCTGCTGAAAATTCAAAGGATGACCCATTTGGACTTGTATGGCAGAGACCACCTGCTTCCTGTTTCCAATCTATTGGTTTTTCAAAGACTTCATGCTACCAATCAGTCCGCCAAGGTTTCCAGAACATTTGGAAGAACCTGGAAATAGGCCCACAGCATCACACATTCTCCACTATGCTTAACATAGGGCATACAGCATATAATGGGTATATCATTAGTTTTACAATTTAAGTTGAATTACTGAAATAAATCAACGTGTGCATGTTAATAAAATTTTTCAAGTTTTTCCTGTATATCACCGCTATATAAGATGCTGTAGAATCATTACAAATACATTTTGGTAGGATAGTTTATGTGTAGTCTGTGTTTTGCATGCTCAAATGAGAGTTATGCTGGTGAAAAGAAAAATAGATTAGATTTCTTAATGACGAGTAGAAATATTACACATAGTAAGTCTAACATTAAAAATCTTTTATAAACTGCACCCTTCCCCATTGGCACTGTATTTCTGATTAGGTAACTTCATTTTAGAATAGTTATCTCATCTCAGCTAAGATCACCTAATAAGTTCGATTAGCAAACTGATTGCTGTATCGGGTGGACTGATATGTGTTTGTAACTGCATACTTCTGAAAGGAGAGTATCCAGACATTATCACTTTGCATCAAAATTAGTCACACTTAAGGAAGCTTCTGATAAAAACAACGCCTGGAACAGCAGTCTTCTTGATTACCAACCACTGCAAAATGAGGTTCTGTTTCAGTAAGAAAGGTTTTGGGAAGTCCAAGAGGATCCAGCAGGCTTCAGTATAGTCTCCTACTGACACAAATGTTATCCCACCATCATAGCAGTTACTTCTTTCTGAAAATAACAAGGAAAAACCTGTGAGGAGGAAGATCAAAGGACGGATGCAAAGCGTCTGATTGGGACATTTAGACAATCATTTGTTCAGAAAAGAAAAACTGAAGGTGCCTTGTGTCAAGATTTCAGAGTCATACCAGCAGTGTGGCATCCTGATACAAATCCGTGAGTCTGATCCTTGCTCCTCACTGAGGAGAGAGTGTTCTTACAGTTTGGTCAATTGAAAACAAACGGCTTCTTCGGTGACATGATAAATGTATTATTGCTGTACCAAACATACATATTTTCAAATACCTATCAGTAATGAGGGTTTTTATGCACAACATCAAGCATGGTGTTGTAAAAACTACATTTGCAAGTACCCAACATCCTGCCTGACCAACAACTTCCTACAATCCGGGGACAGTTTAGTGACCACTTTGGTGTTTTTCAACAAAAGCAGAGCACAGCATAAGAAGGCATATGGGTTAAAATCTAAAATTTAACATTTTGAACTCAAAAAGCTTTCCCAATCTTTGCATTGTTCAAAACATGTGGTCAATTCAAAAAAGCAAGTGAAGAGTAACAAAACAGCCTAGAAAGACTTCAAAATAGATCCAAGCTGAACTTTATGCTCAAGGAACATCAGTGTAGGATCGGAACATCCTTCGCTGTTTGAGCCAGAGGACAAATCATAAAAAAAACAGACTGGAGTATGCCAAACTACATCCTGCGAGCCACAAAGCTTCTGGGAGAATGTCCTGTGGACAGATGAGAAAAAAAATTAACTTTTTGCTAAGGCACATCAGCTCTATGTTCACAGACGGAAAAATGAAGCATATCTAGAAAAGAACACGGTTCCTACTGTGAAACATGGGGGAGGCTCGGTTATGTTCTGGGGCTGATTTGCTGCATCTGACACAGGGTGTCTTGAATCTGTGCAGGGTACAATGAAATCTCAAGACTATAAGGGGATTCTAGAGAGAAATGTGTTGGCCAGTGTCAGAAAGCATGGTCTCAGTCGCAGGTCATGGGTCTTACAACAGGAAAATGACCCAAAACACAGAGCTAAAAACACCCAAGAAGGGCTAAGAGGAAAACACTGGCCTTCTATGAGCCCTGATCTCAATCCTATTGAGCATCTTTGGAAGGAGCTGAAACGTGCTGTCTGGAAAAGGCGCCCTTCAAACTGGAAACAACTAGAACAGTTTGCTCATGAGGAGTGGGCCAAAATACCTGCTGAGAGGTGCAGAAGTCTCATTGACAGTTACAGGAATCCTTTGATTGCAGTGATTGCCTCAAAAGGTTGTGCAACCAAATATTAAGTTGTGGGTACCATCATTTTTGTCCAGGCCTGTTTCATGCATTTATTTTTTAAATAATTCTGTTGAAGCATGGATGAAAAGCAATGTCTGACTTTCATTGGTCAACATTTATATATTTTTTATTTATTATTACTTTTGTCAGATTAAAGCTATTTCTGTGACCATTATGAGTTTTTCTTTGATTTAATGAAGGGTACCAACAATTTTGTCCACGGCTATAAAAATCAGTTTTAAAATACATAGACATGGGTCCTCTTTTCAGGGGAAAGCCATATTAGATCACGTCTTCACTTCTACAAGAGCCCGGACGGACAAAGCGCACGGAACATGTCCGCTATTAAAACATTGATTTCCCCTCAAAATGAAAAAATGTTTCACCATAAATACATTTTTACCTCTACTCTAGTTCCAAGCGATGAAAGACAGATGGATGTGTTCGTCATGTTGCTGCAAATAGATAATTTTCAGGGAATTGAGCGATTGAAAACAGCACTAGTTGGACCTCCGTTGTTGAGTTTCTGACTCAAAGACACAGATACCGCATGCTTGTGATTATTTAGGTATGCACTGTCCTCTACTGGCCGAAAAATACACACTGTGCCTTTAAAAAAAAATGTAAAATAGTTCAAATGAAGGAGTTATTACATGTCTAGTTTGCCTTTATTTTGCGTCTTTGAAAGATAATGTGTTAAGGGGGTTGGACCTTAAAAGTGAACACTTCAATGTCGATTGTAGTTATTGCTTTTTTAACTATTTGAAATAAAGTTAAACAAACAAAAAAATATGTACATCATAACATTAAGGAAAACAATTATCTTGTATTCAGCCTAAAGCAGAAACTTAAAAAAAAATACACAATACATTTAACCTTGACACAAATCTAAAAACCACCCTTCTTTAGCATATCTGCATGTTTTTTGTCAGCATTGAGATAAAACAGCTAAAATGATCTAAACCTACAATACTGACCACATAAGTTATTTATTTTTTCCACTTTAGGGTTATTTTAAACAGAGGAGAACTAGAGATGGTGGAAGAAACAAAGGGAAGCATGCACCTGGATACAATGAAGCCCATACTTTATCTGACCCGGCACTTTTGGGATGAGTCCAGAGAGAAGCAGGGTTACCAGTGATGTCTAATGTCGGGCCATCTGTCTGCATCCCCTGGGTCCACTGATACCTTTGCTCCCTGCCTTGTGCTTTTCCCCAGCAGCCTACATTTCCAAAAATGAGCCAACTAGACCCACATTCAGCATCTGTCTGTGCTAGATACGTCAGTCGGCGCTGGCCCCTGTCCACAGCCGCCACCACCAATGCTGGGAGCATATTCTTGCAGGCTTCCCACACGTCTCCGCTAAATTATCACCTTCCCTGGAAAGAAAGCGCTGTGGTACGCTAAAGTTTGGATTGCTAATCACAGAGTGCCAGGCTCCGATGGTTGACACTGCTGTGTAATCATCATTATCCTCACTTGTGGTTCTTAAGCAGAGATGCAGGTTAGTCTGGGTTCAAGTACCTCCCGATAAATGCTTGCAAATGTTTCAGTGCTTCTTCTGAGGAGGTGTACATTATCAGGTACTCCGCAGATATGTGGAGTGATTGAAATGATGAAGCTGTAATGCAACATCAACGAGTAGAGATGTGAAAAAGCTGCTTATTTCCTGGGTTCTCTTTTTACTCTGACAATGTGTCCTGAAGAAGTGTTTCATTCTGTTTGGAACAAATTATAGAAGGTGAGTGTTTTTATTTATCTGACATAAATATAAGTACTCTTAACTTCCCTCTTATTTTTTGGAATTGAAATCTCTTTAAATAAATCCACATAGCAGTAAATAAAATATGGTTTTGTTCATGTCTACATTCAAAAAGACAGCTAACTGGAATACTGTTAAAAACCTCTGATGCTTTCGTTTTTGGAGAGAAGGTTACAAGCTGCCTAAATGTTTGCCAAATATATGTTATTCTCTTTTTGTGATGTAATATTTGCCCTCAATGGCTTGAACACACACAAAAGAAAATACAGCAAGTGCTGTGCCAGTTTGTAGCAATACTGTACATTAGTAACCCCCCCCCCCCCAAAAAAAAAAAAAAAAACATGCAATACTGTTGGTGAATGATGCAAAAATGAAATCCTGCAGAACACTCTTCAAGTTGTAGCTTATGGCTTGAACACAAAAAGAAAAGAACAATTCCATATCCATAGAACTTGAAATAGAAAAACCAATAAAGTGGTTCTTTTGAATCTGACAAATATTTCAGTAAATGCCAAATAAAATTGCAGTCTAAACTGGCTTTTAAAGCTAAATATTGTTATTAAACTTGAGGTGACAAAAACAACAAATGCAACCCTATACAACAAGAATTTAATACAAATAAGTAAAATTCTGCACACAAGAAACATTAAAGTACACACATGCTTGCACGGTTTCTTTGAAACATAAATGTAGAAAATGTACAACGAAACAGAAAACAAATAAGATTAAAAACAATGTTGCAAATTCAAAAGTTCAAATCAACAGTATTTTGAAGCTGCTTACTTCCTCTCTTCAGCTGCTTCCACTCAAGTTTAAAAAACAAACAAACTGAGCTCTCATAAAACCCTTTCATTTGTGTATCATGCAGGGATAAAAATTAACTAAGACTCAGTGTCATCCAAACATTTTTTATCCATAATGTCCATTTCAAAGTTGCCTCTGGTACACTGCTGGTTGTGGTATAAGAAGACCAATGCTTCGAGATCATTATTGTTGCTGGAGGCTGTTGCTTTGTTCAACATCTGCTGAGTTAACAATTACATTTTGTATCATTTTGGCAAAATGCTCAACACAGACAGTCTTTCATGCACCCCATCCCAGAAAACATCCAAATCTACCACTTAACAGGCTGTCACTTTGAGTGATGCTGATCTAAGTTGGCCAAAGTAGGCATTCAGTTAATCCTGAGGAGCAAGACTAAAACCTGGATTATTGAACTTTAAAATATTCAATCATGAATGCAGAGTTAAAAGGATAAAATATCCTGACCTCCTTAAGGCAAGGTTGTGCATCTGACATGTACTTGCCTAGTTTTTCATCTACATTGATGTATCCTGTGTGAGGTCAAACTCCTCGAAGTACTGGGCAGATATTTCATGTTGAAGCTCTTTATTTGATGGAAATGTCATCTGCAGATCTGGTAGTCCTAATTCATATCTTGGTAGGATTTCTGCTTTGAAAAAGATGTAGAAGTTTGAGGATGACTTTTTACTTATCTGCCATTTAGCTGATCTGAACCTGTAGACCTAGCAGTTTGGGGATTATTTCCTCTGACTATGGTGCACTTTTGCCCCATAACTTTTGCCCCCCACAAACAGTAAAAAAAATAGTATTTAGAAAATGTTAACCCTTTTAGTGCATCTTAAATAAACACCCTTTGTTTATAGTGATGTTGATAAATACTATGTGAAATTCATGCAATGTAAAGAAAATTAAAATACAAATATAACTGTTCTTGCAATCATTTCTAGCTCCATAAAGTCCTTGTACCATCCAAAGTGCTCTTAATGGTTGTATGACACTGCAGTGAACCAGGAATTTCCTTCCTTCTTTATGGCAGGTATCGTCTTTTCCGGAGCCATCTTAGTCGAATATTTTAGAGAAGTTCAACATGAAGGCATTCAGCTGATTAGAAGGTTTGCGGAAGGCACCACCAATGAGGTTCATGATGTGCACCATGCATGTTACGTGAAGGGAGTTGGGGAATACTGAATGAAGCCCAGCTTTAAATGCCTTATTCATGTATGCTGCATTGTCTGTGTCAAAGCCAATTACATTGTCATTGGATATATTCTTACGGCACATTCAGACCGCACTTTGCTGCCATGCAGCAGGACAGCTAGATTACAAACAAAGTCTATGGTACCTATGCAGCAAGTGAGCGTCCGCGCAGCAGGCATCAGCACGTCAATACACCTGTTGCTCGGGCAGTCCTTCAAGGCGGCCACCCAACTGCGTGAACTGCGAAGTTGAGATAATTGAACTTTGGGGCAGCAACCAATCAGCAACAGGATGCCGGCATTAAAGGCGGAGAAGACGTAGGACGAGCTGAGCCGCCGGCTGGAGCTACTTGGGGAGAGAGGAGGATGGAGGTCGAGTTGTGCGCTATAGCTATTCAACGAGCAGGGTCTCTGCGGTGATTAGAGGTGAGTCGGCTAGATCAAGCTGGAAGGCTGGGGAGTCGGAGACTCAGGAAAAAAAAACAGACTTTATTTGGTGGAAGATATCAGAGGGCCAGGTAAAGAGTTAAATATATTCTTTTAACTTTCTTGTTATGTTACGTAGCTAACATTGGAATAAACCCGGTTAGGTCAACTACAGTTACAGATACACTACTACTACTACACGGCATATTTTAAAGCGTGACCAGTTCGCTTTGGACATGCTTCATGGTGCGAATGTGCAAGCGACCAGCTTGCGGGCGTGTGGCACTTTTTGGTCGCGTCTATGACGTTCAGTGTGTAAGCACCGTTAGGGTTTTGTTTTGTTTGTTTGTTCTTTATTTACTATTTGTGTGACTGTAGAATGTGAAAAGGTGTATGTGGCCACCTAGCATCGTGGAGTCTAACACACTTTAGACTCAGAGACTCAGAGAGTCCAGTCAGAGCTGAAGGGGAAATGAGCAGCTGAGACCTTGCGAGAGCTGTGCATAAGTAAACATCGCGGTATACTGGTAAAACAAACAATGTCAGGTGTCAGGTGTCAGGTCAAAAAAGCCAATAAGTTTGAACCAAATGCAGTGAATGTTTCTGTCCCTTTACACTAACCACCAAACCTTGGATAGCCTGGGGTGCTACCTATACGAGTGCTTTGAAAACATCTTTATGGGTAAGCCACGCAAACCCGCATCTGACACGCCAACAAGCACTCCATCTCAATAAATAAAAAGTTAAGCAGCCTCAACGCCCGTCTTGCGCTAGTTGAAGTTTTACGGAAAGGACGCTCTGACAGAATCTTTAGAATTCAGCCAACAACAGGTAGCTTCGCTCGTTGCAGAAAATCATTTATTGAAAGAAGACGTTAAAAGACTCACCTGGGAGATGACGCAGCTGTCTGGAAAAAATAAAAGGTTCAAGGAGACATCCAGGCCCGATCCATGAGAGACAATCTCATTTTGTCGGGGATACCAGAGCAGGCAGAGAAAGACGTGGAAACCACCGTTCAACCGTTTATCCAACATCAGAGGAAACTGCCAAACAACACGGTTAAAAACATAACTTTTCATCGGGTCCATTGCTTGGAGGTAAGAAACCCAACAACACCCGCCTGCAACCAATTGTTGCTAAATTCGAACACTTTAAACAGAATGAACATGTCAAAGGATGTGGGAGAGAGCTGTGGGGGACAAATTACAGTGTTAATGATCAATTTCTGAAAGAAATCCTAGACAGAAGACGCGTGTTATTTCCAATTAGAAAGAAACAATTTAATGTGGGCTGTAAGGCTACAGTTACGGTAGATAAACTGTATGTTAACGGTCAGCTGTTTAGGGACCCTCAGGTTACGTCTTGGCTTTAGTAGTCATATTTAACGTAGTCTAGATACAAGTTGTTCTGTTCGATAACTATAGTTTAAGGAAAGCACAGCTCAGCAGGTTGTTTTCATTTGTTAATGTGAGCGGGGGTAAGGCTGTGCACCGGGTTGACTGCTTTCTTTTTTTCTTTTTTTAACATCACCAAATCTACTTATTACTTTTCTTCCTGTTTCTTTCACACAAACATACTTTTGTTATAGCATATTTATGTTTATCCATCATAATATCATTCTTTACACACCTGTAATGGTATTTTATATCTCTCTCTTTATCTCTGCTTCTGGATTTTCAATCAAGCAACTCCATGGACAAACCAAGACTACACCTATATTCATCCTCGGTGATAGTGAATGTCTAATGTTTATCTTAGCTCTATGAATCCTGTCAAATTTCTAACATGGAATATTCATGCATCTGGTTCCAGAGATAAAAGGATTAAGATTTTTTCAACCATCTTAAAAGATTGAAGGCAGATGTCGTCTTAGTACAAGACACTCATAAATCAAGCTCAACTTCTAATGATTTAAAATCACCGGAGTATCCTAATGTATTTTCTTAATGCTATAACTCTAGACAACGAGGAGTAGGTCTTGCAAGAAGAATAGAGAATATAACACCTGTTATAATCCATCCCGATCAAACAGGTTTCATAAAAGGGAGGCTTTCCTCCACAAATTCACATAGATTAATATATTTAATAGATTATTCCTACTGTAAAAACATCCAAACCAGTATATTAACTTTTGATGCAGAAAAAGAATTTGATAGAGTTGACTGGAAATTTTTATATGCTATCATATAAATTCAGGTTCGGATTTTTTTATTTTTTATAAACTGGTTAAAAATATTATACAGCTCCCCACAGCATGTATTAGGACTAATCATAAAACATCATCAAGGTTTTTCCTTTAGAGAGGTACCAGGCAGGGATGTCCACTTTCTCCCACCCTGTTTGCTATTTTTATTGAACCATTAGCAGCAGCAATCAGGCAAACTAATAATAATAAACGTATACAATGCAATAAAATAGAACATAAAATTAGTATGTATGCAGATGATGTACTACTTTTTCTACAGCATTCACAAACTATGTCCCACTTTAAAAAAAGTGGAAGATGATCTGGCTCGATGGAAATCCCTTCCGATATCACTTATTGGAAGAGAAGCTACAATAAAAATTCTGGTTTTGCCTAGCAAACTATCACCTGATTGGTTTAGATCTCTGGACTCCTCTGTTTCTAAATTTCTTTGGAAAGATAAACGCCCACGTATCAGCTTGAAAACACTGCAGAAGTCCAAAGATAAAGGAGGTCTAGACCTACCAGATGTCCATCATTATTTTCATTTTATTTTTTAGCCAACAGGCTCCAATACATATCAAGATGGTTAAAACACAGTTCTCTCGATGAGTCCTGGATAGATGTTGAACAGACACTATGCAATAAGATAAAACTTTCAGACTTATCAGCTCAAATATAAACCAAAATGAATGTTTAAAAAAGTATCAGTTTCAGCTCCTCTCTGACAGCGAGGTCGGAATTTCTAAAAATGAGTCTTTACTAGTCCCATGCAGACGTGCACCCATCTGGAACAACCAGGACATCTTACAAAACAAATGTATGATAAATTTTCCAAACTGGAGATGTAAAGGAATTGAATACCTATAACACATATTTGACGGAACAGACTTTATCCCATTCAATAAACTGGTTATACAACACTGGATTAACAAGAATAAAATTCTTGGTGGGGGGGGGGCGTGGTTGGGTTGTTGGCTGTAGGGATTGGTCGGGGCGGTTTCCGGTGGAGCCCGTGGGCTCGTCCCTGCGTCATTCCGGGCCCCAGTGCTTCCATACGTTCCTCTCTTGGTGGGCGGTCGGCCTTGGACGGATTGACGACTCCTTACACCAGCTAGTAATCACTTGCTTGGGGAAACCTTATTTTCACCTGCATGCTCGCACACAGACATAGGTCTTGGGAAATTGGTGTGTACGGACATTATCGTCAATAGAGAGTTGGTACCAGGAGATTACCAGAAACATTAGTGTTGTGTTCATTTATCCATTTTTGTGTGTAGTGAATGTGTAGTTCTTGGTTCTTATTACTAGCTCCCTTTTGTTGTTCTGTTCTATTGGTTGTTTTTGTTCGTTTTGTTTTTCCCACTTCTCTGCCGTCCAACAGAGGTGGAGAACTGGAATGTTTTCTTATGTTCTTTGTTTACCTCCCCATCTTGTATTGTCAGTTCACACTTCTACCGGTCCTGTTTCTCTTCATCTTCTTTCTTTCTTTCTTTCTTCTTATCTCAATTTCATGTCTATAACTTCAAGAAATTAAACCCACAGTAATCACTAATAAAGATTTTTCATACATATATATCAAGTGGAGTACTATAGCAAAGCTGTAATGCTCTGCTTGGGAAAGTAAATCTGTTGGGCTTCTACTTGGCACTCAGACGCCAATTCTGAGTAGCAAACCGCTAGACAGGAGACGTAAAAAGAGTAAAAAAAATAATACTATTTGTGTGACTCTAGAATGCGAAAAGACGCATGTAGCCACCTAGCATTGTGGAGTCTACAACACTTTAATAGTTTGCATTCAATACATTTTCTGAGTGACATGTAAACTGGGATATGACTCAACTCTCACTAAAGCTTGATTTAGATGCGCATGTACATGTACTGACCATCTGCAAAGTATGCTAGGTCTCTTCCAAATTCAGCCTTTTCCAGCGGTGCAACTAGGATGTTCACTACCTTTCTTCCCTTTTTCATCTTGAGTCTAATCAGATTTAACAGGAACACATTTTTTGGTAAGATGTCCTTTGAGTGCATCCCATTCTCTAAGATGTGCTGGTCCTAAGTATGTATTTATTTTTATTTTTTTTGTAGTTGGTGAAAACCTGCAGTGGCTTCCCCATTACCCAAGGCTATGTCCACACTAAGCCGATAAGGTTATACGGGGAGTTAGACGCCTAATGTTATCCACTCAACACAAGCATTTACGCCCCATTTAAGGTCCGTTTAAGTTCCCATGATTGCGCAATCCCATACAGATCTGTGCAAATACTGGGCATGCGCGAAAAGACGAACGGAAAACGCATATATCCTACGTGACGCCAGCGCCTACATAATATATACAAGAAGCTCTACAGCACAGTACATATCTGCTTGTCCCGTTAACCGAAGAGAACAGCAGCTGCTCAGAAGAAGAGAGAGTTTTTGGTGTGGACAGACGACGAGATCAATATATTACTCTTTACTTTGTCTTTGTCTGTAGTGTCTTATTGTTATTGACGCAGCATTCATTGACGCCACTTCCTTTCATTATCCGGGGAAGCTGTCCACACTGGCTCATTTAGCCGTTGAATTAAGATTTACACGGCTCTCTTACCCGGCTAATAGTTATCAGGCCACAGACCTTAAACGACGCCGGGTTAGTGTGGCCGATGGGGGCTGTAGACTAAATAATTATACGTTTAAGGCATTAGCCGGCTTAGGGTGGACGTGGCCTAAGTTATCCTTTAAGAATATCCTCAGAGCAAGGTGGCACACTTTCAAAGACTGGAGTATTAACTGCTGTGCAAGTAGCAACACAGTCTTCACAAATCTATAAAGGAAAAGGCAAAAAAGTCAGTTTCCATTTAAAATATTGATTTAAGAAAAACATTCCTTTGAAGTAAGGAATATTTCACAATACATTGTTCACATTTGCTAGAATAAACATTTCCCCTTCCTTTTAGTATTTTCTATAGTTTGTACCCAGTGGCGGCTCCAGACAATTTTGACTGCGGGGGCAATGGGAGGTCTTGGTCAATTCAAACGGGGTCTGTGATTGATCATCCTCGTACATACAATTGCACCTTTCCTCAATGACAAACGAACCATTTAAATCACTGATGCACAATAAGTGGTTTAGTTAGGAGCAATATTAATAATAGTTCATACAGTTTTTAATAGTGACAAGCTCCCCCTTGCTCAGCAGGGACAAATAACTAAGATTAATTTCAGTCTCAACAAGGGATGCACTGGTATCGGGTATCGGTGTTGATACTGTTCTTGTGGCCTGTATCGTATTGGTTAAAGTTAACTGGTACCATAAACCAATATTTAAAATGTGAAAACTGCAATAATTTCACAAAAAAGTATTTTTACCTTAAAATTTTACTTTTGCTGTCCTTTTTTTATTAACAGATATATTTTTTTCTAATTCACCATCATTTGTTGTAACAAGCAGAGAGGAAAATGAAACCGGTCTTCCAATTTATTGCATTTTTGTGTGGTAGAAGTATTGCCATATGTACTCGGTATTGGCAAGTACTCAGATCCAAGTATATGTATCGTATCGGTTTTAAAAAAGTGGTAGAGTTGCATCCCACCTGCCTTTTCCTCACAGTACTAAGTTTATGTAATTCAGTACTGTTTGGATCAGTATTGGATTGGTATCGGCAGACTATGAAACTCAAATATCTGTATTGTATCGGAAACTATACAATACAGATAGTCTCAACTGACTTTTAAGGTCAATCTGGAAAGATTTGACTACAGATTAAAGAAGGACGCTTCAAGTTTACGCACTGGCTTCAGCAAATCACAATTTAAAAAAAACCCAATCATGACAGATAAACTTGAATATACAAAAGTTCCTTTGTTTTAATAATACAACTTAAAGTGAAACTAAAGATGATAAAGCCTCATCACATGCAGATCGAGATATTTCAAGCCTTTATTTGTTATAATTATGATTATGTCTTACACCTTATAAAAGCCTGTAATTCAAAATCTCAGAAAATTTGAATTATGTGAAAATGTTCAATATTTTAGGTTTAAAGTGTCATGCTAAAATCAGCTAATACCAGTTAACACCATCATCCTGGTCTTCCATAACACCCCAGCAGAGCGACCAGCTGACAGCATTTATGCTACGCCTCACTGAGGCAGGAAGTGATGCAAAAGAGGGCCAAACTAACTACATACTGAGTATGTATGCTTGATTAGACTGTTCAAGGTTAAAAATGTATCTATTTAAAGTCCTCGTTCTATTGATTTCATGTAATATTCCAATTTGAGATTTTAAATTTGGGATTTCCATACTCTGTAAGCCATAATCATCAAAATACAGGCTTGATATATCCAAATTTGCTTCTAATGAGTCTACATCATATATTAGTTTCGTATTTTATATTGAATTAGTTAAATAAATTAACTTTTGCACAATATTCTAATTTTTTAAGTTTCACCTATGCATCAATCCTTCTTTATCTAGCAAAATAACGACAAAAACATACTTTGGAGTGTGACTGAGAATAATTCTGAATTATCTCTTTTAACTCTGTCCTGATACCTGTCTGGTTTCTATCAGCAACCGATGTCTTTCTCCCCTTACCTGAAGACCCTGCATATTCCTCCCAGCTGCAGCTCCTAGTCTCATGTCATCTCTCCGAATCTGATCTTTTTATTAACAAGGGCAATAAAGATTTCTCTCAAATATGTGAACGGCAATAGTAAGCACAACATCTACACGGAAATGAAAGGGGACTGGGTTTACTCCAAGCATTAACTAGCAAGTTAAGTAATTAACACTTTTGTTAACTAGCTTAAAACGATATAGTTGCATGTGTTAACTTGCTATCATTTAGCTAAGATTACCTGCATCCATCAGCAAAACTCAAACTGCAGCTTGTTTGGGAAAATCTCTATAGAGTTTGTAGCCTTTTGCTGCGACTGGCCAATTGCTTAACAAGCGGCTTTGCTGCACCTGTCTGTGATCGATTGCCTGCGTTCGCGTGTGCACTTAAGGTGCGTTTAAAGATGGCTCGTAAAAATATGTTACCGCACATGAAACGGCAGTAACAGCTGAAAAAAGTGCGTAGGACAGAGGGCACTGACATGCAAAGTGCGGGGGACATGTCCCACCCGTACCCCGCGGCCGTTTCGGCCATGGGTAGGGCGTCAAATGGGGGTCAAGGCTTTTTTTGGGAGGGTTTTGAGACCCCCCAAGACCCTCCCTGGCACCGGGATGCATCTTATTTTAACATTTTTAATAATTTCTCACAAATACATACAAGGTTATGGACACACACTAGCTCATTTTCTTTTCAGTCTAGCATAATTTCAAACAAAATATAAAATCATTGATAAATAGAACTTACCTTGATTCCTGCAGTATTTGAAACACATTTAACAGATCATGTTTAAAATGCTGTCACTGTGATTTGTTTAGTCTGTTCCTGTGTTTCTGAGGCTCTCCGTCTGTGTTTTGTTGTGGAAAAATGCTTTTCAGTCAATTACCTGCATTTGTGTTTGATCACAGTATTGTAAGGGCTACAAAATAATTTATCGCCACTTTCATGAAGAGACTGAGGGAACTGTAGAGTCTGGTCCCAGCCTGGCAGTGATGTTTGTTGATAATAAGGGATTTTCAGTCACTCCCTCTCACAAACACGAAGTGACGGACTGTCTGTGTCTCCTTCTTCTTCTTTAGGCATTAAAATGCAGTTTGCAATCAACTACAAGGATGCATTCAAGTTTTGATGATTTGATATGTCCGTCCCGTCACACTGGTGGTAATGACAGCCGGTTAAGCCAATCGGAGGTCACTAAAATTAGTGTTGCTTTGAACTATAAATGCTAAATGCAAAAAAGATGTTGGACTGTGTAATCTTTTGTAGTCCTCTGCCCGATAGGACCACTAACAACATGTTTAGCGGCATGCTGTCATTCCTTTTGACGGTAGTCTGAATGTTGTACAGCAAACAACGTGGCCTACATTGATAATTGGAAAACTTTTTGGGGAAAACCTTGTCTGATTCGGAACGACAGCATTCATCCTACTTTGGATGGAGCAGCACTTCTTTCTAGGAATCTGGAAAAATGTATAAGTCCTTCAAAACAGTGAAAAACCAGGGTCCAGCCCAGGAAGCAGAGTCGTAGTTTAACACACCTCTCTGCAGCCTTTGTACTGTAACTCACTCAATACCCCATTGAGACATTTTCTTGCCCACGGCCAAAATCAAATAGATTAAAAGTTGAAATAACAAAACCAAATTATGAAAACCTCTTTAAAAAAATATGACTTTGACTAAACAAGCAAATAGTGCAATTAGATGTGGTTTACTGAACATAAGATCCCTCTCCTCCAAGACTTTAATAATAAATGACTTGATATGTGATAATAAAATTTATCTAGTCTGCCTATCAGAAACCTGGCTGAAGCAGGAGGATTTGGTAATAATACATAATAATTGGAAGGATAATTGGAAGGAGTCAACTCCTTCCAATTATCTAAATTCCTACGTTTCTGAAGTCTGTCTGTGCTGAACACTATTAAATTAATTGACAATTTCAAGATCTTTAATGGAACAAAGCACCTATTTACTAGAGATGAACACAGTCTTAACAGGAGAGGCCAGAAAATCTTCCTATCAAGCCTGTTTTCTCATGTGATTTCCAAGACTGTCTGTTCTCAAACACAGATTACAGAGGTGAATGTTGACCTTTAGCAAGCAGTCCCAGTTTAAAAAAACAACTGAATCACCCAAACCAGTGATTACAACGTCTCCAGCTGACCTTACTTATTTAGCTCCATGCAGGAATATACGAGCTCAAACAGCTGAGCTACTACATCAACCCTCAGCGATTACAGTAGATTCAGCTAACACACCAATTTACAGAAAGACCAACAACAGATCCAACACCCCCCCATCATCCTCCACTATCTCCTCGACAGTCTTGCCATTCCAGAACTTTTCTGATGCCGTTCAAACTCAGGTGAACAAGGGAATCCTGCTTTTAATCCCACGCCCAACAAGTAGTTATAAACAATGTGGCTCTACAATTCAACTCACCATAACAGACATCTGATATCGACCGGACATTGTCACCAGACACGCTACCCACCAGGAAGGAGTGTCCTCTCATTCTCATTCTGAAAGTAAAATCCTGGTTATCTTAAGAACGCTGTGAAAGAAGAACGCATATCCCAGAGTCGCTCTTAGCTTAAGAAGATCTTTCACTAAGAAGGAAACGTAAGATCGATCTGACCCACTCTTAACAGCCTTCTTAGCGATCAAATGCTCAGTGATCATAGTCTGCCACCAGGGGCATCTAGATTTCGAGGCTACAGTGACCAAGCTGCGTCAGGGAAATTTATATCCTCCACTTTTTGAAATAATAAAACAATGTTTAATGTTGAAATGCACTCATAGTGGAGAAGGAAAAAATATATATTATTGAAGTACACGTTTAAGTTTTCCGCACATCTGCATATGAGTTTACACATGAAAAACATCAACCAACCTGTGGCATTTCACAGATATCAAGGAAACAGATGTTATTGAACTCAGCTGAACCTAATCCAGAGAGGCTTCACTTGCTACTCCATATAAAGGCGCTGCCAAAGTCCGCGTGTGTGAGAAACCATGGCTGCAATACAGCACATTCTCGCTACTAATCAATAGTATCACCGAACGCGGAGCCAGACCAGTTTATATAAATGTTTATGTGCTCGATATACTGTCTGACCGGGCTGTCCAGGAAAAGTACCGGCTTCCCCGTGCGACGATCCAACGGCTGATCACTCTGGTGTTTCCACATATCCAGAGAGATACCCGCCACAATTTTGCCCTCAGCCCGGAGGTGCAGCTCCTGGCTGCTTTGCGGTTTTATGAATTGGGAAGCATCCTGGAGGTGGTACGGGACGGCACAGGCCTCAGCAAAGCATCTGTGTCGCGGAGTGTGGCAGTTGTGACACCGATAGTCCTGCGCCATGCCCGTACCCACATTAAGATGCCCACCACATGGGACGAGGTCCGCCAGGTCCATTGGGGTTTCCACACAGTGGATGGGATCCTGACGGCTTCATTTGGGCCAACTCCGCTGTGGGGCAGAAGGCTGGTAGAGGAGAGTTTCGTCTGAGTTTCCTCCTAGGGGAGAGTGGCTACCCTCTCCGGGGTTACCTCATGATGCCGGTGACCAATCAGGCGACACCTCAGGAGGAGAGGTTTAATGAGGCCCACACACGCACCAGGACAACGGTTGAACAACGGTCTGGCAGGTGGAAGTCCCGCTGCAGGTGCATTCATCGTTCATTTGGGGGGCTGCGCTTTTCACCACGCAAGTGTTGCCGCATGATTGTTGTCACTGCCATGCTGCACAACATCGCAGTGCGCGTTGGCACAGAAGAGCTGCCTCCTGTGGATGACGAAGAGGACCATTTAGAGGATGAAGCCCCGAACCCCGCCCTCCAGGATGTGCGAGCAGTGCTCCATCAGGCCAGTGCCCAGACCAGACAGGAACTCGTCAACCTCTTCTGAGGTCCAACAACCCCAGCCCCTACCCCTTCACCACCAAGCACTGATCAGCAATATATATACTGTATATACATAAAATTACTGGCAAAACATGCTGTGCTGTAGTGAGTGCGTCAGGGCGCACATTACACACACATCATGAACCTATGTTTACATAAATTACTTGAAGTAAAATTACAAATTACCTCGGACTTTTTGTTGCTAGGTTTAATACTCATTTCAATGCAAAATGATACACACAATACATGGTTAAAAAGGAAACCAAAGTTTATTGAAAGCATAATGGGGGAGGAGGGGTAGTGTCTCCGGCTTCACTGGGCCATCTGGCCGTCTCCATCACCTGTAATGAAGGGGTATTGATTAATGAAATTGAAGGAGATACATTGCGTAATGCTAATGAAACAAAAAAGAACTCAACAACCTCTCCTGCTTCATCCGCCCCTACTCTGCTCACTTTCTGAGAGGCCCTCGTCCCCCTCAACGTCGATGCTTCCTGTGATGCCTTCAGAGGCCATCTTCCCTATGATCGAGGGGACTTTCTCTTCATCGGGAGTGAGGGTTGTCCCACCCGGTGCTCCACTAGCCGTGGCCATGTCTTCCCTTCTCACCTTGGCATTCTTATTTTTGGTCAGGCTCTGAAACTCCTGCCACTTCTTTCTGACAGCACTCCAGTCATGCATGCCCCACGGGCTGGAGGGGGAAATCTTCTCCGCTATAGCCTGCCATACACGGTTCTTCACCGTGATATTTTTTTTCCCCTTTTGTTCCTCCAAATAAAACCTCACGGTGCTGCCAGACCTTGTCCACTAGGACGCCCATCTCCTCCGCGGTAAACGACAGTGCCCGCTTGCTCTTTTTGCTGCCAGTTTTATCCATCATCACATGTGTGTGCCAATATTTATGGGGTTATATATTTGCTAATGGGCTTGATTACTACTTAGATACACCTGATGGGACACACACACTTAAAACAACCTTTTTAGTTTTCTGCAGTTTTCCTCAATGTATGTGCCGAGCCTCTGGAAGTACACTATTAGATTAGGCTTTTTCTGGTGGATTGCTTCCAAAGGACCTCTGTAAGACTGTGGATCAACATCTTGGTGTTTTACTCAGCTGAAGACTTGTGCCCAACAGGATCACCTTTTCTGGACACCTTTGAAAGACTGTGATTAACAACATGGCAAACTGCTCAGCCGAGAACTTTGATAAGCTACTCCAAAGACAGAATTCCCTGGAGGAACAGCTCCGGAATATGGAAGAAAAACTACGGCGTTTGGAAATTAACTATGAAATCAATGCTGGATATAACAATGAGACGACAATACCAAAAAAGGAACAATAACAACAGAAATCCAACAGCCCTGTGCTTCGGTCCAGCCTCAATCAGAAAGCACCAAAAACACCATTCCCTCACCGAGACGTGGAACGGGCAGAACGCCAAACTCGAATTTCGAGGAGAACTGGCCGCCTCTGAAACAAAACTCTGGAAATACCTCCACGCCCATTCCCAGGAGAAGGAATAGGCAGAGGAAATCTTCCGTCATCATTTTCTCCCCCTGGAATTCCCCTAAAGAACAGATTTACAGCCTTAGACTCCCTGCAGGACACAGCCCCTGCCACCAGTAAACGCCAGCAGGAGAAATCAAGGAATACCGCTATGGATGGAAAAAAAGCAAAAAGAAATTAAGCTAAGGTTCTGATTATTCATGATGGCTCCATGAATGGGATTGAAAACTTCTGTAGCCACAACACAAACATCCACTGTTTCCCAAGGTACACTATAAGATAAATTATGGAACAGATCCCCTCTATTCTTACTCTTCACCCTGGAATACACACACTGATCATACATGCTGGGTCTTCTGATATCAGCCTACGCCAGAGTGAAGTCTTAAGAGCTCATCTATCACAAATGCTCTTGGCCCTTAATCAGCTCAACATCTCAAACACCTGGTTGTCTGGCCCAGTTCCAGAAGGTAAGGATGAAAGGTTTTCTAGAATTAGGTCTCTTCAGAAATGGATGAAAACAAAATGCCTGGAAAATTCTAAGGGATATATGAGCAACTTCAAAGTCTTTAGATCAGCGTCTCTATTCAAAGAAAATCAGCTCTATCTCAACAGAGCAGGAATTAAACTATTGGCTGCTAATATCTTTACACATTTGAACAAGACTCCTCCAAGACTGTCTAAACAATTCAATTCAATTCAATTCAGTTTATTTATATAGCGCCATTTCACAACAGATGTCATCTCAAGGCACTTTACAAAAAGAGTTATTACAATACAATGTTTAGTGTAGAAATTACAGAACCACAGAAGATTGCGTCGTGGAATTCTCAGCAATCCCTCATACTGAGCAAGCATGCAGCGACAGTGGGAAGGACAACAAAGCTTACCCAAGGTCAGCGCCTCAACTCAGCCCAGAGATAAGCTGCCAGACGGTGACTCCAACTTCAAACAGCCTGAGAGAGTCTCAACACACAGTTTGCCGAAGGTCTGCTTCTCAGCTCAGCATGTTGATTATAATAGACCATTAGACGGGGCATCCAGCCTCGACTCAGCTATTTAACCTCTTGAACAAGAATCATTACGTCATTGGATCCTTTGTGCTCCATGTCTTAACGACGGTCGTTGGCGTGTCGCCTATTGCTGGAGGTTAGGTTTCGGCTTCATTAGTGCCCTATTGTGTTATAACGATATATAACGATATATATAGCTGAGTCTCCACACCAGTTAGTTGGACCAGTCCCAGCCTGGTCAGCGGCGAGCATGAACTGATGAAGCCTCTTTGAAAAGAGGTGAAATGTCTTCCAAGACAAATTACCAAGTCCAATTGCGTTTGATTGAAATTTCCTTGAGATAACCACTGAACTTTAAAAAGATATCTCTAGGCAAATTTCACTCCTTCGAATACCTTGCTACAGAGATAAAAGAGCCGAACAAGGTCCTAGTCATAAATATGTACAAACCCCCCAAAGCTAGCTAAAACTTCATTAATGACCTCAATGACCTTCTTTCTGTAATATGTATTGAATATGACCAACTAATGATTGTGGGAGATCTGAACATTCATACTGACAACCCCCAGGATAGACGAACTAAAACACTAAGTGACACTCTCCATAATTTTGGTCTAACCCAACATGTCAATCAGCCAACACACAAACAAGGTCACACTTTAGACCTAATCATTAGCAAAGGACTGAAAATCTCTAACATCTCCATAGTGGGTGTTGCATTATCTGACCACTTCTGCATCTTCTTTGAAAGCATGATCCTGGCTAAAGTAATAAGACCATAGTAAAAAAACGCCCCTGTGTTGACAGCTCATCTGAAATCTTTAAACAAATTTACTGCTCTAACTCACCCCCCCCCCAACAAACACTCTGTTAACAAGCTGATATATAACTTTTTCTCTAAAGTCTCAGACATCATTGATACCATTGCTCCAACTAAAGTTAAAGTTGAAGAAAGAAAATGGAGGAAAACTCAACTCCAGGTTCACTATGAGATCTACAAAAACAAGCTTAACAAATATAACTTAACTCTGAAAACTGCAAGAGAAACATTCTTCTCTGAAATCATTAACAGAGACATTAATAACACTTGGACTCTATTCACAACAGTTGAAAGACTAACCAATCCTCCAGTGACAGCAGCTCCTGAGCTACACTCCACTAGGGCTTGTAGTGAATTTGCCAACTTCTTCACTGAAAATATTCTAGAAATAGTTAATGCATCCCTCCATGTGCCATCACAGCACTGAGACTGCCCTAGTCAAAGTTTTCAATGACATCCGCATAAATACAGCGGCAGAACCACAGTTCTGGTTTTGTTGGACCTCAGTGCAGCGTTTGACACTGTTGATCACAAAATATTACTGGAACGATTGGAGAGCTGGATCGCACTCACTGTTACAGCCCTTCAATGGTTTGAGTCTTACCTCAAAAATAGGCAGTTCTTTGTGTCCATTGGAAATTTCTCGTCAGAACAAACATAAATCACATGTGGGGTCCCCCAGGGCTCCATCCTAGGACCCCTCCCTTTCAATATATATATGCTCCCACTAACCAAGATTATAGCAGCCAATCAGATAAGTTACCATGACTATGCAGATGACACACAGCTATACATTACATTGTCACCAGGTGACTTTGATTCTATCCAGACCTTAAATGAATGCGTTGAACAAATCAATGACTGTATGTCCCGTAACTTTCTCCAGCTAAACAGTAACAAAACAGATGTAAGGAGGAACAATCAAAAGTCAGCACACAGCTTCAGCTAATACAACTAAAAACAACTAATCAGGCCAGAAATCTAGGTGTAATAATTGACTCAGACCTGAACCTCCAGGGTCACATAAAGGCAATAACAAGGTCAGCTTTCTGTCACCTGAAGAATATTTCTAGGATTAAAGGACTGATGTCACAGAAGGACCTTGAAAAACTGATCCACGCGTTTATCTTTAGTCGGATTGATTACTGCAAAAGCGTCCTCACAGGTCTACCTAAAAAAGCAGTCAGACAACTGCAGCTGATCCAGAACGCAGCTGCCCGTGTTCTGACCAGAACTAGGAAAGTAGAACACAACCCCAGTTCTTAGTCCTTACACTGGCTCCCTGTAGCTATGAGAATAGACTTTAAAATACTCGTACTAGTTTATGAATCACTGAAAAGTTTGGCACCAAAGTATGTTGGAGATCTGTTGTCACTATACCAACCCAGCAGACCACTCAGGTCCTCCAACTCAAACTTACTTAACATGCCTAAAATACGAAGTAAAGAAGGAGAGGCAGCTTTCAGCTTCTATGCTCCACAAATTTGGAACAAACTTCCAGAAGAATGCAAAAATGCTGAATTGTTAGGCTCTTTTAATTCAAAGATTAAAACTTTACTATTCAGACAGGGGCGGATCTAGAAAAATATTTCTGGGGTGGCAGGAGGGTGGCAAAGATATTTCTGGGGTGGCACCATATGCTAGAAAAAAATAATACAGAGGCTTTGTTGTTGCTTCATTTCTGTAGAATTTAAAGTAATTGTACTTTTTTTTCTGGACAAACGTAAAGATTTCACTTTCTCTGACTTAGTTTACATGTTCCAAAAATCACCTCAAATAGTTACAAAACTATCAGCATTGAGCTAGAAATGATATTCTATTTTGTAAGATGGCATAGTTTCCTCTTTCCTGGTGTGCTCCTGCCTTCCGTGCAGGTCGGCTTCTCTCTCACTTCCTGCCTCTCAGAAGCCTCTAGAGTTGGTGTACGGTTATGTCGTGCTGCATTCAATGTCGTCGGAAAAATTAGCTTCATGCTCTTAACGTCTGACTTTAGACAACTATTTATTGATTTCATGGCCGTTGGCTGGGGTCGCAAGGCTTTCTTTAAGGGTGGCAACTGCCACCCTATGCCACCCTAGCAGATCCGCCCCTGTATTCAGAGCTGCCTTTGAGCCCTAAATTGTACTTTCTGATCACTATTTGATTCTTTTGGTTTATTTTTATTCTTATTTTTTTTTATTTCATTTTTAATCCATTGTGTTTTATCTGTTTTTATTCTATATTGCATAAGTTTGTGTTTTATCTGTTTTTAATGTATATTGCATAAATTTGTTCCTTACATCATCTTTTCTTATTGATTGATTGTGTCTGTTTTTCTCTAATCATGCTTCTGTAACCATGTATCATTATCAGTGAATAATGTAAAGTACCTTGAATTACCTTGTGTTGAAAGTGTGCTATATAAATAAAATTGCCTTGCCTTGCCTTATAAACAACACTGTGTGTGGCCAATGACTTTGTCATTAAACAAGATATACAGTACATGCTCTGTTTCTTTCTGAAACTTGGCTAGATGAGAATACACATCAAAGAGTACAGTTTTTTTAAGACTTAACAGGCTCAAAACTTTCCTTTTTAATAAAGCTTATAGTTCGAATGGCTTAGGTTATCGAGAGTTTTCTTTGTAGTTAGGCTTAGACTGTTGGAGGAAAGATTGACTACCTTTTTCACTCTTCTAGTTTCCTCTTCTATTACTCTCCAGATGTATTTTTTCTGCTGTTATTACAGTTTTTAACCTTGCTCCAACTCGTCTGTATCCTGCTCAGCTGCAGCACCCTACTGGATGTGCGCATCGGCTGGGATGATGCTCCCAGTGACCAAGCATCCTCCACGTCCGGTGTCATTTATATATATATATATATATATATATATAATGGAGTCAATATGTTGACTTAGGTTCGGGAGGGGGGACCACGTTTCAGATCCCCTTCGTACATCCTAGTTAGCCTTAATCCAATCATCCGGTACCCCGCACCTGCTCTAAATCTCTAATCACATCACGATACACTTATAAACTTTGCTTGCCCTTCATCCCTCATTTGCCTCGTTCGTTTCGCCCCTCCCTACCCCTCCCTCTGGGTTCCAGGTTCCTGCCAACCCACTTTTCTTTTCCGGGTACCTGCCGACCCGCTTCTTCTCTTCCGGGTACCTGCCGACCCGCTTTTTCCCTTCCGGATACCTGCCGACACGCTTCTTCTCTTCCAGGTACCTGCAGACCCACTTTTTCTCTTCCGGGTACCTACCGACCCGCCCCTTCCCCCGTTCTTAGCAGCGTCCATCGGACAAAGTATAGTAGTTGTGCATCAGTTATTTATTTTATTTTTTGTCTCCTCTCTGTCTTCTCAAGCCACCAGACAGTCATGGCACATGACCACTTGTATTGGGCCAGGTTCTGGAATTGCTGTGGTTGGAGTCTTCATACCCGGGAACAACCTCACGTCAATGACACAACGCAATTTGCTGGGATTCTTTACATGGAAAACGTTTAACTGATTAGAATTTTTCTATAATTGTATTGCAATTACTTTTGTTGTAAAGTCCCTTGAGATAACATCTGTTGTGAATTGGCGCTATATAAATAAAAGGGAATTAAATTAAATATATATACATACAAAAGTCAGATAAAAGTCAGATGTAATTAATCTGTAAAACTTCAAACCTTCAATAAAATACCCAAAACATGGAAGCAGATCCAAAGTTAAAATTTGATTGTTATACTTTTTTTAAGAATACATGCACTTTATTATCTAATATTTTTTAGATAACTCATTTATTACTAAGATACTCTGTAGACAGCATATTTTTTGCAGGAAGCTTTTTTTAGCAAGTTTTTCAATCGATTTAGTATAAAAAAGAAATGCAGTACAATGGCCATGTATCGGATCAGAGTAAATTAACTGTATTAAATGATTCTGGTTGACTTATTAAAATATTTTTTGAATAAATATGCGTAAGTAGTATTTCAACTTGACATTTAATAAAGGCCATGTTAAAATGTGGTGCATTTCAACAACATTGGCAGAATATGGACATTTTAAGACTAAGCAGCAGCATTGCTCTGGACAAGCTGCAGCTTTAATCTGTATACTCCTAGTAATATTAAACAAGTTTGTTACAAGACAAAGTGTAAAGAAAAAAAATCAAGGGTATAAATACGTATCTATTGAGCTGTAAATGCAGATAGTGAAAACATAGTTAATGTTTTCCATCAGGGAAGTTATATTCCTCAGGACGCTCGAAGAACTGCGATCCAGAAGAAGATTAAGTTCCATCCAGAACCTAGATAACAATGAGCGGATCATTAGCAATAATGACTCCCAGTCTTCAGTCCCAGACTTCCTATTGATCATGCAAAAATTGTGTTTAGTTAAAACAATCAGACCAGCCACAACATTATGCACTAACCAAGCCTATTATAGCCCCATCTTCAACACACAGCCACATTAGTCATTACCCAGTGGTTCTACAGATCTTCCTCAACAATACTTAGAACTGTAGCACATCTAAGTAAACTTTTTTTTTTGTTTGGCTTTGCTTTGTTTTTCTCTCCATCTCTGCCTCATTCCTCTGAAGTTGCTGCTTGTAGGTAAAAATATGTTGATGAATGAAGCTCTCATACAAAGTGAGTGGCTGACGGCCTCTGGGACCGGGGGAACCAATTCATTTGCAGCGCTACTGCGAAATGTTGGGATCAGTCCTGAGATGTCCCAAATGCCTGTGCATTTTGAAAAGAGTCGCAGAGCTGAGCTGGCACTGGAAGCTCAGCTTAAATCCAAGTGAATCTGTGCTTTGCAGATGAAATGCTCAACAGTGACTGCTTTAGGATTGATCATCACCTGCTAGCATGAATCAGACATCTGCTGCTTTCCTTTAAGATGAAGTGCTTTCTGATACAGAGAGTGGATTAAGTAGTCTCATGACTATTCTAAGAACAAACAGTAGTTTTCACTGGTGTGGTTGTTAAAATATCCTTTTAGGTAAAACGGTATGCAAAACTAAGAGCCTTTAACAAATGTGTGGTCTTAAGCAGCTTGTCCTTGCAAGGTTGCAAGGACGGGGGCAGGTGACTATCTCTAGCAGTTATTGGGTGAGAAGCAATCAATTACAGGGAAAAAAACGTACACACATAGGCTGCATTATCAGATTCAGAGTTGTTGCAGTGTTTTTCTTTATCTTCTGTATTTCTGTATGTCGGAAACAAATAACACTACCAACTGCACCCTTTGATAAATCATTTACCAATAGCAATAAATTAAACCTAAGAACAAACCACTTTTTAGAGGAAAGAAAATACAAAAAACAACATGCTGCAATAATTTGGATGCATCAGCATCCTAACCCTAAACTTACAAGCTGTTTAACCACTTTTTTGATTCATTTTCAGCTTTTGGTTGGTCATCATCAATTCTTGTGAATCTAATTACCTTACAGTTTGGCTGTCCCAGCAGGAGTTTTCTAAAATTTGATTAATTGCATCCTGTAGCTAAAGCCATGGTTTGCTGACAAAGTTAAAATGATCTGTACAAAGGTACTGGTCACAAAGAACTGGACAGCAGGGACCTTGCAAACACTGGACATGTTCCCAAAATTGATTAAAAACAAACTCTAAGGACGTTTTTACACAAAACCCAAAAATTGTTGCTTTACCAGTTGGTGCTGTTTGCTTTCACTCTGGACTTTGTCGCAGAAATCTTTTGAGCAACATATTCATCTCCTTTCCTGTGGTGCTGCTGGTCCAAGAAGCACAAAGCACATAGACACTTCCTGTTCCTATGAGGTGTAAACAAACATTGTGTTGCATCAGATTTTAAAGGTATGATTGCTGATCTGCGTTGCAGCAATGGGCTCAGCATGAGCAGAGAATGAAGCAGACCTGTTGTGGCCAGGTTTAGGGCCAGAATGCCCTACGCTATAGGCTGCTTCCTGGTTTTGGAGGATCCCCTGGCATTCGAAATCACATATGCAATCGAACTGCACCAGAGTTCACTTCAACCGAGTTGACGCCTAGATTGTTAGGCAGACCCGAGTTTGCTTTTTTTGGTGTGGATCAGAGTTCAGTTGTGCATTGAAACCTCCCCAAATGAACTGGAATGTCCGGGCAAACGAATTAGAGTTTGATTAAAGCAGACTACACAGAGTAGGTGGGAATACAACCAAACTGGTCAGGGAAAGTGTGCCATGGTCTGACAGAAGGGAAGTGAAAGTTGTAGTCCATAGTTTTATAAAGTATATCAATGCTGAGCAACACAGAATGGACACTGTATAAATGCAGTACAAAACAAATGTGGCGGGATCAAAATCACCTTACTTTAGAAGGAATTTACCTCTTCGTAGAGATGTTTGAAATCATTAATGGTTAGAAATTGCAGTTTTACCCAAAACCATCAGGTTGCCAGATCAAAATTAACATAAAAGTCCAAAATATGGAAAATGAACATTTTGAAATGACATCAGCTCTGAAGAAGAGTCTAGAGTTTAAGTTGAAGCCTATGAACTCTTACAATCAACTCTGATTTCTTTTTAAAGCCTGGTTTATACTTCTCCATCAACAGGGGTACAGAGGCACACAGCTCCAACATTCATCAATGCATGTACTCTGCGGCAGGTCCAAAGATGGTGAGCTACAAAGAGCACAATCCTGTAATTGGTTATCATGCAACTTCCTTTAAATTGGTCAATTGTACCACGATTTAAAACAAAAGTTATTGTAGAAGAAGTCAGAAGCTGGGAACATCATAAAACCCTTTACTAGAGTACAAATACATGCAGAGAGTTTTAAATCCTGGGTGGACATCACACGAAATGTGGAATTGGAGTTAGCCGAAAAGGTGAAGGAAAATGAGGAACCGCAAAGTGCTACACCACCTGTTGTCCTAGTAGGAAATTGCTTTGCGATACTCCCCTGGCAACGAAGAAGTCTAAAAGGAAAACTCCTCTGTCAATGTGTGTGCATACTTGCCAGACATGCTGGTGGAGTAGTATAAATAAGGTTTAAAGGATTTGTTTGTTTTCCAGCTGATCCCTACAGACTACAAGTCCCATTAAATGTGGAAAACATTTTGAAATGATTCATTCATATGGTCTTTTTATATCTGAAAAAACACGGAATTTTACGAAGGTAAAATTCTGTGACTCAGCAGCATGGTGCATATATCATCCAGGCGCTGAGTGAACATTTGATCTACTGTTTACTTGGCTTCCCTGAAGTCTCCCTCGCAGCTCTGTTGGGTGGAACATTGGAAGAAATTTATATGGCAGAGGAAAAAGGCTCCTTTTTACTTATTGCAGCTTTTTTTCCCCATACAGTAAAAAACCTCAGAGGCATTTCTGACGTTCATTTGAGTGTTGTATTATTTATACCTCTGATTTTGATGAAACACTGCCGGAGTGCTTTGTCTGAGCAAAAAGAGCTCTCTGGCATCAGAACGGCTTTTGGAAGTCCACTCTGCGCTTGAAGTCATTGACCCTCCCTCTGCTCTATTCATCACTCAACAAATGGTGATGCCCAAAGAGAAGCTTGCCTTTTATTCCCCGCTGAGAATTCCATTAGCAGTACGGACACACAATGGAGGCTTTTTTTCCCTCTTTCTTTTTCCAGAGCCGTTGAAATCGCTATTGTAATGGACTGGGGTCGTGACATGATATGTAAGCTTTGAGGCATATAGGACTGCTTAAGCCTATGCTGCTGTACTTTATGTCTTTCACCTCTAACGTAACTGCTGCTGCCAAGGTGTCATCCGAATAACATCTTTTATTTAACTGTGTGACCCTGTGATTTACCGCAAAAACCAAAATAGGATTTATTCACTGACTCAGCTATGTCACGCTCAGGGTTTTCTTTGTTCTAAATACAAATTTTCGATTCAAAGAATGTGGGGAGGATAATTTCACTAAGCTGTTGTGTCACAGTGTGTGTAAAAGATTTATTGAGGTAAAAGTGCAAAGAAAGTGTTTTACTATGGTTGACATATGCAAGGCAGCCATGTCTGAAAACTGGGATAACGGATTAAGCCGGGATATCTTGGTTATCCTAACTCAATTTATCTGTGATCCTGTTGTAAAAAAAACGGGATATGCCTTAGATCATTAACCTTTTTCCTGTTTTGCTCCTTATAAATGATCTAACTAGCTGTACAGACACGATTAATGTTTGAAGTTAAATATGAACAAAATTGTCTTGTTTTCGATCTATGAGAATTAACTTAAGTATTTATATTTGCTTAATACCACACAAATTGAGAGAAAGGATATGTCATATTTATTTATTTAGTTCTGTCATCAAAATCAGACGTTTACATACAGTATAATTACTGTATCTTTAAACAGTGATGGAAAGCTCACATGATATCATGGCTTTAAAACTGCTGATAGGTTAACTAACACATTTGAGTTAATTTTAAGTTCATGTTTTGAACTCACTGCTTTCTGGTTCGACAAGATGAGAAAGTTCGAAGAAATCAGGTAGTGAAGTGTGTACAGACATGATAGGAATATCCAACCATCGTACTTCTCAAAAGGAGACAAGTTTTGTGTCTCAGAAATTATTGTGGAGCAAAATGTGCAAATAGATCCCTGAACAAAAGCAGAGAGTTTTTTCTCAGACAGTGAGAAAAAATGTGTATGTACTTTTTTCATTCTGTGTATGGAAACTTTTGGATTCAAGTGTAGACAGGGACTAATGTAATTTGTAAAAAAAGAACCATTTTAAAATGTTCTGTGGTAGCTTCCTGGCCCTTCCTCCCTAAGTGTCACTGCAGCAATCTGCCAGCCAGTCACTGATATGAATCCAAAGCAGCCTCAGCTTCCTCTGCAGCACTCATTACCATAGCCCTATTGCTACTTTTTAACAGCTGGCCCATGGAGGCCCAATGCTGAATACAAAAATGCTGTCTTTTTTTGTTGGTATTGCATATGGAGTAATGCTTGTTAAATGTGACCGGAGATTTAACAGACCTGTTTGGGTCTGGCTAAGTGATATCTGAGCGACAATGCCTTCCAAATTAGCAGAATCTCGTCAGGAAATGTATAAAATTGTTGGCATTTTGCTTAGTTTTTTCTTTTCCTTTTTTTCTTTGGGTGATTCAATTCTATTCCAGAAAGCAGTAAACTGTTGGGTTAAAAAATTAGGCTTAGAAAGTGGCTTCAGAATTTCTTCCAGTGGTTCCATTACTGGCCCGTAAAGGTTGCATAAGGAGAGACTGGGAGTATTTGGAGCAGGTGTGGCCCATTTAGTCAGAATCCTCTCCACTCTCCTAATTTCAACCTTCAGACATGATTACAGCTCTCGCTCCTTGATCCAGCCTCTGCTTCTTGCCTGCTGCTTTGATTTCCTTTTAATTCTTTTCGGCCTCTCTCCTGCAGCCAAAGTGATCAAACGCGACTCTCGACTCGAACTGAGGCTTCACCTCGGTGTGACATTGGGGAAAATTCTGCACCAAATTGCAAGAGCTCGTCAAACACCCCACTGTTTACTCAGCGGGAATGAATTGACTTCTTACTTGACCACTTTCTCTCAATTTCCATCCGGTAGATAAGGAGGTCAAAGATCTATTCAAGCACATATTATAAACTGGAACATGCAAATAGCATCAAAGGTGTCAGGAACATTCCTGATCTCTGGTCAGCCATGGCTGTACGTAGACAGACAGAAGAGAACCATAAATATAGGAAATTAATGGCTGAATTGAAACAAAACATGTCCATGTTGGTTAATTCCTACATGAAAAGAGGATAACTGTGTTTTGTATGGCAATGTATAGATAGAAAGGCTTGTTTGGACATTTCAGTGAAAACTTCTGATTTATTTGAACAGGTGATTCTCAGGCTGCTGCAGCCAGGTGAAGTAATCTGATTACAGAAAGGCTTTTTGATCATTTGTGTTTGAATTCAACAGAGAAATGTTGGTAAAAGATACACCGCTAGAAAAGTGTTTTTAATAGACTTGGGGAACTAAACCTGCACCCTGGTTCATTTTTCAGTGTCTTAGCATGTTGTTTAGCAGTCTGAGGCACATACTTTTTTGCTAGAAAAAAAAAAAAAACTCTTTAAAAGTTAAGATTAACATTTTTATTTATCAGGAATGACATGAAAACTATCTACATTGGTCCCTTGTTAACACAATTATTGGGGTGCTGCAGCTGGCAGCTAAAGTTTTCTGCACCACCTACAAGTTGTGTGATAAATACAGGTTGATGCGTCATGAAACATTTTTTTATTATGTTATATAACAGATGTCTGTAAATGAGTTCCAGATTTTGCAGTTCCCATGCCTTACAAATATATCCCGACCCCTCTGATCTTCTGATCAACATTTTGTCACCAAAAACTTTATTGTGTATTATAGGATTTAAGTTAAGACAAACACAATGGTGTATAATTTTGAAGAAGTGGAGAGAAAACTATATGGTGTGTTAACATTTTTCAGAAAAAAAAAAAAAAAGTAAGCCATGAGTTTGTATTCAGCCTCTTTTGCTCTGATGGTACTTAATTTTGTTGATTTTTATCTTATCATAAATCCAACTGTTCTTTGAAGGTTTACAGCCGGATTAGATGTCCCAAGCGTGAAACATACCACAGATTCAATTTATCCCAGAACAGAGTATGGCACAGCTGCAAACTTACCAAGATTTGACCATCCACCTGGCACATCAAACTTACCACCCCTAAGTGAAACATAATGGTGGCAGTATCATGCTCTGGGGATGCCATTCTTTAGCAGGAACAAGGAAGCTGGTGAATGTTGATAGGAATATGGATTTAACTAATTACTGGGGAATCCTGGAAGAAAACCTGTTGGATACTGCAAACAATTTCGACCCGACAAGAATTATACAGTATTGACCAGCAGAGTGAATACAAATGCTACATAGTGTCACAGTAAGGCCAGAAAAATACATTATTTTAATCAAGCATACCTGTGATTATCAAGGCTGCCTTACATAGCTTGTGTTTGTTTGAAGTGTCATTTTCGTGTGTCCTTTGTAAAATCAATGCAATGCATTGGCATGCTGCAATATGTGAGTAACCACTAGGGGAAGAGTAGAGCACTATTTGACGCGCTTCAGGTACACAGGGTAAACCGCAGGAAAAGCAGTAGGAAAACAAGCAGCAATAGCAGTAAACGTGGTCTTACATACCAGTTAAGACACTGCTGCCAAGTTTTTCTGTCACAATCTGAAAATTAAACAGTTGATTATCTCCTCTATGGTCGCCATGTTTGTTCTGTTTGTACCCTACAAATCAGGCACTTTATGTGACTTGAGTTCTGTACTCTGCCCCCTAGTGGAACTCTCCAGCAGTGTGTTAGCAAGTACGTGCCCAAAAGCAAGTATATTACCGGGCTAAGTAGTATTGTGGTCTTGGAACAAGAAGGGTTTGAATTCCAGCCTAAGGTCTTTCTGTAAGGAGTTCGCATGTTATCCCTGTGGATCTGTGAGAACCCACAGGGATAATTGGCTCACTCTGGCATCTCCTGCTTCCTCCAACAGTCCAGAAACATAACTGCTGGCCTCTAATTTGTACTTTGGTTTGAGTGTGTTTGGATTGTTGTTTGGCCAGCCTTTCTCTAGCCCCTTTCAAACAGCACTGTGTAGATAACCTTTACCGGTATATTTAAACCAAAAGGACCAGTAACAAGAGTGAACTTGTCAATGCAGGGCGTTTGTGATCAAATGATCACGTATAATTCCATAAAAACTGAAGGGGTGTAGGGGATATCGCTGTGAGCGCACACACACAGACCGCAGCACTGCCTTGCAAGTGGTTCCACCCACACACGAGGCGGCTGCTGCTCGTAAAATATTAAACAGATGGATCACATTAGGTTTAGGCACTGATTCCCGAATATTAGGATTAGGAAATAGTCAAGTTATGGCTAGGTAAGGCTCATCCGATGATGGGATTAGAAAATGACTTAGGTTTAGGTAAGTGTTCTCGAATGTTGGGATTTGGGACCTTGCCCCACAACGGGTAAAATTCTAGTATTGTGGTTGAACACATAAAAATGTGACAGGGGCAATGACCTTCTGTATGTACACCTACAGCATGGTTTAAGTGTTATCCAGATACAACTCCCCCATACATTCATCAGGATCCTCGAGTACATTGCTTGCAGTGTAAAAGCAGCTGAAAGGCAATATTCTGGTAAAAAAAAGTGGTGCGTGTTGAAAAGACTGGATGGATTTGTCCGCAAATATTCGAGAACATCTATCTGAAAACGGCTTCTGTTACCGAATGATAATTGCTGGAGTCAGGCTTCAGCCTCCATTGCAATCCTGCAAGGATAAGCAGGTACAGACAGTTGATGGATCGGATAAAAATGTTAAATGCAAAACTTTATTTTAATTTGTGAAGAGTAAAATACCTTTTTCTTTCACTATTCTGCAGTTTTGTGATAGAAATTGCACTAAATCACACTACAGTTTTGGCTATAAGTCATGAAATGTAAAAAAAAAAAGAAAAAAAAGGGGTAGAAATACTTTTACAAAGTAAAACAGATAGAAATTAAAAGGTGATTTTCCACCAGATGGTCATTTTAAATCAATGAGGATGGAAAACACACATCCAGCTCTGTTATCTAATCCTACTGGATCCATGCAGCTAATTCGGTTGCTAGGCTGCATCATCAGAGTATCCAATCTTTACAAGTTTTTACTTTCTGTTTGCGTAATTTTATATTGGTGTGAATCTACATGCTTCAGCTTGCCTGTCACTTTGCTGCTGGTACAGCTGAATTCACCCACTGAGGGATGATAAAGCTTATTTCTACACTAACTAACCGCTGACTGCAGCGTTGACATTTTTTTCCAAAGTGGAAATTGTTGCTTAAAAATATTTTGCTGACTTGTCTCAGAACAGAGCTTTAGAGAATGTGAGAATCTACTTTAAATATCAGTCTGAAATGTTTTATGAAAGCTGAAGTAATTTTAGACTACAAGTTTAAACTCTATATATGTTGGACACTTGCGACTCAGGATGCTTGATATGTGAATTTTCTCATTATTTCATTGGGTTTAAAACCACTGAGAAAAAAATAAGTTAATAGGCAAACTTTCATACACATCTTACATCATATTTAATGAATTGTTTCAAATATAAAAAGGTCAGTAATAATCGCTCCACTTGAAAAATATCGACTTATCCCCATTCGTATGTGGCCTGCTACACACTGATATCAGTGGCGAACATTCATGTAATGACAAAGGACATGACGTGAGATTTTGGATTTCTTCTTTACCGTTTGTACAAATCGGTGTGCAGCTGAAAACACCAATATGAAGAGAAAATAATACAAAACAAATCACGATCTCTAAAGTTTTTGTGATAATTATAAAAAAAGGAACACTCAACACACAATATACACTATATATACATGGTATTTAGTAATGCTCGTGTTGCAACATGAAAGAAAAGAGCTTTAGAGAATGAGTATGGCAAGTTGCAGTTGGCAAAGATTCATTACGGTTTGACACAAAATGTTTGCCCAGCGTGGATAACGTCTCTGTCCTCCATCGTTCCAGCAAGTAGAATGAAGTCAGTATGATGATGATCGGCTCTGTGCTCCTCACCCCGGAGTCTGGGTAGTGGCTTTGATCTCGGCGGATGCTCTCTTCTCCTTCCGGCTCCCATACTCGCCGATAAACGAGCCGTCTTCATTGAACTGAACGTCCTCGTCGCCGTAGTCAACCAGACTGTCCCCGCTATCCGCTGTTTTGATCTCCCTGCTGAGGGAGTGTTGGCTGCCCTTCAGTGGCTTCTCATCGTTGTCGCTGTGGGAGAGGCACAGTGGATTTAGAATCCCCCCTTCATTACGCCCGTGGCTTCACTTTGTGGATTACAGGAGAGGATGGGAGTGCAGGCCGGAGCGATCACTGCCTCCACAGAGTGTCTTAGTGTCTGACACCAGCTTCTTCTACCTCAGGCAGACTAAAGGTCAGTAATCACACAGGGACAAAGTAACAGCTGGAGTCAACGTGCATTGATCTATTTGACGAAATAAGACAAAGAACCACTGGGGGGGGGGGGGGGGGGGGGGGGGGTAGGATACTGTGATGAGGCTGATGATGGGATTGCTCATGCTGTCATTTTCTAATGCGGAATATTACATAGAAGGTTTTGACATGGAGTGCCAGTCATTCAGGAGCCGATTGCAAAAGCGCTGAAAAAGTAAGCAGCCGCTGAATAATGTTAAAAAAGTTGCCAAACTCAAACTGACATCTACACTGATGTGAAAAAGTATGTGCTGCCATACAGATTAAGCCTTTTGTCCCACCTAAATCTTTCAAAATGTCAAGCAGTGTGATATTAGACTTATGCCTTGTGGTGAGCCATGGTCGGGTCAGTGCGCTACACTATTTTATGGTGCAGTGTTTTCAGGACAGCGTTTTCATCGCCAGCTGGATTCTCACTGGGTAAACCGTGGTAAATCCAAACATCTAATGTAGAATAGTACTGCAACAACAGATATAACACTTTTGGATTTTGTAAAACTGTCTCAGTGTCCTAAGATCTTGCTAGCTCGTTAGCTTAGCTTCGTAGCAACTACTCTCTTCCGTCTAGTTCTCCTCCTCCCTCTGTGGCTCCTCTCTACTGCTCTCTGTGACAGATGTTTAGTTATTCCCCCGCCTCCTTTAGTGATAATGATAAGTGTAATAAATGTAGCATTTTCGTAGCTTTGGACGCAAGGGTTTCAGAGTTAGAGGCCTGACTCCGCGTTGTTGAGAATCAAGTAAATAGTCAAGGCCTGTTAGCCAGCGTGGAGCCAACAAGGATGCAACCACCTAGTGGTCTTCCAACAGAACCCAGCTTTGGATCTCAGGATTATTAAGATGCTACTGTCATGGCTCTATCTGAAAAACTGAACGCAACAGAATTAAAAAACTCCAACATTAACATCAAGTGATCTTGGGTAGTAATAGATCAAATAAAGCTGAGAATATTCCAATTTTAAAGCATAATGAATGATGACAAACTCAGAGTCTGATTATTATTATCTACTGTTGGTGCGTATGAGTCAGATTTGATGTTCTAAAATAAGCTATATTATCTTGAAAAAAATGCTATATTTTATAATGGTGATAATGTAATAGTAATCATTTAATCAAATGCATGAACTAGAAAGTAAAGTTTTATACCATCCACCAGGAAAATGCTCAGCCTGCTATAAGATCCAGTGTAAAGATTCTCTGTCAGACAGCTGGTAAAACACTGAACATGACTCTGATTTACTCGATAATACATTTCCTCATCATTTTTAAAAAGCATATTTGCTGGAATACATTTCCAAAAAATCATTAATAACAATATTTTTCTGCAATATAAATATATATTCTTTAGTCTATTTGATTTATTATGCTGGTTTTTCACAGCAAACCTTTTTTTACGTGAGATAGATGAAAATGACCTCTGACTGTATTTACCTCTAGGATTTGATATTAATTTGAGTATTGTCTAACCTGAATCCATATTTTATAGATTTGATTAGATTTTAAAGTATTACTTGTTTCCCTTTTGGTTGAGGACATACTAAAAGGAGGATCGTTTGTTATAAAATCTATAACAACCATATTATTATATTTATCTATATTACTTGGTGTTTCAGTTTCAGCAGCAGTTTTTTGGAAGAAGTTGCAACAACCGTATTACAAATGGTAATACGTCAAACATAATGTTACAAATTCTATAAATATATCAGGTCTTTATGATGGAGGGGGAATTGGTTAGTCACGACCATGCTGGGGAGTTTGTCCTCTTTTTGCATTCTCATAATATGTATATTTTGGAAGTAAAGAGAACCTAAATAAGAAATTCTGAATGGTTGTTATTCATTTGGTGGTGGCACGTAGGGCACCCAAATGGCATGTTTATCCATGTCTCAAAGACATAAAAACCTGGATGACTGAATTTTCTATTTAAATTCAGACAAGACAGAAGTTGTTGTCTTTGGTACAGAACCTTTAAAAGGGAAACTGCTAAGTCAATCTCTTCATCTGGATGGCATTGATTTGGCCTCTGGTAATAATGTAAAGAACATTGGTGTGATTTTTTTATCAAGACATGACATATAAATATCATATTAAACAGGTTTCTGAAATTTCTTCCTTTCACCTCCGGAACATTGCTAAAATTAGAAACATCCTGTCCAGGATTGATGCAGAGAAACTAGTCCATGCGTTTGTAACTTCAAGGCTGAACTACCTTATTATCAGGAAGCCCACAAAAGGCAATTAAAAACCTTCAGTTGATCCAAACTGCTGCAAGAGTTCTAAAAAATATTAAAAAGAGAGATTGCATTTCTCCTGTTGTGGCTTCTCTCCATTGGCTCCCTGTTAAATCCAGCATAGAGTGTAAGATCCTCCTCCTTACGTATAAAGCCCTTAATAATCAAGCTCCATCGTACATCAGAGATCTGATTGTTCCGTGTTACTAACAGAGCACTTCGTTCTTAAAATGCAGGTCTACTGGTAGTTTCTATGATTTCTAAAAGTAGAATGGAAGGCAGATCTTTTAGTTATCAGGCTCCTCTCCTGTGGAACCAGCTCCCAGTTTTAGTCAGTGAGGCAGATACTCTGTCTATTTTGAAGACTAGGCTTAAAACCTTCCTTTTTGATAAAGATTAGTTAGAATGGCTTAGATTATCCTGAGCAATTGTGTAGCTATGCTGCTATAGGTTAAGGCTGTTGCAGGACAGACTGACCAGTTTTCTTCTCTCTTCTACCACTCTCCAGATATATTTTTTTCTGCTGTTATTGCAATTGTTAACCCAGTTTTCTCTAAGTGTTTTTCTCCACATAGAAACTACACACAGACTCAACTATAACGTCCCCTGCTTGATCGAGATCATCAGTCCAGATGATACTCAAACTGACTGAGCATCCTCCATCCTGTATCTTCTCTGTCTTTTCAGACCCCCAGACGCTGAGCCAGGTTCTGCTGGAGGTTTCTTCCTGTTAAAGGGGAGTTTTTCCTCTCCACTGTCGCTATATGCTTGCTCAGTATGAGGGATTGCTAAGGAATTGCTGTGGTTGGAGTCTGCATGATCCGGGCACAACCTCACGTCAATGACTCATCGCAATCTGCTGGGATCCTTACATAGAAAACTTTTAACTGATTGGAATGTTTGTATAATTCCATTGAAATGACTTTTGTTGTAAAGTGCGTTGAGATGACATTTGTTGTGAACTGGGACTATATAAATAAAAGTAAATGGTCTGAACTTATATAGCGCTTTTCTAGTCTTACTGACCACTCAAAGCGCTTTACATTGAAGCCACATTCACCCATTCACACACCGACACCCAACATGGCTCGGTAGTAGCCGGCAATGTAGAATTTGGGGGTTAAGTGCCTTGCCTTGCCCAGGGGCACATCAACATGTGACTGGAGGAAGCTGGAATCGAACCTGCGACCCTCCGATTGCAAGCCAACTACTCTACCACTGAGCCACAGTCGCCCTTCAACAGGATTGAAGGGCGACGAAGATGTCGTAAACAGTCCTTAAATCAATACACTGTTTTGTGAGAGACCAGGCATATATTTCTATTTTGATGACAAAAACTCAAACTACTTTTTTAATACAACTTTCAATAAATTCAGGGAGTGTATGGTTAAAATAAAAATGTTGTCACACTGATGAAAAGTTTTAATTTGACTGTTTTACCCCCTGCTGAGCAGCCACATTACATATGGACAAATTTAAAGCGGTTTTACCACCTTTAATGCTCCTTCCTTTGTCCTGGAAGAAGGATGCAAAGCTTGCTAAATTCACAGCCATTTCTCTTCTTATTCTCCTTATGCTCCAGTGTTGTAGATTTTGTGAGGCAAGCAGTTGTAGTCCACATTGGTTTTGACACAAAATCTAAAGCACCTTGTCCCGACTGGCTGATTGGCGCCTTGACAGCATCATGGCTGTGACTGAGGCTCCCCACTGTGTGTCATGTAGCTTTGGTCCTAGGTATTCCTGCTTCAGAAGCTGCATTTTCTTTCGTAAGATATATATATATATATATATATATATATATGTGTGTGTGTGTGTGTTTAAATATTTTTTTTAAATAACTACAGCACGAAATATGAAAATATACATGTTCAAGGTAGTTATAGCTTTGTACTGGCAGAAAAAGGAACGTCAGGTCAACTGAGCTGTCTCCATCTCAGGAGTCACACCAAACACACCTACAAACTCTAAACCAAACGGGTACTATTGAATCTAAACACAAACTTAAATCTACAACAGAACTCACAAACTAAATATGGCACATAATACTGTAAATACTATATATTTACAGTCCCAACTGCTTTTCATACTAAACACTTTGCTAAGCTAAGCTTAAAGACTGCTGCAATTTCCTTACAGAGTAGAATTAGTCTTTAACTTCCACTAAAAATTATTCCAAACATGCCGAGCCTGGTCTGCTTTCATGTCAAGTTTTCTGAAGTTATTAGTAGCAGTTGTTGTTCAGTGTGAGTTGTTTAAAATTGTTAAAAACTGTAGTTCATCATACCTACTTTTAGCTCTATACTGATGATAGGATTCCCTGACTTCCTTACATAAATTAATTTTGATTTGTTTAGATAAGGAAACTACTGTGAACTTCAAACAGCCTTCAAAATTATGGCTCTTTAATTGGTGAAATGATGAGTTTTTTGATAAGGTTTTAACAGCTCTAAATGGCTATTGTTAATCAATAATTTGAACTTGATAGTAGTTGGTACAAACCTTTTAAACATCGAGGGCAACGGGCTCCTGAAGAGAATATGATGAAATATAACTGCTGCCACACTGAGCCACTTTAACCTCATCACATCAGCATTTGTTGTGCTGTGTGTATCCCACTGATCAGAGAATTAGACTGGGACTCATACTGTGGTAGTCGGTTATGAATAGGACCACTGAAGGATCAATGACATGTGCCCCTATATTACTATCCAGGAGATGAGGCGCATTCAATTACACTGATTGGTTTGAGGCTCCTGCCGTGTGAAGGCAGCCAGATTTGAGCTCCATTCAGTCCAGAAAACGGTGACATCACAGCAGCCTCGTGGCTCCCTCTCAAGCTGTCTGTGCTCTCACAACACCAACACAAAACCAAATCTAAAAGCAACTAATCTGACGACGCCAATGTGTAAACAGCCCACTATTGCCGTTTATCACATACTTCACAGTTACTTGGTCCGTCAAATGTCTTCAACAGGAGAGGCGTGAGGCTCCGTGGGAACCTTGTGGATTCTGGGGCGTCTTTTCAGCGAGAGCAAAAAGGCAGAGATAATTATTGCGAGGAGAAAATGGAAAAAAAGAGGGGCAGACATTCACAGGGTTGCAGTGGTGAGACGTTGTTCTCATGGGGAGGGGGACGCTTACCTGTATTCACAGAATGTGTCATCATTCATGCCCTGGGACTCCACGTCTGGATGAAGGTCTTCTTTTTCTTTCACTGTGCACAAAGTGATGAAAAGAGATGAGAGATTTCCACAAGAGACACCCACTGCTGAAGTCAAACGTGTTGCCTGAGTGCTCTCTGAATAACTTTTTGTCATTTCCCCACTTGAAGAATAAATGACATGCATTAAGTAAAATAATTTAATTACCTCAGAATTCAAAGTTTAAGGAAAAAAAAGCTTGAATTGTGAACATTTTTCTAAGTTCTATGTAAATGGCAATAGTAAAAAGGATCATTATTGTACAAACTTCAATACACAGCAGTTGCTGAAGATGGGGACAGTTCTTGCCTGAATGCTATCTCTCTGTTTGGCTGTCTGTAGTTTAAGCCAGATATTTACATACACCAGAAAAAGAAAAGAAAAAACGACATAAAAATGTTTTTACTGCCAAACATAAAATCAGAGTGAAGCTCTTTTGCATTAGATCGATAAATATTAACATATTTTTATATTTGTGAAATGTCCAAATTAATAGAAAGATTATTTATTTTTTCATTACTTTCATCAATTTCATAAATATACATACACTTTCCTTTTTTTTGGTGGAATTGCCCTTAAACTTTTTACTTCCACCAAATGTTGAAGTTATCCTTTCAGCAGATCTCTACACTAGTTTGCTGGAATTCTGGCCCATATGACTCAGATCAGTGCTTTGTGATGGCCACTCCAATAACTCCTTCAGCCACTTTATCACTAATTAGGAGGTCAGCTTGTGGTCATTGGAAGAACAATCAGCACACTATCTTTAACTACATCACTATTTAAAAAAAAATCTATTTTGTGAAATGCACCATTCCCTTCGGCAGCCAAACAGCCACAAAACATCATGCTGCCACCCCACGCTTCCCAACTGTGACTGTGTTGTGAAGCTTAAGAGTTTCCCAGTTTTCCTCTATATATACAGTCTATCATTGTGGCCGAATAGTTCAGTTTTTGTTTCATCAGCCCATGGGACAGGTCTCCAGAAATTCAGGTTTTTGTCCTCATGTTTAGTTGCAAGCTGTAGTCTGGCTTTCTAATGGTGGTTTTGAGGTGATAAGATCATGAGATAAGTTTCAGCCAGCATCTTCACAAGGTCTTGCTTTTGTCCTGAGGTTATTTACACATTTTGTACCAGTAAACCCTTCTCTCTGGGACTCTGGCATGATCGATGGACATTCCCATGTATTTTATACTTTCTTATGAAAGGCTCATCCTTAGGTGTAATTTCATCAGAAATTGGACCTAAGGGTGAGCCAAACTCTTGGATGTCCAGAAGTCCTCCTATAATGTCTTGGTTGATTTTTCTTGATTTTTTTCCAATTATGTCGAGTGGTATTCATCCAGAGGTGTGCCACCAATGAACTCAGATGGACTCAATTAACCAATCAGAAGCTTTTAAAAGGAAACGTTTTTTTCTTTCAACCTGGACCATATTTTTAGCAAATATTACATTAATTTACTCACCCAGACAAGTTTAGAGCTACTTGGAGTTGTTGGAGGAGTTTATATCCAGTCGCAATCAACATATATCCTTATGATGGTAGTCAATAGGGGCTGGAGTTTTCCTCATGTAATAAGGCATTATATGCCCAAAGACACCCTCATTTAGCAATTTTTTCTTATGAATAGTTAGCAATATTCCCCTGTGAATTCAGAATGTCTGGTGCTATGGTATTAGCTTCTGGGTTTTTTACTGGCTTTTAATGTAACTGATTTCAACTTACAGTAACCTGGGATTTCAATGAAGTTGCACCCACCACCACTGCAGGGGAACTGTGGTAACATTTAATAAGAGAACATTGGCTAAGTTAAGGCGTTTAGGGTCAGATAATGCCTTAGCAAAGGCGGCAAACTCCTGCCCCTACTGACTCCCATTACATGGATATACGCTGATCGTGAGTGGATATAAACTCCACCTAAACAACTCCAAGTAGCTCCAAAGTTGTCTGGTTGAGCAAATAAATGTAATATTTGCTATAAAATAAGGTCCTGGTTAGAAAAAAAAATTCCCTTCAAGCTCAGAATGGAATCATCTGCAGTTTTATTTAAAGACACACTCCGCAACTTTTATACCTTCACAAACATGCATTTTTGAAATTTTTCGCGGCAAACCAACATTTATTATGTTCACTTTCGGAGCTGTCACTGTCATCGCACTATACAACTTTCTCTCCCACGACGCCTCCTGTAAGTACAGACTGAGTTTCACTTTATGACTGTTTACTAACTCTTTACCACCCCACATGCCATTACTTTGATGTGTTTTGTTGTTTTGGCTAGTGAGCTTGTATGACCGTCAGTGGACACAGACCTCTTCAGATGCGCGCCATAGAGATTTGGTTTTACGATAGTAACGTTATGGCACAAGCCTTGAGAGGGTGATAGAGGACAAATATCCGCTAAGTTCCAGAGTGCGTCTTTAAAGACACAAAGAGTCTAATGTATACTTCTGATTTTGATTAACTAAATTTTAAGCTGTACATAATTATCTCTCTTTATTCTGACATTTCCCCAATAAAATAAATGCTGATACTTATATATATTTTCTAATTGGAAAAAAAGTCGCCTTTGATTTGATGTTTGACAGTAAATAATTTTTCCTTCTGGAGTGTTTATAAATATGTGGTTTCAACTGTTCCTTATGAAAGTTTACACATTTTCATAAAATAAATATTAGCATCAATTAGTGTACCTCATGTTTACATTGTAAGAAAACATTCTTGAGTCAAAACAGGTTAATGTCCCTTTAATTTAGAACAAGGCATCGATACAATCTAAGACATAATTTGACAACTGTGGTTTACAACCGTAACATTTTACAAAGGCATTTACACACTGTGTAAAACAGGGAGAACCCACTGACTGTTAAAAAAGTAGGAAGAGCCATGCCCCCGTGCTGTCCCCCAGGCCATGGCTCCCTAGGTGGTGAGCCATATGACCTCTACCAAAGCCAGCACAAGTTGTCAGTGATAATGAGGACTAAATGAAGAAACACACATCTTTGTCTCCTTTTTTTCTTTCTGCTGATGAGTGAAGCAGCAATAACCTCATGGCCATTAGCTGTGAATAATGAAGCTAACCCCCCCCCCCCCCCCAAATGAAAAGAACAACAAACTCTCAGATAGCGCTGAGCTCAGGTCATTATTCTTTTTGAGGTGACCTCATGTGCAAGGTTTATGTCTTGGTCTCTGTTTGTTGGAGCTAAAACTGCCATACAAACAATCCAAAAAAAATAAAAATAAAAAAAATTATAAAAATTAAAAAAAAAATTTGAAACATGCAGGTGCAATGTTCATTTTTCAACAACACAGCAGCCTATTCTGTCCACATTTGCATTAAAATAGTTCTGTGGTATGGAAATACAAATTCCTTCAGTGCTTCGTGGATGATTGATCACCTCTTTCTCATAAACAAACAACTATATGGAATTAAAATGATGCTTTAGGCAGCAATTAGTATTCAAACAAGGAGATCGGTGTGTGTGTTTGGACCTACCGGAATACTTTCCTCCTTTATTTCTGTTGACAAAGCAGGCGATCAACACAATGAGCGTGAGAAGAGCGATGGCACACATCAGGCCGATAAACCAGCCCTGGGTGGATATTCCTCCATGGATGCTGGCCAGACCTGTGGAGAACAATGGCCTGTGACTTTGACTCGCCTTGGCCTTTTCATCGGGACACTTGATTGAATGTTTACATCGACATAGCCTATCTGATGCTCAGGCAGGAGGTGGCAGGCTGAAATGCTGATGGAAGTGGTCCAGTATTAATATTAAACAGCTAATCCTGCTTGTCTAATTAATCAAGCAGGGAACGCTGAGCAAATGTAATTCTTCTTAGTGAGCTAAATTAAATTCCAGTGACATGGTGAAGGACCGCCACGTCGCGGCCTGAGGCGGCATTCAAGGATGCAACTGCGCTCTCCTCATCAGGAGGTCAATTACTTTGTCTTTCTTTCTCTAATGTCTTAGTGTTCCTCCTCACCTTTAGACCCGGTCGTGATAACATCTTCAAATATGCTAGAATTATCGAGCCAGCTGTTAGGAATCAGGCGTACAGTGTATTCAGTCTCAGGTTCGAGCCCGTCAATGACGTGAAAAGTCATAGAGGTGTTTAAGGTCTCTGATATCTTCCAGTGACCTTCACCTGTGCACAGGGGGTGAACCATTGTAAAGTGTCAGCACTCATGAAAACAAAAAACTAATATCTAATAAAGAAATGATTAAAAAACGCACAAGGTAATGGTTGCTACAGTGCTTTGAAAATGTATCTGATGTTCTGAATTATTTCCCTTTCACAGCTACAGACATCAATATGTTTTATAATGACTATGTGTTAGACTAAGAAGGTAGTGCATAAAGGGAAACATTTCTAAAATGCTTAAAAAAATGTATTGTTAAAACTTTCGCCCAACTAAGAACTGAATTGATTTTACCTCCAAGCAATCTATATAGAAAATGTGTCATTGATGTATCATTTCTGATAACAAGCAACAAATAAACAACAATCGGAAATGGAGCACCGGGTTATTCTGAATGATGACGTTTGGGAGGATGTTTGCTTGGGCTGCCATAAAGGAGTGGAAAAGCAAGTTTGGAGGGAGTTTGATTGGAAAATGAGAACAAGGTTATTCAGGACTCTATTAAAATGTTTCTATACCAACACAAATATACGCAACCAATGTTGGAGAAATTGTGGACCTGAAGGCTATCAAACTCAGATTTTTTGGGACTGACTCATGATAAGCAAGTTTCGGCTGCATGTTAAAGTTATTTTGGAAAACTTCCTAAAAGTTAACCTCTCTGTGAATTTTAATATTTCTACCGGACATATTTCTTGAAAGTCTTCCTCAAGATAAAGAAAAAAAAACATGTGCTTCATATCATGTTCAGGAGTACAAGGAAGATAATGATAGTCTATTGGTCGAGACCTCAACCATCTATAGTCACAAAATAGATACAAAAAAGTAAGCATGTCTACTTACAGGAACGATTAACAACACAAAAGCAGTTAAAAACACCTGATTCTGAAAATAAATAAATGCAACTATCCTTATCTGAACATTGCAACACGTGAAGCCCAATCTCAGTACAATGTTATTGTTATGTAATTGTCTTTTTCTTGTTACAACAACAAAGTAAAAAGAAAACTGAAGTCTTCATTGCATTTAGATTTGGATTACATTGTCATCTTAACACTTGAACATTTTTTCATTCAGCTCATTCTATTATAGCTCTGGCTGTATGTCTAGGTCTTTCTCCTGCTTCAAAGTGAAATTCTGCCCCCATTTGAAGTCTTCTTCAGCCTCTAACACACCAGATTCCACCTCCAGTCCTTGAGGATTGGTGTCCTGTTTCAACATAGCTCATTTAAAGGGGACATACTTTCCATATTTACCTTTTTTCAACCTTCTGTATTGTCATTTGGGTCTCTGCTGCCTCTAGGAACACTCCTGACATGAATAAAAGCCATCCAACCATTTTAATGCAATCTTGTGCTTCTACAAGCTGTTTGACAAACTGCCTTATTGTGATGTCACAATAAACTGAATTTGCATATATCCACCCCCTGACCTGTTAAACCCCGCTCCTCACTTGAAAAAGTTCCATGCCATTTTCATATGTGACCAACCCTCAGCCACTAAAGAACTTCATTATCATGACCTGTACAGACCAATGCCATATTATAACTTGTTTAAAATGACGCATGATATGTCCCCTTTAAACTCACTGATTCCTCACAGCATAGAAACGCTCTGCAGAGGCCGGCTAGTAACCGGCATTAAAGGACTGAAATGGGAGTGTTGTTGTTAGATGGGACTACTTGTGGATTTCCCTCACCTGCTGCTTTCTTTCTGCCACACTACCATAACACCCGGACTGGACTAGTATTTGTATTGTTAACAGATCCTCCTACCACAGCTTTGATCTCTATAGCTTCTCCAGATGTTGCTGCTTCTCTGATTAAAGCTCTCCTTACTTATTTTTTTAATTTTTTATATTTTTTTTAAGTTAAGGTTTTTTATACTGGACTGAAATGACATGATTGAAGCTTGGGAATGGATATTGCTTTATAACCTAACATTAATTTAAATACCACAGCTTTCTCCTTGGCCTTCATGATTCTACTAGTTCACTAATGTTCTCTGGCAAATCTCTGAGGCCCTCATAGAACAGTTTACCTGTAATAATTGATCTGGAATACACTTGTAGTGAATAAATGTGCATGCTACACGTTTCTGATTTTACCTGTAAAAAAACGTCGAAAACAATGTATCATTTCCCTTCAACTTCTCAAATAAGCACTAATTTATGGTAATCAATCACATAAAATAATTGAAATGTACTGAATTATGTTTTTAACGTGACGAAGTTCAGTTAATACGTAGAAGTTCATACTTTTTCAAAGCACTGTAGATGTCATTGCTACTACGCTACAACAACCAGAAACTTGGCCATAAAGAGGTCAGAAGAGCTTACGGTTGTTCATATACGCAACATAAAACTCTGTGTGCCATCCTCCAGGTGTCCAGCTGATATTTACAAAGCTGCTGTTAATAGCTGAGCTGACATTCAACAGGGCCGGGACTGATGGAGTGATGAGAAGAGATGAGGGGAAGGAGAGAATAGAGAGGAAGTGTTAGTAAAGGGTAAAGCAAGTGAAAAATGCAGTGGGGTGTTTGGAAGTTTTGGCAGGTACGGTGTTTCGCAGCGCTTTGTATCGGCTATTGTGACCAAAGTTTTACCTGTAACTTAGTCAGGTCTGGAATATGAAAATATTCCTGTCTAAGATAATAGAAGTAGATTTAACATCAAAACAAATACAAACCAGTTCCATTCTACTTAAATCTATGTTTAGATCATTGACCATAATCCTGAAAGAAAGATGGTTCAAAGTTAGTGTCATCTAAATGTTCCAAACTATACTATCTCTACTTGGTTTATTTTCCAGCCATAATCAGTCTATAATAAAAAAAAAATATTGAATCTGATGTGTTATTAGCAGTGTTGTTCCCAAATAAGTTTATTCAACAATTGTGAACTAATATATACTCACATGTTTTTTGTGAACGTGAACTGAACTCACTCACTTTTGGTGTGTTGAACATTATAGTGAACGCAATCATTCTGGTGTCTCTCATGGTTCAATTTTTTCAAATGATCCCTGATTTCCATCAAGCCCTACTGACAAAAGCCCAGCTAAATGGTGGTTAAAATGGGGAGGAAAATAAAATCTGGCAAGACTAATCATCGAGTCAGACTGCATATGCGTCAGCATCAAATTATGAAGCATGTAGGCAAATTTCCATGACTGCAGCAGCACTAGTAATGCGGTCATCTTGGTATGACCTCCAGAAAGGTCACTGATGATCCATTTACATTTTTTGTGTAAACTTTCCCTGCCAGCTATTAAGACGCTACTACGGACATCACCAACGTCCACAGCAAAGTTAAAACGGCATATTGACATAAAGCACCCAGCTAGCCTTTCAAGGTATTTGTAGGTCACAAAAAAGAAAAAAAATAATAATCAAAAGACATGGGCCATGGCTATGACATACCAAAACACATCCCCTATCACTCAAAACCAGATAATGGAGTACAGTAGCAGCAACTGTGTTGTCTTCATCTCCCAGCCACAGCTGGACAACCTGACAATGCAGTGTATTGTTGGAGACCTGCCGCCTTTAAGATAAGTGAAAACCCCAGCTTTCATTAACTTCATTAAGGACCTGCAACCTTACTTATTCCTTTGGGCTAATTGTGGCACTTTACAAATCAAGTTCTATAACTTTTCTTTGGGTAAACAAGTCAGAAAATACATTCACAAAAATTGAAAAGTGAATTAATGGAAAGTTAATTAATGTTTACATGATTTGCACTTTCAAAATTTCACTTTGAAGAACAGCCTTAGTTTCCTACCTCTGGTTGATTAAAAATTCCTCAAAAAACAACAATAAAAAGCAGGTTTTTGAGAATATACTGTATTGTTGGGTAAAAGCTGCAGCTGGGTACAAGTGTAACTAAATGGGTGACAACAATTAAACATAGACAGTATTCTGAGGGTGATGCTGCAAAAAATTTTTGGGAAAAAGAACTATAAGCTAGTTCATTTCTAAAAATGTGAATTTAGTTTGGAAAAAAAAAAAGAATGAACTACGAACTAGTTAATTTTAAAATGTAGGAACTGAATTTTAAACTAGTCATATAGAAAGTGAACTATCCCAACACTGATTATTGGTTTAAAATACTTTGACTTTACATCAAGCAATTTCTTCTACCAACAATCAAATAGCTAATCTCGGAGGTTATATAAATTGTTAGTATGAAAAGCAGGTGGTGTCTAAACTGGTGAACAGAGCATGATCCACCTCTCCCCAAAAAGGCAAACATGCAAATCTTCCTCTCCGTCTCCAGCTCAGGTACCTTATTTGTTCAGGTGATAATTCAGTTCACAAACACCTGAGCTTTGCCCGTCCATCCCCGACCGTGGTGTGACACTCTCCCACTAATGCAGATGGATTAGTGTGCAACCATGGTAATTCAAGTCACTGAAACTGGCTGATGACTTCAACTTGCATAGGTCTAAAAATACCGCAAAGCTGGTTGCCTTGTTTTTGTCACCTCTTTCCTCAGCCAGCAATTAAACGCTGCACAGAGGAGCTGCTCAGCCAGCAGGGAGCCTGAGCCCCTAGAAGACGCCTCTTCAAAGTCAAAAGGCTTTTGGTAAAAGGCAATGCTGGGATTTATTCTGATATAGTTACTTTCATCAACTAGTGTTTATGCACTTAGGGTTGTTGAAACATCTGCCTTCCAGTATGAGCTACTACCTCCTCCTGTCATGGTCTGGAAGGACGCTGCTTTCTCCCTGCTTCCTTTCTGTTAAGATGGCCGTGGACAGGTTTTTTTTTTTCCTTCCCATTTTATTAGAGTTGTCTGGCTGTTTACTCAGTTGAAGATTACATGGAAATCTCAGATGGCTGTTGGGTCAATATGTTGCCGAGTACAGGCGGGTCTGGGGCCCAACAAATCAATCATTTACAATTAGACATGTTTGTGCTGTTTAAGTGACTGCTCTCTGCAGCCACAGTGCCGGCTGTCCTAAATTTCCCCCTGGTACCACACAGATATTAAACGATGCTAACAGTAACTGAAACAGCTGCTATCTTCTGCTTTATGTTCCTCTACTAACCAAATGAATCCAGTGGCCATCCATAGTTGCCAAAATGGCTTTTTAAAAATGTAAGAATGCTTTCAAAGCGGTGCACTTTTAGCTAACTAATAGTAAAGCCAAAACTGCGTGTTTACCCTGTAAGAAGACAAGGCAGACTAGAGCTGTTTGATATTGACTAAAAAATGACATCACACTCTTTTTATATAATAGTTTTACTCTCTTTCGACGAATGAAAAACATAATTACTCATGTTATGATTATTTTTAGATTTTGTAAGAAATATTAAACTTTATGGAATGACCATTATCTGTGCTCTGAATAAATGTTAGCTAATTGAAAAGTCCTTTCATTTATTCATAATTTTAGATTCTTGACCATGGAATATTACATTTTTAAATTAAAAAAAGTTAAAAAAATATTGTTTCTATTGCCTTTTCAAATTAAACATTATGGTTTAATTCTGAATTTAAGATTAAACTTTCTTCCACTTTTGATTGACACCAGACCTTACTCGAACTATTGGTTGATTCAGTCCATTTTCAACATACCTCATGGAAATATGAAACTAAATAAACAGTATATTTGGTTGAGTCATAAAATTATTGTCTTCAGCTAAATTACATATACTTTTGTCATAAACTACAACAATAAACCCTGCCTATGGAACTCACAGGAATGTAAAATGATACTGAACTATAAATTTTAAATGTTGCATTTAAAACAGAAATTTAGAATCTGTAAACTGCTTTCTTTTTTGTGTTTTTATGGCGCAATTTTAGTTTTGTGGAAGAAATTGGAGCACAAACTGAAGTAGCCCGCTCACTGATAGTACCATGTATTTCTATTAGGGCGTTGCATGCTAAAAAACGTGATGAGCGCATTAAGCAAACACAAAGAGCGCATCTATTCCTCAAGAGAGTCCCAAGCCCATCCATCCATCCATTTTCTAAACCACTTGATCCTCAAGGGGTCGCAGCGGGGGCTGGTGCCTATCTCCAGCTGTCAGCAGGCGAGAGGTGGGGCTAACCCTGGACAGGTCGCCTGTCCATCGCAGGGCAACACAGAGTCAGACAGGACAAACAACCATGCACGCACACACTCACACCTAAGAACAATTTAGAGAGACCAATTAACATGCTGTCATGTTTTTAGAGTGTGGGAGGAAGCCAGAGTACCCGGAGCGAATCCACGCATGTGTGGCAAGGCGCACAAGGAGGGCCCGTGCAGGATTCGATCTCATGTCTCCCAGATGAAAGTCATGCACACTAACCATTCAGCCAGGGCACATGATCAATCTTAGCCTTAGTGACAGGACCTCCATACTTTCACACATGCATGGGGAGAACAGGATACAAACCCACAACCTTCTTGCTGCAAGGCAACAGTGCTACCTACTGCTCCATAGTGCAGCCCTAGTGTGCCAAGCATTTCCATTTATTTGCGGAGTTACAAACGCAGCACACTGACTGCTACACTCTCGCCAGAAAACTGAGCTCGCTCTATGTGGCTGTTTAGTGGGCGAATTTGTCAGTTGTGAGTGGGTGATTACTCTTCTGATAGATCTGATTGGCTGGATTTTCACTTGGCCTAATAACAGTAGAAGAAGAGCAGGGGGCGTGGCATGGGTTCATAGTTTTCAATCAATTTTTTTTAAATCAACTTTATTAAAAAAGCCCTTTTCACACAAAATTGCATCTTAAAGTGCTTAATGGATTAAAATGACACCACACAAACCACATTCCTATCCCTCCACCCCAACCCAACTCTCATGCATGCTCACACTTAAAAGCAACAGTAAACTAGGACATTGGGCCGAGAACAGATGATAGTGTTAAAGAAGAGGATGATGAAAAAAAAACAAGGTAAGGAAAAGAAAAGTCTGTTGGTTTTCCTTTTCCTTTTCCTCAACTTCTTATTCTTTATGGGTAGAGTGTACAGATGGATGGAGGGACCATGTTTTCCTACTTGCTGTGCTGTGTTCAGGGACCGATGAATAAATGGAAATGCGTGTGATCTGAGCTAGGTGCTCTCTCTGTTGCAATTGCTTAATTCTTCAAGATTTATGGCAGAAATGTGACGCCATTTTCTATAGAAATAGGTCCAGAGTATGGTGACAATATCAGATCTGTCACCTTATCAGAGCAACTTGCATGTCAGCACTTTTTCAAACTCCAGCAATTTATCTAAACAGACAACATTTTTAGCATTCTCATACATGGACAAAATGTTTTGGTGCAGGGACACACAACAGAAATCAACAAGCCAAAGTAAGAATGTCATTAAATTGTGAATGAAGAAAAACAAAACAACAACAGAAAAACAGATTACTGATCATTTGCTCTATGCGCGCATAGAAGCTTTTTTTGGAGGGAGTGTAGATTTCCTCTTAAAAATGATTTTATAACTTCAAAGCAAAACAAACAAACAAAAAAACTGACTGGGACATATCATGTAGGGCGTAAACTATTTTTGAAGTGAGTCTGGTTGATTTTACAAGATTGTCTGTCAGAAGCTTTAAATGTTTTCTTGCTGATTGGATCAGAATGCTTTGCTGCTCTACCTATGTTGGAACGCATGGGTTTGGTCACATGTGACTTTGGAGTGCTCGCTGTCGAGAGGGACATTCCTAAAAGAAAAACAGATCTTGTGGTTATTAGAAGCAGAGCAGCTAGATCTACGTTTTGTTGTTAGAACAACGCTATCGTCAGCTAAAATTAGTGACTACACATTTAAGATACTACACAAAACAATGGTACCATTTCTCAAACACAGGGTGTGGTGTGGCTTTTAAAGCATAATTTATCACCTAAGCTGGAGTATTTGATATGAAGCACAGAGGCTGCTGCTGGTAGGATAAAAGTCAACATTCGTTTACAGGTGCTAATAAGGGAAGATTAATATGAGTTTATAATTAGCTAGCTCATTAGCACAGTTATTAGAAAGGGAGCCACAAACTTTTAGGGTGAGGAAGTTGACATTCTTCTAATGAAATGAGGCACCGTGTGCTGATGGCGAGAGCAAATAGTGGACAGGGTCAATTATCTGCTTGGAGTTTTGGGAAGGACAAACAAAAGGTTTCCTGCAGGTTGAAACTGAGGCCTACAGCATGCACTGTGGTCTATCCTGCTACATCTAAAACATGCAACTTCTATTTTTATTACAGGGCGACTCATACCAACAAACACCATGTAAGAAAAAAAAATCATACAGCATCTGGGAAAAGTATTCATTAATTTTACAACATATCACAACCACAAACTCAAATGAAATTTAAATGGAAATTCAGAAGTGTGAGTGGAAGTAATTACCACATATTTTTATACAATGGAATTCTGAAAAGTGTGGCTTGCATTTATATTTAGCCTCCTTTACTCAGCTGTCATTTCAGCAAATCTAGTACCAACAGGTCAGGAAGAAAGTTATAAAGAAATTTAAAGCAGAATTAAGGACTAAAACAACATCCAGAGCTTTGATCGTCTCTCAGAGTACTAATCAATCCATCAGCTGAACACGGAAGAAATGTTGTACATTTGCAAACTACCAAGACTTGGCAGCCCACCTAAACTGACAGGCTGGATAAAAATAACATCACTCAGAGAAGAAGCCAAGATGCACATAGAAACTTTGGAGGAGCTGCAGGGAACCACAGCGGCAAGAAGAAAGCTATTGTTTAAAAAAACAACAATAAAAACCACAAGATTTTTGGTTGCAGTTTTTACACAAGCCACATAGGTGGCACAGCAAATATGTGGAGGGATGAAGATGGGTAGCATGAGATATGAGATTAAAATGGAAAAAATTTTTCGGTACACACATGCTATTTGTGAAAATAGGGGCAACGGCATTATGCTGTGGGGAATGCAATTATTTAACTGGGACAGGGAAGCTGGTCAGTTGATGTTAAGACAAAGGAACCTAAATACAGGGCAGTGCTGGAAGAGAAAACCTTTTAGGGGCTTTAAAGTGTAAAGATATAAGCCTGAGGTAAAGGTTCTACTTGCAGCTGGACAACAATCCTACAGCCAGAGCTACAATGGAAAGATCAGGGGAGTCAAGCTCCAGTCATCTAGGACTGCTGTATGGCCCGTTTTAGATGTGTCTATGCTCCAACATAGCTGATTTAAGTGCTTTCAGCATGGGACAATTCTGCAGAGGCATGCCAACAAGCCATTACTTCAGGTGTGATTAACCTGAAGGTTTAGACTATAGGAGGACAGACTGACCACTTTTCTTCACTCTTCTACTTTTCTCTTCTACTACTCTCCAGATATATTTTTTCTGCTGTTATTACGATTGTAAACCCAGTTTTCTCTGTGTTTTTCTTCCCATAGAATCTCCACACGGTCTGGTACCCTGCTGAATTATAAAGTCCCCTGCTGGATGGGGAACATCGGTCCAGATGATGTTCAAAGTCACCGAGCATCCTCCCTGCTGTCTCTTCTCTCTCTTCTCAGACCCCCAGACGGTCCTGGCTTGCGGTCATGCTTGTACTGAGCCAGGTTCTGCCGGAGGTTTCTTCCTGTTAAAGGGGAGTTTTTCCTCTCCACTGTCACTACATGCATTGCTCAGTATTAGGGATTGCTGAGGAATTGCTGTGGTTGGAATCTGCATGATCTGGGCACAACCTCATATCGATGACTCATCAAAACCTACTGGGATTCCTTACATAGAAAACATTTAACTGATTGGAATGTTTGTATAATTGTATTGAAATGACTTTTGTTGTAAAATAACTTGTGATGATATTTTTTGTGAATTGGCGCTATATAAATACAAGTGAATTGATTTGAATGAACCAGGTAGAGGAAGTAAAACGTGCTGGATAGCGGCCCTTGAGGTCCGACTTTGGGCAGCCCTGGTTTAGATCAAAGCCTGTCGATGTGTAAGAATGGCCCAGACAGTGGCCAGACATAGATCTAATTGAGATTTTGTGGCAAGACTTGAAAACTGATGGTCACAATAAATTGCTCTCCATCCAAGTTGACAAAAGCATGAAAATGAAAAATAAAAAAATGGAATAATTAGCAAAACAAAGAAAAATCTGCCCTTTAGATGCAAAGACATACCCCAGAAGACCTGCAGCCATAATTTAATTTAAAGATGATTTTAGAACAGTTTGATAGAGGGAGACTAAATAGAAACACAACTTTTCTGATTTTTATTTAGAAGAAAAATATACATCATACATCTAATGATGTTTTAATTTGTGTAAGCCTAGAGCTTAAAATCCAGTAGATCATGTGGAAGTCTGTGGTTGTAAAGACAGAAAAAACTGTAAAACACATGAATACCATTGTAAAACCCTTTATTAAGTTACAGTGTGTGTGTGTTGGTATGACGACCTGCTTTCTGCATAAACATAGATCTACATACTGATGCCAACAGTGGGAGCCAAAGAAGAAGCTGCAAGAAAACAAAATGGAAGAACAAAATGAAAGGAAGAGGAGACAGACATTGCATGGCTAAGCAGACGTACACGTTCACAGACAAATTTACAACACACTGTTTGATCAAAGCAAAATCAGAAAGCGATGCACTATTTAGTGGCATATGAGAGTGCAGACAGAGGACCATTAGCAGAAGAAACACTGACATGTTTGGAGCGCAGACTGAAAGCCAGGCTGCCACAAATGGCTTTCAGTTTCTCTCCAACACACATAAAGCTGCACAGCAGAATTACAAGTAACCACATAAAAAAATGAGTCATTCTCCCTGTAATCATTTTCACTGGCTTTTCAGCTTACAAAAACAAAAGCCAATTAAGTGTCTTTCTGTGATTATGAGGATTCTTTCTGTAAACACTGAGTAATTTATGCATAATGAGCTCCTGTACTCCCAAGTTCTTGGTTGCTGTGCTTGTTGTAAAAATCCCCATCCAGGCATTTACGCCTTTTTTCAAATCTGCAGGTAAAACCATGTCTCCGAATAGAGGTGTGGATATGAAAAGATTACATGCGAACGGCTGGCTCATAATGACAAATCCGCTATTTATGATTGAGTTTCTAAGCCTAAAGCTCTCCTTTAGATTCATAGCTTTTTTCTTCCTCTTTCTGATGCTTGTGACCACTCAACAAGACCCAAAGAACGTCGTTTAGTCAAATCTATTGACATTGATAGGTCCCCTAATGCGTAGAAATTATGTCTGTTGCTCAGCTCAGGTGGTCTGGGCACCCCTCAGAGATGAGGCTACACCAATCTCTGCCACTCAGCCCACCCTCTCCCCCAACCACTCACTTGTTTCCAGGGCGGTGGTGCTCTCCTCACTGACAACAGGACCGCAGCCAACCGCTGTGCAAGAGCGTAGGTAGAACTTGTATCTGCTCAGAGGCTCTAATTCACGCAGGATCCACTCAGTGGTGTCAGGGTTGCTGATGTCAACAGTCTGCAGCGGCCCAACTTCCTCTGTGTCATTAACTAAAGAAATAAAATAGAAGAAAATACAGTTTTAATCCTGTTACAATATCCAGTCTTGTCATAAATCCAACCATCTAGTTGCTGATTAATGAACAGTTGAAAAGTTCAAAGGTTTTCCTTTTTTAACCACCAGCAACAGTTGAAACTAGGGTTGCAATGATACCACTTTTTTAAAACAAATATGATACCGACACTTACAGTAGATCTGAGTACTTGTCGAGTACCAATGCGGATACTTAAAAAATATATATATATATATTTTATACACTTATGAAAAATGTTATATTAATACAAATGACCATAAAACTAACATTTTCTGTAAAACTATTCCAGAGTTTCCATATTTGTTCATGATATTTGTTAAAAAAATAAGACATGCATTTGTCTCTATTCCTGATTCAGTAATATGGAGGCGCCGGGTAGAATGCACTGGGGGCTTGACGTGGCCCGTGGGCTGCCAGTTGACGTTTACTGATCTACGGTATTGGTCCACCAGGTCTATGAGAAGAAGAGAAAGGCCTCAGAAGAGAGAAAAAACTGGACTGTTTTTAGGAGATTCTTTCCAACAATGGCGTGGGCTGATACTACAGGTTGGGCTCCCCAACGATGCCTTCATCGCCAAGTTTCTACTTGATGGGTAGGCTAAAGTTCAGCATGCTATTTGGAGAAATTCACTTCAGATTACTGCTAGAAGTTAGCTACATCTATGTTGTTACTTTCCAGGGAAAATTGGTTGTTGTGCATGCACATTTGTTTCTTTTCAAAAAGTAAAATTCCTGAAATTCTGAAAAATCCTGCAAAATACCTTTAACTAACCGATAGTGATATGAGTACATTAACAGGAACATTGTTTTTAAGAATGAAAGCCTAAACTTGAGTCCTTCAAATATACCTCTTGTCATTGAGCTCAAATCTTTTGTTTTCTCTGTGCTCCTTTTTTCCTAAACAGTATTTGGATGGTCCATATGAAGAGCCGATGATTTCTCTCCTGGAGTTAGTTTTAAACATGCAGTTCAATAATCTTCACGTCTCTGAACTGTTTCTGACCATTCTGAAGACTATAGAGTGTTGAAACAGGACAATGATCCGAAACACAAATCAAAAACGGGACTTTGTTTTGAATACAGCAGCATAATATTAAGGCCTTGAGCCTAATCATAGGGAAAATTTGTAGAACACGCTAAACGGTAGGTTCCCTGTCTAGAAACCAAGAGTACTGCTTAAACTTATTAGCTGTTGACTGAATGAAGAGATCCATGGAATGCTCTAATGTTTGTGATAGCACAAAAGAATCTGGAAATCAGTGACCAATGTGTGATTCTCAATAAAGTAATCTATATTCATAACTCTTTGAGTGAATTAGAAACTTTGTATTTTCCAGTTGATAAGTATAGGCAGATTAAAATGTGTAAAATAATTGATTGTTTTACTGTGCATTATTTATAGACACCCCAGTGAAGCCCAGAAAAACATAATTCATACTCCTGGCATATCTGGGTTTAAAATGATTTTATTTCTGATAGGAGATGAGTCAGGCATTTCTCACAGGAAAATAAAACAATGTAAAAGAGAATGATTTATCCAAAAAAGTTTATTTTTTATTTTTATTTTTTTATATCTGGTTAAGTTATTTATACTTCAGTTGAAAATCAATTGAAAACCCGAATTGGCATTACAGCAGTCAGACTTCCTATAATTACTGGGTAGCTTTTTTCATTTGCAGGTTTTGATCATTTATTGTTGGAGATGACTACTAGGTCTTCAAGCGTGGAAGACCTACTTCCCATCTTTAGCTCCCTCCAGAGTATCTGTCTCTGATGCTGGCTGGGTTACTCCAAATTCAAATATTACTTTAAGTAAAAAGAAACATGTAAGTAAAATAATTGGACCCCGTTGCATACAGTATCTCCAGAATCACCTATTGAAAATTTTCTGTGAAACGTCAATCAAAGTATTTCATGAACAATCTGCCTACTCTTGGATCTTTCTGTTGTGCGTATGTAAAATACTGAAGAAAAAAAACAAAACTATTTAAACTGCAGCTTGAGAAGCTGGGATATCTAGTTTCAATGCTGCTTGACACGACATTAGCTGGCATTTACAAAATGGCCAATTATAGAGGGGTATTCATTTTCCTTGGCACTGATTGGTTGTACCCCCAAGAGCGAAAATATGGAAGACTGTAGATAATAGTTTCTGTGGTGGAGCTGAGACGGTTTTCATCAGGGTAATATAGCATAATATGGTACATATGGAATATGAATTATTTCAGTAGCACATTTGTGTTTTTAAATGGGTCTTATGTATTACTGGATTTTAAATTAATTTAAATTGGGCCTCACTGTGTGTTCTTCAGTTGAAAAAACTTCTGCTTTTGCTTCTTGCGAAATAAAGAAACAGGCTGGCATCGCTAGTTAATAGCATGTCTTATTAAGTCTAAAAAACTAAATCCTGGTAATTTACCTCTCGTGCATACTATGTCCTTGAGAAGTTAACCAGCTTTGTCTACTTGATGTCTGCGTTCTGTCTCCACAGTGATTGGATCTCGTTTTTCACACTGTGTGAGGAAGCTAGGTAGGTATGGAGATGGCATTTATGTTCTTTGTAACAAAAACAAACACAGCAGGTGTTAAGGTGACCTTCGTTGTGAAAGAGGGGAGATGTTTTTCCTCACATTTGGAGCAAGAGAAATGCTGACAAAAATGCTTCAGTGTGAGTTTATTCCTCCCAGAGACTCCTCTCCTCTTCAGGAAAAATCTTGAAGTTTGTTGGGTTTTATTTGAATGTAGGAAATAGGTCTTGGCAAAATATGCAATTCAGATTGGAGCAGAGAAAAAAAGGCCACAAGCCGGATGTTTCCATCCTGCTGATACTTTATGCTGTAACTTTTCCAGACACCCAGTGGCCTGCCAGCTTGTGTTCACGATCATGTACAGTGAACTGGCGAAAGGCTGCAGACTCTGGCACGTTAACTCACGAAAAACAACAGCAAGTCCAAATATTCTTCAGCCCAGCGCCAAACATGGTTGGCTTTATGAAGCGTGAAACGTGCCAGGGTTTTGAAACACAGAATGAACTGAAGCCAAAGTAATTTTGACTCCCACTTGGAACAATATTTCAATTCAGAGCAGCGAAAACGACACTAGACTGGCTTGAAGTGTTCATATTGTGCCTCAACCCATCTGCACAAACACAAAAGCTGCAAATAAAACAAAGAAGCAAAAAACTCAGGAGCGTTGCATTTTAAACCCAGACGACAGTAAAGCTAAAAAATCAAATCAAAATCACTTGTCTTTAAACACTGTGGCTGAATGAAGAAGACGCAACGTTTTCTGCTTCAAGGGCCAGTGAGGTGTTTCAGATTTAGTCAGGTAGCACAGTGATGTAAGTAAGTGTTTAAGGATTACTGTATTTTCTCTAACATACAGTTTGTACAGCAGGATTGCAAGAAACAGTAGGTGTCTGGAAAGGTGCAGTTGGAACACGAAAGTTGCTCTGCTTGGTATGGAACATCAGTCTGGCACCATTTTGGAAAACTCCAAGCTTAGGTAAGCTTAGGGTTAAGGATTTACATTCTTTAGAAAATACACATAAGAGACTTAGCAAAGCTAGTCATGCATACGAGTGCTAAATGCTAATACATGGAAGCTAAAACTGTAAAAATGTAATGTTCAGAAATCATTTTATTTTTTGTTTTAACATAGTACAATTCTTCACACCTAGGATTTAAAACCCACCAGTACTGCAGTCCAAAGAATGCTTTTCAATATTAACATTGCACACAGTGATGATGATATATTAGTGATTTCTGGTCCAGTCCTTCTGAACATTGTTATACTCTTCACGGCCCACTATGAATCTTTTTGACCTACTGTCAATCGGTAAATGGTACCAAAGCTGAACCACCAGACTTATACAGCTGGCTGCCATTAGCTGTTTAAATGCTTAATTGCTGGTAAAATGATGCACTTATATTATGTTTCTATTATCTATTTAATCATTTTTCACACTAATCTGTTAAAGAAGAAAAGCTACATACGACCTCACAAAAGTGAGTACTTCCCTCACATTGTTGTATATCTTTTCTTAGTCAGCTTTTGTGTGGAGTTAGTGGTAAAAAAAATAAAAAATAAATAAAAAACTAAAAATGACTGTGAAGCTATTACAAAGTTTCCATATTTTAAATATCATTTCATGGTATCTGTTAAAGGTATGGCGGAGAATATTTTCCTTCCGGGTGGATCATCTACACTGTTGCATCTGCACTCTCAAGTGTTTATTTGTAGTGATGCGCCATCATCTATTCATTCTACCTCGCAGTTCTCACCGGATCCTTTAAACATGGCTAAGAAAGTTGCAAGAGAAAAGGTGTCTTTGAGGTGTATGAAAAAGAAGAAAAAGGCCTCAGAAGACAAAACCAAGACCATAGTGTTAGGAGATTCTTTCCAAGGATGGTGTGTCCTGGCCACACAAGTTGCGTTCCCCACTTATGCCTCCTTCGCCAAGTTTCTATTCAATAGGTAAGCTAAAGTTTGGGGTTACTTTCTCAGGAGATTGCACAGGTATTGATTTTTTTCTGTGATGTGTGGAAATTTAGCGACGGTCCCTAACCGAAACCATCCGCTTCAGGAGGGAGCCTTCGGGGGCAGTTTATTCGCTCCACAAGCTCAGCTCTCGCTGAGACGCTGGAGGGAATCTTCACTGTAATAAAGCAAATGTGTGTTGAATATTCAATTACCTTCATCCCGATAAGTTTGGCATGTTTTTTGGAGAAATGCATTTCAGATTACTTTTGTTGCCACTGGTTTTGGAATGAAAGGGTATCAAGTTTTTTTGAGGCAACAGCAAATTTACACTATTTCACAAGCTGGACACTGACCAAGGTGTCCTATCTTCAATGTTGTTCCAAAAAAAATATACAATAAACTTTCATGAGATACTGTACGTTGAAATGACCATAAAACCATTTCATTTTAGTTCAGTGAGCAATTATGTCAGAAATACAGACATAATCTATATCTGTAATGTTTTGGTCTTTTCTGGTGAAGAGCTCAGACTATTATATGTGTCGCAGCAGAGGTTGATCAGAAAACCTATGAGATTTAATGTTTTGGCTGCCATGGAGAGGTTTCCTAAACAGCTGCTCTAGAGCTCGAGATTCCACTTGTGTCACAGATGATACTCCAACAGCTGGCTGCATTATTCTCAACATTTCTCACATGAATTCCGTCAAGGGGACTTCAACAAAGAGTCACACTTCAAAGAGCTGATCAGCCTGACTGCAGTGGCACAGCAACAGAAATATCCTTTCCTGAAACACTGCCTGATGCGCAGCTCTCCTGTGGTGTGACCAAATCAGACTCAATTACCTGAGAAATGCCGCACTAACACATTATTAGGAGGTAATCATTATCTTTGTTACAATTTGGGTTTAGGATTAGCAAAGTGTGTGTCAGGATATAATGTTCTCAACCTCTTCAAGCTAAAAAAACCCTAATAGGGACATAGTTGGGTCAGCAAAAGCAGATTTTCAAAGGAATGAGCGAAAGCTGCTCATGACTGTGACACACAGATACTGAAACATCCACCCTGGTCAACGTACAATATTATGACTTCAGATGTAATAAAACAAGAGAAAGATTTTTCTTGCTGGTTAAAGATAAAGGGCTGATAAAGCATCAGGCAAAAAATCCTTCTTGGCTTTTTCAAACGGTCCTCTTCAAAATCATAAACTCTACACCTACACACTAGTTCAGGGATGGATTGAGTATTGGTAGGACAAATTGCAAGATTGTAATGTTTGGGTAAAAAAAATTATATATATATATATATATATATATATATATATATATTAATGTCATATTATATTATTAAATATTATTCCAAGATGTTGGTATCCATTTTTGATTTGACATATTTGTGTTTGTGGAAACATACAGAACAACTCATTTTAGCATCACCAGGCTTCCTTAGATGATTAGAAAAGGTGGAATACATACTGAGCTGGTACTCCAGTAGATAACCAGTTAGAATCCCATTAGGCTCCAAAGGAGGGGCCCAGGCCAGAGAGACAGAGTCCCTCATTACGTCTGTGACCCTCAAAACTGCATTTCTCTCTGGGACTGTGAGGCAGACAACAAAACAGAAACAGTTAGCAGCAGCAACCCACTTTCTGGGTTATTATTAGACCTTTCCTTCACAAGCTGGGAATCAATACGGCTCATGCTGCTTTTCCACAATCCTACCTCCCTCTGGGGTTTTGAAGTTGACCGGATGGCTGCCTGGACCGTTGCCCCGCCCGTTGAAGGTCATGACGATGAGGCTGTACTCAGAGAAGGGTGTCAGGCCTGGCACCGTGGCATGGGTTCGATCCCCCGGGAACGTCAGCGAGTATTTGTTCCCGTGGCTTTTCTTCGAGTCTACCAGACTCCGCAGACGCCACCAGTTTATCTAAAGCAGAGGACAGACGCTTTCTACATTATGCGTATGCATCTGAGCAACGGATGCTAAAAGAGTTGTCCTGAACGAAAAAAAAAAAAACCCTGAATGGGTGAATGTAGAAGGCAGACTGGGGCATTGGAAGCAAATGTTCAGTGCAAGGTCGCAACCCACTCTTCTTTAACTGTGACTGAGAGCAAAGCTGTGTTTTTAGAGCCATTACCCTGTAGCCTCCCAGATGTCCGTGCAGCTTGTCCTTGTGCACTCGTGTCCAGGTAACATTGACCGCTGAGCTGTTCATCACGTCCACAGCTACATCATCAGGCGCAGCCGAGGGAACTGCCAAGGCAAACACACAGTGAAATCAGTAATAATCTCTGAATGCTTGCGGAAAACCAGGTCAAAAGAGACGAGGGTATTCTGAGGAACTCTGGAGTCAGCTTTTCTAGAAAAACTGAAGGATATACAAAAACAAACACATACATTTTTCACAATTGTTTTTTGAGTGGACATCTATAGAAAAGTGGCTACAGGGCCTAAAGAACAACACCTGAACTAAGGAGTCAACACTACTTTACTGAAAGCACACAAAACTGAATAGGTGTTATGACCTGAGGTGACTTCCACGGGACAAGTCCAGAAGAATGCTAAACACAGGAAGTACAGGTTGGTGTGACACCACTTTTTCAGTCTCAGAGTAGATCATACACTACCCACACTCCTCCAGGGCATCATATTAAAGTTCAGACCCAATACCCAAAAACGAGGCAGCTGTACTATTAACAACATGACAAAAAGTAAATAAAAGAAGCATCACCACAGCATGATGCAGCCATCACTATGCTTCATAGCAGGGAGGATGTGTTCTGGGTATTGTGCACTTATCTGACAGCAACACCTCAGAAGATCAAATAAACACAGAACTGTGTTGAGTGCAGCACATCACCATCAGGACTATAAATGAAAGGAGTAAATAAGGCCTGTATTTTCATACAATGTCCAGATCTGTTAAGTTATTTATTTTAGGTTTAAAAAGGAAGAGGAAGACATTTAGGTTGCACCATTTGGATAGTGACTTAGTTACAGTTTTCTCAGTTTTCTCATTGTATCAAATCCTTTTTTTTCTTTAGTCTCACACCATTGTATTTTTTCATGAAAGCAACCCTTTCTTTGCAAAAAATGAACTGTTTTGTTTCCTATCATTTTTATGAGTTTAAAGTCCTGCAAACGCTCCAACATTTAAGTGATGCATGAGCAGTATCTCTATCATCATAATGTGATTCATCTTTAAGCGTATAGTTTTAGTCAGTCCAGACTAAGCTTGGCTGAACTTCTTTTGCAGGCCAATACACTAGTTGCGACTTTTCTCAAAGTCCAGCTTGGATCGATGAAAATGTATAAAAGCACCTGATGCTCACTGTTAAGTATGGTGGGTAGGCCTGTAATGCTGTGGGCCTGTCTCTCCTCCAAAGACACAGGGTAATTTATCAGAGAGCATGACATCATTAAATAACGATAATTTAAAACGATGTAGCCTCTGAAAAATATATTTGACAGGAGGGTGTTTTAAGTTTACATTTAATATTTATCATCAGTGAAACATGGCGAAGGCAGCATCATGCTTTGAGAATACTTTTCTTCAGCAACAATTTGATTAATCAACTGTAATCTGTAATTCAGCATACCTACAGGTTTCTACTAGTTAAAATGAATACTTTTAAGACCTTCTTAGGACCATTTAAATAAAAATGAATACCTATTTCACAGCCCTAGTGGCAAAGAAAAACAAAATCCTTGCATTTGTGTTCATTTATTTCTCAATCAAAGAACATTTCACACACCAAGCTCAATGTGACCACTGTACCTTCTTGCATATTGTCTGACTCCATCTCTTTGTTCATAGGGAATTCATATCCACCTGCCGATGTGATGACTTTGGTTTAAATAGCTATACCAAACTTGGCTATGTAGGTCGTTTTGTCAGGACCACAAGTAAATATGTTACTGATGTTGGAGTCAGGGAAAATGCCCCTGAAAACCTCTGAGATACCCATCCCTCGTAAACTTGGTGTTTGGCGACGGTGTTAATAGTCCACAAAACTTCGGTTATCATTGTTGGAGTGGACCCAAAAGCTCTGTGCAGATCCACTAGTTACAGTTGTGGCTGGAAGGGCTGCAGTTCTAGCAGCTAGCTGGCTAACCGTAGCAGCTTGAAACACAACAGTGATGGAAGGAGTTTGTTTTTTTTTCCTTTAGGAGTGGTCATATGCTGGCTTGAGAACACTACAGCTTTCACGCGCATTGTACCTAGCTGAATCCTTTTTTTGCATATGCTGCAAAAAGACTCAAAAACATTGTTGTCCACTGGTTTTAAACAATGACAAAAAGAGTTTTTATTCAGCCAAGCTTCACTGAATTTGCATTTCCCCATAAATATTAATTATTTTTACGGTATTAATTCCAAATTAATAAATTCAATGTTTTTAAGGCTTTTTAAGACCCTGAGGGAACTCTGTAAATATTTTTAACACAGGTTTTCTTCCTGCTGAATAAATTAGATTTTTTTTTTCATGTCAGGTTACGCTCCAATACCAAAGGCTCAATTTACTTATGATAGATATTACACAACACGACAAGAACTGGCTGTAATGTCACCTCACTAAACAGCTTCTTCCTACACCATGACGTCACCTAAAATTTAAACAGTGTGACTTTCATCAAAATGCTGCTGGGGTACTTACAGTCCTCTCCTGAGAAGCCGCTCACTATCCTGGGCTCAGGGCCCCAGCCCTGGTTGTTCTTGGCTTGGATCTTGACTTCATACGGAACGAACGTGGGAGTGTTCTGGACCACAAACGAGTGCCTCTTCACTGTGTGCTCCTTCCAGTCCTCCTCTACATCCTGTCGCCTGTAGCTCACCTTGTACTCTACGCCGGGACCATTGTGCTCGATGGGTAACAGCGGCTGGGTGTTGGCAGACAGAAAGGAACTAAATGGGTGTTTCTTAATGTCAAAGTGCCTCGCCTACCAAGGAGGCGCTTTGACATTGAGAGTGTCATTGATACATTTCATGGATGTCACCAGTTAGTGTCAAATCCCAGTGTGTGTAGGATTTAAAAGACAAGCATGCTCAGTGAGCTGCACATGGCGCCGCGTGAGAATTTCATCCTGGCGTCTAATAAAACAACAGAGGCCGTGATGTGGTCCAGTGGTGAGGCTTTTATTTGATACAGAGCTTGAAGATGAAAAGCTTCATCTCCTCACAGAAGTCAGAGAGGGAGAAATAAAATAAGATGCCATTATTCACAAAGGCAAATCATTAACAGTGTGAGAGCTCAAATCCACAAATCGGGGGCTACATTACTGTGACAGGGCAAGCAGATAATAAGTGAAAGAGAGATTCATCTTGCTTCAATAAAGCGAAATGGATGACTGAGAATGCTAAAAGATTTTCTTTTCACAGCCTTTCCTTTTGCGTTCTAATCAAAGGATTGGAGCTGCTTTCAATAGAAACATATTCACAGTGATCCTAGAAAAGAGGTTTTCTTAAGATCTCCACTGCACACAGATATACAGCAGAAGTGGACCAATTCTGCTTCTTCAATTATTGTTGCTCGCAAATTAAACATTGATAAAACTTCACCTCTGATCGCTAAGAGGAATTCAATGAACTGAAGCGGAAGAGGAAAATTCACTATGCAAAAGTAGGACGAACGGCAGAATATGGGAGTAACAGGGTAATAAAAGGCCAGGCACTGCTTCTTACCTCCCAGTTGATATCCATTTCATGTGGCAAATGACCTTCGATTTTAATATTTTCTGGATTCCTGTCAGGGGCTGTACAAAAGAAGGAATATAGATTTTTGTCAGCATTGTTAGTGGAAGAAATCTGCAGTGAAAGAGGTGCACTAGAGAGCCGATTTTCAACAAGAGTGGATTAAATTATACGGCAGGTCTGGACGTTTTAAAGCTGATCAAGCTGTGGCCTGGAATAAACACAGAGAAGAGGGGTGCCTCGGACCTGACGGGGGGGTCTTGTATCTCTCGGAGGGCTCGCTGGGCGGTCCTGCTCCGATGGCACTGACGGCGTACACGCGGAAGCGATACTCAACGTGACCGTGGAGTTTCAGGACGGCGGAGTTGTGGTTCCCGGGTACTCGGAGCAGCTGCTTCCAGTTTCCTGGCTCCCACTTGTTTTCCTCGTACTCGATGATGAACTCTGTTGAGAGGCGGAGAGATAATCAAAGAGGGCCCCCTTCCCAAACCACTGCTTATCTAACCCGCACTACCCATAACCCGCTCCTGGCTTCTCCGCTCCTCTGGGAAACCAACCAGAATTCATGCTCGGATGAATCAATAATGGATTTATATTGTACAAGATTTTATCAAACAATTCTATTATGCATGCAGCATGATGAGCACAAATGTGTGTCGTATTGATACCGTTCACGCCTTGCTGCTTTTGATGTGCCGTGTTCTGTGTTTGTGTTTACACCTATGTACCTGTAGGGGAGCTGTTGTGGTCGTCCCCTGGGATCCATTTCAGCTTCACGCTTTTACTCTTGTGCTCAGATAAAACCAAGTTCTCAGGAGCATCGGGGACATCTGAAAATCGACCCGAACAAACAGCTTTAGTTAAAAAAAACAACAACAACACACAGGCATCATTCTCTGCAAGCAACAAAAGGCCAAAGCAGCGAATGTTCAATCAAGCTGTCCCGAGAGTCAGAGGATGCGGAACGAGTTGAATCGCGGCTGCTCTGTGTTTTCGGTTATGAGATGTCGCTGATATCTCTGAGTAGGGCTGGGGGCTTGTTTGGGGGAGGGGGGTGGCTGGTCCCTTGTCAGACACGCTGCTGCGTAAATAAAGGCAGGCATTGGGTTTTCTGACATTCTGATCCTCTCAGAAGTAAAATCTGCTCTGGAGGTTTTATTATTTATTTTTTTTTCGTGCTTTGGCCCAGAGAAGAAACGGAGTGCCATCGTTTGCTCACCTAACACCATGAGGAAGGCTGAAGCTGTGTCTCTGTCCACCGGAGTCTTCGCCACACACCGATACACGCCCTGATCTCTGTGGCTGACGTTCATGATGTAAAGGTTGCCATCCTCCATAATGTATCTGTTGACAGAAACAATGAAATAATTTTTCAATTCACTTTTATTAATATAGTGCCAATTCACAACAAATGTCATCTCAGGGCACTTTACAACAAAAGTCATTTCAATGCAATTATACAAACACCCCAAGCAGTTAAAAGTTTCCTATGACATAACAATACTATCTGTATTTATTAGGGGTGCACAGATAACGATACTACTATCGGGTATCAGGACGATATCGTTCTAATGTACAAATACTCATTAGCTTTCATCGATACCCTGTACCTATACCAATTTTATTGCATCCAATGTTAAACCCTGCAATAATATCACAAAAAAATATGTATTTTTCACTTGAAATTTTAGTTTTGTGGTCATTTCTATTAATATTTTATTTTGTATCTAATTTACCATTATTTGTTATAACAAGCAGAGAAGAAAATAAAACCTGTCTTCAAATGCATTGCATGTTGTCGTGTGGTAGAAATATTGGCATTGGTACTCTATCAGCAAATACTCAGAACCAAGTATTGGGTTGAAAAAAAGTGGTATTGTTGCATCCCTAGTTTATATACCTCTAATGTTTTTGCCTTTGAAGATTTTATTAAATTAAGTAATATGATGGATGTTATGTTATCTTATTATTTTAAGCAATAAAAATCTGACAAGTGAGCCATTCATATTAATTCACTGTCTATCCTCTGAACCATTAATAAAATCCAGTGCAACCAATAAATCTCATGATTAAGTTCACTGTTGCGTTCTAGAACTGCTGGAGTAGCTATCTTACATTAGTTCTGATTTGATTAATCATTTTTGTTGTATTGATTAATTATTTTCTCCGGTTTTGGATGATGGAACTATTTTTTTCTTTCACTTTTGTATTTTCAAACACTTGTTAGGATGGTTAACTCTGGTAACAAGGTATTGTTTTTATAACTAGGAAGAGTTACATAGCATCCCAAAAGCTCAATTAATACCTGAGCAATGAACATACATTGAGTTGAAATGGAGGCTTAATGGATGTAGAGCAGCGAGAGAAGTAAGAAGTTCAAACTATATCTTCTGTCCATCACACAACCATAATACCTCTGACTAACCATACAGTCAGAGGAGGAGTGGCAAAAGAAAATAAAGTGGATTAGCAGTACTTGGCAACAGGTGATGGTGTCATCAGTTACTCTGAATATCATCTCTGGTTTCTGGATATTGAGGTGTAAGCATATCATGACTGTCATACAGCAACAGTCTTCAGTCAGAGGCCTCATTAGATTTACTGCAAGACTGACTGTTAAGAAAACATTTAATTTCCCCTTTGGAATAAACATTATTAGTATTTTTCATATTGAAATGGAGCACAACTATATGTAATTGAATGTGCTTATCCATGTGGCAGTCCTGTGAAAGCAGACAGGTCAGGGATACACTTAAAGGGGAAGTTTGTTTTGTTTTTTTGTTGTCTTTTTTCAATCTGGACCTTATTTCTAGCAAGCATTACATTAATTTACTCACCAAGACGTTTATATCTATTTGCGATCAGCGAATATCCACATAATGGAAGTATGCAATTTGGAAACACGTAAACTCGAAATATTGTTGTTTGCAGAAGTGAGTTCCGTCTAACTGATCACAGTAGAGCACAGAGTAACAGTGCTGCTCAGACTACAACCGGGATGGAGCATGGCAGTGATGTCATTGAAATCACAGGTTTGTGTAGTTGGATTAAAAAGTTGTAAAACACCCCAAAAGACAACAACAAAGCACCTCAGATATGCTCCAAATTCAGGGGAATAGCACAAGTGATTCATAACAAAACATTGGTCAAATGAAGGAGTTTTGTTACAGATAAAGCCTTATTTCAAGGCTGCACATTTGCTGCCCCAACAACTCCCATTATATGGATTTACGCTGCTCACAAATGGATATAAACTTATCCCAAAAGACTCCAAGTGGTTCCAAACATGTCTGGCTGAGTAAATAAATGTATTGCATGCTATAAATAAGGTCCAGGTTGAAAAGAATTAACTTTTACCGTAAGATTAGGTTGTTATCACCAGGAGACTAAATTTGTCTTTTAAAACTAAAAATATCCAGTCTACACATGATGCCATTAATGGTTCTTTCATAACTTATAAGAGAAACCACTGCGTCAATTTGGTGATATAAACCTGTCAATAAAACCTAAACAGCTATTCTGCTCTGACTAAAACCAGGCAGCAGTTTTGTAGTTAGTCTAGAAAATGCTTTAATCAGTAAACCATCCAATAAAGTTCAGGGATCTGCTTGTCTATTTTATTTTGTTGTTTATTATAACCGTTACCATTATATTGCCATTGTTGTTGATATGACATGCAACTTAAACAGCTGCTGTCACTGTGTGGAAAGTAAAAAACTATGGTCTTAATATGTTTTGACCTACATGCAGAATGCTGCGTGGTAGAAAACTCCACCGTACATCACTCTCAACACTAACAGCTGTGAAAGATGTTGGAGGTGGATTCATGCTGTTTTTCTTGTCTTAGATAAGCAGGGACAGGTTACTTAGTTATGATGGTAAAATGGATGGAGCTAAATAGAGGGTAATCCTGGAGAAAAACCTGTTAGAGCAGATGACCTTCTAGCAGTCAGGACATCCCAAAACGTTTATAGATATAATGCAATGGTTCAGTGCAAATCACAGTAGGGTACAGTGTTAGTACAGCCCTAAATTGAAATAAGAATCTACTATTTAACAAAGACTCACAGCAGTGAAAGGCTGTTCTACAAAATATTGACCCAATACACATTTATGCCACACTTTCTCATGTTTTATTTGTACAAGAATAAAACAATATACAAAGCAAAAAAATATGGATTGTTTGCTCTCTTTTTCTGGAGCTTCGCGTTAGTCACATAAAACTCTCTTTAAATATCTTTATGCATTTGTATAAAATATGAAATAAATTCAAGTGCTACGAATATTTTGCTGAGCACTGTGAGGTAGAAGGAAAACTACTATTTGAGGCATGACTAAGTTAGAAAAGTTTTAAATATCGACAAAATCCTGTATCTTACCTTGAATTCTCGGTGTAGTTGAGTGCTATCTCTGAGTTATCTTTCTCCCACAGGAGCTCAAAGTCATTGCTGAAGGACTTGTCGTACTCAGCCAGGCAGGAGAGCTGGGCTGTGGTGCCTTTTAAGATCTGCAGGTCCTCTGGGGCCACCATTATTCTAGTGGGATCTTCAGCAGGAAGGACGAGTTACTATTTCTGCAAAAAATGTTGCAGCAGCTCCCAAACATTGGGAGCTGCTGCAAAAATGTTATTTGCAAAAGTATGAGTGTTTACCTTTTATGTAAAGCATGGCATCGACGGCGGATGATCCCTCTGTGTTTTTAGCCAAGCATGTGTACTGTCCCGCGTCGTCTTTCTCCACCCTGTAGATCTCCAGCGAACCGTTGTCATGAAACGTAAACCTGGGATCCTCAACCGATTCAGGGGAGTCATCCTTGCTCCTAAAAACAGAAGCAAAAACAAAAACTGAGGAAATGGTCTTTGGGATAATTTCAGCATAAATAAATAAAAACCTGCTGGAAGAAAATGCACACATACAGTGCCTTGCAAAAGTATTGGAACTATTCTACATTCTTTCATCTTCACCAACAAGACTCAATGTGTTTTTTTATGGGATTTTCTATGATAGCCCAACATAAACAGTGTATATTTATAACTTGGGATGAAAATGATTTGTGGTTCTTTACATATTTTTATAAATAAAAAACCAGAATAGTGTGGAATATGTTTCGATTTAGCGAACCCAGGGTTCCCACTCGAGGACATTTCCAAGACATTTTCAGCTGATTGGTCTGTCTTTTTCCAGGTTTCCCAGGAAGCGTGGGAACCCTGGAACCCCGAGTTGATGTTTAGTACTTTGGGGTATTTCTCCACCAGTTTGGTGAGCTTTCAATTGTAATTTCCAGAACATAAAACATCAGCAACAATCAGCAGTAGCTTGGCATATTTAGGCAGTTTTCAGAAAATTGTAACAGAACAGGATATATATGCAGCAGCCTCTGAATGTTATGAAAAAATAAATAAATGGAGTAACTTTCAAATATAACAAAACTGTTTTTTTGCTGTCTTTTTCAGAAAATTGTATATAACATTATGATGTTACGTATTTCTGAAAAATACTGTATTAAAAACCGTTTTATCATAAACATATTTCTGAAAACTAATGAATAAATATACAGTATCATGCCCTGTGATGGACTGGCGACCTGTCCAGGGTCTAACCCGCCTCTCGCCCGTTGACAGCTGGAGATAGGCACCAGCACCCCCGCGACCCATTAAGGATTAAGCGGTTAAGAAAATGGATGGATGGATGGATACAGTATCATTCAGGAAATGCATGAAATTGATTTTTATACAGCACCTTTCAGAAATATATATGTAACAAAACATAATTTACACTTCCATTTGTATGTCACTTGGATGTGGTGTGTGTTAGTCACACACTTACATTTGTCTCCCACTCCTGAGTTTCTGTACCCTGGGTTGAATATTTTTAACAGCCATAATGATACCTCTCTCCAGCTGAGGGTCTGTTTCTCTGTTTGATCTTTATGTGTCAGAGCTTATTAATTATGAGCTCATGAAAGTATGGCACCACGTGTAACAATATTTTAATTTTCCGAGACAAGAAAATAAGATAAGAGATAAGATTTGGGACTTTCAGTAATTGTCAGTTATGAGGAAAAAAAACAAAAACAAAATTTCATGTGTGTGATGAATTACCGTATTTTCCTTACTATAAAGTGCACCTGATTATACGCTGAAACATCTTATTTTAGGGAAAGATGTACAAATAAACGATTAAAAGCCACAGCTGTTTTAACATTTAATTACCATATGCTACTTTGTTTTTTATTTTCCATGAGAGTTTATACATGAAAACGTGTTTTTCGCAAAGTGTCTTGATAATTTTTGTCTGTTCAACTTTTTCTTTTATTCTTTGCACAAAGTTTGTCCTCTCTCTGTTTCTGTTTTCAGGTGTTCTTAAAGGCACCATATCCCTTGTAGAATCCATAGTTGTGGCTTATAGTCCGGAAAATATGGTTGGTTGGTTGGTTGGTACTAACCTACCTACCGACCTACCCAACCCCTTCATCCATGACATTTACTTGCGATACATATGGATTAACTTAACATGCAGTTAAAGTAAAAATCAATAAATTTTGCAACTTATTCAAATATTGCAATGTGGAACTTATTGCTTTCCATTCACACTGCGATCCAAATTGTTAATATTTTAGTCATATATGTAAAAAAAATACTTTACTTGTGTGACATATTTAGATTTGAGCTCCACATGCTGCGGGCTAAACTTTCCTTATCTAGTTGAAGTATCTTCACTTCATTCACGGCTGATCACCTCCAGCCACAGATCTTGTGTTCAGGTGCAGCCGTGAGGATGTACTGCAAATTATGAAAACAGCATAATCAATAATGTTTACCAATGTTTCCTACACAATATGCCTCTGACAGAAACTGTGGAGTATATTAGCACTATTGTAGCAGATGAGGCAGAAATTAGAAATCCAGCTGAGCTTCCCAACTGTTACAAGGACAATTTGGAAGAAACAAAATGAAGATTTTATGTAACTTAGATATTAGGCTCATATTTGTCTTCATAAACATGCATATTTAAAAAAGTGTATTCTTTATAATAATTAAATGGTTTAAGGGCCCAGTTATGGGTCCGTCCTCCACCTTGAGCCAAGGACAACTGTCCTGCTTGCCCCCCCAAAGTCGGTGACCATGTACGTACTGTTTTCTCCCAACCCATAGTGTTCAGTATGTAGGTCAGAACGTTTAGTTTTGATCTCATACCTGCGTTACAATGGAACTTTGGCTTTTAAAATTGCTTTCATATTTACATACACTATATTTATATACACTTCCTTCAGTTCCACACTTTTTAGATGCATTATCTAGAGTTGTCCTGTCAACAGGTTCCTCTTCCTGAGCTGCAGATCAATGGAGCATCTCCAGAATGATTTATTTTCTGCACAACAGTATTCAGAATATTGGTTCATACTCTAACCCTGCTGTAAATCTCTCCATAACCTGCTCCGTTTCTCATCCTTACTGATACCAATTGTTTTCTAGTTTTCTCTAACAACACACTGAAACTGTCACAGAACAGCTAGAAGGGTTTTCAACTACAAACAGTTGGAATTATTGTTCAGAGGCCTTCTACTGGTTGCACTGGATGTCATGTAGGTGTTTAACGGTCATGGAACCTGGAAATAAAAGCAAGTCATACGTTCCTGTGGTTCACTTTTTTAAGAAAAACAATATATTTTCATCAGTCTATTTGATAAAAAATCACTACGTCAAATTAAAGTTTGCATCCTTCAAAATGATGATATGTATCAATACTTGTGCAAGGCTCTGCAGGTAGCGTTTTAGCAGGTATCTGACTAGTAAGGGACAATATACATTGACCTGCTGGGACTCTACTGCTCCCTGCTGGTGTGTGGGCTTACCAAGTGATTGCTGAAGGAGGGGAGCTAAAGACCTTACAGTGCATCATCACGCCCTTCCCTTCCACTGCAGAGTATTCCTCCCCATCATTGGTCAGAATCATGGGCTGGAGATCTGGAAGGAGGACAGTGATCGGTGGTCAGTGTTTCAAAAATCAGAATTGGGTTCACTGTGTAGAAGTCCAAAACCAGCGGCTGGTGAGATTAGAATCCTAGTTTTAAACCTAATGAAGCAGCAAAGGACTGATGTATGAGGTAACAGCATTGTTGCCATATGTGTGTATTAACTACAGGTCCCTTTGTGGAAGTGAAATAAATGACTCGGCAGTCTGGTTGTCCAAAATGCGAAAATGAAATTAAAGCAGAAAAAAATATATTAATGAGCTGGTGGAGTACATACACCTTATCAGTTTGAGCCACAGCCTCCCATTAAAATGCTCCTTTTTTTGTTTACTGAGGCAGCAGCCGCGACTTGGTATTCAGAGGCTGTCCACCTTTATTAACTTCTGTGTCACGGAGCGGAAACTCCACACAAAGACAGAAAGTAACGTTCCGTGTTTGGTGTTTTATCTGCACTCCTACGGCGGCATGTGTTCCGTCTTATAGCGGCGAAATGTGCCCAGAATCTAGGGCGGACTTGTTAGCATATAAATGGCAGAGAACAGAAGCTTGTTGCTTCTCGTGGGGAGCTGTGAGGCTGAGTGAAATGATACAGTTAGCAGACAGCTCCCCTTTCCCTGGGCTCCTCACTGCTTTATGGGCATATGCCAGCATGGCCGCCAGCTCTCAAGCTCGACACATCAGTCAGCAGCCTGTAAATGACTCCCTGCAAACCCCGACACATCTTCACAGAGGCTGTGAAAGAGAGACTTTGCAGAGATTTCCCTGCGCGTTGTTTTTTTCTAATGCACTTGAGAAGAAGCTGATAGTGATGGATGACACTGAACTGATGGAAACTGAAAGCAGCAGAAGTTGTTTCTACTCACTCATGATCATGATGTTGGCGTTGGAGAGAAGGCTCCCGTGTCTGTTTGACACCTCGCACTGATAGACGGCACTGTCAGAAGCTTTGGCGTTATGTATAATGATGGTATCGCCGAGTGTCTTCCTGTTGGCCGCTGGGGAATCTGCAACGGAGCAAAAAATAAAAAAAATTTTCTAGATAAGTAGTTCTCAAAGTCTCGGTTGGGAACCCCGAGTATGTAAAGCGTGGGGTCATGAGTTCATCTTCACAAATAACCTAAAACGTTAAAAGTGCCCAAAACTGTGCCATATGTTGCATCTTCTGGGTAAAATAAATAACTGTACTGTGGTTGGATTCTGCGTGTATGGGGCACAACTTCACGTCAATGACTCAACGCAATCTGTTAGGATTCCTTACATAGAAAACTTTTACCTGGAATGTGTGTATAGTTGTATTGTAAAGAATTTTCTCAAGTTGTTTATTTGCGTTATATAAATGAACTAAATTGAGTTGAATTAACTCTTCATTGATTAATAAACATTTCTCTTAAACTAAGCTTAAAGTGACAATGTGTCATTTTTGCAGTACATCTTTCAAAATAGCCTTCAAAATATTATGAAATAATAATTACGTAAAGCATATTAACTGTAAAATGTTGGCGATATTGTAAAATATGACTTTAAAAATCAGTTTTAAAATATATAGGCGCGGGTCCTCTTTTCAGGGGGGAGCCATATTAGATGCCATCTTTACTTCTACAAGAGCCCGACGCTTGTTTTTTTGGGGGGGTTTTAACACAACTTTGTTGACAACTATGTTTTGAGTCACGCTCTCCCCGCCTGCTACAGGAAGTTTGAATCAGTAGCTAACCTGGAGCTCACACACCGGGCGCTAGTTACCTAATCACAGAGTGAAATGGCTGACCATACGTATACTTCTCACGGGCTTCCGTTGTTAAGTTTCTTACTCAAAGACAGAGATACCGCATGCTTGCGATAATTTAGGTATGCACTGCCCCCTACTGGCCGAAAATTACACACTGTGCCTTTAACAATATGTGTGTTGGGACACGTTTCTGTATGGGAATGTTACGGGTGCACATCGTGCGTAATCATCTAATGTATCTTTTTGAATACGCCATCTTATGCTCACCAGTAACCATGACAGTGATGAAACCAACCTGTCATGTGACATATTTGTGTTTACAGCATTCCATTGGTTATTTGATGCAGCAATCATCAAAATTCTGCGCTATGAGTCGTTCGAATGACAGAGAAGCAGGAAGAACCATGGATGAACGTGACTTTCCATCCATCAGCTATTGGCTGTAGATGTGCCATATAGTAGGGAGAACTCGGATCAAGGAGGGTATCTTTCAAAAACTAACACTTCAAGGCATGCAAAGTAAAATTTGTAGGTTTTTGTCAGCAACTTAGTGACGTATATACAACGGAGTGGAAGAAGAATGAGGTTTACAAATTTAGGATGTGCATTTTTGCTGTTTATGTGCTTTTTTATGGGCTTTATTATTGTTGTGAACAAGCTACTATGTGGAGGACTTTATTCAGACCCCAACAGGCGTAAAAAGACAGTTTTTGTTTGAGATGGATTAGTTTTGTCACATTATTGGACTATGAAGGGGTAAATTGCACATTTTATCTCCTTCGTAGGTGTGTGGGATGTTTGTGTGTGTGTACACTTATAATTGTATCTGTGATTGACATATAATTTTAGAATCACAAGACTGTTTCTAATGATGTAAAACATGTCATAGATGTTAGAAGTCCAAATATCAGTTAATTTAAATGAGGAAGTGGGTAGGGCCCATTTCAGGGACTGTTAAGGTCTTAAAACCACAAAAAAATTCCCATAATGTTGTTTAGACTCTGATCCAGAAGGAAGATCAGAAGTGACCACAGTAGAGCCCATAGTGATACAGTCCACCTCCTCTTCCATGTGTTGCTCTTCACTGTCGGTCAGCTGGCTGAAAGGAGGCTACTCACTTAAAAAATAAATGATACCCCACTTTTCCTCCTGTCATTATGCCTCATGATGAGCTTCTGTTTCCTGTCTGATTACCTCCCTTATTTCATCTGTGATCCTCACTACTTAAGGTCCCCTCTGTCTCCACTTCCCTGCCAGATTATCAAAAGCTGCTGTGTCAGCATAACTCCAGCATTCCCCAAATTTTACTTTCTGTTTATGACCTGTGTCTAGCCCCTGTCTTTTCACTTAGTCCCTGTCAGCTCTGTTTACTTCTCTCTGATTTCTGGACACCGACCCCCTCGCTTAATTCACAATGAGAATCTCCTAGTTGTCCTCTACATTATCATTTACCTCTATGTCTACAGAGGAATTGGTCGATCTGATGATGGTTGTGCCATCTGGTGAGCTGTTGCCAGGCTCAACTAAAGTCTCATCAGTCAAATAAACACATGGCAACCTCAGTAGGTTTCAACCATATTCCAATCCAACCAATGAAACACTTTTTGTCAGGGTTTTTTTTAAAAGTTTTTTTTAGACTCTAAAACTATTAAACAAATTGAGAACTTTTAATTACTTTTATGCAATTAAATCCATTACAGCTACATTTAAATGCAGGCCTAGAGAAAGACACGCTTTTATTGCTTGATTGCCGCAACTATCCTAAAATATACTTGCATCTGTTTAGCAGAAGCTAATTTCACCAAACTTCTGGTTATGGCGAGGCAGCACCACAGCTTTAAAGGCGAAGCATCAGGAAAATACACAATCCTTCCCAGCTCTATATTAACCAGATCATGTGGGAAACACGCATACAATTTTATATGGAGAGCATTTTAATTTTCTCGGTTTTCCAACACTCCTTTCGTTAGCTTTATGGAAAAAAAAGAGAGACATTTTTTTCCATTTTTAGTTCATAACGTTTAGATTGAAATTACTGTTTGTGTTGCAGTACTGACCCTGCAGAAGTTCACCGTTCACCCTCCATGTGAGGGTGGGGTCTGGGAGCCCACGAGCGGCGCACTTGATGTGCACATCTGAGCCGATCATACTGAGCTGGCTCTCTGGTTGTGACACCCACTCTGGAGGTCCTGGGAACACACAGTAAGCATGATGTTTTCAAACTGTCAGAGTAAAGGAGACATTGCAGACGGAGACAGAGAGAGGGGGACAATCACACCTATTCATTGTGTATTATACAGTGGAAAGTAAACACTGTTTCTCTCCGAGGCCTGCTGACACGGACTCACAAAGAAACATTTCTCCCCAGAGTGAATCTCAGCTTAACACAGGGATAAAGTCTATTTCTGTTCACATGCTTTCATTTTTTCTGCTCATAAAAAGGCCTTCCTCATAAACTAAAGAGCCAACACTTATCTCATTATATGCTCTAACTATAACAGCAGCTCAGAGTAACTTAAAAGGACATCTGCGTAGATGAATAGCAGAGCATTTATAGTAAAGTGCTTGTCATGGTGGTTCTTTCTTTGTACATTCAGCAGATTTTCAGTGACGTATGTGGTGCAAAGTGCTCCAGACCTTCATATTTTTCTATCATTAAAATATTTAATTATCTTCTGTGACATACAGTTATTGAGAAAGGATTTTTGTGACCCTCAACAGAGTTATTGGAAAAATTAAGCACACCTGCTATTGAATTATGTACAATAACTCTTAGCACCAGTAACTTCAAACAGACACTTTCTGTATTACTTTATCTGTCTGTCACATCATAGTAGAGGGAAGTTGGCAGACAGTACTTCAATTTATCAAGGTTTTGGGCTATTTTCTTTTTCACACAGTTCGATGAAGGTCCTGCCGGAATTTTTCAATCAGGTAGAGGTCTGAACTTTAATTCTTTACTGAGACATTCTGTTGCAGATTTGCAGCTATGTTTCTCATCATTGTCTGCAAAGCTTCCGCTGTCAGATTACTGAAAGAATGTTTAAGTTAGGGATGCACCGAAACTGGTATCGGGCCGATTCTGTTCTAACGTACTAGTAGTCGTTAAAGTTAATCAACACCAATGTATTGCATGCAGTTTCCCAGAATGTGGAAACTCTGCAATAATTTCATAGAAAATGTCTATTTTCCACTTGAAATGTTAATTGTGTGGTCATTTTTATTAATATTTTAGTTTTTATCTAATTCACCATAATTTATTGTAACAAGCAGAAAATAAAATAAAACCAATTCACTGCATTTTCGTGTGGTAGTATCAGCACTGGTATTAGTAAGTAATCAGATCCAAGTATCGGTATTGTATTGGTTTGAAAAGAAGTGGCATCGTTGCATCTCAGTTTTGACATAGAAAACTAAATAGACTTCATCACACCAACATCATTGAAGGACAGAGAACCTTGAAAGTAACGTGAGCAATCTAACCATGAAACATTTGAACAAAAGTTTAGACTAGGGATGTTCGATATTGGCTTTTTTACCGATATACCGATATAGCCTTACTCATAATTTCCGTTACCGATATAAACCGATACGGGGGGACCCTCCATCATAAAAAACAAAAAATACTAAACTGTTTTAGGTAACCACAATGAAATATCTTGTATCATGCATACTTGAGCTTTAAAAATTTAGAAAATGCAATAAGCACTAGAATTTTAGTTAGGCAACTGAAAAAGGTGCCATTTTTATTTTGTCTTCAAAAGTAGCTGGAACATTTTCTCACACAGAGAATACTGACAAAGGCCCACCACTCAGGACAAATTTCTAATTTTAGAAAATGTAACCAACATTATACCTTTTTAGCAGTGAGGTAAAGTGGAAACAACTGAAACAAGAATAAAAAAATTTAAAAAAATCAAACATTTAAGCAGGGCCAATAATTAACCTACCTTTTGATATATTGAAAGTTGTCTTAAACAAATAATATCTCAAAAACTAAACCTCAGATCTGTCATATTTTACATTCTCAGAGAGAAAAGAAGTAGCGGAAGAGTTTGATATGTAATATGTGTATGGTGTGAAAAACTCATCTCATTAAAAAAATAAAAAACGATACTGATAACTTCCGATATTACATTTTAATGCCAATATCGGCCGATAATTACTTTAGGCCGATAATATCGGAGATCCCTAGTTTAGAATAGGGATGCACAGATACCGATACTGGTATCAAATATCGGCCCCAATACTGCCTAATGTACTGGTATCAGTATCGATTAAACTTAACCGATACCATGAACCGATACTCAAAATGGGGAAAATCTGCAACAAATTCACCAAAAAGATTAGTTTTTCACTTGAAATTTTATTTTTGTGGTAATTTTGTATTTTACATCTGTTATTTTGTCTCAGTTATGTTTAGTTTGTAAAGTCTGGTGACTTTAGTCTCTTCAAGAAAGGCACCAGAAGTTATACAGTTTATCAGTTCAACAATATGTGGCAAGGTACACAACGAGGGCCCAGGCAGGATTCGATCCCACGACTTCCAGATGAAGGTCAGGTGCGCTAACCAGTCAGCCAAAGGGATATCTCTGTGGCCAAGCAGCCAGGGCACATGATCTATCGGAGCCATAGTGACAGGACCTCCACACTATGTATCGGATTGGTATCGGGTATCGACAGATACACAAAATCCAGCCATTGGTATCGGTATCGGGACTGAAAAAGTCGGATCGGTGCATCCCTAGTTTAGACTCATTTTTGGATTTTTATAAATGTATTTCATTCAGTCAGAAACTCAACATGAATAGTTTTAATTATTTTACTTTCAGCAGAAATGCTTATTTCTGATGGGGTAGCTATTAGATTTGATCAAGTTCCAATAAAACAGCTTTTAGCAGGTTTTCGGACAGTAAATCTAATGGTAAATATTTACAGATAGCTCTTAGTAAATATATTTGAAAAAAACAGAAAGATAATTATTATAATAATGTTTATTTAATAATGTAAACCTAAGGACAAACAGGACAGGTTTAGATTCCTAATCTACAGCAATGCAGGGTTAGAGTTGACCTACATGTTTTGGAATGATGAGAAATGTTGATTTTAGTCGTTAAGAGACGTTGCTCTCTTAGAGGAAATGATAGGGCTGGAAGATAATTTGGTAGCAATTTATATCGATCGATAGATGTGTGGTGCGATAGAAAAAGAAGGGGTCGATAGAAAAGTTCGATAGAAAAAAAAAGTTTCCCCTCATTTTTTCTTTATACCCTATCAGGCCTCTTAATACAACAATCATTACTTACTCCAAACGAATCATTAACACTGACCCACGCAGCTCTGTCAGCCACCCTCTCTCCTTTCAAACCACAAAAAGGATTAAATTATTTGAGCTGAAACAGAATTTTTTAATAGTCCCTAAGCGAATCATCACTGTAACTTCGGCGCGCTCATACGTCACAACAGGGCAGCAGCGGAGGACGTTGTTCCAGATAAATGTTTCAGTGGCTCAGGTAAATTTACGTCCCGTTTTGAACCGATCGTCCATGCACTAAAACACTACATGTAGCAATAATGAACTAAATATAAAACTACGATCAGCTGTTTGAAGCAGGAATCCCCTCTCCCAGCTCAATACGACTCTCCTACAGAGAGACACAGGAAACTTACCCAGGTCGCGCCGCGTTACTAACATCTGTGGCTGTTAAAATCTCCCCTCGGTTTTGCTCCCGGTCCTCAGAAGCGAAAAAAAGTGTTAAAAAACACAACAGGGGTTGGATAGACCAGCCGGCTTCAGATCTCAGGGACTGAGCTGCAGTGTTCTGGGCTCCATCAACACTGCTGAGTAGCTAGTTAGCTTTGGCCTACAGCTGAAGAGCTGAAGTGAATTTGAATAAGCTTTATTGACAAACTAAGCCAAGGGTTTCAGCCATTAATATTATAAAGTGTCATAAAATGTTTAACAGATTAAAAAGCATAAAAATAAGCCTTTAATTTAAATTACTAACGGGATTAAGAAAAATAAATATTATAATGGTTAATAATATTACTTTTCTTTGTATTTACTGATGTTACTCAAGTCTGTTGGTTTATTTCTGTGTCTTACAAACTTACTTATGATAAAAAGAAGTGTTTGAAAATTTAATTAATTTAATTCTTAGTAAAAATTTGTTCATTGAAGATGAACAAAATGACTGGGGAGGCACTTAAAATATATTTTTTACATTATGTGATTTTATCGATAATTATCGATATCGATCAATATGACTATTTTGTTATCAATATGCTCTTTTTCTATATCGTCCAGCCCTAGGAAATGACTTATTACTATCTCCGGTTTCCTGCTGATGGTACCACAATACATTCTATTACTTACACCTCCTTCACTACATTTCCATAAGTAAATGACCTAAACTAACTGGAACTACGGTAGAATAAAAGTACAGTTTTATAGTATACTGCTTTTACCTTCAACCGTCACTGTGAAGTAGTGGACAGCTTCTCCAAGCGCGTTCTTTGCTCTGCACATGTACCGCCCGCTGTCCTCCTGGTCAGCTCTCGGAACAATCAGCAGTTTCTTATGATTTTCCAGCTTTGCTTTAACAGGAAGCTGATCACCTATCTTTATCCACTCCACCTGAGGAGTTGGACTGAACGACAAGTTGAGTTGAATATTAAAACACTAAATCTAACAGTTTATCCTTTTTATGCTGTTGTCAGAGGTGGATTACAGTCTGTTTCCAAGAGATTTTACTTAATTGTTGTTCAATGAGTTAAATATTTATGTAATGTAATGTGGTATTACTCACATTCCCTCTGGAATACACTCTAGTAACAAGTCCTCGCCTTTGACCAGCTGTTTCTCTGATCTGTCACCAGGGGGCGTGAGAAGAGAGGGTCTTCTCTCCAGAATTGCATTGGCTAGGACACAGAAGAGAATATGACAATATCAGAGGAATGTAAAGACATCCAGTTAAAGCTGCTGTGACATTCCCTTTTCAAACTTACCACTTTCAGACCTGTCACCTTCTCCTGACATGGAAGGAGGATGACACATCAACGCACAAAAAGGAGACACGTTGAACATGAAGACAATGGGGATGAAACATGGGAAGATAAAAACAAAAAAAGAAAAACTAAAAAAACATGCGACTAAATCAGACAAGGTGACATTTGGATGGCTTTTGAAGCGTCGCTGTGATTGTAGGGAGATGAAAAAAATCAAAGTGTAGATCATGTTTGCTTGAACAAAAAAAAATGCCTGATTGAAGATGAGGCAGTCAGCTAGCCACCTACTTGTTTTAACAATGACAGACATGGCAGTCTTCTGAACAATAGTTCGTATCCTGGGAAAGGCGGCGAAGCAGCAGTAGTCCCTTCTGCTGTCCTTTTCCACTGCGTGGGAGAAGTAGAGGTCTCCGTTCAGGCCGGTGGAGACCCTCTCATCCTGTTCGATGTGCTGAAGATCTGAGAGCAAGAACATGGTGGGGATAGATTCACTTCCATACTTCCCTATAGTCTCATAAAACTCACATAAAGTGTTTGATATTAATATGTGATATTTATTCGGTGACTTCGTTATCTAAATCAGCTCAGTTCCTGTTTTCACATATGGTGCATTAAAACGGGTGAATTCATATTCATTTTTTGGCAAAGTTCATCCTGGCACATTTATTGCCTTTGGCGATGTGAAGCTTCCAAATTGGATTTAAAGTTAAAATGTTGTCTGCACAGCATGAGATTGTGAATAGTGACACACATTCAGATCAGGAATATTTAAAGGGATTATTGCATTATAGGGGTGTTTTAAAGTCTAAATAAACCTCAAATAAATGACTCAGTGTTAAAATATTCACTGCACACTGATCTATCAGTAATGAAGGCAGAAAAAGAAGGTTTGACTTACTGATCGTCATCCAGTAAATCTGCAGCGGAGGAATGCCTGAGGGTGGGTCACATTTCAGAATAAAAGGCTGGCCTTCTTCCACCTCAACAGGATTAAGCTTTTCTTTAGGGAATTTTGGAACATCTAGTAAAAACACAAATTAATGAGTTCGTGGAGGACACCACACATGAAAAAAAACCCAACATATTGCAGTTCTTTTTTGTTCCAGAAGAGGACAGTATAATCATTCTTAAAATCAAATGAAGACCCATTTTCTGGGAATAAAATCTATACACGCTGTAGAGTTGCTTTCTGGTCAAAATGAATGCTGGTCCATTATGTAAAACATTTTCATATTCTTGTGTGTTACTAATACAACATTTGATGTGTTTTATTGGGATTTCATGAGATAGACCAACATAAAACTGTGAATATCTGTGAAGCATAAAACTATGCAATTTCTGTTTAATTTTTTCTTACATTTTTCATACATACAGGTCAAAAATCCATTAACATACAGCCAGACAGGTGTGAAAAAAATGCTGTAAACAAAGATTTATTTGAGAAATATAAATTATTGTTTATTTTTATCAACTTACAAAAAGCAAAGTGAGTAAACAGAAACAGTATATCTAGTCAATACTTGATGTTCCTTGTGAGGGATGCACCAATACCGATACTGCTATCAGGACCGATACCATTCTTATGTACTCATATCGGTAAGTTAACCAATACCACAAACCAATACTTACGATCTAGAACCTCTCCAATACCTTCACAGAAAATGCTTATGTCACTTTACGTTTTAGTTTTGTGGTAATTTTTCTTAAAGTTTTCTCCATTTTTTATTTTAATTAATTATTTGTTGTAAGAAGCAGAGAAGAAAATAAAACCTGTCTTTCAATTCATTGCATTTTTTTGTGTGGTAGAACTATCGACTTTGTTACTCGATCAAAGTACCAGGATTGTATTGGTTTGAAAAACAGTGGTAACCTTGTATCCCTAGCTACCTTTTTCCTTCAATCCAGCATCAATTCTAATAGGTACACTAACAAAGTCAAGTATTTTGTTGGGATTATAGTCGGGTGTGTGATCAACCAATTAGACCAAACAGGTGCTAATTATCATCAATGTCACAAGTTGAGGCACAGTCATTAACTAAAAAAGAAACAGATGTATAAGAGGCTTAAAACTGGGTGGGGAACAGCCAAATTCTGCTAACAAGCTGGGGTTCTGGAAGATAGTTTTGTGTCATGGCAAGACTAAGCACATCAACATGACGCAAGTTAGCTCTTACTGCATCAGCAAGTTCTCTCCCAGAGAAAGATTATAAAACAGACTGGAGTTTCTAGATGGGCTGCTTAAGCTCTTTTGAAGAAGCACAAAAAACAGGAAACGTTGAGGATCGTAGATGCAGCAGATGGAAGACAGTGGCAGAAGCCAGTAGGACCCAGGTACACCAATCTACTGCCTGGAAAGGTCTAGCCAGAAGTGGTCATCATGGAAGAGTTGCAGCCAAACGGCCAAAGCACAGACATGGAAAGTAGGTCAAGTGACTCCATCCATGATCCAGGAACACCGTTAAATAGGAACGAGTGCAGAAAAATGGCAGCAGGTGATCTGGACTGATGAGTAGAATTGTTTTATATTTTGCTGTAGCAGAAGGCAATCTGTTCATCAGAGGGAGAGAAGCACAATAATGGGTGTCTGCGGACTGAGAAGATGATCAAACCCAAGAACATTAGAAGGTCATTTGCATCCTTTTTCTTCCACTTAAAAATTACAAATTACTTTGTATTTGTCTTTTACATAAAACCCATGAGAAAATATTTAAAAGTTTAATGTGCAGGAATACTTTTGCAATTAAATGTATTTTAAAATACTGAATAGGCTAAAATGATGTAAATTCCTTTCTAATACAAAGATTAGTGAGGTTCGTACAGCCTTACTGACGTTCAGCCACTTCTGGAACAATGAGATGCCCACAGTGAGGATTGGAATCATTTCCAAAGCATTGTAACATGGCACCCCATAGACACACAGAGACACACACACTCAAAGGTTACTTACTTGGCACGATGAACTCAATCTCCTTCGATATGGCCGTCCCCAGTTTGTTTGAAGCATAACAGCGATAGGTTCCCTGGTACTCTGTGAGGTTCCCATTGTTAGGTATCACAAAGGTCCCAGAATTCTCTTCTTTCATCAGGCGGGGGTCTAGATAAGGGTCGAAATCCTCCCCATTCTTTTTCCACAGGAATCTACTTAAAGAAAGTGAGAAAATGTCAGGCCTTTCAGATGAAACTGAAACCTTCTACTTCCTCCACGTTCAAAATGGAAACCCTCGAATGCAGCATGCCGATGGTAAACTGTTGTTTGTATCTGATGACTGCTTTGGCTGCCTCTGAAGCTCTCCATTATTCCCTGCTCTTATATGAGGTATTGGAAGACTCATACTCACTCTGGCTCAGGATTCCCTTTGGCCTCACACGTCATGGGGAAGCTCTCATCAAAAGGGAAGGCGATGAGAGAGCTGGGAGCCTGATCTGTGATGGTGGGCAGCTGCTCAACTGGGAAGCAAACAATCGAGCACACATTAGAATCAAAGACACTGCGCAGGCCTTCATCTTGAGAAAAAAAAAAACGTTTATCTGCTAAAGCAGTGCTTCCGAAACTGTTTCATCAGTCTCTAAACAAAATTCAACACCTATCGTGTTATGGGCTGCTTTTCTGAGGAAACTCTGCAACAGAGATTTCTTATTTCATCTACTTATCATAAAAGGTAAAAAGGCCAGATCCTTTAACTGGTAGATTTGGACCTTACAAGGTAATCTAGGATATTTTAACAAACAGGTTGGGAAGCACTACACTATCATCTCCATCCTTATATTAGTCTATAAGCAGGACTAAACAAAAAGCATTTAATACAGATGATGAAAACAGACACATGAAGAAGGCAGACAGGTGGTAGGTTTGGTGATACTACAGATGATACTCATGTCCTCTCATCTGCTCTGTGTGTCACCCAGTTGGAACCCTGTTTGCTGGACTAACCCTGCACCAACACCGGAGCAGAGTGCGGATCGCCGTCCTGAAAGCTCCGTTGTGAAAAGTTTTTGTCTTGTCTCAGACTTTGAGGACTGCGAATGTTGACAGTTCCTGTTTATACTTGCTGTGTGAGTTAATTACATGAGCTCCGTCTCTGTGCCGGCATTCACTTTAATCCCTTAATGGATTCTTTACAAAGCAGTTACACGGTACAGGGGTCAGGGAAGATTCACGTTTACTCCAGCGTATTGGAGCCATTTCTTGCTTAATGGCTTTCTGCTTAAGTTTTAGTCATTTTAGGAAGCTAATTAAGCTTAATGCATAGTGGATTTAATGCTAGCCTTCTAGTTATGGCTGGCCGTCAATGTGGGGTTATTGAGAGCTGCACATCTGAAAGCAGCAGATTTTCATCTAGCATTATGGTATCAGAGTTGTGTACCTTCAAATCTATAGAATCCTCTACATAAACTATCAAACCTGAAACCCCATTCAGCCATGTTGGGTGCAGTTCCACTTCCACAACTAAGAAATGTGACATTCTTCCTCTGCTCTGGAGTAACTTTTCTCCTCTTGTCATTTGATGGTTAATGAAGACCAACACACATCTGCCTTACTTAACGAATAGTTATCTTTTTTATTATTATTTATGAGTGGCCAAGATAAATGGGCCGTTGAGTCACATCATATTGATGCCCCAGGGGAAAAAAGGGTCATGGGTTATGGCTCAAAAATCCCTGTAACCTTTGCTAAGAGGTAAAAGGTTTATATATATATATACAAATGACAAAAACATTTCTTAAGTTACGATATATTTAATGGGAATTATTAGTGTCACTCATTCAACAGCATTGGTGTTGAAAAAAGACTCATTCCTTAACAGGGGTTGGATTTTTTTCTGCGCTAAATGAATTAAAGATAGTTTTTTTTTTTTTTTTAAGATTTTTCTCCAACATGTAATATACACATTTATTAACGGCTATTTTCACATTTCTACCCATGTAAACCATAATTATGGACATTTTATGTTCTTGTTTTTCCATTCTTTTTCCTTCTAGACCTGAATTTCAGGCTTACAACACATCTAAAAAGTTGGCATGGAAAGCTTTAACCATCATGTAATGTTAGGATTGCTTTCAAAATCCTTCAAAGACATGCTGCCACTGATATTGTGGATAACTAACCCTAGACCGTCCTGTCCCAACCTTTTTTGGAATGTGTTAAAGGTCTGAATTACAGGAAAGGTTGTATACCGTAATTTTATGACTATAAAGCGCACCAGATTGTATGCTGCAACATCCCATTTTAGGGGAAATTTTTTTTTTATTAACATTTCAACAGGGTGGAAACACCTAAGCCATCCTCTGTGTGTTCAGCCACTCTACAAGAAGGACTTCAAATTCCGGCCATATGCTTTATTTACCTCTGAAAGATTTTTCCTCCTTTAGTACTGAGAGAGTTAAAACGCTGGCGTGTATTTATTGCTGCCAACTGTACGTGAAGCCACTATTTCCTCCTTTAACTGCCTTCAGCTTACAGGCGGCATCATATCTATTTCCTCGTTTGTTTTTCATAATGAGAGTTTGTGCATGAAAACTTGTTTATCACAAACTATCCCACTCATGTAATGTCTGTTTGTTCCACGTTTGCTTTCATTGTTTGTGCAAACTTCCTCCTCTCTCCCTCTCTCTCTCCAGTATCCCTTGGTGAAGGACGTAACCTGTACAAGGTTGCCTGTACAAGGAGGCCCTCTAGTGGCCATTAGCTGTAAAAACTCCATAAATAACCTGCACAATAGGCCACAGGGTTCAAAGGATTGGAAAAAAGTAGCGGTTTATAGTCCGGAAAATACGGTATTTACCTATGAAATGAAGTTGACAACAAAACACATGAAGTGTCTTGTGTTCATAATGTCTGCAATAAAACACAAGTAAAAATAAAATTTGAAATTACTACTTTTTTGTGAGTGTTTTCTTTTTTTTTTCTTTTTTTTGTGTGTGAGTGTTTTCAATACCATCCCAGCTTTTTATAATCTGGGTTTGTAACCCATATATGACAGTAAATGTGAGGATTATTGTATTTCTTAGCTAAATGTTAGCTTTCCATCTGAATATATAGATCAAATAGTTTGAGATTTCTTTCTTGTAAGATAGCCCACCCTTTTACTGAAATAATTGTGACAGTTTGCAGGTTTTAGTCTGCTATTCTGTCTCATGCAATGACATACGGTGAAATGAAACATGCTCAACACTATCTGATGAAAGATTTAAGCATGGAGCAAGATTAGGGTCAAACAGGCAAAAAAAAAAAGTTTCATGGATTAATGGCTGCTGATGATGACTTCCACGACATATGACTCTAAGTAAAGATGCCGCTGAGGGAAAACAAGAACTCTTTAATACGAACAACAGTAATGCAGAGTGAACTTACTGTTTATGTGACCCAAAACTACATAATCCATGGCAGCGGGGGGAAAGTAAACAAAACAAAAACAGTCAGTAGTTTGGGAATAATCCCTGCCTGTCATAAGTATTCTCCTGACACAAATGCCTTGAAGAACACACGAGTACACAATCAAGAGGGGTTGTCTGATAGTGATCCCCACAATGCATTAGCCTTTTTAGATAACCTGTTAGAAATACTGGGTTTTGTTTTTTTTCTTCACGCCCTTCAGAGATATTTCTGAATAATTTACAACGGCATGTTTGCGATGCGTTTCCAAGGGAACTGGGAGAGACACAGCTCCGACACAGAATGAAGCAAAAAACCTGATTAAAAAACCTGATAATGTCTGTGAATATATTCAGGCCACATGATGCACGACAGTTGTAACAGATCTCTGCAGTGTGATTTATTTCTTGGTAAATTATTCAAGGCTTTTATTGTGACAAATCAATCTGAGGTCAAATTGTGTATGCATAACAAAATCACTTTCTTTATCCTCTTCATCTATGACTGTGACTTGTTAAAAAAACAGTGCTATTTCTTTGTTTTTATTTTCCTTCCACTAACCTCATAGTGAGTTTGCTGAGCTGATAGTCTCCCACTAGAGACACATGATTCTTTCTATCATTGTGTCACCACTGTAGAGCTCAGGTGGCCATAAAAGGATGATATTCAGGCTCTGTATCTACAGACCAGGCATTGCATTAGAAAGAAAAGGGAGACGGACGATGAGTAAATGTAAGATGATAGTTTAATGACAGCCTTTATAATGAGAAGTCTTTCTCTTCCTGTTGGAAGTGAAATAATAAAAACCTGTTCTTTTTTTGTTCTAAACCAACATGATCTAACTCCGTTAGTCTGCGCTTCTTATACTGTTATACATTTAATTTGACCAGAGCATTTGGGTCTAAAGGAATATTTCAGTTAGAGTAATACAAATGAATCTTTTTCACATTGTTTCATGTCTGAGACAAACACAAAGTAGAACATTAATAAAGCACAAGGATAATATACACGGCTCAAATCTTCCTAAGTTTTTCAAATAAAATCTAGAAAGTCTGGAGTGCATTTGTGTAAAGCTCATACTATGTGACTAGGACTCCACAGGTGGGAATTCAACTAGATCACTGCCTTCCGCCTCTCAGTTATTCAAGACGTTCTGTTGGTCTAGGAAGTACATCCCATTTGTGATTTGACAAAATATATAAAACCTCAAGGGCTAAAAAACTCTTAAAACACAAAGTATTAACCAGTGGTATCAGATGCTGTCTTTATTTAGCAGTTTAATTAACAGTCACCAAATTGGACTTCTATTGAATGTAAACACCACAACAAGCAACTGATTCATATTTTCATGTTATATGTGATACTTTTTATTCATACGTACAGTAAGACAAGGTAAGCCGCGTGAAAATAAGAAGTCCTGACATCAACTGGAATAAAAATGTGCTACAATAAAGAAAGCACATGGGTGTGGCTGATTAGGCGCACTGTAAACCAGTCCTTACAAACAATGTGTTTGAAAAACGTGCTGTTCTGTAGACGCATTGTTTCACTAGCTGATGTTGCTACCACATCCTTTCTATGATTTCCAGGAACTCCCACTGTTGTTCTCTTTCATATGGGTGGCTATTAGACTCACATATCCCATCAAAATAGATACAAATAAGCTGTGGCAAAGCAAGATATATTCAACAGGATCTCATCAGTCTAAATAGGTATGAGTAAACTGGATTTATCATCCAAACTGCAGTATTAAAATTCCACACAGTAGACAAATTCCACACATTGTCAGTATGGCAGAGGTAAAGGTGCTGTATGTTGCTGCAAGAATGCTTCATGAATGATTTCTTCAGAAGAGAAGTGTGCAAAAGTGATCAAAAATAGAACAAACTTCCTGTTTCTGAGAACAGTTTCAAGTCTTATTCTTGGTTTTTGCCATAAATCATCATGAGGAACCGATCCGTAGACATATCACAAACCAACTTTGATTAAACATTCGCATGTAGAGAGCAGGATGGAATGCTGATCCATGTTAACACATTCCTTTGAAAAATTGAATCTCCACATATGCATGAATGTGGTTGGGTAACAAATCCTATTATCTTTGTGAGTAATGTGCATGACATTTTTGTGCACCTGTGTGCTTTTAATATGTCCTACATGTGCATTAATAAATTGGCCCCCAGATTTGATCAGAATCTGCTGACTCCTCCTTTCCTACCCATTATCCAAGAAGCCCTGCTCCACATATACTCCAGGTACTATCAGACATCAAGAGAAGTAAAACTGAAGAAGGCTCTGTCTCTGCTGATGGTTGCCAGGATTTGGCTACGTAACATCATGACAGGCATGGTTTTGTTTCTCTGTACTGATCTTAACAAACAAGTTATTCTCAGAAGAAGTTATAAAATGGTCGGGAATGAATATATTTATTAATCTTTTTGGGACCGTATCGGCACTCCGGCTTTGTCCTTTATGTTTAACTTTATTCTATAATAGATAAGTTAAAGCACAACGTAGTGAAAATTATCCACAATCAACTCCTTCCTGTCACCTTGACTTGTTATTATAAGGAACACTAGAAGTGCTTTTTTTTTTTTTACGCACAAACAGCGCTTTCAGTCTACCTTACAAAATTGTTTTATTGAAAAATGTACATACAATTGTCATGGGCAATAAAGGTTAATTAATTTTGGACTTTTGTTTTCACTCGTCTGCATCCAATATATGACTATACTTTATATTTCTTTATTCTATTCAATCTAACAGGGACTTTTTTTAGTTGTGGGTCTCTTTTAAACTTTGTGTAAGTAAAGACATTAAGTAAAGACAAGTCAGACCTGGTGCAGTTGCTGAAAAGCTAAAATAAGATTAAAAAAAATAGATTTAAAAACCTAGCTTAAAGGATTCTGTTCTATTCTGGACAGCCAAAAAACAACAAGAATAATGCCAGACCCTAGGTGGAAGTATGTGATCAAAGCGGGATTTGCTAAGGGACGAGTAGAAAAACCATCCATCTCTTTGGATAATTTACCCTTTTTGTTGCTTTTACAAATCCACCATGATCAGCGAAATTTGCCGTATTTGACAAAAAAAATATTTTCTTGTCCAGGTGAAATCTGACTTCTATGAAACAAGAAATAAAATATTTAACCTAAATAAGTGCTTGCAAGAATATTCAGCCCCTTAAATTTGAGTGACCTAATACAACAAAGATCCAGCCAACTGGTGCTAGTAGTCTAACAGCTAAGCCTAGTTTGTTCTTCTCAAACAGCAACTTTCCACCCAGACGCGGAGATGTTTTGTGTCTATAGTACTCCGTTTCTGTCTCTCCATTTTCCGTTGATTTTTCTGTGTTGCAAAGCAAGTACCAAGTTATTTAGGCTTTGGAGCACATCTGTGACTGCACAGGTGTCACAACACAGACCGGCAGTGACGGATTGCTGCAGTTTACTGATGTGTGCCTTGGTCAGAGAGTTTTATTGTATGCTGATCACTTCAAATGGATAAATGTTCCCAGATTTCTAAACTATGACTGAATTGGCGCTTCAGCCTCTGTTACACAAAGGAGGAGCAGTTCAACTTCCTGCAGCGCATTAACCACGGGTAAATGTACATACATGCAGCTTATCTGCACAATGAAAGTTAGAGCTTTTTGTTCACTGGGTCAGAAAACATGTAGGTGGCATTCACACCTGATTGGCTCCACACCAGAATTTGTTTGGATTCGCTCTGAGATCACCTTTTCAGCGGGTCTTGATTTACTTGTTTGGTACACACCAGAGTTTGAGGGTTGCATTCACACCAAAAGGTTTGGACCAAGGGAGGAAACAAATAAGAGTTTGATTTAAACAAACTAAACGTGGCTGGTGTGAAAACGCCCTGAATCACTTAATCGATCAGATTTTTTTTAAAGGTTTGGTGGTCTTTCTTTGAAAGGGGATAGCACAGAAAGGGGAGAGAAGCAGGGAAGGACATGAGGCAAAGGTTGCTGAAAACGGGACTCAAACTCATGACAACCACGTTGAGGGCTAGGACCTCCGTACATGGGGCGCCTGCACTAACCACTACACCACGCGATGCCCTAATTGATCTAATTTTTTTATCATAACAGTTTTCACTTTGACATTCAAGGGTATTTTGGGTCAAAAGAGCCAAATTATGTTGATCATGACTGATTTGTAAAAGCAATAAAAAGGGTAAAAATTAAGGGGTGAATACTTTTCTAATAACCTATTTATCAGCTTGATGTATGAATTATTTCAATCCTGTATAAACAATGAAAACAAAAGAAAATCCCTTGAAGTTGTGATTAAATGGAAAAAAATATATATTTATTTTGAATAAAACATTAAATGGCTCTATTCATGCTTTCATCTCTTTATTTATAAACGTCTTAGCAGAACTACTGCCACGCTTCATTTTACATATTCAAATATTAAAATGAAGATCATAAAACTAAACAATATTTTACTGTATGATCAGACTTACCTTCAAGGGGAATGTCCATGGCTGCAGTCGGATGAAAGGCACAAATACAGGTGACCGACAGCGACAGCATGGCTGCCAATCCGGGGCTTCGTCGTGGCCACATGGTTTCACTGCAGGACTTTAGGACTCTATCAACCAACAAGTGCTGTCCTCTGTGTGCTCAGTTCATTTCTGGGATGGGCTGAAGATGCCGTACCTGTGAAGGCAGCACAGATGGAGAAACCCCCGTGAATCCACCCACGCTCTGGCAGACAACATGGCAAACCCCAACACATAACAAATCCCCAGTGACCGGGAGCACGACTGCTCTCTGCTCAGCACTGCAGAACGAGGTGCACTGCACATTTTCATTTTCCATCCGGAAATATCCTTACTATGAATCTGTTCAAAAAAAAAAAAAATAGTTCCTTTGAATCAGCCATGATTCTTTTATCCCCTTTAGGTGTTTAGTTGTCTGCTGAGGTGAGTTTAACAAAGAGTATTTTTCTAACACAACAATAAAAAGAAAGAAATAAACACCACCAGGAGCTTGTGGATTTAATAATGCATGGCAGATGATCCGCCTTACTGGGAAAAATAGGAATTCAGTGAGAAACCAAAGCCAGGGCTGAAATCAACATGAACATTAACATCAAAGCCCTGCCGATTTAATCGCTGCCTTGTTTTCATCTGGAGCTGCATTTTTCTGATAACAATGAATGAGTGACTTCAAGAATGCAGCAACAATTGTATCTATTAATGCAGAAAATGCGGGCTGCCTCAGGGAACATGCAAAAAAGCGTGCAAAGTCTGGGGTCTGTCTGCGCATTCCACACACTGCTGCTTCGTTTTCCAGCTAACAGACCAGTGTCTGGATCATAATGAGCAAAGGTCCAGGCTGCTGGACCAGGGGAGGACAGAAAGCCAACTATGGGAGCTCTAATGTCAGGGACTGATGCTGTGTGAAACCTCTGGACTGCTTCTTCATTATCCCTCCCTATATTAGCTCTGACCTGGCTTAGCAGGTCACCATGGAGTAATTAGCCTAACAGCTAGCACACCTTAATAACAAAATGGAGCGATTCTGGGGAAACATTGGAGATTTGGAGATGTGATCTCATGAAGGTCCACAGGGATTCCATCAGAACGGCTTCAGCATACAATTGGATAAATCCAGTAATTACATTCAGTGTGACTTAGAAAGAGTCTAATGAATCTCAAGTAAGGTGAGCGTTTGTGCTTTGGTAAAGCAGTAACCAGATGTATTTCTATCTTCCCCTGGTCTGGGTGAATTTAACAGGCAGCGCTGAGGTCAACCTCCTGGTCAGGAGCCGGGAGTGGATAATCGACCGCCGTACAACACTCATTAGGCTCCTTTCAGCTTGTTTTTCTATGATGGTGCACTCTGAACTTGTCATCCACACCTAATAGTGTTAACCGTGACTCGAAATTGGCCTTGCTAAGTGAACTTCTACAGCTACCTGCCTACAGTAGTGCTCAGGTTTCATTTAATTCAGGTTATTTAAAAATAATTAATTAATCCCTGAGGGAAATTGAATGCTATAACTCATATTACATCATTTCCTTCAAAGAGTTGTAGTCTTGCCCATGGCTGGGCAGGAAGGACGTCCATTAGTGGTCAGTACTGCAGCAACTCTGATGAAGCCTCTGACTAAAGAAGCAGTTAAGAGACTTCTTTAGTATTCTACAGTACCTTAGGAAAGTAATTCTTAGTAGGGGTGGCCAATATGGACCTAAACTTTGATCATAATATTTTGAAATACTTTTCTGATACCAGGTGAAGACAAAGAACATTTAGTTATGAAAGGGGACATATTATGCAAATTTCACCAATCTCATCTTTGATGGAAGCCATTTGGGTCTCTGTTGCCTCTATAAACACTCCAAACATTTAAGCCTTTTTGTTTTTATTGTTACTGTCATAAATCTTGTGCTTCTACAAGCTGTTTGAAAAACGGCCTTATTGTGACGTCACAATAAGCAGAAATTGCATACACCCGCCCCACACCTATCAAACTCCACCATCACCTGTCAAACTCTGCCCCCAAATATCATACCCTAGCCACCATATCTGATTCAGTGCCAATCTCCTGTGTGGCAAACCTGCCGCCTAGTAACGAGATGGGTGGGCGTGGTCTGCAACTGCTAATTTGTATAAAAAGTGGTAGAGTCCTCTAAACAGCTCATTCTGAAAGGGACTCAAATAGTCAAGAATTGAGACAGGATGGATCGCTTTATGTAAGAAAGGTTTAGTGCAAAGGACTTCATTAACATGTTTTGTACAGACCACAAACCTATTGAATGAAAAAATGAAAAACAAAATAAATAAAAGCTTGTGAAATAAATAACTACATTAATAAACAATAGACCAATATATAATGTGAAAATGACGCACAACCTCACATCAATGACTTGATACAACCTGCTGTGCTTCCGTAAATAGAAAACTCTTTAACTGATTGGAACGACTTCTTCTAAAATGCCTTGAAATGACATCTGATTTGAAATGTCGCTATATAAATAAACTGAATTTAATGAAATTGTGGAACAAAACTTAATTCCTAAAAAAGCGTAGTTCATTTGTATAGAATAATATTTTTCCTTTCAAATCTATTAATAAATAAGATATATTATGTAACTGTATTTCTTCATATCTCAGATGTTTTTGGCATTTTTATGTAATTTTCTTTTATTTAATACTGGATACAGCTGTACATGGATTTCAACAGGCATTCATTTTTAATAACAGTATAATTCTATTTCAGCCCCTCCTCACCATTCTCTTCCATCAAGAAGTTCAATGTTTAAGCACAAGCCAATGAGCATCCACGTTCCAATCACTGAGCCTGATTGGTAGATGAACTCATTCAGTTAAAAAAATGTTCCTTTGAATTAAAAAGTCACTGGGAAAAACATATGATTTTGTGAAAAAGTTGTTTTGGAATAAAAACAGATGGAAATAAATAAAATGGTTAGAAAATAAATTACATTTATTAGTAAATCCCACTTAAATCTCAAGTCTCCCGCATAGATTTTGGTTCCTGTGTAAGATTCAAGTGATCTCAAAGAAAGGTCTGAGGCATTAGTTCCTTCGTTTCATCTCAGACACCTTGTGATTTATGCTGCTGAAAACAAATAAAAACGGATAGGTAAGCCATTTACTCTAATTGGTATTGGCTTTGTCAGTTAAGCAAAGAGGAGTTGGTGTTGAGGGGGGCTGCAATCCCCACAAGAGAGTGTTTCTAATTATCTTATGGTCCTGACCAAAATCTTTAACCTTCCTTACACCGGCTTAGATGGATTACATTTTGTTGGAAACTGGGCCTTGTGATTTAATTTGCCCTCCCCTGCCCAGTGATTTGTTGAGGCCCAACCTGGCCATCTGGCTGAGAGAGGCTCCGCTCAGAACCAACCTGCTGTGAGCGATAATGTGTACATTGAACTCTGAGGGTATGGTGCCGATTGGACCTATATCATTGAGGCCCGCCCCTCAACTCATGTCTGATTTACAGACCACAGGCTGTTCCTAATCCCTGCCTCTCTCTCTGGAGCTGCAACACCATCCTGAGAATGAGTAGCCTGGCAGGAGGTTAAAAGCCGCACGCTGTGGGAAGGCCAGCATGAACTCCAACCACAGCTCCGAGGGGACCAGAGCTCAGCACTAGAGGGGAAAGTAAAGCAACATGGGCTAAGAAAATACTCTCTTAGTTCTGGCTGACAGCTAAAGGACATCCTCTACTTCTACTGGAGATATCTTCCTTTTCAACCTGACCAAAAGTTGCAACCATTTTCAGATAAGACTGGAACAAGTCTGTAAAAGGCCATGTCAATGACAACAGTTATGCTTTTATACATCCAATAACAAGTACATTTATTACTTTTGTTTTAGTTTTTTTACATTTTGCTCCAAAAGAGAGTATAAGAGCCTAAGCTGATGTTGACGAATGCATGCATAACTGGAGCTGTTCAATTTGTATTGGTTTAAAATAATTAAACTGTATGTCTGGAAACGTCCAATACAAGGATTCCAAGGAATTCCTTGTATTAAACCTTCCTAGTAGATCTTCCTTATACAAGGAATGTAAATAGTAGGGCTTGGCGGTATGGCAAACTTTTCATATCACAGTATTTATTTTATTTTTTTTGGTTTTTAATGGTGTGTTTTTTTCATAAAAGACCGCTCATACCCACATTATCTTAAAAGAAAAGATTGAATACCCTAGTTTAGATTTAAATATCCAATTTTATTGTTATATGGACTGCCATGTTTTTTCCACAGGTAAATGTCATTAAACAAATGTTTATGATTTTAGTCAAAATAGAGTAGACATTCTTAATACTCTAAGGCTGAAAATATACTTGCTTTTTAACCTCGCATTGACGCATGCAGCAAGCTGAATCTTGTATTTGCTTTGCACGTAGTAGTGGAGAATTCCTCTAGGGGGCAAAGTACAGAACTTGGATAGAGTGATGGGTTTGTACAATAGAAACAAAACAAACATGGCGGCCATAGGGGATCATCAGCTGGTTTATCCTCACCAAACCTGATGCGGAAATTCTTTACCAGCACTGATCTAACAGCCACTTCTGCTCCCAGCAAAGTTTCTGCATCAGTATCTGAACCGAATTTTATTTAAATGATTCCACCTTCTCATGCAGTCAAATTATTTCTGCTCATATACTACAGTATTCTTTGCAGTAGAGATGTCATGTTTTAAAAGACTGGTAGTCAGCTACAGGGCAGAGTCCTGTAATGTCACTGGTACCTGTTTCAAGATGGAAAAAATACAGGTATACAGCTGCTTTGCTATAACACAGGTCCATCCTTCGCTGTTTAGTTGACTTTTTTAATGGCACAATTTAAAGGCTTTCTTTACAGTGCACAACACGCATTGTGTTCTGCGTCCTAAATGATTGGATGCAGTTTTGAATCTCCTCCTGTCATGTCTTCTGCACCTACCAAATTGATCATGTCTGGCTATAATATTCTTCTCATCCAACAACTGCGCATAATTATGTTCCTCACAAGGACAAAACACCTGTTCAGAGACCTTTAGTGGAGAGAGACGCACCTGAGCGGTGCAACAGCGGAGAGACCGTACTGCGTATGTCGCCGCCTGCTGCCTGCTTCTTCCCTGGTGATGATGCAGTCCCAACTGTGGTCGAATAACTAAACTCCATCATCCTGGTTCACGGTGTTGTGTGAGCATCTTCTTATTTCTATCGCTTCTTTTATCCATATTTTATATTTTTGTTGTTCTGTTTCGATGATCCTTGTGTGGTCCTAGTCCATGATATGGCTTTCTCTTGTGCAGTGATCCGTTACGGCAGATTTTTTTATTGTAGTTTCTGCTTCTTGTGTTGTTGCTCTTGTATGTCTTCGTTTTGTTTCTTTCTCACATTCCTTCTGATGTTGTTTTTCGTGTGTAGAGTTGACGTCCAGTTTCTCCTATGTATGTTTTATTGCAGAGTTTGCATCGAATTTCGTAGATAACGCCGCATTTTTTGTCTGATGGTATTTTGTCTTTTGGGTGCAGCAGTTTTTTTTATTGTCATGTATGGTTTCATTGGTGTGTTAATGTTGTGGTTTTTCATCACTGTTATTATTTTTTCTGTTATTCCTTTGATGTAAGGGAGAGTTGAGACGGGTTTTTGTTCCGGTTTCTCTGCACTTTTTGTTCTTTTGGGTGGTTCGTTGTGTGTGTTAGACCACAGCTGGGACTGCATCATCACCAGGAAGTAGCGGGCAGCAGGGGGCGACATCTTCCCCTGCTACCCCCACATAAACGGAGGTAGCAACATCAACAATGATGACAGCTCTGATGAAGGCGGAAGAGTCTCGCCGAAACATGTCAGCCAAAGGTAATATTCCTCCCTACCAGTCTGAGTTAAATAATAACTCAAAACAAGATGATAACATTATACAAGAAAGAACATACAAAAGAGATTAATAAAGATGCGATTTTGTACGTTTATAGGCCTACTCTGCAGTGCATGTTGTATTGAAACATGAAACTGACGAATATTTGGAGACTAAATAAATATTGAATAACTGTCCCCAGCAATCCTCAAACCACATTCAAGTTTATAATTATGTCCTCAGCAATACAAAAAACAAAAAAAAATTGACGCCCTTGGGTGTTGGTGTATAGCAGTGAAATCAGTCCCCGCGCAACACTTTCCTACATCAAACGTTATGGATTGTATGGGCTATTCACCGGTATAGCAGTAAGTAAGAAATTCATATAGTTTTTCGGTATGAATGGGTATACCTCACAGGCCTAGTAAACTGTTTTGTTTTATGCGTAACCTCAGCGAATGGATGACTAGTTGAAATTATGATTGGTTTAACCAGAGGATGTGGGTTGGGTCTAGGAAGAGTGTAGAGAAATGTTCTTCATGGATACGATGGGGAGTGAAGCTACCTGCTATTTTGTTTCATTAGAACTTAATGATACAGCCTGTGCATTATTTTTTTTGTTACTGAATATGTTTTATTTTTATCAGTAAACTGTAACACGCAATCAACATTGCACATCATTATTCAGGGGTGTGATTCAGAGCGTAAGGCAAAGCAGACCAGAAAATAAGTTTTATCACTTTATTGACTTCCATTCATTTTTCATTTGGCCAGGGACCCATGGGCCGACCGGAATGGGAGTAGACTTACCAACACATCTGTTCAGTACTTACTTCAGCGGCATGTCAACTTTGACACTTTCATTAAATCTTATGATGTCCAAATAAGGATATTTTATTTATCAACGATGACGACCTGCCAGTTATAGATTGTATAGATTAGCTATATTTAATGCCAAGTCTTAATCCAATAATTGCAGCGTTTACAACTCACGTTAGCGCACTGCATGCCACAAGGACACTAGAGTTTATAAAATCAATCTCAATGTAATAAGGATATAAAAATTATGGACATGTTTATATACAAAGTAGTTTTATCCATTGAAACTCACTAGCATGGATTTTAACTTGTTTGTGTCCGGAATATCTGATGAGAATGACCTCCCTTAGGGCGCTTGTCCTACTGGGTGATTCTCACTTAGTTCAAGAAGAAGATGGTACAAAATGTGGTCTAAATATACCGCTGGTATAAGTGTACTCTTCTGATTTGCCATTTGTGGTAACAATTTGTTTAAATTATTTTTTTAGAAGCTGTTCTATAAACAAGCTTCTTTCATTATTTTTGTTGCCACCATGACACCAGTTTTTGTTAACTGTACCATTGAGACACGAGTAAATTAACATTTCCCCATTTATAAGTACATATGAAGACCCCTATTTGAAGGCTAATTAGTTTTTATTGATTATAATCTCAAAAATAGAGTTTGTTAATTTACTGAAACACTGATAAGAATATCTGTTGTACAGCAGATTGCTTACTGCACCGAGGCTCATTGTTTAATTACTCATCATCCAGGTATTTGGTCGTTACACAAAGCGTTATTTCATTGGTGTTGTCCAAATCTATTGTATGCCTGAATACTAATTTACTGCTTGCTGTGTATTCTAAATTCAACTGGTGGTCGTAAATGTATCTGTATCCCTACTGACAAAAAAAAATTGTTGTTTCATCTTTGCTTTTAGTGGCTGTGCTGTTTCGAATCAAGCTCTAGGTTTCTCATCGCCGCACAAACGATGTGCTCTGGAAGTGAGTGACTGTTAAGGAAATAAAGTTGCTGCTGTATACCCTCAGCTACTTAGGGACGGTTTGGCTGATAATACTTAGAAAGCATATCTAAGTGTGCTACTCTAGGAGGGGTCTAAAATACAAACATTTTACAACCAGCTTGTATGGAAAGCCACACTGCCACGATTCAATTCACTAAAATGGCCAAAACATAATGTTTAGAAATGTGAAAATTTAAATATAACTGTAGTTGTGTGCATCAAATAAATTAACTTAACATTTGCTAAAAATGAATTTAATATTTTTAAAATTATTATTTAAAAAATAAAATAAAATTACAAATCAAAGTCCCTTAGAGAATCTAACAGTACCACAGAAAAGTAGAGTTGCAGGTCAACATGATGTTCTTCAGCACAGAAATCAAAAAGTTATTCTAAAAAAATAAAATTATTTTGAATGATTTTCATCTATAGTATATTTCATTTGAATTTTAATTAGAATCCCTAATTTAATAAGTTTATTAAACTGTTAAGTGGAGACTTTCAAAAATATATTGAAAGGATTTCTAATTATCTGATTTATGAGACAGATTGCTGTTTCAATCCAATATAATTGTAAATATGTACTAGACAAAGCAAGGCAATTGTATTTGTATAGCACACTTTCAACACAAGGCAATTCAAGGTGCTTTACATAATTTGGTGGCAAAGAACCCAAATATATGACAAGAGTGTAACAAAAAAATAAAACCCCAAAAACAATCAAAAACAATAAAGGAGAACATTTAGCATTTGATTAAAACAACAATTTAGGACGAAAATGTAAAAAAACAAAACAGACAAAACACGAGACTCAGTTGATGAAAACACTTAGCGATTGATTAAAAGCAATAATAGTATCAGTTACTCATAAACAAGTCCAAATAGGTACGTTTTTATTTTAGATTTAAAGAGTTCAGTGTGTGCAAGTTTGTTCCAGATGTGGGGAGCATAGAAACAGAAAGCTGCTTTTCCATTCTTGGTTCTGGTTCTAAGGACCTGAGTCGTCTGGATGGTTTGTACCGCAATAGTAATGTTCTACTAGTTACAGATTACCATGGGTGGGGGCCCATCTATGATTATCTTGTCCAAGGTCCAGGCAAAGCTGTCACCTAGCCTCCATTTTACAGGAGTTTTGTTATACGAACGTAGAACCGCTGAAAATGGGTCAACAGCTTGGGAACCATCTCCATTTTTAGCATCAATAGGGTGAAAACATGACAGGCAGGGTACTTTTCCTTTATTTGTTGAAGACAACACTTTAAATATGTTTTCTGGAGAATATTTTTTAGGCCTAAAAGTTGTTCTCTTCACCTCAATTTGGCCATTTTAATCCAGTTTCTCAGTGAAACACGACAAACATCACACTGAGACTCGGCTGTTGCTCCTTAATGGCTTTATGGGAATCACCTTGTTTGTGCTGCAGTTTTTTTTATCCCTTTCAAACGGTGTTATGTTTAATTTAGATGCTAAATAACAAGGAAAAAATGTTTATATGCAATTTAAATTATAATTTGTATTGATAAGACCCTGTCAGTAAAAACGTTATCTGTTGCAGTTATACTAATTTAAAGGAAAACACTCTAAAACCAAATGTGAATGCAAATTAAACTAGACGTAAGTTTTATTTTATAAGGAACTTTCAAATACACTGTGCAAAATCAAGAAAACCACCCTTAGTGCGTAAAAGTATATAAAGATAAAGCAAACATACCACCACCAAGACTCGGATGGGAGTCCGAGCTTAGCCATTCAAAGTTCACTACAGTAGGCTAGGCTGTTAATTTGGCACCATCTGCTCCTTTCTCACACAAAGACAACAGGAGGGGAAGTGTGGGCCTACTGTAGTTTAATGTGCAGGCTCTTAATAGGATTAAGCAGATCCTCGTCTTGTCAGCCTGGATTAAAATATTCACTTTACTAAAGACTTGCGATGGCTAGACGGCAACTCCACGCTTCCCTCTCAAGGTCCCGGAAGCCTTCGTATTCATTCCCATTTGATCATTGGAGAACAATCAAAACAGCGACTGAGCTGATTAACTCTAAGCACTCGCATTGTTTCCCGTGTGTTTAGAAAGAGCACAAAAGTTTTCAAGAGGCCTTTTTCTTAGTTGACTTACAGATTTCAAAGCCCTCTGTATCTCAGAAAAAAATAAAGACTGCAGAGTGTAAAACCTTGTACAAACGAAACAGGCTGATTCTGGGATTTGCACCTTTTGTTTTTACCTCTTAAACGTGAAAGAAAAAGCTTTTCAACGTTGGTAACTGTATGTTTTTAACTTTGACTCAACATTAATCACTTGGTAATTAGTATTGTCATGCTTTTCTAAGATTTGTATCGTTTCCCAGGTTCCAACATGTTTCATCTAAACCCTCCATGTTTTTCCAGAAAAAAAAAGGACATATAATTCAAAAGTTGATGGACGGACGGATGGACGGACGGATGGATTGAGATGCAATAAGTCTGAAAACAAAACTGTTGTTCAATACTTAATTTTTTTGCCCATACTTATGCAGACCTTGACAACATCAATTTCAAATTCCATACATTTCCAGACACCATAGAAAACCTTCAGAGAGCCTAACAATGTAATTCCATAACGTTTTCTATTGATTTTGTGGGAATCTAGGACCTGGACATAAAGACAAACAGGGCCAGGATGGAAGACATACCCTAATCTAGGGGTGTGCGATAGGACGATTTAAGACCGTGAAGCAATCTACACGTCTGACAATCTGTCATTTTTGAGAGATCGTTTTATCCCGATTCCCAGTTCTGCTGCTGTATTTCTCCCTCTGTGTACAAAGAAAAACCTACGCTCTCCCTCCCTGCTTTAAGTGAATCACCCTCCAACCCTCACCTCCCGTCCTTCCACCTGTGTACAATCTGTAAACAAGCATGGCGTTGCAGCGACTGAGAGCGTTAAATGAGGATTTCATTCCGAAGTGAAAGTCCTCATCCATTGTATGGAACTGGTTTGGTTTTTTACCAGATGACAAAGAGCAAACAAACATCATTCCCAAAGGAGAGCGTGAAGGCAAGTGATCGCAACTCCATAAACTTGTTTAATTAGTTGAAGAGAAAGTATCGCAAACACAGTAAGAGCCAGCTGGCAGCTAAAGTTATAAGCCAAATGCAGCAGCGGTGGCTAGCGTTGCTGCAGATCATTATAAAACTCACCCCCTACGTCACATACGGCAGATAATCCGCGCTATCAGTTATCAAGCTGCCTTTTTCCCCAAACACCGCCATAACACGCATGTACGTGAACGCACAGAGAGTTTCATGGAATATTAGGAATATCTAGAACTGATTACGCTAATGTCTACCTTTATTATTTTATGTAGCAGCAGCACTTTGTATACCATTGTGTTTTTACACTGCATTGTTATCACTTAGGTTTGTATTAGGCAGCTTTATGTGTGCCTGTTAATGTCAGCATTCTGCAAAAACAAACATTTGAAGCAGTTGAAGCTGCATTTACCCCGTTGTATGAGGATTAATTGGTGTATCTTGCACTATATTTGCAGCTGCATGTTAGTGTTTTATTTTAAAAGATTTTGTATTTTATTCTATTTGCTCAATATCATACTTTTAAACTAAAGTGAGTTCATGTTTGCTTTCTGTTTTAGTAGACAAGTCAAAATTAAAATTTTATATGATGCATTTAAATACGTTTATGATTTTGATGTATTTTCCAATGAGGTTATTTGAAAGTAAAACATACTTTATATATATATGTATATATATATATATAGTTTCATACAGAACTTTAATTGCATTTCTATCATCTCTGGTGTGAGAAAAACATAAGTATTTTAGCCCTGTGCTGGTTATCCCTAATTGGAATGAATTAATTTTTTTATGTTTCTCTTCTTTAATGTGTGATTAAAGTTTTGTCGGTCAGCATTACAATTATTTTTTGATAAAATCGAAATCGTGATAATATATTTGAAAAATTGTGATATTCTATTTTTGCCATATCGCCCACCCCTACCCTAACCACTATTATTGCTTTTTAACCTTGTGTAACCTCGTGTTGACACTAGCAGCAAACTGTTTCTTAGGCACAAACTTGATTACGCACTTCACGTACCACTGAAGAATTCCAGTAGAGGGACAGAGTGCAGAACTCAGCCTGGATATCAAATGAAAAAAAAAAATGGAACTCCCCAATGTATTTTAAATTAGTATAAAATCCTATATAGGCAAAAATGGCTTTTAAAACCAAACAGATTATTCAACTCAATCTGAACCAATCTTATACTCAAATCTAACCCACTTAAATTAGCCCATACTAAAACTTTAGTTAATAACCCTAAAGGTCACAGGAGGACCAACAACGTTCATTTACATGCCTCAACTTTATTTGAACCAGTCTCAAACACCTAACACAACCCACTTAAATTAGCCCATACCAAAAGTCTAATTGCTAACCCTAAAGTCACAGGAGAACAAACAGCATTCGATTAAATGTCTAAACCTAAAACAGATTTATTTAACTCTATTTGAACTGATCTTAAACACCAAAATGGACAACTACTCAACCTCGATCCAACCAACTAGCCAACAAAGATATTTTATTTCTAAACCTATATCACAAAATAATAAAAACAGCTGTAACCATTTTAATTCCAAAAAACAAACCTAATAAAACCCATCGTATTAATCGTCGAACTCAATCCTGGAACCAGGGCAAGGCACATACAAGCACATAGTCAAGTTTAATTCACACCATATCACATCTTACTGCTAAAGATGACATACAAAAGACGACCTAGATTTAACTCTTCTTCCCTCCAGACCCTCCTCCTGTCCCATCATTTCCAATCTCCTCTATTACTAAGCACAGCACATGACAAGACACTCACAGGCACGACTCAGGCCTGGCCCATGCCGAACGCTGTGCACCTATCAGAACACAATGTGTTCCACTGCACAACTCACAGCACATCACAGAACAGCCGGTGGTTTCCAACGGCCTCTTAGAAACAACCAATTGCATATGCATTTTCCACACAGTCAGGAACCAGGGTGATTCCATCGAGAAAAATCTCACCAACAAAATCTCACCACCCTAACCACTACCCCTAACCTCAAGGCGGGAGAAGTGAGGAAGTGTTTCAGGTACAGGAGAGCTGGTCTCAGCTTGACGCATAAATCCAGGAATCCACTGATGGACCTCAGGGTTTCTAACCTGTATGTTTCGAATGAACTAATGATCCAGAACCATCTTCACCCCAGTTGAACGCGGCCCTCTGTGAAACAAGACCTCAACCCTGCAGTAACCCTGCAGCATCTCTTGTAGCTACAAGTGACGCAGCTGCTGGCCATCACATCGCCACCTGGTTCTGATGGAACCAGTATGAACGAGTTTGACAAAAAAAAAAGAAAGAAGAACAGAGTGATGTTTCTAACCAAAGGAGGTTTATATATTTAGGTCATTTTTCAGAAGACAATAAGCATGAAGACTTCCTCTAATGTCTACTTGGCTGCTGTTTTTGTACAGAAGTTAGTTGCTTCATTGACCTACTATAACATGCAGACTGAATCATAATATCTTCCTACAAAATAAGTTCCAAATCTTCTTTCTGAATTATTACTTCTAATCATAGTCACAAGTTAAATTAACATACCCAAAGAGCTCAACAGAGCATGACAAGGCAGTCGGTGCCAAACCGTGAAGGAAGCATGCATGTCTAAAAAGCAACACACAGATGTTCTGATAATCCTGAAGTCAGAAGCAAAAGAAAAGGTTTCAGGTTGTGGACTGCACCTGTCCTAGGTTTTCATTCCCTCTCCCTCTGATATGCGCTCTTTGAAGTCTGCCAGAAGTGCCTCTTGCTCAGGACAATAATCACATTAGTGTGTGATCCCCTCCGAGGAGCTGGCACAGAGATGAATTCATGAGCTGGACTTTGAGGACAGGAATAATATTTTGTGTGAACTAGCACGGCGTGCTCCTGTCTCCGTTCTGTGCGCTCGCTCTGACTGATGCCGGCAATTTCCCCTGATGAAACTGTGCTGCGGCAAGACATGATCGATGGCTCTTATATCCCAAACCCTTACCTCCGTCAGACCTCGAAGCAATTTATTTCTGCCAACGAGCGAGAATTTCTGATGTCCCTGAAGTAGGGAAAAAAAAAACACGGAAAAGTATTTGCCACTCGGTCCGTGTTGTAATCCCTCCTGGTGTCTAAAACCTACAATCGAAACGATGATTTCAGCCTGTGAAATGAAATGAAATGTTCCCTCGGCCCCCAAAATTTATCATTTGAAAATCCTGTTGTGCGCAGCAGCAGAACATCTGGACAGTGTTACTCAGGGTAAGCTGTTTGACACAGCTGCCGGATATGTGGCCCAGTTCCCGTTCCTCTCTGCTGCCTAACAGTCTGCCTTCAAACATATCAAATAGAGAGATTTAAGGAGACTAAAAGGTCGAATTTGTAAACGAAGCTCCAGAGAATTCTTTACATTCATTGATGAACCGGTGATATTTCCCAATGAATATTCCAGCTTGAATACAGTGATTTAAGCTGGTGGTTGTTGAGACATCTCTGCAGGCAGAATGACATGGTAGTTCAGATTCCGTTTATTACCCTTTATTGCCAGTTAGGGTGAGATCTTCCAAGGATGACCATCCTGGTGAATAATCCCGATTAAGAAATCCAGAGCGATGCTCTTAGAAGTCGGCTTTAAGTCATTAATGAAACAGTTCTCTTTCCTGCTTGATGTAAATTTGCCTTGGCAGGAAGCTCAGCGCAGACAGACGTTTAGCTGAGAGTTGATACAGTCTGTATTTGCTCAGCGAGTGCTCTGGAGCTCATCCGCCTCCTCTCTATTGTGTCTGTCGTCTGCTGCTGCTTTAAACAAGTCGAGATTCAGGTTTTCTGAGGTCAAAGCAGCAGACTACCAAAGCTGAAAATGTGGCTTAGAGGTGACCCTGATCCCTTGGTAGGAGATGATTCATCATCCTGACATAGCCCTAGCTGCTTTTCATTTAGCTTTTATCACTCTGTTAAACACATATTTATTTCATCAATGGAGACTGAAACAAATCCACGTTTCAATACAGTATTTTAATAAATTTTTGTTTTTATTTTCAAGTATTTTGCTTGGAAAATGCTGGAATTTGTGGCACATGCTAAAAGAAGTCATCATAGCAGAGATCGAGATGGAAATAAACCCCCAAGCAGTTTTTATATTGACCTGACATAACATGTGTCTAGGTCAGTGAGAAATGTGAGGATCTCTTGGTTTTTCCGGGGAACTTATCATATCAGACTCTGACCTTAGAAACGGTATTATGGTGTAGGTTGTTGCTATGAGAAAAAGACAAAACTACCTAATACCTAACTACTAATAAACGAAGTCTGAGGAAATTCAAATTGTACGAAGTTTCTAGAAATTAAACTGTATTTTCTAAAGAAACTTCTCAGTGTTTGATTCAAGATGCTACCAGTTAAACTTTGTTTAGGGCTCTGGCCATTTTGTTCCTTTGCTGTGGTAGGTTTGATCATGCTGTGCCTGTGACTTTTTCTCAAGAAGGGGGCTATCGATCACACGCTGCCGACTCAGACCTTCATTGAGGACAGTGATTTGAATTGGTGGATAACGGACATATCGATAAAGCTGACAGCAGATGGCAGGAGATTTTTACAGCATAGCAGCTTTTCTGTTTTATCTTTTTGAGCTGTCAGTGACTTCTAGGTTGACTGCACTAACTGGGTTAATCACTAATATAAGATGTTCATCGTGTCAACTTCACAATCATGTCCTCTTTGTTTTAACCAGTAAAACCCTTGTGTTTCACACATGGTGTGACATCAGCTCTGCTCATTGCAGGTGAAAAGGCAAGAGATTGATATTTGATTACTATTAACTATAACCTCGGAACTGGGTAAAATTGGTAATGGCAGATCAATGCTTTACAAAAACAATATTTTTTTTAACAAGGGATAAGAGTGTCGTTTGTTCAACAAAAGAGGTCTCTCTTTGGACCTTTCATAATGGCTTTTAAAGGTTGAATATGGAACATGGGCACCAAAGCGATATCGAGTGTGTAGAGGTTATAGTTTCAATAACAAAACGCTGTCTGGATGCCAGTTTTGTAGTCGTGACCAGTCAGCATCATATCCAGCGATGAATGGTACAGGTTAAGGACTATTTTGTACTAATAAGTTTAAAATACTAAACGAAAAATAATTCTAACAAAATATGGGTCAAAGCCAATAATAAGCCTTTGTACCTGTCCTCTCTGCATCTTTTTTTGGTAGCTGGGTGGTATTCTCCACTCCTCTTGGTGATGTCCTCTATAAAAGTCATAATTTATATTTCAGAATTTACATAAACATCCGACATATTTCACAGTGTGCGAATTAGACTAAGTTGTATGGTCAGAGACATATGTGAATACAGAAAGCTAGCTATAAAAGTCTTTATAATAGCCAAATACCGCAGCGATGATAGCGAGCCTGCTATACAGAGCCAGAGCCTGAGGATTTTACTCGGTGTGGAAGCTGACGTTCTCGTACCTAGGAACAATGTTATATACAACGAGTATTGGAAAGCTGTTTTACCAACAGCTGACTTTAGCCGTTAACAAGCTTCTTTACCATTCTCCATGAAAAACTTCACCATGTCCGCGTACGTTATAATGCCTTGAAAGTTTTTCATTTTTGTCCATCTGCTGTAGGCTTCACCTAAACTAACTCTGTTTTAGATATTATAAGGTCACACCTCTTCTGAGAAAGATAATTAAATCTCTGGGTCTTAGACACAGCAGTGCTCCATTTGCTATAGTACATGCCTCGCTGCTCCATGCAGTTGTTTACAATAGTATTATATATATAAGACGTGAATATAAACACAATGCGGTGGTCGGAAAAAGTTATTTTTTAAGGATTTTTCGTTAAATATAACGTTTAAAGGAAAGGGTCCACTTTCACTCTGCACTCCGTGTTGAATAATTACTTTTTTAAAGAGATGGCTTTTAAGAAACATGTTCCATATTCAACCTTTAATAACTGGCTAAAAGTGGAAGGAAAAGAACCAACTATTTTCCACTATAGATATAATAAGTGCAGGTTTTTATCAGTTTTTTTTTTCATTTTGAATGGACTAATTGCATTAAATGTCAACTATCTGTCAAAAGATTGATTTATTTATTTAGATAATATTTCTTGTTTAAGGGAAAACATATCACATAACATATTCCCTATCAAATATAATCCAAATATAATCCTTAGAATAAGATGTACCTATTTTTTGACACAAAAGTTTAAGGTTTTTTAAATTATTTATAATTTAATAAATATTCTATCAAAAAAGGAAGACAGTTTCTATTGTAGATATTTAAACACCATGTCACACTTGAATCTCTGAAGTTTTCAGTTTTTTAGATTAACAGTGGTCAAAAATGTCTGTAGTAGTTGCTTTAGTAGTTGCTGCTCTATGACAACCTATGGAGGAGGGCTTAAACATTTGTCCTCACTGTGATCATCAGTAGTGCGCATAGTGTTTCAAAGGTGCGCGCTGTGATACATATTACAACTCATATTACAACTGAAAATGTAATCAAGACAAGAATTAAGTGGAGAAAGTAAGAATAAGAACGAGTGCATGAGATTTTGAAGACTGCCGAAGACTGCAATGACTGTTAGCAATTAACCCTGTCTTTACCATGACAGCCAAAATAGTTGTTGCACATTGTTAGTGTGCATTAAAGTCACTGACAGTCTATCACAGTCTAAATATATTACTGAATGTAGAGCTTTAGTACCTAATATTTCAAAAACATATCCTACATAATATTGCATAAAAGCAGTCCTATGCGATTGCCATATTTTCCACTCTGAAAATCCCATGACGACTGTGATTCTAGATAAATATGCTGAGAAAAACAGCAAACGTGTTAAAACCTGTTCATATCTAAACTGACTTTCAAGGCGTGCGTATCCTTGTATCCTACATTCATTGAGAGCCTATTAAGATAGTGTGGCATTATTAGTTCTCTACATGAAGTGTAAGAAAGAGCTCCCTAGAAGTTACTACCACATGTTAACTGATACCATAGGGTTACTTACAAGATCTGACATTCTCATTCTCAGTCCTGGTTGCCATCAGAGGAACAGCAATTCCTTTTTTCTGGTAGTAGAAATCCAGGGTACAAAGGAAAAATGGTGAGTTCTGAGAGTTGTGATTCCTACATGGAGGAAGAGTGCTGAGCCGGCTCTATGTTGTATCACACAGGGTGGAGACAGAGGCAAAGAGGCACTGTAGTCACATATGTTGCCAAAGCCTTTAGCTTGGCAAAGAAGCTCATTAAGCTGCTGACAATCACTCCCACAAAGGCAGATCTAAAGGCTATTCAGCTGGTGTGCTCAAACCAGAGTAGAGGAATGCTGCATTCTCCCCCCAACCCGGACCCTCACCACCACTTCCTATATTTAACATAATGAGAGACGTTTGATGCACCTGTAGGCTCACAGCAACGTGTTTATTTGCAATAATCATATGGTAGAAGCAACAGCAGCAAAATCCAGGATGGGAGCCCAGATCCCCCGCTGACTGGGAGTCTGTTGAGTTTTGCTCCTGTTGCAAGCTCGTTCTGTCAGCCACTGACAATCTGCTTAATTGCTAATGCTGCTGGAGACTGTCACATCAAACTGCTTAAGACTGTCAGCCCGCATTAGTGCGCCAATTTGTTGTATGACCTTTTTGTTTCATCCCCCCCCCCACTCACTACCCCCAAGAAAATGTTCAAATGGGAAAGTCCTAAAAAGTTTGCTGGGGTTGGTCTATGCTGGGAGGGGAACTCCATTTCATAACAGCAAAGACCGTGAAATATGTCCTTGACATGTCAGAGAATCTCCACCATCATGACCGGTAAAGGCTTGAGCGTGGTAAATGTTGAGACTCTTGATATGAGTAATCAGCCATAATAGAAAAAGAACGGGGACTCTCTCCCACGACATGCAGGGGGAGGTGGAGGGAAGGGGCAAACCCCAAGCTGGATGATGTATGATGTGGACTCGGGACAGAGGCTCGGGTTTAACGGGGGAGAAAAGGCAGAAAATGAAAGGAGGGAGGAGAGTCATGCTTGAATTATGCTGATGTGGGTCGTAACGGTGGTGAAAAAAAAAAAAAAAAGCAACCACAGCACGGCTGCTTGGAGCAGACTTACAGCCTGAAATGACAAAGTAGTTACCTGGGGTGAGGGTGTTTGGAAAAACCTGACAGTTCTAACGAGACAGAACACCGCTACTCAGAGGTTTTTAAACAGTTACTATGTCAAGAGTCAGTACTTAGTCCTTCTTAGTGCTTTTTACCCCATTTAATGAATGTGTTTTCAAATAATTCTACAGTGGTCAGTTTAAGCATCAAAGCTGCTCTCTAAAACTGGATGGATGGATGGATGGATGGATGATCTAGCTAGAGGTCTTCAGTCTTGAGTTTAAATGAAGGCAACTGGACTTTTCTTCTTGCTTGAAAATGTTTCAGCTCTTATTCAGGAGACTTCTTCATTTTTGAAAGACTGGACAATCTGATATATGTCTAATTAGACTTATATAGCCGATACTTCCGATTTATCCTCAGATGCAGACAGCAAGGAATCATCCCTAAAAGACCTCCAGTCCTAAGGCCAAGCAGATACTCCTCAGGAACAAAATACACTTCTCATGGAGAGGATTCAACAGGTCAATTTTACCTGGAGGCCCTTTCACACATTAGACTTATATATCCAATACTACCAATCCAGTCTTTTAGAACTGAAGAAGTCGCTTGGATGAGAGATGAAACGTTTTCAAGACACGGAATTACCTTAATTTAAACTCTCAAGACTACCATTTCCTGGATGACTGAGAATATACAACAACCTAGAGGTCTTCAGCTTGAAGACTAAGGTGAATAACTTGAGAAGAATCATCCTAAAAATAAATACTGACATTGAAGGCTCAGATCTAATGGGGGGTGGGGGGGATGTGTTCTCATAATGAAAGCAGTCAGCTAAAGTCAGTAACTGAGAACACTCTCACTGCTCTGTACAGCTAGTGCCAGAGCCTGTGAGCCCATAAGCTCCTCTTTGAGCTACAACAGGATGGAGCCTCCATTATGGCCACACAAACAGAAGGAAGCCTTATGAACTTTGCACAAATGCTTAGTGCTCCGGGGCTGGACGACTCTGGAAGCCTGGACGGGATGGGTAGGTCCCAAGGCGGGCTGCCAGTTCTGAAAAGCTTAGTGTTGGTGCACTCGGGCCAGACAAACCTGACATTGTCCCGGCCGCTGCCCCGGGAAAAAGCCTCTTCCCCTTTCTGTCCTCCGCCGCGGCTCATTCACACCCTGAGCCCGGCTGATTAAACGATCTGGACACGACAAACACGGGTTAGAAGGCAAACATTTATTCACACCCTGGAAAGGACACCGGACCATTTTCTGCCGTCGCTATATTTGGGCGACATTTGTAATATACTCTGACCGCCCGCCGACAGATCTCCTTCAGAAATCCAATATAATATTAGCTATTCCACTGCGCCCTTACAGAAACTATTCACAGGAGTCTTCATTTATGACACAGCTTTATCAGCCTCCAGCAGCATTCACAAAACCTTATCTGACTGCTAAGAGAGGAAGGTCCTCGGCCGTATCGTGAGCATGGAATTAAACTAATGCTCTGTTGACCTGCTGAGTGTGTTAAGAAGGAGAAAGCTGAATGGGAAAAGAAAAGCACGACATGCTGCACGTTTTACTCTAAAGACAGGTTGATCTCCTGCTGCTCAGAGAAAGGGAGAAAAAAAAATGCAGGTGGTTTTCACATGCAGCCCACTAACACGCGCTAAAATGAAGCCATGTGTTTCCAAAGGATTTGTGTGATGCATAAAAATCTCCCCCAACCTGTCATGATAAGATAAATGTTACGCCTTTGATGGGTGTTTTTTAAAAAATGAGTCGAGGCGGAGCCATCAATACTCCCCAAGGATAAGCCGGTTGCTGAGCAGACATGGAAACTGATTTACACTTTTCTCCCTATTTGGCAAATATGGCGCTCTCATGCAGAGCAGGGCTTTTAATTGAACTTCGGGCTCGCGGCCCATTTCCACGAAAAAGTCGTCTGTTAGTCAGTCTGTCAAAAAACGGTCAATAAGCCTCTAACCTGGCACGGGGAGATAGAAGCTGGCCAAGCTGCCTTTGACTGATACCAAGCTCTTCATTCTATATTCTGAATCAATATGAAATCCTGTGTGTATGCCGTGCTTTTTTTTTTCTTCAGTTCAGTTTTCTTTGAGGTTGCCATAGTAACGGGTGCCCCTATCTTTCTTCTTATCACTGAGGTTTAAAAAGTTTCACTGGGTTGCAGCGTTCTGAAGCAGCAGAGGTGAGCTGATTTTGTGACATTTGGAAGCGCATCACAAAATGTTTTATCTGAACAGGAAATCCTTAATCATACAAAAATATCATGTTTTTGCTAAATCCAGGCTAAATCTCTCCAATGAGACATTTGGTGTTCATCTTAATCCTATTACTTTAATATTAACAGTCCCCAGCTAAAATATTTCCATTTCATCACATTACAACCGCAAACGTTTGTTACGGAGTCCAGTAACATGTTCTTATGTTCGGCGTGTCTGACGCGTGGTAAAGCCGCATAGATTCCAAACAGTCCTACTAAACTGAACGGCAAGGTTAATACAGCATTCACTGCATGAGTGTGTAAATGGCCCTACTATGGAGGAGCTACTGAGATCTTCAACTCAAGATGGAGAGTCTGAAGATCAGGCAACTTTTAGTGTAAGGGTGTGCCTCACAATTTAATTAATTTATAAGATTATTGTTTTTGTTGCAACCACCATTTTTTCTTCATTCCTTCCTTGGCCACTTTCTTCCTTGAAGTGTCCAAACAAATCTATGTCCTGTCTTATATTTATATGAAACCACATGAGACCAATACATGTCCGAAATATGTTTCATAATTATATCAATGTTGTATTTTTCCATGAAAACAAAAGAAAATTTGTGATGGGACAACAAATGTAACATAGGGTGATCATATTTTGGTTATATATTTCTTAAAATTGACCCAGTTGGCATATGTAGCATATGTGCCGCGGTGACATATGTACGAGTTAATATGAAAATTGCTAATTGATTGTGAGAGAGCGCATACATAACAACACACGTGGCTGGAAATGAACATTTATTACCTCATCTGTAGATATATTGTAGAAGGTATGAGATGACATTAGAACATGGTGGGAGCACACTCAGTAACCTCCACTAAGCAGCTTTTGACTTTATCATATTTAAAGTGTTCCTGCTCTTTATGGTTAAAAAGAATAATTACATGAACATCAGAGCACATTTTACAGGTCAACCATTTCAGAAATTACTTTAAAATCCATGGAAAAAAAAAATATTTACTCATCATCTGTAATAGAAAATTAATCTATTACAGCAACAGCTCACTTTTTGATTGATTCAGGAAGAAAAATCACACATAGAATCAAAAATTATTTTCTAAGAAAATATATATTATTTTCTAGTCAAAGTAATAATTAAAGGTAAAGCTCTGACAGGCGGTTTTCCTGCTCATTCAGCAAGGCTGCAGGCCACCGGACCACAGATGGTAAACCCAGCAATCAGGGGGGATCTTTACTCCTGATTAACACACCTACTGAACACAATGTGCACAACACCGTCTGCTCCGTCACCGTGGGTGCTGTACATAGTGTACAACACCTCAAAGAAGCAAGAAAACGGATTTAACAGACCCAATATTAGATATTTATGTATTTCTATCCTTTATTTTATTGGCTCAGATTTGTAAGACTTTAATATGTAATAAGAATCGTAGATTAAACTTTTGGCAGAGTGATTGACGATCCTTAAAAAATTTTTAAATTCTAAAGAAATCAGGACAAAAGCAGTTTGACACTTCAACATTCTCCTTTCCTCTCCTGTAGATAAGTTTATATGAACCATCAGCTTAGAGGCAAATTTAATCATCCCCCCCTCTAAGAATCAATAAGTTATTTCCCCCCAGGTCACTAACAACTGTGGAAAAAGTCCTTCACTCCACCACTATTAAGAGTGTGTACACAGCTGACAGAGAATACAGAGGCAAACATGAGCTTGAAAATGAATTCAAACGCGGTGTCTCTCAGCAAAACGTGTAGGCATGGTAACCGGGCTTTGCTCTGCTCTGATGTACACCCTGGACACACAGCTTCCAAATGGCTGGAGGGATCAGAATGCACGCACACACACACACTTTATCATGGTTACATTGTGGGCAAAATCCCGCACCCACATATGCTTAGACCTGCTCTGACAAACACATCAGTAAAGCTGAAAGGAAGCTTGATTTTTCCACAAGAAAAAAAAAGAAAAGAAAAAAAAAGCACAGAATTTAAAGGAAATTTTCTGCAAGCAGGAAGATCAGTGGGAACACCATCATCTCCATCAGCATTATTTGACAGTTCATAAAGGAAGCCAAATATACCAGACATGTTTTCTCCTCCATAACACTACGCCAACAATTGGGATGAATTATTTCCGGAAAACAGGCTTTTCTCCAGTCTTTGGTTCTCTGAAAAGGCTGAGCAGGAGACGCCGTTTAGTCACCCGGGCTCTCATAATAAGCCAGACAGATCTAAACGGCCTTTTAAGGAGCGTCCTGCTGGCCGTCTCACCTCGGGGTCAGCCCTTCAGGCCCACTGAGGCAGATCAGCCCGCCGCAGCGCACGGCTAACCCTGCTATGGAAAAATGATGGGGGGCTTCGTCTCACTTGGACACCCGGGGAGAAACGGGAGAGGCAGAGCCAATATTTGAGACAAATTAAAGATGGGTGAATGTGTATGTCTGCGTGTGTGTCTGTGTGTGTGTAGAAAGGAAGGGGTGTATGAAGGGCCATGTCTGTGTGTTTGGGTGTGTGTGCGTGTGGGTGTGTTTTTACCCAGACGGACTTGTCCAAAGACTGGCTGCCTAACTTTTCAAACCTCATCCTCATGGCCATTCACTGAGCGCATAAAAAGAGCACTTCACTGTGTGTGTGGGCTGAAGACAACAGCAACGGCAGAATAATCCACCTTTAGCTGAGGACATTCCTCCATGAGAGACGCCCTGCATATGTATTTCCCAGCTAACCATGCGCTGTCGAAAGCCAATTAGCTGCGATCAGGTGTAAGCGCCCAAACGGCTCAGTTCAAGGTTCACCTGAACATTGCAAATACAGCAAATACTTTAACGTTTCCTGATGAATTATAGTATCTTAGAGTTCTATTAGATCATTTATACTTCATGTGTTCCATAAAATTCAGTGCTGGATAATTTCAGCCTGGGGCAGTGACTTATAAAAACTAAAGTCGTTTTAAATTATTCGCTGCACCCTGAAGGTCTTGTTCAGGATATGCGAGAAGGTGACATTTTCCTACAGGCCTGAGAATAGCAAAGGCTGCTTATCAAATTACATGCTGCCTGGGAAATTTATAGCCACGCATAAAGTGGCACCTGGTGACTTGGGGAAAAACAGGTACAGTTTCCTGGCCGGGTGAAATATGGAACAGCCAAAGAGAACTGCAGCAAATTTGCACTGATCAGGCCAATACCACTTTGTTTTATTCTTCAATTTGAACTTTTTCTTATTTACTTTCTAGACTTTTAAAACAACAATGCACTGCTTGTTCCTTAATAGAGACAGTGGGTTTAACATAAAACTAGGGATGCACCGATACCGATACTGGTATCGGCTATCGGCCCCGACACTGCCTAATGTACCTGTTAAACTTAACGGGGAAAATCTGCAACAAATTCACCAAAAAAGATACATTTTTCACTTGAAATTTTATTTTTGTGGTAATTTTATATTTTATATCTGTTATTTTGTCTCAGTTATGTTTATTTTGTAAAGTCTGGTGCATTTGATCCCTGTGGCCAAGCAGCCAGGGCACATGATCTATCGGAGCCAAAGTAACAGGACCTCCACACTGTCACAAATAGTATCGGATCGGTATCGGGTATCGACAGATACACAAAATCCAGCCATCGGTATCGGGACTGAAAAAGTCGGATCGGTGCATCCTTACATAAAACCCGAAAATCAACGCATTATAGGATTACCACTAATGATGCACAAAAGCATAAGTCCGTTGAATGGATTTTAAGACACAGGCACAAAGATTCTTGTGAACGATGATTTCATACGAATCTCATAGTTTGTATGAAATCTGGAGTTTTTGGAGATTTGTAGAGGGGGGACAAGTTCCCTACTGCGGTTTTAGGAAACTTTTACGGATTCTTGAGAAAAGGAGGTTATTTTTGGTACTCTGGGTGTACAGTTCCTATGCCTTCATAAGGTGCCATAGAACTTTCCAACTGTATACTTACCGCCATCTTATGAAAACGGTTGTCACAAAGAGGCCATACAGCACCCCTATTATCAACTCACTGCATTTCAAGTTGTTGGTAGGAAGATTGAGCGGCCAGTCCAATATCTCCAATATTCTGTCTTGAAGAACATATCTGCTGGAAAATTTGTGGAATAGTTTGTAATATTAAAGTTTGCCATAGTCCCAACAAGACTACAGCTGTACCTTCCCCAGGTGCAGGAGAGAGGAGACAAAGATCAAGCACATGAAGCCACTGCTTTTGTTATTTCGTTATTAGTGGATTTAGGATGAGGAGAGAAGAGGATGACGCAAAGTCTTCATGGGATGTTTATGGACCCCTAAGAATAATTTAATATATTCTTGCAGGACACTTATGGTCTCTGTAGGAATGTGGGATTCTAGATTGGTGTCCTGACCCAAAATAATCTACGAATATCGACTGGTGTCCTTTCTGATGTTTATAAGGCTTTCGTTCAGAGGCCCTAAAAAGAAGGTTTTGATGGTGCATTTGTAGAAACTCTTGTACAAGACCATCAACCAAGCCACGAACTTACAAGCAACGCCACAAACAATGGATTATAATGAAACATCCCTAATGAAGCTGTAATAAATGGTCCGAAACAATTCCTAGCATGTTTGCAGGGCATTGCGGCTAAACTTTAACAGTTTGCTGTTTCATGGTACATTGTTGGAGTTATCTTGTAAATATTTTATTCACCCTTTAACTGTCCATTATTAGAAGTGCTGTGTTAAATTGCTCTTGTGTGCAGGATGAAGCAACGTGCAGCTGTTTTCCTCATGACAGTGTGAAGCTCTACTTAACATGTGTCAGCAAATAACTCAATCAGGAAGATTGAGAGCATTGTGGGGACGGCTGCAACCATAGTGTGTTCTTTAACAAGAAATCAATATTCCCTTTGTTCATGCTATGATTACTGTGTGCAAGGTTTGGCTGAAAACACCTTTACCCTTCCCTCAGCAGACAAACCTTTCGTAAACTAGGGTATCCTAAACGAATAAAATGCCTGGAGAGCAGAGACTGCTTCAGAGTGAGTTGGAGATTGTAACTGAAAGCAGTCTCTGGGTCACTCTCCTTGCAAGTATAATTTAAACAATTCTCTGTGTCTTTCTTGTGCAGTTAAGCTGATACGGTGTTGGGAATGAACCTAACATTACATGGTCCTTCGAGCCGGATTCCCAAACGCCTGACGATCCCAGTGGGTGAGTAAGATCCAGGCAAGACTGTGGCCACAGCATAATACCGTTTTACCGGACTGGTTCCTTCCTCACGAACTGGGATCCGAAGGTTGAAGGGAAAGCCAAAGGACGCGGAGAATTGTGAGTATAATTTTTGTCAAAAAAGGAATAACTGAATAAAAGGTTTTAAAAGACAAACAGTTAAAATCCGCAGGAGGACAGGCTCCTCTAGTTTTGCTAAAACTAGTTAAATTCTGTGAAGGACGGCGGAGTCCTCTGTTTTTAGGAAAGATAAAGAATAAAATCCTAACAATCCTAGGCACTATTAGGTAAAAGACAAACAGTTAAATTCCGCAGGAGGACAGGCTCCTCTAGTTCTGCTAAAACTAGTTAAATTCTGTGTAGGACGGCGGAGTCCTCTGTTTTTAGGAATAAAAGTGTGAAAGTGAAAAATGTGTGAATGGGAAAATAAAAACCATTAGGTAATTATTTTCCATACTAAATCTAGACGGGAATAACGATGATCCTTTGTGGATGTATGTAGACAAGAAAGTTCCACCTGTGAAGGTTGAAGTGAATTTTACCACAAAGCAGAAATTAATCATTGTCTCGTCTAAATAAGAAACCAGTGTTTAGAATACTCTAGGTATTACCCAACCACTGGTCCAGAAACACATATAAACAACAAAACGAAAAGAATAAATATTTAAAAATGGGGAAGGGACAAAGTAAAAAAAAGGGATAAGCTATTAGAAGAACTTCAATGTAAGGATTACAAAGTAGTGGAAAAAGAAGACCCCGAGGCAGTAAAACTGTTATGTTATTGGATAAAAAAGTATGAATTCAAAGGACAATTGTCCACAACAAAACTAGCAGAATTACAAGGAAAAATAAAAACAAAATGTAATAACAACGAGAAAAAGATGGCTAAAGAAGGTTTTGTACAGACGGCAGTGTGGATGAAGATTGCAGGCCGTGGCCGAAGCCGAGGTAGAGGCCGTGGAGGAGCCCAAGGAAGGGGCCGAGGTCGTGGTTTTGGGCCAAGATTTAATGATAACCCTAGAGCTTGCTGGTCGTGTGGTAAGGAGGGCCACATGGCTAGAGATTGCAGAAGTAACCCTCCACCACCTCATCAAAATGCATGACTAGATAAAGTAAGACAAGAAGAAGTAGTAAAATTTGATGAGGAAGTGGAAGAAACAGAAAATAGTGAACTTCTAAATTTAGAAGAAATTTTCTTTGAAGAGAAAATTAGGCCAGAAATAATTCTACTAGTGCAGGGAACGCCTGTTACGTTCCTATGTGACTCTGGTGCATGTCGTACAACATTACGAGACCCCATTAAATATGTAACAGCTGGACACAAAAGTGTAAGAGTCCAAGCTGCCCAAGGAATGGTAAAAAGAGTGGCTGAAACTGATCCCATTTGGATACGAGATCCTCTGGGGAAATCCTGCCAAATAACCGTACTCTTAATGCCAGAATGTCCGGTAAATTTACTTGGCAGAGATGGTCTGATTGCCCTGTCACTAGCATTGATGCTTACTGACAGTGGGCTGTGCGTAACCCGCATGAAGCCAGAAGAGAACTTTGTTTTACAAGGGGTAGGACCACCTAAGTATTATTATACATTGGATGTTCCAAATAAATCACCAACAAAAACCGGTTCTCACCTCCTAGAGGAAGGTATTAAAGCCACTAAAAAAGTTGAAGACAAAATGTCTCCTGATGATCTACACGTAACCATGTACTATACCAATGGCCCAGATGAAAAGTACAAAGCTGCACTAGATAAAGTTACGCCAACTACTGTGACGGTAACCCACCTCTACTATGATGATGCATCGAGCGCTGCTGCTGCAGTGGCTCTGCCTGATAAGATAAAATATTTGTTCCACCAGATGTGGAAACCGCATATTTCTCTGTGTAAAAGCGCAAAGAAAGAGTGGAAAGACTCGGGGAGACTTGTTGAAAGAGGGGAGGGAGCCAGAGACTGGGAACAGACTACTACAACCACTTGGTATAGTAAATCGACTGGACTACACAAAAAGGCATTGTTTTGGACAACTTCAGTCCAAGCTAGTGTGCACATGACAAGTAAAAGAACATGATCAATATTTTTTACTAAGGAAGAAGAAGAACTATTAAAGCAAGTTACAAAATTGCAAAAGAAGCGGCGATAACAGGAAAAATACAGATAACACTTCTGTCTCAAGATAATGTCCTACAAGACCCTGTATTACAGGAAATGCAGCAACAAGCACCAGAAAGTGAACAAAAACTTTGGAAAACAAAAAGGGCTACACTTCAGAATGGAATCTATGTATGACCAGGACAAAAACCGATATTACCAAAAAATCTATATAAATGGGCTACTATATTGAGTCATGGGAAGACCCATGTCTCAACAGGAGGGATGATAAGCATAATACAGCAGAAATATACAACCTATGGCTTTAATTCTTATTCAAAAAATTTTTGTAGGACATGTCTGATTTGTGCAAAACACAATGCGCAAGGTAACCTACGACCAAAACGAGGACAATTTCCAAAACCTCATTTCCCGTTTCAACATTTACATATGGATTTTATAGAATTAAACCCAAGTGAAGGTAAAAGATTTTGTTTGGTAATAATAGACTCCTTTTCTAAATGGATAGAACTGTTTCCAACAAAGAGCCCAGATGCATTAACAGTTGCCAAAGCATTATGTAAAGATATTATTCCAAGATATGGAATACCAGAGAAAATCTACAGTGATAATGGAACGCATTTTGTAAACCAAGTGATAAACAAAATAGGACAAGCATTTCATATAGATCTAAAAAATCATTGTGCATACCATCCCCAAAGTGCGGGACTGGTGGAAAGAATGAATGGCACAATAAAAAATAGACTTAGGAAATGCATGGAAGAAACTAAAAGACTGTGGACTCAATGTATAGACCTAGTAAAACTCTATATAAATATCACAAGTTCAAATGGGCTAACCCCGTACGAAATGATATTTGGACGACCATACAGGCTGCCTTATTTCCAAAATGAATGGGAAACGGATGATGAAAGTACTCTAGCTGATTACATGAGGAAAATGTTAGAACAACAGCAGCAGAAGCCAGAACAAACTGAACATGATTCAATTTCTGTGTTTTCACAGGAACAACTAGTTAAACCTGGAGACTGGGTCCTGATAAAAAGTATTAAGAAGAAACACTGGCATTCACCCAAGTGGGAAGGACCTTACCAGGTGCTGTTAACCACTGGCACTGCACTTAAGATAGCAGAAAGAAATACCTGGATACATCTCACACATTGTAAACAAATTATTAGAACTGACTAAGCTAAATCTTGCCGACCTAACACCTAAAGTAGCATCCTGATTCTTCAATTGGGTGTAAGAGAAAAGGCCGACTACAAAGGGGGTTGCATTTTTAGTATACAACCGTCTCAACATCGGTGAAGATTGTCCACATCTCTTAACACCTGTAGGAAGGATCTAGATCTGCATAATGGTGTTGACTAGTTTCAATAAAAAACTCGTGTTAGGAGTGGGAGCGATAGGAGCAGCTGTTGTAATCATAATATTACTATGGGAAGCATATCAAAATCAGTCAATAACAGAACAAGAGGATCATACCCCCAGCCATCATATTCATAAGAGACGGATACCTCCCAGGACTAGTACTGTACAGAATCAACAGCTAAAAAACCCATGCAATACAACGGACAAAGACGTGACTACGACTACAGACCTATATTTTTGTTACCAAACAAATCGCACGCAGGCTGTATTCACATTTGACGGGGACACATTAATAGGGGGATATAAATTAAACAAATGGAAAAATTATGATTGGTATTTGGATAGTAATAGAGACATAACTGGCACATTATTGTGGAAATGTTTTTGCAATCACTGGGTCCTGGACTAAAAGTTATTATGGATATTCTCCAGTTTCACAGGAATGGAAAAAGCAGGTTACTCTAACCAAAACAGACAACCAGATGATGCTCAACATTAATACTACTCAAGTACCGTTGGGCAAACCAAAACCATGGGGCCCTTACAAAAATCCCCCATGCCATGGATTGGCCTTATGTGTATGGAGGCCTCATGCTCGAGATCCCTGTATTGAATTAATGTTGTGCCCTAATGTAACAACGGCAGTAAATATAATAAAGACCGGACCAGACATAACGTTGGGACCAAAATCAGGCTCAGAAATGACACCCAAAATTTATATACAACCTGACACTGATGACTGGTTTAAAGTAACTACAGGAATGACACAATGGAAAAACAACTGGCTACTGTTGGTTGTACAAGCAGCTGGAGCATTTCCACATGACTGTTTGGCCTGTATGGGCCCAAGACCCCTGCTCAGGGTATTGCCAGCTGCACTACATAAAACGTGTATAAAAACTGTAATGACTAAAACCAGACTGACAATGAATTGCATATATTGGGATACAATTTATCCAATCACAAGAGAAGAAAAGTTTAAACCTCTATTTTCTAGTAAAGTAGCAGCAAATAATTATACCTGCATAAACAGAACGGGAAAAGGCAAGGAATTGGGAAATCTCACCAAGACCCAATGCTCAGAGGTACTAACAGTAAACATTACATTCCGACCTATTGCTCGTAGCGACATCTGGTGGTGGTGTGGAGATGATCGTTTATTTGATAGGCTACCATATAACACGACAGGTTTGTGTGCACTTGTTGGACTAATAGTACCAGTATCCCTGACCCCTATGACTGTTACAGAAATTTTAACTAAAGCTGAAGACTCTGTGGCATGGAATCAGGAAAAGAAAAGAAGTTTAGGATGGAGCACTGATGATCCTACTTATATTGATGCCATAGGAGTTCCTAGAGGGGTACCAGATGAATATAAGCTAGTAGACCAAATAGCTTCAGGGTTTGAATCAGCTTTATGTTGGTGGTGTACCATAAATAAGAACGTGGATAGAATAAACTACATCCATTACAACGTCCAGAGATTAGGTAATAAAACTGAAGAAGGGTTTAAAGCCATCCACGAACAATTGTCAGCTACCTCTTTAATGGCCTTCCAGAACCGTATTGCAGTAGACATGTTGCTTGCAGAAACAGGAGGAGTGTGTTTTCGGCTCTCAGTGCTGCACTTTTATACCAAATAACACAGCAGCTGATGGAAGCCTTACAAGAGCCCTGGAAGGGCTCCGCTCCCTCAACGGTAAAATGAAGGAACATTCTGGAGTTGACACAAGCATGTGGAATGGCTTGGACAAATTATTAGGCAAATACAAAGGATTGGTTATGTCAGTCCTTATGTCAATTGCTGTTTTTACTGCTCTGCTGACCTTGTGTGGATGTTGTTGTATTCCTTGTATAAGAGGCTTGATCACCCGTTGTATAACCACTGCAGTTACTCCTATGAAGCAGGAAATGTATGCTCTCCTCAACACTGAAGAAGTAGATATGGAATATGACCAACCGCAGAGTGACGACGAAGATGATCAGTCGCAAAACAATGATGAGTATGAAAATACAGATGAGTATGATGACGCTGGCTTAGCAGATGTAGGGTACGAAGATACAATCCCTGCAAAAGCTGAGTCTTCTACTTGTCTGGTTAAACTTTTTGAAGAAAATTAATCAACCCTCTGAGTGTACCACTGACCTGACTAAGAATGAATTCATGACCGAAAATCCCAACAAGAAGTGGTTAATGAATGATTATGAGAGTTAAAGGTGGATAAACAGGAGGGAAATGTTGGAGTTATCTTGTAAATATTTTATTCACCCTTTAACTGTCCATTATTAGAAGTGCTGTGTTAAATTGCTCTTGTGTGCAGGATGAAGCAACGTGCAGCTGTTTTCCTCATGACAGTGTGAAGCTCTACTTAACATGTGTCAGCAAATAACTCAATCAGGAAGATTGAGAGCATGTGGGGGACGGCTGCAACCATAGTGTGTTCTTTAACAAGAAATCAATATTCCCTTTGTTCCAATGCTATGATTACTGTGTGCAAGGTTTTAGGCTGAAAACACCTTTACCCTTCCCTCAGCAGACTAACCATTATGTAACTAGGGTATCCAAAACGAATAAAATGCCTGAGAGAGCAGAGACTGCTTCAGAGTGAGTTGGAATTGTAACTGAAATCATTCCTCTGGGTCACTCTCCTTGCAAGTATAATTTAAACAATTCTCTGTGTCTTTCTTGTGCAGTTAAGCTGATACGGTGTTGGGAATGAACCTAACATACATGTAGTCTGTCAAACCATTTACAGAAAAAAGACAGTTTGTGTCAAATCGGTTTTGATTTGACACATTCAGGTCATGAGACGAGAATGTATAATGAACAAGACAATATATATGAAAAATATTTTTTACAAAAACTATAAGAATAAATATAAGAATAAAAATTTAGTACAAATGTTACAAATTATCCACATTTTTTGTTCAGCGTAGAAGTATTCAGAATTTTTCAGCACATCATTAGCATAGAACCTTTATGTGTAAAGGTGAAGTCAAGTGAATGGGACCAACACACAGGAGATGTAACCAAAGGACAATGAGTGTCTATATGATGAAATATCTCCAGTATAAACATCAATGCCAAACTTGGATGCCAGATCAAGAGCTCAAAGCTCTGAAGAGTTGATGCCACATGAAAGGGAGCTCCAACAAAGGAAACAAACATCTGCTTCGAGCTGCTACAGGAGGCACACCCAGAAAGTTATCTATTCACAACGTAAAAGCACACAGGGGTGCATAAAACCAGTGAAAGGGACTTCTGCTCTGTAATCCTTTGTCAGTATAACATCAAAAGCTATGCCTGCAAACAGGTGATCACTTTGACTTTTCTCTGAATAGGTGGAAAACAGCTGTTTGATGACCTGAAGTCACACAGAGACATATTGTCCTCCACTTATTGTCATTTATCATCACAATAATTTACTAGAAAGCAACTGTGATGAAGAGCTCCACCAATTTGTTGAGTCACAATCAGCATTGCAATATCACTATGCAAAGTTGATAAATGCTGCCGGGATGCAAAATTTGGAAGGATGTAAGTCAAGAGTCAAATATTCACGCTACACAAAGCAACAATAACTTTGGCCAGTTGTTCTTAATCACCACACCTGATATACATACATATACAGCATGTTTAGAGTGGCCTAGATGCTAAAGTTTACAGACAGTGGTGGGGACAATGTGATTTTGTAACAAATGAAAAACCTCAGGGAGATGGCGTACTGGCTACTATGCAGCTCCAATGTGATGGGATTTCATGGAAAACAAAGCAGTCACTGTGATGTGCTCTGATTGTGACTGCATTAATGGTGAAATACATTGTGAGTAAGAGTCTTAGATATAAATGTGAGTGTTTTCAGGCCCAACAGTCTCATACAAACTCATTAGACTGACTGTTATTAGACATTTAATTTATAACAAAAGTTTTATCGTGTGAAATTAGGTCACATCATTTACAGACAAATGTATGCAGTGGAATTATTTTAAAGTTATTTTTTTATGTCAAACAGTGGTTCAAGGACAGTTATTCATTATCATTATTCCCATTAATAAATTAAATAGTTACAATAGTTACAATCTGCTCAGCGGGAAGAAATACTATAACTAAGTTCAAATGTCAGTCTCAATTGACAGTTGGTGTCAATATGAAAAGATTTAACAACATGTTATATTAAGGATCAAATTCAAACTCTAACTTCACCAAATCACAATAACTAACACATAATAATGACTGATTCCCTCCTTACCATACAAGTTTTTACAAGTTATCAAACTCACTGACACAACTCAAATTACTAGAACAAACACTAGAGTCTATTTTGCTTGATTTACTATCTACAAAATGTCTGATGTGAAGAGATACGGCTATAGGTTCTAAAGAATAATAAATTAAAGGCTGAGGTTGGCTACATATTAACTATATAGACAAAACATAATTTGGGTAGGAATGAGAATTATTTTAGAAATAACTGAGAAAACCCCATCCTGATACCTGCCTGGTGTCTTCCAGCAATGGATGCATTTTTCTTGGCAAGTTCTAATATCTCTTTACCTGTGAAGACCATGGATCATCATCCCAGCTGCTGGCCTCTGGTGTTATGTCTCATCCCTGACTCTGATCTTTACTGTTGTGGCATTAAAATATTATAAAGATTTAGGAAGCAAAATTTTGTAATAGAATTACAATGAGCAGCAGTGATGTTATTGAAAAACTAACCTTGAAGTACCTCTTATGCCACATATATCTTTTCTTAGGTACTTATATTCTATTTCCATTTGACCAGATTCTCCCTGACCCTGCTTTGTTGAGTGTGGAAATAAAGATGTATTTCAAATATTTGGGAAGTGGTAAAGTGCACAGAAATTCAAGAGAATTGAGTTTATTCCTAGCATGAACTAGTACCAAGCAAGGTCTGTAACATAGGTAACATTAGTATGTTCAACCAGTCGAACATCATGTACTGGCATGTATAAAGTAGGCTTCAGCTTTAGCTAATATTACCTGCATGTAACAGCATAACTCAACTTACAGGTTTTTTGGAAAAATAACTGTTCGGGGGGCGTGTCCTAAACATACAATGTCTCTGTTACACCCATGTCTTGTGAACTCTACATCATGTTTAGTTTTGTGAGCTTGACAGAGTGTGCAGCTAATGCAAGGTCTTTTTTTACATTAAAAACTAGAACTGTTTTCAAAGATTCCAAAAAATGATGTATCAGTATTTAGAAAACTACTGAAAAATAGTGGAAAAGGGGATACATTTTTTTTTTACAAAATGTGCTTTTACTTTTCTAAGCACTTTAAAAACACTTCCCGGGGTTCTTAAAAAAAACAACAACAAAAAACAGAGAAAACCAATGCTTTGCTGAATAAAGCAGATATGGAAAAATGCTTTTTTGGAGGCTTTTTCAGTAATCTGTGCACAACGATCAATAACATATGGCCTCTCCTGAACGTCCAAGTTCCTGTTTCTAAATGTTCATTTCACCTCCTAGTTTTTCATAATCTAGGCTGTACGTGACATTAGTCTGGCTAAACATTTATTTAGTATTTGTTGCTGCATTGGGTCATTATTTTAGACTGCAGAATGTTGAGACATAACAGCAATCAAAAGCTTGATGTTTCAAATGAGCAAAGGGGGAGTTCATTCAGGTCTCAAGAGGCCCAGAGTGGTTGGAGCAAAAAGAATCCCGCTTCCTCAGGTCAGAGTGGTTATTAAAGTGCTGATGGAGCAGCATCATTTGGTTGCTGTGCTGTGGTCGGCACTGAGTGGGATCAAATCCAATTTGCTTAATCATAAAATCGAACCTCCAACAGGACTGGCTGGGGGGAGGAAGTGGAGATAAAAATCATTAATGCTGGCGTGCCACCTGCAGCGATACACTCTGCCATCGATTACAAAAACGCATGCTGCTACAGAAACACCTACAATATAGGTTTTTTTTTGCGGTTTTCGTTGCACAACAGATTGAGTGATAAATACATTGCTCAGCTGATCTACAACCTCCTGGATAAAAGAGTTCACTGGTGACTCAACAAGCTGCTTTTTTGTTGTTTTGAGCAAACAAAAGGCAAACAGAACTAAAATAAAGGCTTGAGTTTACTGGAGAACTGTCACCAACCTCAGTGTGAATATTTCTTTTGATGCTTTAAAAAGCACAGCCACTGATTTAAAGACAAAACATGACAGCAAACTGGAGCTACAAAAGAACATAACAGAAACAAAGAGGCAGTCAGAAAAAGAGATGACTCATTTGCTCGTAAAGTGATTTCTTTTTGCACAACTGTTGAGCTTTTGTTCATTCCAGAGTGCACAACTCTTTCATCGTGAATAGCAGCCGTTCAACATGGTAGGAAAAATTTATCAGATCCACGCCTTTGAACTCATAATTACAGATTAATTCTAAAACTAACAGAGGAACAATTTTACATACATTTTGTTATGTTGACAAACCAAAAAGAAAAGACACCAAGACAGGTTTTGGTGTAGCTCTCAGCACCAACGCATGCAAACCCCAAAAACTACTTAATTCAATTGTACAACAAATATGTTTGCTCATGTTATACCTAAAAGGAGCTAGTGTACTTTAAGTCTATTTTTATTAACTGTATTTCATATAATTAAGTAAGTGTAGTGAAATACACTTGGCTTATAATAAAAAGTATAAAGAGAAGTCTTAGACTGATAAGACTTACAGTTTAATACTGAACCTAATACTTAAACTTTGGTATGCTACTTCTAACTTACAAATGCATAACTTTTCCTTTACCATTTTTAAACAAGGACCTTATCTCAGAGATATTATTGTGATAAAGGTTTTACATGCGAATATAGCATGGACGGAAACAATTCCACCAAAAATCCCTCCTTTCATTTTTATTTTTTTTAAAGGTTGCGTTCATTTGTAGTTTAAATCCCATATTTGGCCATTACAGAAGAATAGCTAGAAAACCCTGCACCTAGTTTCTCACTAGCCATGAAAGGAGCGCTGCAAACAGAAAAAAAAGCTGCTCTATAAGAGCAAAAATAAACATTTGGATTTCATTTTTCACCCTGAACACATCGACTTCGTGCAAACATGGCAATATAATGCCATGAGGATGCTTCAGCAGGGAAACTAGTGAAATTGATGGGAATGGATACTTGAAACCTATCATAGGCTGTAAATGATTTGAAACGGGGGGGGTTCAGTTTTACCTTCCAGCAGGACGATGATGAAATCCAGTTGGCAATCAGTTTTTTGGGGGGAGTTTTTGACACAACACCTTATGTGCACAGACGCTTCCATCCAATATGACTGTGCTTCAGCTGTTCTTTAACAAGGACCAAGGTAAAGTTTCAGCCTGTAGATGCCTACAGCTGGTCTAGACACAACCAAAAAGACCTGCAGCTAAATTTGAAGCAAAAAGATTCTGTGGAATATTGACTCGGATTTAGATTTGTAAAACATTTAAATGTCATGCAATGTTTTCATTTCCTCTTCAAATACATGTACTTAATACTTTGTGTTGGTCTATCACATAAAATCCAAATATGAGACATTTACTAGGTTGGTTGTAAAGTGACACTATACTACCATGAAAAAGTACTCCACATGATGTCTATTTAGAGTCCCAATAGGGGCAGTTTGTTACCACTTGTCCCAGCATTCTCTCTGTCCCACTTTTAATCATCATATGGTTTGAACTCAAACGTCAATGGTAGTATCTGAAGCATTACTCCCAGTTCATAACGTCAATCCATAGTTGCCTTGTCAAACAGCCCTGCGTGGTTTGAAGCAGGGATTAACCTATCTAAAATGGAATTAGAAGTTGGCTGAAAACTTTGATGTTCAAATCATTCCAACAGGTCGATACAACACTGGAGCTGTTCGACAGCTTGGCTGAGTCACACTAGAGCTACCTTTGGAGTAGCTGACGTAATATTAATTGAAGATTAAAAATACCTTGTAGCGGCTGGAGACACAACTCTGCAGACTGCCTTTCAGCTACAGATAAGACATAATTACTTTCCCAGGCACTCACTAAGCTCTGCCTGCCCTTCGTTTGTTTGACTCCAGAGAACTTCTTCAATTTAAAAATTCATTCAGTTACAGGAATTTACTACGACGGCACACCCAACGACTGTGTTATCAGTCACATTGCTGCCTAGTTCTCCCATTAATCCAGTAAGCAAAGTACATGAAGAGGAAGGTTTGGTGCCATCCATAACCGATCACCTTTCATTCCAAATAACAGGGCTAGTTTCATGCAGGAGTTCCAAACTGAAGTTTTGGTGGCTAGAAAAACTGCTAAGACAGATAAGCTCAACACTAAGTGAAACATAACATGCCAGTGAGCGAAGCAGATTCAGATGCTCCGTTTCCTGGGGGAACACTCCCTTCCCCGTCTTGTCGTCATATTTCTCTTCATCTATAATGTGCCTGGCTTTTTCATGCTGTCCCCGGCCACAGCCGCCATTAGGGGTGGACCATGCCATGTCGTGACATGGGAACCCTTATAAACGTGTTAAGGGCTGGAGGCATTAGCATTTTGGACGCTGCTGAATAGAGCCGTTTGTTCCTCTTCCTGTGCCTCCCTGAAAGACTCTATTAAAGGGAGGTTTAGGAATTGCTCTGTTTTGGACTTGGGAGAGCATGGAGAGAACATTTGACAGCAGATTTTCCAAGAAAACAAAACTGTCTTGGAAAATTACGCAACAAACTGTTTCGTAAACAGACTGTCCACCACTGATTAAAGTGGAAGCATTAAAATGATTTAGGCTTTGGCTGGTAATCATCCTGCTCCTCTGAAACATTTAATCATTAATTTTAACCCTGCATCCCTCTCTGCACCTTAATTTGATAAAAGCTCAAATGTAACAGACTGCAACAGCTTCATATTTACACATCGGTTGGCTGCCCATCTTCATTCTCATAACTACAGATAGGAGATCTCACAGAGATGGAAGAGCCTCACATAATCAATAGTGCTGCTCTTTTGCCAGGCTGGTAAAAGGCCTAGCAGAATCTGTCTCTGCTGTTGGCTCCATTAACGAAGTCTTCAGTCTCATGTGTGATTTTGCCTCACGCTGCAGAACCAGCAGGAACTGTAGTCAGTGCGAGGCAGACTCTCCGCCATCCGACATCCCGCCTTTCATCTCCAAGCTTTTCAACAGGTTGCATTTTACATGTGCTCATCCATAATGCATTTTGCTCAGCTATGACCGAACAATGGTTGGTGAGCTGTAGCTTAGCATGAATTCACCTCAGTAGATGGTTCGGATTGTCAATCACCACTTGTCAGTGCACAGCTGCTAATCCAGAATGTGGTTATTGAGAGGATTGATGGATATGTGTACATCTCAATGAAATACTCAGGCGTATGGTGAAGGGGTTACACAGACTGTTATGCTTTTGTTTTACAATTTGAATAATAAATACTAAAAAGGATAAGAATAGGAACATTATGCAGTATGTATGATGGGCCAGTATCAAAAGGATAAAGATCCATTTCCAATGGCATACTTCAGTCTGTTTTCAACAACCTCAAATATATTTTCCAGAATTTTTTTTATTTTTTATTTGGTTTCAGGATTGTTGCACACAGTAGTAGTAGAACTATTAAAAACAAGATGTAAAGAAGCACTCATCAGCCAAGACCCCAGACCAAAGTAGCTAAAAAAGTATTACGCTACATGGTGACGCTGAGCTCCATCCAGCATCAGTGCACAATTCAATTCAGTTGATCTATATAACGCCCATTTACAACAGATGTCAACTCAAGGCACTTTACAAGAAAACTTATTTCAATACAAACATACAAACATTCCAATCAGTTTAAAATTTTCTATTGAAGAAATTCCAGCAGTTTTCATTGAGTCATTGACTGGTGGTTATACCCCATTAAGACGCCAACCACAGAATTCCCTCATACTGAGAAAGCATATATCAACAGTGGAGAGGAAAAGCTCCCTTTAACAGGAAGAAACTTCCAGCACAGGGATCACCAACACGTTGCCCGCGGGCACCAAGTTGCTCTCAGGGACAGCATAAGGTGCCCTCTGTCTGGACATGTTTTAAAAATAGCAAAAAATTTAAATGCACAGAGAGATTAATAGAATAAAATGCTGCATGTTGAAATGTATCCGTTTCCTGTCATGAATCATTATAAATTTTTGTAAGCAATTAATATGTGATCAGACATAGCATATTAACAAAGAATAAATATTATTATGAAACACGTAAAGATGAACCTTACAACTGTGTAATGTACAGGTAGCCCTTCGTATTACTTATGACCCTTCAAGTAGCCCTCAGTATCAAAAAGGTTGGAGACCCCTGCTCTAGCAGAACCTGGCTCAGTACAAGCGGTCATCTGCCATGAGTGTCTGAGGGTTTTGAGAAGACAGAGAAGATACAGTGAAAGAACAGAAATAACTAATGTAAGAGTACTTTCTATATTAAAGAAAGTAAAAAGTTGACAACAGAACACAGGGGACCTTCAGTTACACATGCTCCCCATCCAACAGGTCGTTGTAGTTTAGCAGGATACCAGACTAGTAGCTTCTATGGAGAGAAAAATACTGAGAAAAACAAAACAAAGTAAAAAGCCAAAATAATAGTAAAAAATTAGAGAGTAGTAGAGGAGAAAAGTAGCAGAGTGAAGAGAGATGGTCAGTCTGTCCTCCAACCGTCTAATGGTGCGTTCCCACTGGACACTTTGTCAGCGTCAAGCAACGCTCACAAAGCAACTAGTTCGACACATATACACAGCAGGTACATTTTTAAGCTGAAGCTTGCTGCTAGCCTTTCTCTAAAGGAGCTTTTAAACACTAGCGGATCGTGGTTGGCTGGGCAACGGCGACATGAGGCAACGTCACTAGAGTGAGACACTCTGATTGGTTGCAGTACTGCGTCAAGAGCGTTAAGACCGTCAAAAGTTCAGCTAGCTGAACTTCTGGGTAGATGGCATTTAGCACGTTTAAGCTTGAAACACACTAAAAGCTTGAAAAGTTGACAGAGCCAATGCAAACAAAGCGCTGCAGAGAATTCAACACTCCTCTGACGTCCTAAACCAGACTTAACATGAAATCATGCCACTGCTGACGTTGCGTTTGGGGAAGTGTGAAAGCCCCATAAGCCTGTACTAGCATAAATAACTACAGAGATAGCTAAGGATAACGATTTTTATATTCAAAATGCGAGCTTCACTGCATGCCTGTTTATCATACATGGCCTCAACCAATAGTCTGCCAACCACCAGGGGGTAAACGCATGGCTAAAGCTTCATTAAGCTGCCCAAATAAAAACCACACCTACGCAACTCAGCACTCATAATGGCTGTACTACGCTTGCTATGTAGCAGGTGAAAAGGAGTATTTGAACAATGTAGTGATCCAAATCTCCAGTATGGATCTGACTAGTAAGCAGAAAGTTCCCAAACGTGTACTACTGCCACAGTAAGCAGCCGGTAGATGCTACACTATCCCACAATGCACCGGACGCCCCGAAATCATAGTATCATAGAAGCAGAAGAAGGACCTAGCTAAAATTGGCTACAGACGAACTGTCAACCATTGACACCGCCGCAGTTTCGGCAGATAAATGTACGTGAAGCAATGTTACTGATTACTGTAATTGTTTTTTGACTGATTAATCATTTAAGTTGTTAAGTCATACCAGACACTATAACGTCTAGAGGATGGCGGGACCACAGGCGAACGTAACGTAACAATCTCGGTCAACAGAACAGTCAATATGGGTCAAAGGACATGCAAAATGGTGGAGCAGTACATATGATTTCATGCCTATTGTTTATTATGCAGTATTTGCTACATTAATGGACGAGTAATAGATGCTACGTAGCATATAGTGAATACTAAGGATTTGGATGCAGGGAATATCAAACGCCTTTTCTGTACACAGGAGTCCTTTTCTGTATAAGCTGTAATTGTTTCCGTTAAATTGCACTTTGAGATTGCACTCTGCGCTAACATACTTAGTACTTTAAAATATATTTATAGGTATTGGAGTTTGTTTTTGTTTGTTTTTTTTGCATTATTTATCATCTATTCTAATCTAAAGTTTTATTTTTCACAAAAATTGTTGCAACATTGTATGTTTATAATTGGTGCAATAAAAATAGATATTTTACAGGACTGGATGAATGATCGTGATTAATAGTTGTGATTACAATATTGATTAAAATAATCATGATTATTATTTTGGTCATAATCGTGCAGCCCTACTGGACATATATTATAAACAATGACAACGTCCCGAAGCAGCATTTTTAAAATAACAACTTAAATCCACCTAGCTGGCTAAGATACTTTGAATCAGTTTGAATGTAACCTTCCTACGAACATGGTTGGTACATTAGATTGTTGTGTTATTAATTCACTGTAAAATTCTTATATATTTCACCTTCAAACTCTATTTTGGATTCAACAGGGAACCAGTGAAGAGAAGCTAAAACAGGTGAAATGTTATCTCTCTTTTTAATATTCATCAGAACTCTTGCTGCAACAGCTTGGATCAGCTGAAGGCTTTTAGTAGCATTTTGTGCACTTCCTGATAGTAAAGAATTACAGTAGTCCAACCTTGAACTAATGAATGCATGGACTAGTTTCTCAGCATCACTCCTGGACAGGATGTTTCTAATTTTAGCAATATTCTGGATGTGAAAGAAGGAAATCCTAGAAGCCTGTATAATAAGGGATTTAAATGTCATGTCTTGGTCAAAAATAACCCAGAGCTCCTTTACGTTATTACCAGAGGACAAATGAATCCCTTCCAGATTAAGTGATTGACTAGCATTTTCTTTTTTAGAGCTTTTGGCGTAAAATGAACATCCAGGAAGAAAGTAGTGATTGTCCTCAGGCTAAATATGAGTTATACCATGATGACTTCCATGGTGATCTGTCCAGTGAGGAGGAAGGAGTCAAGAGAAAGGTTGCCTGAACACAATAGCTTTGAGACCTAAGAATTCGGCAAATCCTACTTAGAAATTAAAATCTCTCTGTGACACTATGACAACGAATGAAAATAAAAACTGTGATTAAAAAAAATATAATTAAGTTAATTAAATGTAATTAACACAGTTGTTCTATTAAAACATAGTGGTTTAGAATGCAAGCAGCTAAAGTTCTTAGAAAGTCTACACTCCACTTTAACCCTAATAACCCTCCTGTAAATGTTCCCAAAACATTATTTTGCCTTAAAAAGTCATTTAAAGTAATGGTGCAAAAATGTTGGTAGGAAAGGGAAGTAAAAATATAGCCTTTACACTATAACATCCCCTCCGGAAACATGACCACAAAACAAAAATTTCAAGTGGAAAATAAACATTTTCTGTGAAATCATTGCAGAGTTCCCCTATTTTGAGTATTGGTTCAGGGTATCAGTTAACTGTGACCAATACGATTAAATACATAAGAGCGGTATCGGCGCAGATACCCAATACCACTATCAGTATCAGTGCATCCCTAACCGATACCAATACAGTTAAACAGCTGATACCGTTCTAATGTATTCATTCTTATAAAAGTTAACTGATACCAATACTTAAAATTTGGGAACTCTGCAATAATTTCACAGATTTTTTTTTTACTTGCAATTTTTGCTTTTGTGGTCATTTTTATTAATATCTTATTTTTTGATCTAATTCACCATCATTTGTTGTAACAAGAGAGAGAGAAAAAAAAAACCTGTCCTCCGATTCATTGCATTTTTTGTGTGGTAGACGTATCACATTAGCACTCGGTATCAGCAAGGACTCAGATCCTTGTATTGTATTGTATTGGTTTGAAAGAAACTTGCATTCCTACTTGAGAGACTGTTTTCTATTGGTTTAAAACAATGATCATTTTTGTGGAGGCCAGCAGAGGTTTCCTATAGACAGAAGATAAAGCATAAAATCCTCTGTCAAACAACCCACTCATATGTTGTATTTAGGGATTCCCAAGACACTTTCTGTGTCTATAAAGTGTATTTTAAAAACTAAATATATGAATATGAAAAGAGTGGTTTATATTTTATAGCTTTCTAGTTGCAAAATATTTTGGTACGACTTCCCTCCCAAACCAACCCCCCTTTTGATTTGACATTTCCAAGCCCCCATAGATCAGAAGGAGAATCAATTAGGTTCCCATTATTGGTGAAGCCATTTTTCTCAGCAAAGACAGATTGGTTTTGTTGTACATGTGAGGCAGAAAAGCTGCAGATCACATATTAGCACATTAAAAAGGAGGGATGCCATGGTAATACAAAAAAATTCCCAGCAATATCATCTAATGAGAACATATTGTCATTTTCTGGCTGGATATCTTTACCGGAATTAGCTTCAGGAATTTAGATTTTTGGTAAATTCCAACACAGAGAGCACTGTGGTCCCCAGCCTCCAATCCATAAGGGGGATTGATTTCATGCTGTATGAGTATCGATTGTCATCAGGTAGGAGCTGAGCACAGTCAGGAGCCAATAGGAATTGGCAATGCTAAACTTCGAACACCCCCATTGGACTCAGAAGAGAAAATGAACCATCTGGAGCAAAATGTTGTGTAAACTGCACTAAATCCCTCTGCAGACTCTTATTTAGCCACAAAATCAAACAATTGTGTACAGCTGCAACAAAACGTACCCTCTATAGCTGTGATCACTTAACAAGGCACTGATTTAATTCCAACCTGTAGTGTGCTGTGGATTTACCACAAGCTCTCTGGTGCACATGAAGTTATATTACTGTGAAAGCGTATTGATTGGGCAAAGAGTACATGTAGAGAAGGGGAGGGGGGTTGGGGGGTGGTACCCAAAACCAGAGGCCAATGACTCCAGGCTCTAAAAGCGTTCATTTGGATGGCTGATAATCCATACTGGCCCTGTAAAAACAACAGATTGAGTCCCGCCTTTGCATGTAATGTGAAAAAGATGACCATGGAGAGCATTTTTTTTAGCAGGACGGTGAAAATAATTACACTGGATGAAAGGGCTTTGCTATGACCCTGTATTGATTTTCAAATATTGTGTTGAACACTTTCCATAGAAGTGTGTGTAATAAATCTTTCTTCTGCTGTAATCTGCATACAGCTTGGCCGCTTGACCTCCTAGTGGCGGTAGTCTTTTGGGGTCAGTTGATACTGTAGGAGAAAATTATGTGTCTGGGGACGGCAGGAGCATTGATTTCACAAACCAACCCCCTTAGACTCTAGGTATTGCAACTTGTAAACAGCACCATCTCTTCTTGCCTTCAGAGTGAAGACAAATGGGGGCAAACTTTCCAATTAGCTTCCTTTAATGGCTTCAGCGGGGTACACAAGGGGACAGACAGCTAATGTGCTTCTCATTGCTCTTTGCTACACAGGTTCCTGGATTTTACAATCTTGCTTTAAAGCAAGGAATGGAAGAATGAATTCATCTATCTGAATCAATTCATGTGTTCATACATCCCGGAGTGTCACATGAGGTGCCTAAATGTGCTGCAGCAGCAGAGCAGGGACGGTCATTAGGGCCCACAGCCCCACAGCTCTAATGATGATGGCTGTGGACTTGCTGCGCTCTGCATTTTGGCTCTGGTCAGACAGAAGAGGATTCCCCTAACATGCTCTACCAAAGATATTACCAGCTCTACCTTAACGGAATGGAAACAGGAACCGAACAGCGTAGAACAATATACCTTTGATCCACCAAAGCTTACACTGCTTTGATCATTCTTTTGTTCTCTTTTATCTAATGGCTCTAATGTGCATTTTAAAAGCTTTTTGTTATTATAAGTAACCATTTTTCACCAAAGGAGAAGAAACACTCCGACTAGTGACCAACCTGAGGCCTCAACCTGAGGGCTCCGTGCTGACAGCGACAGAGACGCAATGCTGGACAATCCGTCTAACAGCCCCGCCTCCTGCTTTAACACAGCGGCAGGAAACTGGAAACAGGCAGCATTATAAATCAGACAGTGTATAGAGAAAAAGTAGGGGGTGGGGGGAGCATTTCAAGCCATTTTCACCACTTATTGACCAAAACAAATCAAATCCCTCCCCTCCTCTGGTTCCTTTTGGAGCCAGTATGGGCTTGGAGTGGCGTAATGGAATCCCCCGCATGGAGCTAGCTGATGGTTGGCTTGATCAGTACCGGCCCATATTTCACAGCTCTCAGAAAGAAAAAAAAGGAAAATACAGACGTGAATCCACTGGCAATAGAAAACACAATCTTAGTAACAATATGTTCCTCCAGGCCATCCACAATATGAGCCCCCACTCATCCAGCCTCCATGATGTAGATGAATATCTGCTCAGTCGCTTTGCGGCCGTCAGAAAATGATGCAGCGGAGTCTAGGCCTGGTGCATTATGTTATTCTTTTTTCCCCCCTGACTTACTAATTTGATCCCAGCTGTTCAGCCATCTGTGGATCAGCACCACAGTTAGAAACAGCTTACATTTCTGCTACAATAAGTCTGTACAGTTTACCATCAAATATCATTAATAAGCAATCAACAGAGCTTAAGTTACATGAATAAAGTCATTTGAAAAGTATTCATACTGAGATAGTTTTGTCCGTTTTACATTCGCCTATAAGTTTATATTATGTCAGGGAATATACAAAATCCCTCAAAGTGCAAAAGAATAATGTTAGTGCACTGGTGGTAAAGTAAAGCTACCGGAAAGAAGCACCTTGTTTTATTTGGAAAATTTCCGGATGCCGAGCCGTCCTATTTCCTGTCTTCCCCTATCCAAAATGTCGAAATTGACACGTTTTACAGGCGTAGTACGTAGAAAATAGGACTGCCGCGGATATTTTGAAAAGTGCTGCTGTCAACTGCTGCCGTAACACGCTGCTGACGCGTCCAGTGGAAAGGAGGGGTAAGGATGTTTTTCTGAAGCAGAGACAAGGCATCGACCCTACAAGTATTTGGCCGATCGGGCCGATATATTCAACTTTTTCTATATAAGGCATCGGACGCATTGAACTGGCCTGGCACTGGCCTTTCAATAACCATATCGGTTGACCTCTAATTATTTTTCTCAATGTCAACTGGCAAACCTGAAGCTGTTTATCAAATTATGTCTGAAGATAGGACATACGGCAACCCACACCATATCCACTTTGGCCATAGCGGAGTTTGGAGCGTGATTGTTTTAGGTTGTGGACAGGTGTCTTTTATACCGATAATGAGTTCAAACCGGGCCATTGATACAGGTGAAAAGTGGAGGACAGAGGAGCCTCTTACAAAAGAAGTTACAGGTCTGTGAGAGAAAGAAAACTTGTTTATCTGTAGGTGACCAAATACTTACTTTCCATCATAATTTGCAAATAAATTCTTCAAAAATCAGACCATATGATTTTTCTGGATTTTTTTCCTCATTTTGTCTCTCATTGTTGAGGTATAGCAGTTAAGAAAATTACAGACCTCTCCCATCTTTTTAAGATGGGGAACTTGCACAGCTGGGAGCTGACAAATTTTTTTTTCTTGCCCCAATGTACATGTCATAATCAATTCTACATCTTTAGAACTGGAAATAAATAAATTGCTGAACTTTGAATTAAAACCCAGCTTTAGTCTCTGTTGCACAGAAATAGAGCTGTTAGCATGCTGTCATGACCTTTATGAAACTAAAACAAGTCAGAGGCTTCTTTAGATTCGTTGCAACCAGACATTCTTCCTGTCCACAGTATCACCATAAGTTACTACACTGAATATACATGGATGATGTGAGTTACAACATTTGAGATAAAATGTAGTGTTTTTCAGGCGAACTCTATTTCTCTTTCACTTTATGAACACACAAATTTGTGATGGTATAAAAATCTATAAAGTTTGAGGTGGGATAATATAAAAAAGCTACAGGGGCACAAAAATGTTCACAAAGCATTGTTTAGTGAAAGATCTAAGCAGATATAAGATGCATGTAGAATGATCTATTTCAGATCTACAGTGTTCCTGCTTTGCTTTAATATAAGCAGTACAGATAAAACAAACAGCATCCTGTTACTGCTCATGTTAGCGCATCAAGCTACGATTGTTGTCGTTGGTAGAAAATTCTCCACTGTGATGCCAAAATGGTTCTGTCAACTTACAAACATAGCATCACTCTCTCTTGTGCAGCGAGCACACACTCCCCCACACACTGGAGGAGAGCCATTGTTTTACCCTCTGTTTGAGGAGTTCTTTCCACTCTGCTTCAGAAAAAAAGACTGCTTAATTCAGGTCTGTGATAGGCTTGTGGAAAGAGGAAGAAAAGAGTGTCCACTGTAGCAAAAACACACATTAGGCAGCAGACTGTGAGTGTTCTCTGGGAAGGAATGAAGTCTGTTCTTTTATGAGGCGAGGAAGAGTCTGCCGGTGGATTGCCCTTCACCGGAAGACACAAAACACCGGGTTAACAGCAGTGCTCCTGGCATACTTTTGACCTGAGATAAAACCCCTTTCACACTGCAAGTGGTGAAGAAAAAGAGGAGCTCCAGTATCAAAAGGTCTCCAAGTGTTAATGACGGCATTGAAGAGGCAACCAAAGAGGAAGACCTGCAGGTAACCTTCAAACCCTTCGTGCCTCCTCCACCCGCAGATCACAGGATGAAGGAGGGCCATCTGTGTCTTCGCACTGCCTGCAAACGGTCGACTGGGGACGGCTCGGGGGTTGAGGATATGATCCAAATATTTAAACAGGAGGTGAATTACGGTGTGTGGCAGAGCCGAGGGGCCTTTAATGTGCAGGTTTCTGGTGGAGAGTAGAAGAACAAACCCAGTGGGAGAAAATGACCTGCAGACTGTCTTGTGAAAGTATATTGGCCTCTGAGTCAATCATAAAAAGGTTCATCACAAACCCCCTGACACATGACACCTACTGTGGCTCAGCTGGGACCAGCAGCTGTTAAAGAGGGTATTACTGAGGTGTACAATGGTGTAAAAACATGAAGCATGGATTTACTATTTACGGTGGGAAGGGGGGAACATGTGTGAGCTCATCAAGTGTCAGAAAACCAACACACCCCGAGGGTAATGGTGTCAATTAAACAGGATTTCTGTGGTGATCTCTACGTCTAGCTGTCAACTCAGAAGCACCACAGCGCCTGAAATTATCATGACCCCCGCAGAGCCGGCTGCCTCATGCCCCACTATTTTGTTAAGGTGCATTAATCACAGAGGTCACCGTGACATGACTTTTAGCTTGAAATACACACTAAGATGGCAGATGGCCGTACAAAAGTATTCATACCTACATAAGTTCTTCGCAGTTGGTCAGCTTACTACTATGAAATTTAAGTGTATTTTATTGGTATGTTAAGATGACGGGACAACATTAACAAGTGCATAATTGTGCAGGGGAATAAATACATTGTTTTTTCATGATTTAAAAAAAAAATCAATGAAAGTGTTTTAATTCATGAAAAATTATCAGACCTCAGTGAATATAGTAAGATTAAGCGGGGGGGGGGGGAAGTATTTCACAGCAACTGACTATGCAAGTTTTTCTACTTAGAAAGATGAGACAGGTCTGTACTTTTCAATAGAGGAACACTTCAACTATCAGAGAATTAATGTTAAAAATGTAGGGAATCACATTCTATGATTTTTATAGAATTATTTGTATAATGGTGCAGAAACTAAGTATGTAGCACCTACAAAAAAGCCACAATTCTTGTCATTTTACTTCTTTTAAGAACCTCTTCTATCCTCCACTGGTTACCTGTATTAATAACACCTGTTTGAATTCCTTATCTGTACAAAAGACAACTATTCATACCTTCAAACAGTCAGACTCAAACCTTCACCATGACCAAGACCAGAGAACTGTCCAGGGACACCAGGGACAAGATTGTACACCTGTTGGAATAAGCCAAACTACAAAAGGCAACCAGCTTGGAGAAAAGAAATAAACTGTTAGAACAATTACTAGAAAGTGGAATAAATATAAGATCACTGACAATCTGTTTCGACCTGGGGCTCCAATAGTTTACCTGGTCGACTACACATGACGTTGAGAACAGTGAGGAAACAGCCCAGAACTACACAGGTGGAAGTGGTAAATGAACTGAAGAGAGCTGGGACCACAGTAAAAAAGGTTACTTTTTGTAATGCACCACATCGTCATGGATTACAATCCTGCTGGGCTAAACAGGCCCCCCCTGCTTAAAACAGCCCATGTCCAGGCTCATCTTAAATTTGCAAAAGACCTTATGGATGATCGAGAGTAGGATCAGGAGAATAAAATGTGTTCAGATAAGACCAAAATAGAACAGTTTTGTATAAATCCCAATTGCCGTGCTTGGAGAGGGAAGAATGCTAAGTTGCATCCCAATAATGCCATACCCAGTGTGAAGCATGGGGGTGGAAAATTTTGAATTTGGGGCTACTTTTCTGATAAGAGGACAGCATGACAGACCCATATTAAGAAAAAGCATTATGGAACCAAGTACCGTGAGATTTTGTACATAAAACATCCATCCATCAGTGAGAACTTTAAAGATGACACATGGCGGGATCTTCCAGCATAACAATGATCCCAAACATACCGCCAAGGCAACAAAGGAGTGGTTACATAAAAAGCATTTCACGGTTCTTGTGTGGTTTAGCCCGTCTCTGCACTTCAGTCCAATAGAGAATCTGCAGAGGGAGTTGTAAGTCGAAGTTTCTTAGCTCTAGAGAAGATCTGCATGGAAGAAAGGGCAAAAATACCAGATACAGTGTGAACCTGGTGAAGACCTGCAGGAAATGTTTGAACTCTGTCATTGCCAACCAAGAATACATAACAAAGCACTGAGGTGAACTGTTTTTATCGACCAAATACTTATTTTCTGCAACATTATACAAATACATTCTTCAAAAATCATACATGGTTTCCTGGATTTTTTTTTTAACATTCTGTCTCTTACAAGTGAGGTGTGCCTTTTTTAGTTAGACAACTTGCTTAATTTGTGATTGTAAAATGCTCTGCCCCACTGTATGTCATCTTATGTATTTAAGGTATCCGTACCAATATGAGCATACAAAGTACTTGATTAAAAACTTAGATGTAGACCTTCCAAATCATAAAGAATGGATAACAGTAATAGTGGATATTTGGCTATGGAGAAATAAAGATAAAAGGTAAAAATGAAAGATCACTTTTGGAGGAACTGGAAAAAACCATAAAGTTACAAAAGGGTTCACAAAAGTTCCAAAGCTGTAACTATTCCTCAAGAAATCTTTAATGCATGAATGACGTGAATGTAATCTCCAGTTTTCTTAGAGTTTGTCACACACGAGTAGTGGGTGGTTTGAGAGTGTCTACAGCAGACCAGGAAACAAACCTAGGACCGTAATTTTCTTGAATATTAATCCCGCTTTGGTTATCACACTTGTAGCAGATCCAAGAGAATTAGAAGCGAAGTCGATGATAAAACACTCGGTCTGGAGAAAATAAATGTCGACGCATGAAGTCAATTTAAATGCAAATTCCAGCGCTTAAGACAACACTGTCTGAGGAAAGCTGTGGTAGAGAAGGTGAATTATAAAACTAGGAGAGCGCTTCAAAGTTGTACCAGCGAAGGATGCAGCTCTTGGATGTAGTTTGTGACAGTCCGCAGGGTCATCAGGTAGCCAAAGAGAAATGAATCAGAGTCGCAATACATGGAGAGAGTGTTTCCTAGATATCAAAGCTGGATTCTGATAGGATCACAACTATTGATCCACTTTTGTTTCCCAAAGCCTCATCTTTAAGCCTTTAAGCCTCCTCGAATAGGCTGTGCACACACAGTAAAATGCTGTAACATTTGTTCTTCCAGAGACAAACTGTTTCTGTCCCAGAATGTTGCAGATTTGTTTTTTGTTTTTCTATCTGCATGAACCACAGCAGACAAATACTTGTGAGAACCCCACATTTTGACTGGTTAATGTAGACAAACACCTAATTGCATAGCTGCAGGGTTTTATTCTATGTATAGAGTACATGTTATGTTTAATATAAACATGATTTATTGGAAACAGACCGCCCGCCTTCCAGCAGTACCTGTAGGCTTCCCTCACAGCTGATTAGCATGCAGTAGTTAATCAGGTTCTGCCTCTATGACACAAAACTGTCGCCATCATTTTCATTCTGAGCCTTTTGTTTAGGTTATTACAGATATTCACTATTTTCCTCTTCTGGTGGAAACATTCACAGTTGGCCCTGCGCTCAGAGCTTGCAAACACAGTGTTATCTCTCTCTTGGGTTCATGGGTGATGGAAATAACCCGCAGCTGTATTTCTGTAACAGAACAAAGCACAGACGCTTCTATATTGAGGAATGTTGAAAGCTTTGTTAGAAGAAATTTACAGCTTCAATGATTTCTGTAGAAATACAATGTTTATAGTTTCTTATAAAACTATTCAAACCCCTTTGAATTTATTTTACATCAAGTCAAGTTACAATAATAAAGATTATTTTATCAGGATGAACATAAATCAGTGGATATTTTAGCAAAGCTAAACATTCTAGCAGAGGCTCAGAGTAGAGAGCAGCTGTTCCTCCACATGGATGGATGGATGGATGGATGGATGGATGGACAGACAGATGGATGAACGAATAGACATATGGATGGATGAACAGATGGATGGAGAGACGGACGGATGGACGGGTTGGGTGAATGAACAGTCATACTCCAAAAGTCTGCAGCGGTAAATGTAGCCACAGATGGTTCTACAAAACCAGACTTACAGAAGCTAAATATAAAACCATGCCACACTTTTCAGTTTCCTATTTATAAAGAAACAACCTCTTCCTTCCACTTCTCACGTACTACTTGTCTGGTTTATTGTTGTGACAAAATGTTGAAAAGTTAAAGCGAGGGGAATAGTTCTGCGAGGAAAACTAAATGCATCTCAAGCTCTGTTGTCAGATGAACAATCGGTTCACAGTTCATCCTGATCTGGTTAGAATTCCACAGTGAGACTTCACTCTAGTGCTGCAGCTGTGTTTAGCAAAGTCTACATGAGACTGATTAGCTGGAGCAATTAAACTCATTCTTACCACTGACCTGCTGTGTCTCTAAATGAATCCATTAGTGACTAAATTGTCTAGTAATTTAGCACCAAGCTATTTTTTTTACCCCACAGTTCATGCACAAGAGTCCAGTTTGTAGCTGGATCCTTTTAGAGGCAGGATATCCTCCCATCCTTGTTAAAATTCCACTGTAAACCACTGAAAAGTTCCAAGCTGAGGTATTTTTGCAAATCGATGTAGAGCCACAAAATTGAAAAGTCTTGATTTCCATCCCATATGAATGTGGAGCTGTGAAAATAATGAGGTCAAGGAGGTCTCTGTGCTTCGTAGCTGGTGTTCTGTGGGTCATGCTTGTAAAAAACAAAATTAAAAATGAAGGGGGGGGGGCTCCCCTCAAGCTGATGAATTCATTTGGATCTCCACCAGCTTGGCAAGATTCTTTTTACTCAACATTTGCTGTGTCTGGGGGTGAGAACATTAAGAAATAGTCGTGCTGGGATCTGGCTGACTGTGGAGGACCCTTAAGGGCAAACGCAAAGACTTTTAGCAACAAATAACCTTCCAAAGCCGCTGCGAAGTTTGCTCTGAGAAGATCATTTCTAACAAATATACACTGTAAAAAAACCAACTCTATTTCTTTGGCCTGAAAAAATACTTTAAGTTTAGAAAGTAAAAATTTTATTTGTATTCATGTGAGGCATAGGTTAGTCCAACAAACCGAGGAAGTTGTAAGCCTTTTGAATTTTTTGAGTCATTAGTACATAAATCTGTAAGTTGCACTTCATTACGAGGGAAAATTCATTCAAAATAAATACTTTTGCTGTGATTGCAGGAAATCCAACTTCCATACAGTTGTCTTTATAGTGTAAAAAACACAAGTTCCTTTTTTCACATAAAATATTTTTTTCAGTTGACAGATTAGTGGCAGTAAATTAAGTCAGACTGGAAAAATTAGGTAGTTGTATGCTTTAACTTTATTTTTATCGGATTCTCAGTACTTGTATCTCTATGTTTTAGGTCATTGCAAACCAAGAAAGTTGTATTAACTTTCATATTTTTATTGCAAAATGTGGGTAAACCAAGTTTGGGCTAAATTGGGAAAACAAGTTGGCTTATCTTTGTCAGATATATTTTCAACTTAAAAACATAAGTTGTATCAGCTCAAACACATGAGTAGACCCTACTAACTAGCTTCACTTTGTTGAATTTAATTTTCCACTTTGATTTTCCCTCTTTATTTAGGTTCACACAATGCAAAAGCATTAGTGGAGTTTACTCAAAAAAGCTTTGCAGCGGGTTGCCTTACTTTTTTATGTTCAGTTAACTTTTCTTTTTTTAGAGCGTGGAGAAGCACCAGCACAAAGGTGCAAACATTTGTAGAATACCTAACAAAACCCAAATTAAAATGTACCATAATGCAGCACTGCAAGAGAACGTATATACCCTCCATTAAACTCTCTGCTCAGCGTTTGCCCACTTAACAAATGGACCACTCAACTCTCCCCTCTTTGTTTCAGGGCTCTAATCATGCTTGATCTGCTCTCTCTGTGCTTCACTCTGAGACTCGATGGGCTTGTAAACAGCCTCTTTATATGCATAGCAGACACCAGGCTCATATGTTCACACAACATCCACATACATGGAGGTGAACTCGCCCTCAAGGGTCCTTATCCAGGGCCCAAAAGGCCCCCCAACACAAGGCAATGGGATCCCAGTGGCCGCTGCTACACAGACTCATCTTCCTCTATGATATCTCATATGATCTCATACACAACATCTACTACAGATCAGCATGATAACAGTTTAAGTAGTTTTCTGACAGCATACCAATAGAGAGACAAAACATATCATGTCCATAATGAACTTACGATATAGGGGGGTGTCATTTCTGGTGCCTTACAATTCAGTTTGTTTATGATTCAGTTATAATATGACTCTTCTAGGATACTTAGATAGGAACACTGGGTGATAAAAATGTGAAGAAAAAAAACGTGGAGAAAAAAAAAGAGAAATAAAATGATTCTTTTTGTTGCCTATTTTCCCCCATTTAGGTTTTTATCTTCATTCCTTCCATGGCTACTTTCTACTGTTAAATCCGTCCAGTTGACATTAATTGAAGCATCCAAACAAATACATGTCCTGTTTTTAATTCATGTGAAACCATAAGTAATGGTTTCACATGATTAAAATCCTGCAGTGCACGCAAGGTCCCCCTGCTCAAGTCAGCACATTTCAAGGCCCATCTGAGAGTTAACTATGACCATCTGGATGATCCAGAGGAGGAAGGGGAGAAGGGCATGTGGTCTGATGAGACAAAACCGAGCTTTTTGGTCTAAACTCTATTCGCCGTGTGTGTATAAATACTTATGCAATAAAATGGAAATTAATTATTAAAAAATCATCCACTGTGAATTTCTGCATTTTTGTTTAAGATTCTGTTCCTCACAGTACTTTTGATAAAAATTACAGACCTTTACATGCTTTGTAAGTGGGATAACTTCAAAAATCAGCCGTGTATCAAATACTTGTTCCCCCCACTCCTTCATGTGCTCTGAGGTCTGTGCATCAAAGCCTTCAGCTCGCCAGTCAGTCAACAACACAGAACAGTTCCTCAGGAGCCGATTGGCCAATTAAGACGAAAGACACATCCATGGAACCATCAGAACCAAAAGGATCATAAGATGTTTGACAATTCACCAATCACAGCCAAGGGAAATGCATTTGCTGTAAATCAAGGGAATGTAGCGTCAGGGTATTCAGTGTGCATTCAGCACTGTTGTGTATTTGTAAAAATCTGGTGATACTGTATGGTATGTATCACAATAGGTGTAAATATAGAAATTATATGAATTTAGCCAACGTTAGAGATTTTCACTATACCACCATACCACAGTTGTGCATTTTGATGATGTCATCAAGCTGTGACTACATACTTTATACCCCGTAGGTAAGGATACTGACATTCAGTGTTTGTCTTGACAAACACTGAATGTCAAACACTGTTGTTTTTCTTCCAACAGAAAATAAACCTGTTGAACTAGAAGCATTTCCTTTCAAAGACATGCAGGTTTCATGTTGTGCAATATTAAATGTATAAATAAGTAACCAGGAAAGAATTTTTGTGTTGCATTATTTTTGGAAATCATTTTATATTCTTAAATGCGTTTTGTACGATAAATATTACTAACATTGCTATCAAAACCTTATGGAAGCTGTTCGCTGGAATGTGACTCAAAAGTGAGAATGTTCATAAGCAGTCATTTTGACATATATAAAGAAAAGAAAGAATATGCCACAATACCGTACATATCATTACCACACATTTTAGATTAAATCGCATAATAATTCATTTTAAAACTGAATTTAAATACAGAAAAACTGCTAAACACTCCAACATGATTCATATAAAACACATCGGGTTTTATTACTACATCTAGTTTATCCACTGGAACGAAAGTGAAAAGAGCCACCAACAAGCGATCATACTTGTAATATTACTGCAAAAATTAGTCATTATTAATGCTTCCATTCAAATACTAAGAATTTAAAAGATAAGCAAACATTTATAAAGTGCTTATCAGTTTAATATTGGGATATTCCTGCTCATACTTTCAACTAAAAGAGCACAGCATTAAAAATTTGATTGTTTTGAAGTAGAGTTGTGTGAAGGTGGGTAGAAAAGTTCTTCATCAGAATAAAATGTTTACTGAAGCATCGGCTAAACTGACCTAAATCTGCATCATTGTTGTTTCTGTTGATTCCAGCCATCTGCTGCTGTTCTTCTATCAGTGGGAGCATCCTGTATTTTTCTGGGCCATTTAATGAAATAACAATGTGTAGATGTTGTTGCATTGCAAGAAGCAATTTTGACACATTTACCGGATAAAAAAAACAACAAAAACATGCTAGCTCTGCAGCATCTGGTGTTTCATTTCTTTCTGCCTGTCAGAAGCGTCCTCTTGGCGCCCTTCACTTTGATCTCCCAAGGGTCCTCCAGTAACCTTCTCCATGCAGCCGTGAACAATACCCTTCGTTGGACACAAAGCCGGTGATAGCGCGCTCCTCCGTTCCTTTCTCTACATTTGTCACGTTTATTCCTGTGTTCTTTGTCCGCCTCACCTCTGCGTGGATGAATTAGTCTAAAGTGAGCTTCCAATAGAAATGGAAATCACCCATGTTACTCGCTGGCTTATGGGTAATAACTCCTTCCTCTTTGAGGTATAACTGTCATGTTTGTTGTTCCTTTGAGGATCTTATGCCTGTGTCGCCCTTTACACTGAGGTTCTCATATATTAGAAATGTGCGCAGCAGGCCAATAGAGGTATTATAATTCTGTGCTGACTAGCCAAAACCGGGACAGCCAGTTTGGAAAGGGAGTTTGACGCCGACAGCAGTGCATCGTGGGATCACAGTTCCCCCTCATAAAACCTCCCTTTATTGGCCCTCATTATTGCTTATGGTTTTCATATGAGCCTAATCTGAGATGATTAATTAAACATAAAGGCTGCGATTCCAAAGCCAGATGAGGAGGAATAGCATCACATATCACAGTGAATGCCACGAAGGAAAAAGCCGCCTGGAGGCTGGGATTAGACACAACAAGTGGCACACAGTCACTGGGACATAACCACAAAAAGGCACTGGCGTTGTTATTTGGTTTTGTTTTGAGACATTAAAACACAAAGAAATTACCAACAATGCTGACACATTTTAAAGCAGAGATCCACTGATCAGACTTCTCCTTTCATGTCTGACTTGCTAATTCTGACTAGCTCCTGTTTTTTATGACACCCTTTGTATGTACATAATATATTATACATCTTTGGAAAGTTATGACTCTTGAGATTTCAATGATCTATGCTGTTAAAGGAAAAAAAATTGCAGACACAGTAAGCAGTTTTTTCAAACTTCTTGGAATGTCCAGCTCGCTGTTCGGCCTTCATATCATTAACAGAACAGCTACTGTACTTCTCAATTAAAAGGGTCCAATTAACTCTATCCTGTCTCTATCTTTTATTCAACATAATCTGGCACTTAAAACCATCAGAATTTCATTATTATTATTATTGTATCTCACAAAGCTTTTGTTGGAAAAAAACTTAAAAGACAGCAAATAAAGGAATAACCAGATCATTCATAATTCAAGAACCAAGCACAAACCTCCATCTGATTCTTACTGAATTTAAAAGTAAAACATTATTTCCAAGAAGTTAGCAGAATATAAACTGTTAAAAAAAAGATCTGCAAATAACAGCAGAGGTCTAAACATCATTGAGATTGTTGGGAGCAGTTCTGGTTCTAGAGAACTCTGCAGCTCATCTTCATGCATTGGGAGGGAGACACTGACATTCCTATCAATCCCAGAATAGGGGAAATTATTGGGTATTAGGGAAAAAGACAATATACTCAACAAAAAAAACTAAATACAACAGCAAAAATAAATTTAGTCTCAAACTGTATATGCATATTTTGTGCACATGCAGAAATGGATGTTGGTTGATGCATTAATAAACTGAAAATGATGCGTCATTATTGTTCAACATTAGGGCTGGACGATTAATCGATTATATTGATTAATCTAAGTTTCTAATTATAATGATTTAATTGTTGGAATTATTACGATTTTTATTTTTAATACTAATGCACAACTTTGACTTCCATAGCTAAGAATGATGTAAATCTACCCAGGACCTAAGATCTTGTTTTACAAAGATATTTTACAGCTTGTTTTTAGTTGGACTTTGAATTCAGGTCATCTCTGAGACGGGGTGATTGAAACAAAAGTAATTTTTTGAAAATATTTTTGATCACTGGCAATTTCTATTTAAGAAAACACAGTTAAGAAAAAAAAAGATTAAAATTGGATTTGGTATGAAAAAATTTAACTCTTAAGCCATGTCTACTCTACATATTTGAGTAATAGGAGCATCTGACCAGCCAGTCCTCTCAAAACGACGTTCTGATTGTTCCGGTTGCAGAAAATACCAGTAGATCAAAACAAAATGTTTCATCTCAAAGAAAACAGTCCCTGACAGCAAAGAAGGAGAACAATGAGGAGCAGAGTTGCATCCTAAGGCACACATGGCTGCATGCATCACATCCTGACTTCTTCTTCCCCTGTGCTGCTAAAAGAAGCGCTGAGGGTACCAGATAACATTGACCACACCACAGGTTTGTCCTTCTGTTTTGACTGTCCAGATTAATTGTCCGTGGCATAGCGCCGAGCCTCTCATTACGCCAGCTCCTTCTTACCCTGATGATGCATTGAGCTGTTAAATAAGAAATAAACCTTGATTCTGATTATCAGCACCTCTTATCCCTTGTCCTTTGGTGGAAGGAGTCCCTTCTTCTCTCAGCATCTTCTCTAAACTTGTCACACATGGGATAAGAAAATAAAATAACTCTGGTGAATAAATGTATGTAAATCGGTAGAAAGGAGGCAAAAATAATGAATATTTCATGTAACCAAAAATATTTCTGTCTGGAATGGAGCCGCTGCCTGCTGTCAGCGATGACAGACATGAAAGAGGAGGGCTGCTGTACGGCTGAGGTGCGCCACCCCCAACCCTGCCTGCAGCACCAGGAGCACCAGTCCTCCTTGTAATTGCTTCTAGCGCTGACGCCTGAGCTGAACACCAATTAGGGCCGGGGCAATTGCTAGGCAGTGCACCTTCCAGACGTACCTGCCTCACCTTCGAGCTTGACTTCCTCCGCAGACGGCACCAGCACCACTGTGCTGATAAGAGGTCCGCTAAGACGGCCAATTAGTCTGATAGCCTAGCTAGGTGACGCTCACCGCTGGCGGACTGGGTTCTCTAATCTCTGTAAATCATCTAATACTCCAGATTTCATCCGACAAGCTGGATTAGAAACTGAAATTACATTTCTACGTCTGATAAGAGATGTATCTGTTACAGGCTGCACACAGCAAATGTTTCAAACACTAAACCAAAGCGTTTTATTTTGAGTGCCTCAGCCAGACACAGACCTGTCTTTCAGTCTGCTGCGTTCCACATCAGCTCCTCCTGCGCTGCACAGAATAACTCTCTGTTCCTTTCTGATTCCGACTCTCAAGCCCCGACATGCTGCAAGCGGGACAGCAAAGAGAAAACATACATGCCGGCGGCTTGAACGTTCATGCTGCAAGGCAAACATACACGTGGACAAGCAGAGATACACAAACATCCCCCCCAACAATACAACACGTTGTGGGAACTCTTTTCTAAACAAGTGCTGATGGTAAGATGAGTGGAGCTAAATCCTGGGTTATCCTGAAAAAAATAAAATCTGTTGGAGGCAGTAAATAAACACCAGAGTTGGGTGGAGTATCCAGAGATTACACTCAAGTAAAAGTATCACTACTTTGACTAGTAGTGAGCCATATAAATGGTATAAGGCAGAAATGATATAACTGTAACCAAAGGTTGAGATTTTCACTGTACATTTTGATGATGCCATCAAGCTGTGCCTACATACTTTTTACCAGGTACGTCAGGATACTGATGTTCAGTGTTTGTCTTCACACTAGACATTGACCGTTTTTTGTTTTTCTTTCAATGGAAAAGAAACCTGCTGCACTTGAATATTTTTAATTCAAATATTTACAGGATTTCTTTACCGTGATATTACATTTCTAAATAATGAACCAGGAAACACATTTGAACCTTATTTCCTAATATTTCGCTTTTATTTTATTTGAAATATCTTCACCTTTATTTATTTTGTGGGAATTTTTGTGTTTCATAATTTTCGAAAAAGAATTGAATATCTTTTAAATGCATTTTTGCACAATAAATGTTCTTTAAATGTTATTCCCAACCTTTTTCAAGTTGTTTTGCTGCAGTTTATCTGGAAAGTGACAATATTTTTAAGCAATAATTTTGACATACATAAAGAAAAAGAAGAATATACCACAATACATATTTAGATTATATCGCAATTACCGTATATATTGTTTAGATTATATCGCAATATAGATATGAGGCCATATCACCCAGCCCTAACTTCAATATACTTTTAATTAAGTAATAAGTAGTTGTCCAAGAAAATACTCAAGTGTGAAAAAGGGTTTTGATAAAAAGGCTACTTAAGTACTGAGTAACAATTAATATTTAAAAATGATGTTACCAAACCAGGCGTCATGTTAACCGAATATTTTCTGTATTTGTCCTCTTCATGTAAAGGGTGACGGAATAACCTGAAGGCTGTCAGCCATTTTGACAGAGTAGTACTTAAATCCCTGACCACTTGCTGCTAACACACCGACGTTTTCAACTTTTGGCACAGAGTATTGGTAACTAAATTACTCAAAAAAGATTCCCATGAGAGAATCTTAGCATCATCTCAGACATGGACAACATACTCAATGCGTCCTTTTAACCGGAGATTTCAGCACTTTAAAGAGTTACTGAGGCTTTGGAACGCCTCTGTGGCTGCACAGGTAGCACAACGCCTGACAGAGACTGTCAGTAACTGATTACTTGTGTTTATTTACTGATGTAAAAAGAGCACAAACAGGGGGATTCCCTTCCACTGAAGCAAACAGAAAATCCTCTTGTTCAGAGAGAAATGGAGAAATTGGAGAACTGCTCCCTGATTTCAAAGCTAGGCACAGCAGGGGAAATATTCGTTTGTTTTGACCTTGTCAGTAAAAGTGATGGACATTAGCGCAAGCTCTGCACAATCCAGAGAAAAATTTCAAGAACTAAAATGAAAAAACACAAAAAAGAGCATAATTACATAAGTAAAATATTTTTAGCAGTAGGCGCACTTTTTATAAATTTTCTGTTCAATATACTACCAATACCTATAGTAGGTAATAGCACTGTACCATAATAACTGACTACCATAGGTACACTGAACTGTGAAAGACAGAACGAAAAAAATCCAGGAAATCATATTGTATGATCTTTAAAGAATTAGAACAGAAAATAAGAATATAGCACCCACAAAGAGCAAGAAGTCTGGCATTCAGAGACTTGTAACTTCTTCTTTAAGAACGTCTTTTATCCTCCACTCGTGACCTGAATTGATGACACTTGTTTGAACTGATTATCTGTATAAAAGACATCCGTCCACACCTTCAAATATTCTGACTCCAACCTCCACCATGGCCAAGACCAGAGAGCTGTCTATGGACACCAACGGACAAGCCAATTCACAATAGGCAAGCAGCTTGGTGAGAAAAGATCAACTGTTAGAGGAATTATTAATACAATGGAATAAAAACAAGATCACTGATAATCTCACTCAAACTGGGGCTCCACAATATCACCTGGTGGTTTACACATGATCGCTAGAAGGGTGAAAAAAGAGCCCAGAACCACACAGTGGAAAGTAGTTAATGACCTGAAGAGAGCTGGGACCACAGTAACAAAGGTTGGATGGATGGATGGATGGATGGATGGACGGATGGATGGATGGACGGAGGGACAGACAATAGGTTGTCTTGGATTAAAGTCATGCAGCACTCGAAAGGTCCCCCGGCTTAAGACAGGCCCATATAAAGTTAGCCAGAGACCTTATGATCCAAAGAAATATTGGGAGAATGCCTTGTGTTCAGATGAGACCAAAGTAGAATTCTTTGGTGTAAACACCACTCGCCATGTTTGCAGGGGGAAGAATGCTGAGCTTCATCCCAGAGAACACCATACCTACTGGGGAGCATGAGGGTGGACATATTATGCCTTGGGGCTTCCTTTTTGCAAAGGGTACAGGACGACTCATACGTATTAAGGAAAGGATTAATGGGGTCATGTATTGTGAGATTTTGAGCAAAAACCTCAAACCTGACTGGATCTACCAGCATGACAAAAATCCCAAACACACCACTCTGGCAACGAGGGAGTGGCTACATCGAAAACAATTTCAAGGTTCTTGAGTGGCCTGCCCAGTCTCCAGACCCCAATCTAATAAGAAAACCTGTGGAGGGAGTTGAAAATCTGTGTTGCCCAGCGATAGCCTCTAAACATCCTAGCTTTACAGAAGATCTGCATGGAAGAATGGGTCAAAATACCACCTACAATGTGAACCTGACGAAGACCTGCAGAAAACATTTGACATCTGTCATTGACAACCAAAGTTAAATTAAAAAGTACTAAGGTGAACATTTGTTGTTGACTTTAAAAATTATTCAGTCTTATTTCCTGATGGGTTTTTTGTGGGTTTTTTTACATTCTGTCTGTCACAGTTAAGTATATCTATCATTACAATTATAGACATCTCCCATCTTTTTAAGTGGGAATACTTGCACAAATCAGTGGCTGCTAGATACATTTTTTGCCCCACTGTACATTCATATTCAGAACCATGAGTCAGCTTTTGAATTGGAACTTTTGATGCATCTCTTTTCTAACACAGCTGAATTTTAATAGCTGAATTCCCTCCTCAACATGACATCAAGTGCTGCAGAGGCCTGGTAATATGCCATTCATTTTATTTGGGCATGTTGGAGAAGGGATGCGACTACAAAATCCAGGACGGTTGCTCTTAAGGAACAGAGAGATCCTCAGTTTGAAGGACAGGTCAGTGTTGCTGACCCCAATTTGACATCCCATTAAAAAAATATATATATATTTATTTGCCAAAAACGTTAAAAACTATATTAGCATTTTTTTTCCACATCATCAGGATGAAATAAAGAAGAAGACACCACCACATGTGTAGGGGTGGGGTTTTGGGAAGTTCCTCTTTTTTTTCAAGGAAAATGGTGTCCATTAACGCTAGCACATTTTGTGGCAAGAGGAAAATAAAGTAAGTTTTAATATGTATTAAGCTAATTTAGAATTTAAATGTCTAATTTTATATGTGTCCCGTAAGAATACACTGAAATACTTTCTGAATTAATGTAGCAATATTTTACCCAAATATTTTTGCGTCTAAGAAATGTCCTCCGTTGTGGACATTTGTAGTTATGTCCTCCGATTTGTTCAGAATTTTTTTCAAAGTAGGATATTTTATCTCAATGCATTTAATTAAAGTTTGTGTCTGTAACATAATAAAGCATTAATGATTTTTAAACTCCTTTAAATATCTAAATGAGAATCAGCAGGAAGCCCCCTCCACCTTCTACACCCTCTACTTTGAACTCCCAGTCAGCTGAGTGAGAATCTATGCACAACGGATGTTCTCTTTGCTGCTGATTTTGGAATCCTAACGATTAAACGAATGATTAAAAAGGGATGGAAAAGGCTGCATGAAATTTGTCAGGTCAGAGCTGCATATTAAGCGGCGCAGCAGTGCTTGCCTGACATGGGTCGGCCTGGGAGATGGTCTAACACGTTGCCCGTCCAATTACTGGCTCCGGTTCCAATGTTGGTGAGAAGCGTTCGACCTACTTCTGGACACAAAGCGCCACTGGCCTGTATACAGAGAGGGGAGCCAGGCGAGACCACGTGTGATGACAAGTGCTATTAGAGGCTGTTGTCTTTGGCCTACAAATTAAACTTAGGCTTCCCCTGCTTACCTGATGGCTGATAATTGTGGCTGTGAACACTGGAGCGCCTATGTGCTTTGGGAAACACCCTGCCGGGATGAATGGAAGACGATTACAAGTGCTCATGGTCTTTGTGTTTAACATCATCAGGCATCCAAAGCGCCACTTTAAGAAGATTCCAGTCAGTGGCATGTTTACTAAGAGAGAGTTCACTTTTTTCTGTAACAATATAGGCCAAGTTGAGAGCTGTTGTTGTTGGGTTTTTTTTCTTCCTTTTTTAAAGAAAACTGAAAAAAGCATCAAAGAGAATACGAATACCAAATTAGGAGTAAACTACAGAGCATTTCTGTTTCCTGGGATTCCCCTCAAAGGCAGCCATCTGCACAGACACCCAAAAAAAAAGAAAAAGAACAGCAGTGCGGAAACAAAACAAAAAATTGCAGCAGTTCCATATTTCATGCATTTCATATCTAGCCTGTAAATATTCATAACGAGGGAATCTCTACATCAACCATGTGACGGGGGGGGGGTTTGCTTCTTGGAGCCCAGCAGAAATAGTCAACAAGCTTTCCATCCGCGCCCCGTCTATTACAGAAACCCCTGATAACCACCAGCAGCCTGATTTAAATGTCACTCTAATGCGATTTTAATCGTGCAAATGTACCTATCATCACTCATCGTAATCTGTTGGCACGCGTGGTTTACTCTTGTCGTCGACGCCACTGATGAGGAGCCTTTTCCTCAAGTGTGCAGAGGGAATCGGGAAAGCCAAAGTAATTTAATCATGAAAACATGAGGGGGTTATTTTTATTTCTCCTGTAAACATATTTTGACATTTAAGGTCTGTTTCAACTGCAGAGATAAATTTGTGATAATTTCACGGCACAGCAGAGGGCTGTCTCCATGAGTGCAACCAAACCAGTGCAGATTAACCACAAAATGGGAATCTTTATTTCTCTAAAGAAAGCCACTTACTGTTAATGGAGAGATGTCCCATGATCCTTCAGTGTTGCACATTGAGAGCCAAAAGTGAACCAAGGTCTGGGAAATACGGCTTAAAAATGAAACCTCTTTTTTGAAGCTGATCTGAATTCAAAGTCCAACTAAAAACTAGCTGTTAAGTATCCTTTGAAGTCCAAGTAGTGCATTGGTTAAAAAAAATTTAAATAAATAAAAAATTCGAAATTTTTTCAATTTTCATAAACAGACTATTTGATTAATAGATCAAATCAATTTTTTACCCAAACCTAAATGAACCTGGAAGTGTAATGGGGAGTGAACCAAACAGTCTCTATCTTGCGTAGGTAAATCAAATCAAACAGTCTCATCTCATTTTTATTTATTTTTGTGTCAGTAAATGTATCTGTATTACAGAAACATGGATGGATCTTTTCCACACCTCTTAGTCAGATATAAAACTCCTTTAGCAACAAGTCAGAACCGAATCATCAAAAAGACTGTTGCAGTACAACAGAGACTTGGATTATACCAACACAGTAAAAGTGAGGTCAGTGACAAGGCAACAGACACCGTGGTCCACTCTAGGACTCCCCATAGCACACTGCCCTGCATGTTTTAGACGTTTCAATTGAAGGGTCATTAACGGGCTTCTTGCTGCACTGCAATCGTCTGAAGCAGGCATGTTAAAGCAGGTTAACATCTAAAAGCTGCATGGCAGTGTGCTTTGAGGATCAGGGTTGGGACCAGTGCTTCTGGGAGGGCACAGAAGCGTAGAAACGAAGTTAACACCAAATAATCTTCTTTAATTATGTTTTATACAGTCATTTTTTTCATCTGTCAACATCAATTTTAATACGTAATTAGTTGTATTTGTAGTCTTTATATGTGTAAGTGTACATTCCATAACCAAATTTTACCATATTATTATCAGTAGTGTAACTTTATATCTGTATATCAGTAGAGTCATCTTTATTAATATGTAGTCAGTTTATTGTTATGGATCGACCGATATGGATTTTTTTAGTGCCAGTGCCGATACCGATTTTTTTCATCAGCCTTAGCCGATGACTGGTATAGGCTGTCGATTTTCTTAAGCCGATATTTGGAGCCGATATTAATTCTGCTCCTTCAATTTACATCATAAAAACAATGATGATAACAAATGTTAAAAAGTCCTAATTGAACATTTATTAAACTCTGAAACAATATTTAAAACAACGAACAAGTAGACGAACAATATTTAATAAATATAAAGACATTTGAAGTAAAATAAGTTTTTAAAAAAACTCCGTAATTTAAATTCTGAAAATAAACATATAAGCATAAATAAAATATTTACACTATTGCACACAGTAGAAACAAGCAAGAAGCATAAAAAAGTGCACGGTGTGCAATACTGCTGGGAAAAAAAACAATTGGCAAAAAGAACAGCCGCGTATTGGCTAATGCCGATACACGTAAGAACGCAAATATCGGCCCGATATATCCGCCGGCCAATATATCGTTCAATCCCTACTTATTATTATGTATAAACAGCCTTCAAATTAAATATTGTTTATACAAACAGCTTTAAAACTATTCAATCATACGGGTGCACCAGTAAGAAAACTTGTGTCGATACCAATATCCGATATTTCCTGCCGCTATTGTTGTTTCTCTGCTTCTGTAACCCCCACCCACAATCCTCCACTGCTTCCCTATGACCGTCACAAAACTACAAGAAAAAACAGGACAGAAATTAACAATGGTTGTTAATATCGGCCCAGTTTCACAGGACTAATACTGATATGTTAAAAAATGACTAATACCAACCACTACCAATGCTGATATTTTGTGCCTACCAGTTCAATATATACCAGTTTTTCCAATGGCATTACATATACAATCTGCAGTTTTAATGTTGCAGTTAACTTTTAACTATAACAGCCTGTTTTGATGTGCACTGATTTTGCTTATCTAACAGATCTGTTTTTTCCCTATAGTCTAAGTCATTTCCCCCTTCCCAATAATCGTCACAGCGAGAGAGAGACTGTATTGACTGCCGGGGCTCTTGGTTCATCTATTTTTCAGTTACCAGCTCCCCACTGTGCTCAAATATTTCCATACCTTGCTCTATGATAAACTTTAGCCTTCAAACTAGGGATGCAATGATATCACTTTTTTTTTAAACCGATACAACACCTACACTTGCATCTGAGTACTTGTCAATACAAGTACAAATGCTGATACTTCTACCTAGGCCTGTGCAGTATACCAGTTCATGCTGAAAACCGATGTTTATTTCAGTTTTGATCATTTTTATTATGCCGCTATGCCAGTGAATAGCCTAGACAACATACGGTACGTTTGATGTTTTACAGCGTGCACACACTGCTACACACCAACACCACAGCGTGAAAAGTAAAGTTTTGAACCAAGTAATGCTAGTGACAGGAGCTGTCAGAGTAGAACAAACAATACTGACCCAAAAGAAGTAATTCCAAAGAGAGGAGCCACGTCTTTAGTTTAGAAGTTCGACTATAAAAAGTCAGACCTGAACCAAAGAAGCAATCTTTTGCAAATGCTTTTGTGAGTAACCAGTAGGGGGGAGTGTAGAGCGCTATTTGACCGTCTCTAGGTTCAGGGTGTCAACAGCGGCAGGGAAGAAAACAGCAACATCTACAACATTGCTGGCGTCTTTTTTCAGCCCTTATCTGAAAATTGACCAGCTGATAATCTCCATTTTTGTTTTGTTTCTGTCCTACAAACCCGACACTCTATCCAGTATCAGTTCTGTACTCGGCCTCCTTGTGGAATTATCCAGTACTGCGAGCAATGCAAATCAAGTAGTCTGCTGCATGTGTCAACAGCAGGTTAAAAAGTTAAAATGTCGATTAAATTTTTAATTGAATCAATCATTTAAATAATTTTCATAGTATTTACATGTGTCTGGATTTAAAATAATGAAACAGTCCATACATGACTTAAATTGGATATTTGAAGACAATATAGTGCACCATTACTTTTTTTATAAGATACTGAGGGTTAGAACGTTCTACTATGAAATAAAATACTGTCAAATACCGTAAAACTACATTTTCCCCTTTTTTGTTAGAAAGCCGTATTTAGTTAATCATGATTAATTTTGTAAAAGCAATAAATAGAGTAATGAATCCAGGGGGACTTTGAACACACAATGTGTGTCATAGTGAATATACTCCTTGTTCCTGAATTTCTTTACCCGCAAATCACAAAGTAACACTCAACAAGGTTAAGTGAGCATGAGCATTGACTGAGCATCCAAACATCTTACTAAGCTGACTAGACAGGGGTAAAATGACAAGATAAAAAGCTTCCAAGCTTTCAAGTGTTCTTTTACATCTTCTGTAGTATTTTTTGGTTTTACAACCATTATTAATTTGGTTATTTGGTTTGACTGCAGAGGATGTGAAGAAATTATGCTTCTTAATTCGCAACCCCAAGTGGGCTCCCCATCCCAACTTCAACTAGTGTTCACCAATTACACACAAGACTAGGCTACTAGATAGGCAGATATCCACCTCTCTGACTGAAAACAGAAAGCCCTTTAAGGAGAAGAAAGAACCGGTCGTTTCCAAGGTGAGCTCAGTCTAATGATCTGGATAGCATAGTCATCATTACTATATATATATATATATATATATATATATATATATATATATATATATATATATATAGTTTTACTGTTACATGTTTGTTTTATGTATAAAGATAACATTTAAATTCCTAGCTTCCCCGCTACATAGGCTATTACACTATATCTATTTATCCAGGTCTTGAACAATACTATAAAATGAGTCGTGAAAACCTTTCCCCAGAACACGATTCACTGTCTCTTTTTACAAAAATAATTTAGCGACATTTTTAAACACCTGCCGGTATTAAGTGTTAAACAAACGCAGGTGCTTCGCCTACTGTAATATTGGTATTAATGTACCTCCGTGTTTAAACCAGCAATATTTAAATGATATTGACTCATAAAATTAAGAACTCTCATAATTTGTATTAATATCATTGTTATGACGACTGTGAGGTAGAAAGTGATAGAAACTCACCCTCAGGTGCAACTCATGCCGCAGCCCTTCTTCACAAAGTTGATTTGCGTCCACCGCCGGAAGAAAGAGATGGAGGTGTAACTGGGAAACGTAGAGCCGCTTCGTTTCGCTGTTGGTCTTAACCGAAGCACCTCAGCTTCACCTCCTCCTCCTCCTCCTCTTCCCTCTCCACCTCCCCTGGATGCTGCAGCTCCTTTCGTGTCCCCTCCTTCCCTTCCACTTGCCTCACGCGCCTCCGCGAGACCTGGAAAAAAAAGTAATAGGGGTCTCTTCGTCCTCCTCCTTCAACAAAGGCAGACTCAGAAGAAAAGCAGGGACCCTATCGCAGTCAATAGGTTTCACAAAACCCCATGGCAACGCGGTAACACTGCGCGCAACTTCCCCGCGTTGTGACCGGGTTAAAGTCCCCCCTCCACCAGCCCCTCCTCTTTCTGTACAGACCCCCCAAAAACTGTGACGGACATTATTCCCAGGCTTCACAGGGAGCAGGTTTCAAAGGGAGGAGGAGTAGAGGGGAGCGGGCTAAACTTTGTTGGTTAGGATGTTCAAATATGGAGGAGAGTCAAAAACGTTTCAGTTTTTTAAATCGGTAGGCAGTTTCATGTGCGCAAAATTGAGCAAATTGATTTGGTTCAAACTACACTAATCTAAATCCAGTCCTTTACAGCTCTTACATCCCCATGCTGGCATTTGCTTACACTTCCTACAAAAGTATTAATGCCCAGAGGTGAGTACTAACTAGTTAGGCTTCTTCGGTCACATTTACTTGAGTAATTTTTTGGGGGAAAAACAAACTAAAAAACAATCTTTGGAGTAGCTTTACTGTATGGGGTTCCCATTTTTACTTGAGTCATATTTGTATGAAGTATCACTACCATTACTTGGGTAAAGTTTCTGGTTGCTCTATCCTTAGTGAGTAACTTTATTGAATGAAGTGAATGCTTGTTTTAACCAAAAATGTATGAGAGTCATTCATAGTTTATGTTTAAGTGAGACCTCTTGCTGATAGATAGATAGATAGATAGATAGATAGATAGATAGATAGATAGATAGATAGATAGATAGATAGATAGATAGATAGATAGATAGATATTGTTTTTGCTCCCATTTTTTTTATGAAGATCTAAAACATTTTCTACATACACAAAATAACCATTTCTCTCAAATATTGTTCACAAATCTGTGTAATCAGTGGTAGTGAGCACTACTTTGCTGAGATAATCCATCCCACCTCACAGGTGCACCATATCAAGATGCTGATTAGACAGCATGATTATTGCACAGGTGTGCTTTATGGTCCATTCTGACCAACCCCATGCGTCAGCGTCAGTTGCGACAAGATTACATGTAAAGTCTATGGTAGAGTACATCAGAGGTCCCTCAAAGTCTCTGCGGTGCGTTGTGTACGTCGGCTCCATCAACTTCACTTGTGTTACATACGGCAACGCAGAAGTTCAGCTAGTTTAACTTTTGACGGACCCAACGCAGTTAACGCAGTACGGCAACCAATCAGAGCGTCTCACTGTAATTATGTCACTATACACGTATCTTGAATGAAGCGCGGGTCCAGTGAAAACATTTTCAACAAACGCAGATTTCAAAAATCAGAAATAACACTTACCGAAGACAGATGGACAGGCGCTCCTACGGAGGAATAGAGCACCCGTAGTTGTTTCCTGGTAGAAGATTTAAGCTCCAGTGCGGCCCAGGAGGTCGTAAAATTAGGTGCGGGACAGACGGAAGTAGCACTGAAAGCGCACCTCATCCATAAGCAGCTCCTGGAGCAAATGGTTAAACTCCCCGAACTGAGAACGCATCTGAATAATGGGCGCTGATGCACCCGATGTAAACGTTGTCTAGCTTTATCTGGCTAATAAAGCCAAGCCACTCTGTCGTTACAATCCACCATAGTGCAGAACATGGGGAAACAGAGGAAGCTCTCCCCATCCATTGTTTTTTCCTCAGAAGCAGGCTACGGAAGCCAAAAAGTACATACGTGCAAACTTCATCCGTTGAATGTGTTGCCTGACGCAGACCAACTGTGCAGTGTGAATGCACCATTAGGCTGCATTCACACCTGATAGTCCAGTAGACTTGATTCGATTGAGGACCAAAATTGCAATATTGTTGCTGTTTTTAGCTGGTTCGGTTTGCATTCACACTGGCATTTTATTATCAAAAACTCCAGAGCTTTGAGAAACAATTTCACCTCTCTGCCTGTGGTGGCGCTGTTGTAGAGCTCTGCTTCCTCCTGCTGAGGGGGAACTTCCGTTGCAGTTGAATGTAAACAAACACAGAGGAGCAGCAGATTGTAGCGGTTTTAGGATTGATCAGTTGTGTTTGGCAAATGTGCCAGATAAATACTGTTGGGGTAACTTGGGATGAACATAGAACGAGGCGGAGGACTATGAAGAATGTTGTTTTTTATACAAGACGGTTGAGACGGCTCCATACGATGGGGTGTGCTATGAGTAGCAAACCCTAAATACAACTTCAAGTAAAGATGGCCTCCTTATACAGACGTTGAGCAAGGTGGGTGACATGTCTAGTGAGTATGCTGGCCATACAAGAACTGGGATGTTTTCAGCTTCCACAAATGGTGTACAGATCCTTGTGACATTGGGCAGTGCATTATCATGCTGCAACATGAGGTGATGTTGTTGGACGTATGGGACAACAATGGGCCCCAAGATCTCATCACAGTATCTCTGTGCATTCAAAATGCCATGAATAAAATGCACTGGTGTTCTTCGTCCATAGCATATGCCTTCCCATACTGTAACCCCACTGCCACCAGTGGCATTCGATCCACAATATTGACATCGTCCATAGATGCACACGAAGAACATAAAGACACCATGCAGAAAAATCCAACACTGGGATTTAAATCCATGATTTGTGTTGCAAGGCAACAAGAGTACTATCAACTGGGCAACTGTGAAGCCAAAATCCATCTATGGTCATGTGCTGGTTATCGGGTGAGAGGCAGGGTACACTTTGAGCATGTCACCAGGCCATCTCTGGGCAACACAAAGACAAACAACAATGCAGACATGCACTCATACATAGGGCAATTTATAGAGACCATTTAACCATTTAACAGTCATGTTTTTATGCTATGAAAAAAAAACAGAAGTACCTGGAATGAACCCAGGCATGCACAGGCAAAACATACAAACCTCATAAAGAAAGACCCCACTCCATAATCTGAACCCAGAACACAGCTCCATAGGATGTTCAAAACTTGAAAAATCACTTTAAATCCTAGTGGTCGTTCTCACCGCCCCAAAGGTCAGCGTCAAGTGCGAGTGAGTCAGAGGTCCGCCAGAGTGTCTGCAGCACTTTGTGTGCATTGGCTTTGTCAGTTTCTCAAGCATTACCTGCATTTCAAGCGGCAAAGCAGCAAAAGCAACACAGAATTTCAGCTAGCTGAACTTTTGACGGACTTGACGCAGTGCACCAACCAATCACAGCGTCTCACTGAAGTTACGTTGCCCGACGTCAACGTTGTCTAGCCAATCACAATCCATTAGCGTTTTAAACATCCGGCAGACAAATACGAATGTTTAAAATACATCATAACGATCTCCATTATGATCAGAAGTAGATCATAATTGGAGTAACATAATTGGGATGAAACTGCCAGGCCGATTACGTGTATCGGCCTGGCAGGAGTTATCACACATGGTGCTCAATCGGAACGAACAGGAAAGGTTAAGGGCAAAACTTTCATATCACAGTATAAAAAAAAAACATATCAGTATTACAGTTCATACCCACATTATCTTATATGTTATGTTTTTTTTCAGATGCAGGTGAATGATATGAAGGGAATTAAAATGATTAGGATTCTATTAGACATTCTTGATGTTCTAATTGCTGAAAGTATACTTTTTTTTATCTCAAGTTGGCGCAAGCAGCAAATTGCATCTTGTACTGGCTTTGCTTGTAGTACTGAAGAGTCCCGTTAGGGGGCGGAGTACAGACTCAGACCGGATTTTGCCAAAGAAATAGTAAAATAAACATGCCAATTGTAGGAGATTATTAACTGGTTAATATTCCTAAAACAACAGAAAAAAAAAGATGGCACAAGCATCGTAGATGGTATGTAAAACATATTTATCGATATTTTTGATTTCTTTCCTAATGGTTTTGCTGCCGTTGACTGCGTGTACCTACACGGTCAAATAGCGCTCAACACTCCTCCCTGCTGGTTACTCACAATAGCGCTTGTAAAAGATATGCTGTTCGGTTCTCTCCTGAACTTTTAAAGCTGATAAACTTCTAAACTACAGACATGACTCCTCTTTTTGGAATTACTTCCTCAACATTGTGTGCTTTGCTCTGACAGCTCCTGCCAGTAGCTGTACTTAGTTAAAAACATTACTTTTCACACTCAGGATGTCTGAGCTTTTCACCAGTAGAGCAATAACTTAACAATTAATATCATAACGACAATATACACAGGTTTTCGGTATAAACCGGTATACCGCCCAGGCCTAGGCCCAACCACGTGCTTTGCAAGCTCAAGCTTAAAAATTTACATGCATCAAACGAGTTTTGTTGTGAGCTTTGCTTGACGCTGACAAAGTGTGTGGTGTGAACGTATCATGAGTCTCTCCACAATTTTTTTTCTTACCTTTCTCATCACCACAGTATGATGCTACCACTTCTGTGTCCTTGCAACATTGTTTTGTATGCAGTGCTAGCCTCACTAACAGACATCTTCACACATTAGCTATTCAGTGTGAGATTCAATTCCAGGGCAGCAGACTTTATTCACTAATTATGCAAAATGACAAAGGCAGTTTGTGGTGATCCAAAGCTTAATTTAGGGGAATCCAAATACATGCCTGACCATTTGGATTTTTGTTTGTAAAAATGATCAAAAACCATGTACTCTTTACGGTTCCTGTTTAAATGTTGGTGTTTTTTGTTGATGTGTCAAATAAAAACCTAATAAAATGCAAAATGCAAAGTTTGAGGTTATGAGGAGAAAAAAAGGGAAAAAAGTATATTTTTATTTGATTAAATACATATTATGAATTACATATCCTAAGTTTTCGTTGAGATCTTCTTAGTTTGCTGAACAAACATATATGTATACCTGTATATACATATATATGTATATATATATATATATATATGTGTGTGTGTGCGTGTGTGTGTGTATCTTGCTAAATGTTTCACATCTCAAAATCTGAAGAAACTTAAAATCAGAAGCAGAACTGTTCCACATTAATTTCTCAGTTCCATACTCTGGAATGAGAAATGAAATATATTTGCACATTTATTATTTTTATTTTAAAAAACTAACCTGTTGTATGAGCTGAATATTAAAAACAGTAAGTGGTCCTAACAACATTAGCTTACTGCCTAAAAGTCGTTTCATTCAGTTATACATCAATGTGACAGAACAATTCAGCAGAAACTGGTCCAGAGTTGAACAACGTTTCAACTTGAACTCTTTGAACTGCTCTTTTATTTTACTTTATAACGGACAAGAAATACTCATAAAAAACTTGAAATCTTCACGCAAAGTTGAATCATCTGCCTTGCCTTCTGGAGTCTCGATTTGTAAATGCAGCATCCCCTCCACGGATTTTATGACGGATTGCGGCACATTAACAGGTGCTCTTGTTGTGTCAACCTGGTTTATACATCAAGTGTGTCCACTCCTTTGATCATAAAGCCTGTCCCCCACCATTGTAGACTAATGGTGTCTGTTGGGATCTGTGATTTCAGCATCTCCTGACAGCACAGGATCATTAGGAACTCTTTGCATCAGCGGAGCGAACAGGAAAGGTCAGCAAGAAATCAATTTATCCAATAACCTCAGACCCAGATGCAGAGATGGGGCCGATCTCTAACCTGGAAATGACAAGGTGGGAAGAGCTTCTCGCAGAGTGCCAGGAATGTTGAAGAGCTCACTATCGGTCATCTCTGACTCATCAGGGTCGTTTGAGATTGATATCATAGACAGCAAGTCTCTTCGTTTGTGGTTGGAAATAAAAAAGCTTTAAACTAATAAGAGAATTGATTGTGAATGTATGTACGACTTTCTCAAGCCTCAAGGGAGGCCTTATCCAATTTCCTTGGGGTTAAGTGCTTATGTTAATTTTGGACTAATCCACATTGGGTTAGAACTATACATACAGGCTTAAATGTTTACATAAACTATGACAAATCTTAAGGTGAATTCCAGCTATCTTTCTATCTGGGTTTTGAAATTAATTAATGTGAGGTTTATTTTAATCATTTTTTTACCATGGAAAACTTATTTTGGATCACTCTCCTGTTAGAAAACCAAGCACCATCTAGGTTTCAAGGATCTGACTCAAACTATAAACTCAAATAAAGCGAACACGGAAAAGGAAATTAAAACAAATCCAGGAAGCAGGCTCAACAATTGTTTCAGAAACATTTTCATAGATCTCTGTGTGGGGATCATTTTTAATCTATATAAAAAATGAAATGCTTCCAATTTCCAACGGTTAAACTAATTTACAGTGTGAGGAATCAATCAGTCTTGTTTAAATTGATTGGTCTCTTACAATTGGAAAAACAATCTGTGGAACAATTCAAGGAGCCATCTTATCAGATATAATAAACAAGCAATAAATAAGATGGGATGTTAAGGGGCACATTGTGCAATGGTGTCAGTCTGGACAATGCTGCAAAAAGCCTAATACTATTATTAAGTCATTCACCAATAATTAGAGGAAATATGGGACACAAAAACCTTACTAAACATGCATATTTCTCCATTACAGTTTAAAAGAATTGATAGAGACTGATTAGGAGGGTTGCCAAGAGGTTTCTGTAATACTGATGAAGCTGCAGGAGTTTTCACCAAGCAGTTTTTAGGTCACTCATGTTACAACAATCTCCCATATTGTCCATGTCTCCAAGTAACAAAGTAAGCCTGTGTGTCAAAGTCTAGGCTGATCATATGTGGAAGCAGGGGGGAAAGAAATGGTGATCAGGCAAGACACAGATGAGAAACAGAATGTTTGAGAAATTTAAGATAAGTCGCTAAAGCCCAAGAACACAAACTGCTGAGCACGGCGGTGGCAATGTCACCACTTGTCATGTTGTGCTATGGTTGATATTGGTGCTAGTGCATAACCCAGTATGGATGACGTAACGACGAACAAGGACTGTCTGAAATGTATTAAAAGTATGCTTCTTTGGCAGAAAACAATATTCGATCCAGTATGTGTACAGTCAGGTCCATAAATATTGGGACATTGACACAATGCTAACATTTTTGGCTCTATACACCACCACCTTGGATATCAAATGAAACGAACAAGATGTGCTTTAACTGCAGACTGTCAGCTTTTATTTGAGGGTATTTGCATCCAAATCAGGGGAACGGTGTAGGGATTACAACAGTTTGCATATGTGCCTCCCACTTAAGGGACCAAAAGTAATGGGACAGAATAAGAACCATAAATTAAACTTATACATTTCAATACTTGGTTGCAACTCCTTTGCAGTCAATTACAGCCTGAAGTCTGGAACACATAGACATCACCAGACGTTGGGTTTCATCTCTGGTGATGCTCTACCAGGCCTCTACTGCAACAGTCTTCCGTTCCTGCTTGTTCCTGGGGTATTTTCTCTTCAGTTTTGTCTTCAGCAAGTGAAATGCATGCTCAATCGGATTCAGGTCAGGTGATTGACTTGGCCATTGCAAAACAGTCCACTTCTTTCCCTCCAAAAACTCTTTGGTTGCTTTTGCAGTATGCTTTGGGTCATTGTCTATCTGCACTGTGAAGCGCCATCTAATGAGTTCTGAGGCATTTGGCTGAATATGAGCAGATAATATTGCCCGAAACACTTCAGAATTCATTTTGCTGCTTTTGTCAGCAGTCACATCATCAATAAATACAAGAGAACCACTTCCATTGGCAGCCATACATGCCCATGCCATGATGCTTCCAGCACCATGCTTCACTGACGAGGTGGTATGCTTAGAATCATGAGCAGTTTCTTTCCGTCTCCATACTCTTCTCTTCCCATCACTCTGGTACAAGTTGATCTTGGTCTCATCTGTCCATAGGATGTTGTTCCAGAACTGTGAAGCTTTTTTAGATGTTGTTTGGCAAACTCTAATCTGGCCTTCCTGTTTTTGGGGCTCACCAATGGTTTACATCTTGTGGTGAATCCTCTGTATTCACACTGGTGGAGTCTTCTCTTGATTGTTGACTTTGACACAGATACACCTACCTCCTGGAGAGTGTTCTTGATCTGGCCAACTGTTGTGAAGGGTGATTTATTCACCAGGGAAAAGATTCTTCGGTCATCCACCACAGTTGTTTTACGTGGTCTTCCGGGTCTTTTGGTGTTGCTGAGCTCACCGGTGCGTTCCTTCTTTTGAGAATGCTCCAAACTGTTGTTTTGGCCACGTCTAATGTTTTTGCTATCTCTCTGATAGGTTTCTTTAGTTTTTTCAGCCTAATGATGGCTTGCTTCACTGATAGTGACAGCTCTTTGGATCTCATCTTGACAGTTGACAGCAACAGATTCCAAATGCAAATAGCACACTTGAAATGAACTCTGGAACTTTTATCTACTCATTGTAATTGGGATAATGAGGGAATAACATACACCTGGCCACGGAACAGCTGAGAAGCCAATTGTCCCATTACTTTTGGTCCCTTAACAAGTGGGAGGCACATATGCAAACCGTTGTAATTCCTACACCGTTCACCTGATTTGGATGTAAATACCCTCAAATAAAAGCTGACAGTCTGCAGTTAAAGCACATCTCGTTTGTTTCATTTGATATCCATTGTGGTGATGCATAGAGCCAAAAATGTTAGCATTGTGTCAATGTCCCAATATTTATGGACCTGACTGTACTTTATAGCCTCAGAAGGTATGAAGTTACAACAGGGCCGAGGTTAAAAGCTGACTGGAATGGTCTCGCCCAGGTCTTCTTCCTCCCCTGGAATCGTCTTCATCTGAGTGGTACCAAGGAGAAAATCTCTCTGTTCCCAACGAAAGGAAATGAACAGATTGAACTGAATCCAAATAACCTGATTTAGGTTTTCTATAATTGCAGTGAGTGGATTAAACAATGGTTAGAGTGGGCAACGAATGGAACACGATACCTCTGTGAGGTGCACCGTGTTGCAGCGGGTGCTCTCATCAAATCTAATTAGATTTGTTGGAACATCTGCTTCTCTCCTACTTTCAGTGCAAATCTGGCTCAGTTGTGAGTGTTAAATGAGATACAGTGGCTTAAGGTCTTGTTCTCAGCTAACCTGTAGGAGGCCCCAGTTAAAAGAGCCTTAATTGTATGTAAACTGATTAGCCTGGTTGCTATTTTGCTGCAGGCACCATGATATGTTGTCTTTGTTTGCACACAGAGTAGCAATAAAAAGCACACGTCACATGCTCCAATTTGACTATATTGAACAAAGATTTAAATGAAAGTGTGAGAATCGTTAGTTTGTTGCAGTTGCCAGGCAAACCTAATGATGGCTGGAGGCAAGCAATTCAGCCGTAGTGTTTATGCCGAACACTTCTGTCAATATCTACTGAGTTTGTTTATGTTCTGTAATAACCCCTGTATTTACAAGTTTACCCTTTCCACTGCTCCTGTTTTATTATTTAAACCCTTGGACTGGATGAATGGGGTTCCAGTTGCGTTTTGAAGCATTCAGAAGAAATGCATCATCATCTTTAAAATAGATTAAAAAAAGATGCTTCCACTGACAATTGTTTTATAAACAAATTTTCATACAATTGTTTGTGGGAATCATTTTCAGTCTGTTATTTTGTTTTAAGAAAACACTACAAATTTCCGACTGTTAAACTAATTTAAGGTGTGAGGAATCAATCGTTCTTGTTTAAATTGTTTGGTCTCTTACAATTGGAGAAACAATCTATGGAAAATCTTATGCCAGCTTATCAGATATGATAAACAAGCAATAAATAAAAAGATGAGAGGTTAAGGGACGCATTGTGCAAAGGCGTCAGCCTGGATAATGCTGCAAAAAGCCTAATACTATTATTTAAGTGATTCACTAATAATTAGAGGATATGGGACATAGACACCTCACTAAACATGCATGTTTCTCTATTAGTATTTAAAATAAATGATAGAAACTGTTTAGGAGGGTTGCCAAGAGGTTTCTGAAACACTGATGAAGGTGCAGGAGGTTTCACCAAGCAGTTTTGTGTTGTTCATGTTGCAACAATCTCCCATATTCACACCAAAGCGTCAGAAACGTGCTGCACGCCCCTGGTTGGACGTTTGAACATTCGCACCTCAACGGGGGTCTAAAGCAACTGGACGCACTTCACAATATGCAGTTTTGATGTGTGTGAAGCCGGAAATTCACAACTTTTTTGAAGGGCGCTGACCAGGACTGCTCTGTAGCAGTCCACTGGCCTCCTGCTCCCCCTCCTCCTCCCAACCCTTGTTGACCACGATCTCTGAGCTGACTGCTGGCGTCCTCATCCTTCTCCTGAACCCTCTGGGGCCGGGAGTAGGTCACCAACGGCGTCTAGCCTAGCATGTGCAGGCGCGAATGCTGGTTGTCTATGGTCTCCGAGCTGTTACAGTACATGTTCGGCCTGGCCACTGCGGAGATGGGACCTGTTCAGCAGGGAATCAGGGAACTAAAGACCCAGTCGAGCAGCGGCGGATGGATCTACGGACACTGAACCCTTGCAGCGTCAGAGAACCTGGCCTGTCCGTCAAGTTTGAGGAGCTGTTGTCCCGCATAGCTTAAAGCATCGCCCACCAAGACATTAACTACTATGCTAAGCGACTGTCCATCTGTCTGCAGTTAGTAAAAGTGTATAATATGTGAGCAGCACAGGGCGTGCTGTGGTGCAAACATTGCCAGGCTTGGGTTGTGTTGCGGCCAACAACTCCTCCAGAGAGGCTGTCCGGGGGAGGATACTGTTCATGGCCCACTTCTCAGCGGAAAGGGTGGTACTCAAGCTCTCCCTAGTGGTACTTGGAGGAAAGTTCTAAATATTGTTTTTAATTCAAATTAATTCAAAAATGTATAATTCACATACAGTGTGGCTTTGGCTGGCAACAATTACCAATAAATAATACTTATTAGGAGTAAAAAAGCCTCCTTTGTTCTTGTCTATAGTTAAAAGGGTAAGCCTTCTCTTCTGTATCTTTATTGTTGGTCATGATCATGCTACTTGGAGAGCTCGACATATTTTCAGATGGTACCCATGCTAAAAAGTGGCATCATTACCCTAATACTTTTGTCCATAAGTCTATTACAACTTCAGTCTCTTCACTGAGCTCCAAGTATTATGCCATATTTTCCACAGATGCCTTCACTAATAATTACTAATCGCTCTTGAAATAAGTTTCCCAAAACAACCTCCAGGATGAGTTGTCGGTGAGGTATTTGAGAATGTTTGGTTGATGAGAAGGTTCCACCATAGTTATATGTTTTCTTCAGTTTTAGATAATGGCTCTTAGTGTGGTTTACAAGATTCGCAAAGAAATTCACTGCATTCCAAAAGCCTTAAAAATTACTTTGCAACCTTTTCCAGATTGACAGTTGTCAGTGGTTTGTTTCTTATCTGTTCTTTATTGTATTTTCATCGAAGCACAACGTGTTCTCTTAGAAGAATTATCAATCTTCAAGTTATCAGACAGGGTTGTTTGAGTCATTTATTGATTCCACGTGTCAGGCTTGGGCATGCTTATAAAAACTAAACAAAAACAGTAAGTAACAGTTAATTCATGGTTGAACAAGATCCATATGTATTTTTTTAAGTTTAAGGTATTTTGGATGGTATTCTTCCGTTAATGATCAGTTGATTGAGAAAAAAAAAGCATTTTTGGTTTTATGATTTGGCTAAAATACCAAAAATCCTTGGAAATCACACAGTTATTAGCTGTTCTTTAATTTCATTGTTTCCGATTTTATGTTCCTCATAAAATGGGTTCCGATTAAAGTCGGAAAATGTTTGAAGGTTCAATTGCAACCTTCAAGATGTTTTGGAAATTGTTCATTCAGTTTTTGATTTAATATAACAGCCAATCAGAGTGAACCTCACTCACTCAGTGACCCTGTAAAATGTCAACAGAGTCAGACTTTAACAACCGTACAGCACACACGGGAAAGATAGAGGCTTTCAACAGTGCTCTGCACATTAGCATCAGCATACTGACTCAAAATAACTGACGTTTTAAGCTGCACTTGCTGTCCTGTGAATGAGTGAGTCACCAACTCAGTCAGAACAGCTATCAGAGTTTGAGAACATCTGGTACCTGTAAATATATAAGGACAGCCTTGATTTTTAGGACATCTACTGAAATACTGCACATCAATTCAGGATCGTTTCTACAGATAATGATGGGGTAGCAAACGCTAAACACTGCCCAGAGGTGGAACCAAGATTCAAATTCTTGAAACTAAGCAGGGCAGGGTCTCATTATGCGACAGAGCATGTGCAATTTCCAACGGAGACTGAGTCAAGGGGGAAAGAATGAGCTGGTGCCGTCAACGGGGGGTCTGAAAACAGAGGGTACCTCTGTCAGAGGTGTCAAAGTTCACGGGCAGAGCATGACGGCATACACCCCCATCGTTCTGCTTCCGTCTGACTTGTTGCCCACCCCCTCTATCTTTTTCCCATCTCTCTCCTTCTGCATTTTCAAATATAACTGTGAATATCACTGTGGGGCAGAAATCCCCTCATTGACATCCTCGGAGCTGCATAATGAGAATAAATGAGCTGGACCAAATATGCAGCCTGTGTGCTGCCTTGCTGCGCTATATGAGACAGCCTATAGGCTTTCATCAAAAATGAAGATGGATTGTGTTGTCAGGAGCTCATAACAATGCTGGCCAGTGTTTTATTTATCTAAAGTGGAATTTGATGTCTTTACAAAGGATGTAACCTGTGCATTCATTACTGTTTGGATCACTTTGTCTATTTGCTCTTCTCTTGTTGCAGCTGTTTGCTTTAAGTGAATTCTATGGCGATGATTCAATGATTTAGATTTCATTTTCTCTGTAATTTCACACCTATATAAAAAGAACAGCCAACATGTGTTTTTCCTCACAGCTGGGGGTGAACAAGGGTTTTGTACCTTGTATCGCTGCAGTGAGCCCCGAAAACTCCTTCGGCTGCTCCTCCCCCACAACCTTTTGTAGCTCAGTTGGGGGTTTCATTATTTGTAATATGGGCCACTTAAGTCAGCAGTTCTCCGCAGAAGCCACAACAAAATAGAGAGGAGAAATGAGTGTTACGTCAGATTCAGAATAATAATAAATAAATAAAATAGGATTTAGTGAGTGGCTCTACTTCCAAGGTCAGTATGAATTGGTTAAGAAAATATGAATAGGGGCACCCAGCTCAACCCACAGAGGACCAAGTGGAGGAAAGGTTTTTATTTTAAAAACATGCATTATCAAGCACTAAATAAAGATACTGCTGGGTGATCATAGTGCCCATTTAGTCCTGAAAAACCCACAAATGTAGGCACTTTTCACATCACAAATGTTTATTAGATTTATTGTGGCTTCTGAGGGGGAAAAAATGGTTTCTGCTCCTAATTGAAAAGTTTATGACATATTGTCTTCATGTTTACTGATGAGCCACAATATTTTGTGGTTAAGCTGATTTTGTTGGATTTCTATTCATGTCATTCAGGACAATAAGCAAATGCCAAATCCAACCTTTCTTTTCAGTCATGTTAGATTAAAAACTTTAAACAAGAGAAGAGCAAACCAGCAATACTATGAGAAATAAAGAACTAATAAATTAAGGAAACACAAAAAAAGATGAAACACAAAAACAATGAAACAAAAAGATGAAAACATTTGAAGGCAGGAAGTAAAATATACGGAAGCAACATAGTGTCAAAAATCAAAATGCTAAACACCACAAAATTAAGAAAAAAATGACAATGTAAACTAAATAAGGAAAAGAACTAACTAAAACTTAAAACCCAAACACCTAGCATTATAACACTGTTCTTTTGGGCTGATTGCTGCAAAGTCAATGATTCCATGCAATTGGCTTGGCTTCCTTAGCCTGATAGCATTTTTCCAGTTAGCATAATGTGGTCAATGATTCTAATTCTGATTTAAGTATAAAATGTCTCTGAGCGTATGTTTCCAGATCTAAATGTGACAACATAATTGAGCTGAACTGAATTTGGGCCAAAATAGATTGCATATTTCGGCATATTACTTTTAATTGTCTGGCTGTTTTTTTGTTGTTTTTTTTTGCAGAAGTTGCACATAGCCCAGGGTTTTTGTGTTTGATTGTTTAATCTTCTTATGGGTGGGTATTTACTTGGGTTGCCAACTTGCATAGATTAAAATAAGGGACACTAATAAGGGCGTTATTCAGCATGGGCCAAGCCGTCCGACTCATGGGGAGGTGTGGTGCTTTCAGGAAGGGGGTCATAAATTAAGCTTGACATGCTTTATTAACATTAAACACATTAATGCATATGTGCTGTAAGTTAGGCTACAAAATGCAATGAAATAAAATGCATCCCCATAAAAACAGAAATAAAGTACATCCAACTTATGTTAACAAGATGCAGTGTGATCTACCACATGAAGAAATGAACAGCAATGTGAGGTCTGTTGAGCTTCTAACAATGTATTTTCAATATTTTCTTTATAAAGTGATTCTATTGGGATATGGCAGACAAACCCCAAAACACCTCGAACGTGTTAATCTGCTTATTTAAATACAAATTTATGAGTGGGATGTAAAATTGTAAATTCAATTGGCTTGCATAGGTTGTCTGAACAACAATCACACCACACTAATAAGAAAGATTTCAACAACCAGAAACCTATCCATTTTTTATTTTTCATTTTAATCTATTTATTAGCATGACAGTTAATCAGTTAGTATGATTTGTTCTTTAAGTTGTCATTTGTATTGATTGGATGATAGACAATGCCTAAACCTACTGGCTTAAAACAATTCTCTACTTTTAAGCCAACAAAAATAAAATGGTACATGCAGCAAACAACTTGGAAAATGCACAACAAATATACTCCTTTTTCAGTATTCTAGCTACATGCAGTGTAAGCCTCACAGACGTGTGTGTTATCTGCGCTCTTGTGTGCCTGCCGTGCTGTGCAGCGAGTCTTCTCAGTGTTACTGAGAACACTTGCAGATATATTTTACAACTTACCTTGTTTTCATCCTTACTGAACCTGTCCAGCCAAGGATGGGCCTCCGCCCACTCACATCTGTATCTCTATCATTTTTGCTTTGGGGTTTTAGCACATTTTTAAAAATGCTGCGTGCGAAGCGCCAGTGTGTTTTGTATGTGTGTCTACCTCATCAATCCTGAGCATGCAACACTAGCGAGCCGCAAACAGAAACAAATTGCGGTCCTTTTAGATCCGGCCGCCAGAACAGTTTTCTGACTATAGTTGGGTGATTTGTATTTTATTTTGATATAGGTTAGAATTAGGCTATTGAAGGCTATGTGCAACAGATGTATTCAACATTTATGAAAATTCGGAGCAAATAGCATCCCGTAATAGTTCAAAACCGGATGCAAGATGTAATTGTCAAATAAGCGATGATTCTGTATTTTAAGGGAAAGTTGGCAACCCTAGTTTTGACTGAGCTTTTGCTGTTAATAGCTCAATATTCATTTTATTCATTTATATATATATATATATATATATATATATATTTACCACTGACTCAGATCTATTATGTTTAACTCGTCAACATTCCTGCAATTTCCGCCCAAAATATTTTAAAGACTGCATACTCAAGTTAAAATTTAAGCTTTTCTTGAACCGTTTGGAGTAGAGATATGGCTGGGCTCTTGTGGAAAGAAAACACTATATGTCACAGAACAGTGAAAAGATGTCTAAGTGCAATTGTTGTCCTCTTATATAATTTTTAATACAGAGGAAAAGATAAAATTTTGTGTTCGCTCATTAAAATATCTAAAATAAATGCTAAAAAAATGTTTTAGAATTGTGTGGTGAACCTAAAAACATGGGTGGGTCGAAAGTCTGCTTTATTACCTTTATCCAAAAAATAAAAGAAAGCAACAAACCAAAAATAGAGCATTTTACATCATATTTAAATAAATACCATTAACTAAGGGTCAAATGTGCCCAAAAAAGGTTCAATCAGTGCCAAATCTGCAAATTTGCTCCGTCCCAAAATCACCACTGTCTTGTCTCCAACAAAGCTCCACGGCTTCCACCGTGTTGTGTTTTGACCCAGCACTCAAGGGTTACTTACTGTGTGTAACGGCGCCTTCCCTTTCTTTGTTTGGATATGCATCTTTACGCGGGCCGTTTCCTATGGAAAAGATAAAGTCCAACCCCTTGAGTGGCCTACTGCCCATGGCTCATTCTTTTTATTTTATTTTTTATTTTATTTTATTTTATTTTTACTTATGTTAAATGTTTTATGTGCACAACTGTACCGGAAAAAAATCCTAGTTTGTGAACTTGTTCTCAAACAATGGCAATAAAACCGATTCTGATTCTGATTCTGATCTATAAGAATCTGTGATTAAAAAACATTGAGAAATGTATTCCCGGGGAGGGAAATCTGTTTAATTTTCAGAGCAGATTGTGTTAGACTGTGGATGTAGGACTTGTTTTGGGGCAACAATGTTATTGGCCCTTGTGGATGTAAAAACACTATTTGTTCATGTTGGATCAGATTTGTGAGAGACAGCAGGCTGCAAAATGTGAGTTGTGCTTAATTCTTCTTCCGGGAGGGAATAGGGGCTGGGTGACAAAGCTGTGTTCACACTTATGATTGTGTCCTTTATTGGCATATATGGTTAAAAAGACAATTATATTACCTTTCCAATTATATAAAACATATACATTCATGGAAATTATAAATCAGAATATGATGAATTAAAAAGTAAAAATGGTGAATGGGCCTGCCTGCGGGCCATAGGAAAGTTAAGGTTTTAACTGTGTTTTCTTCCTAGATGAAGCCACTAAATGAGATACTGTCTTCATTAACTCTGCATAGGAAATGCTTACACTGAGTACAAGAGAGAGTTCTTTGGATTGAAAGGGTTCCACTCCTTACGGCTGTTGCGGAATGCTTGCCAATTATAAATGATTACCTTAAAGTTGAATTAATCCTCCACTTTTGCTACATATCTCATTCAGGAGATATGGTTACAATGTCAATGTCTTGCCGGTCTATTTGGTTTCATTTAATGACTTTTTAACAAAAGACATAATAAAGTGAACTTGACTAGATTTTAAATATAACTTGTAGTAAACCACAATGCATGTATTTGCATATCAGTCTATCTGTTTGATTAGACCAATTTTATAGTATACTTTTGTATTTAAATTAAATTTGTTGGTATTGTGAGGTGTCTTGAGGTGTGATCTTGTAAATAGATCCTATATTCATAAGATGAAGGGGATTAAATGTAAATTCAATTAGCAATGTTGTAAACCTTCTATGTCAAAAGCAAAATCATTACTACATACAAGTATCCTCCGAAAACAAGCTGATAAGGAAATTGTTCTGAGAGTTATTTGTGATTTTCTGCACGCTGTAGGCTACAACACTAGGAAGCATTATGGGAGTTGACACAGAGGTAGACTGAGCACGTGGTGTATTATCTGGGGGAGCTGTGATTTATTGCATGGTTTCCTTCCAGTTCTTACTATAGTGCACTTGCTGCAAAGAGCTCAGAATAAAGCAAGAGCTTCTCCCATTTTTCTACCATAAGACGTGTGTGTGAGCATCAGTGCTGGAGGCGCAGCTTTCACTTGGTAATTAATATCAGCAGCAGGCTGGGAAAATGTTTTTTTATTTATTTTTATTTATTTATTTATTACCGTGGCAGGTTGCTCTTTGCGTAGGCACTCGTTCCCCAGGGACCCCATTTTTCTCTGCTGCTGGAGCTTCATCATATGTCTTCGTGGAATCATTTCCTCTTTATGAGTGCGACTGTAGGAGCATCCTCTTACCTAATAAAAGCAGGGAGACACTGCGGTGTCTGGAATGGAAGCCGTTTCCATAGTAATCCAAATATTACTCCAAGGAAATTTGAGTTGGAGTGGTACGCTGGTGCCAAGCGGCCGTCAATCATTTAACAAAGGAGGAAATGGGGAATAAGGTTTTACTTGCTCTTTTTTTTCAGTAATATGAGTGCGGGCCCACTTGATAAAGTGGAGTGCTATCACTGGATGGTAGCATATGTGGGTCTTGCAGGTGTGAGTGAGCATGGCTGTCTGTTGAAACCTATTGTTTAGGGGACCGCTGAGGTAATACAATTGATTCCACTGCCGAGCAGAATCTATACCCCAGTTCTATCATCCCTGGTTGCTGAGAATCAGACTCCAATCAACGCAGCAGGAGGCGTCCACTTATAATTATTACATGGTGTATTAGTCAAAGCAAGCAAGCAAACAGGCTTAGTTTCACACATGCATCTTTAAGTGGTAAAAATGCAACTGTATGCACACTGTGATGGACGTGAAACGCTGCTGCAAATAAGGGCGGGCCTGGCTCGCTACTCGTCTCCCGTGAAAGAATTTCCCATTAGATAATTACATTTCTCAGTGGTTGGATGCAACACAATGACTGTGTGATCATGCAAATAATTGCCTGTCCGCTCGCACTAGGTCAAACGGGTCGACGTCTCTTCAAAGACAAGTAGGAGCTTGAATCGGTCTGCGGCCATGTTTGGATGTGAATTCATTACTGGGTGAACGAATGTTTTGGATAAGTCTCACAGCAGCTCTGTCTGATGCTGGGAAACACCGCTTCTGTCTCTGCCCTGCAGGCAGTGCAATCGTTCCCCAGAGGAGATCCGAAGATGTGAATGCTTCGTCCGTGTTACCCTTCGCTCGCGGCGGCAATCCCGCTCTCAGGGGAAGCGCATAACACGCTAATAGTATCGGGCTCACGGGATAACAGGAGTATTATTTTGTCTGTTTCAATTAAATGTCCTGGGGATCCGTGTGAGGGAGGGGGCACAGCATGCTTGGTAGTAGGGGCAAACGCTGCCCACAGGGGAGTAGGAGGATAGGTAATAACCAGCAAAGTGGCGTTAAAGGGAGCCCACCAACAAATCAATAAGTTCAGACCCAGAACCCCATCTAATCAAGTCTTAGCCCCTGTGGCAAATTAGAGAGAAACACACTAGCAATCAATAGAAATAATCCTTCTCATTTGCTTCATTGTTTTCACACGTTCTCATTAATGTCCCAGGCATTAGACAGAGAGATAAATCATACATTCAAGCAGTCACACCCCTTATTGTTTGCTCAGACAGTAAATAAAAGAAAAATAACAAAGAATTTCATAGAATAACTTATTGATCTGTGCCTCATTTTGTTCTTCCTTTGTCTGGCGGGCAAAAGTTAAAAGCCTCAAATCAGATATTACACAGAACATGACAAACCGATCTCAGCTTTATCATGACCTTTCAAAGACTGACGAGAGACATTTAGCCAACAGTGGAAGTAATTTAGCTACTGTAAGACAGATGGAGTTTCAGCCACCTTTTTGATCTGATACCCATTACAGATTCAGGAGGGGGTATAATTCATTTGGAGCACGTTGTTTAAGTTACATACCTTTTACTGCAAGTATCTCCTCATTAATACGAGATTCCAGTAGAATAGCCATGCCAATGATGTACAAATCTATTGTAACAAACAGTCACGTCCATAATTATTAATGTACTGGCAAATGCACATTAAGAATTTTTATTTTTTTGAAAATGAGGCAGACATCTTGGAAAATATAAGGTTATTTACAATATATACGATACTATTATTTATTTATCCAGATTTTATGTATATTATTTGTAACTGTCTCAGCAGTTTTGGAAAAGCCTTCCCTGACTAATACAGCATCCAAACACAAGCCATTTTACTCGTCTCCACTGGTAATTTTTGACCATCAAGTTGGGAATCCTCTTTGCAATCACTCTAACACAGCTCCTTTAATTTGGGCCACTCCCAAACGTTTAATAGTTTTGTCGGGTAACCATTTCTTCACCACTTTAGCCATGTGTTTTGGGTTATCGACATGGAGAAATGCTGATTGTTCCCAAAGACTAACTTTCTCTAGATGCCATGAAGTCCTGGTTGGGAACCTTGGTCTAGTTGTCTTTTTTCATGGTGCTATTCAATTTGAAGAGGTTGCCTGACCCATTGGGTAAAAAACATGCTTCCATCACCATTCTTGACTGTGTGGATGGGGTTTCCAGAGTTTAAATCCGATTCAAGGCCATATGAAAGTCACATCATTGGTGCTCAATATACTTTTTCCAGATGAGATATTTTTTAGGCAAACAATTGACTTCCTCTTGGGTTGAAATCCATAAAAAAACAGCTCTATGCAGTGTCTATGCAGATATTACCATGTCCCATTTACTTCAGGACGGCTTTGGTGGAGACCCTTCCATTCTTATTTTCACAACTTACCATGCCCTGTAGGATTTTGCACAGTATGTAAGTTTTTTCTTTTTCAATAGTGTTATGCAGCCGGTAACACTTGAAACCTCTCCAAATCTTGTGTCAGATTGTAAATTGGTGTTGATTTGTTCCAAAATTTTAAAATAATTCTCCCCACTGGTATGTTTCAGAGCTGTTGCAATGTTTCACAAAACAGTGGATTTAAAATATTTTATTTTCTGTAGAATATATATATATATGCTTTAGATTTATTGTGGTATTTATTGTGGTATGCATACTCACAGAAATGCTTAAACATTGCAAAACAGCATATTGATATCTACAGTAGACCCCTATTCATGTACTTTTCTGTGGAATTTAAGTCCAAATTATTAACAGAAAATGTCTCATGCTCATGTTACAAATGTTTCATTCAGATCTAAAATATGCAGTTAGGGAGGAAGAAGTACAATTGCAATACCACCTGACATACTATGGCCTCTTGTTTGCAAAGCAGCCAGTGTAGAAGATTGGCTTTTACTTTTATTTCAACTGATTGGCTATACCCCAGAGATAAGTAAGACTCTAGATATTAGCTTCTTAAGAAGTAGTAAGATGGTTTTGTACGTGTCTATGGACATATGTTGAGCTATGTTTGGTATTTGAACTGTTAAAAAAGGCAATTGGAAGCATTTTCAGGAGGCTGTCTTAAGTCTTCACAGATTGTAGCTAGTGGTGGGCCTAAGCCTAGTGCATACTGAGTGTCAACTGTATTTTAAAGTATATGTAAGGCATAGATAAAAAAATAAAGGAAAATTAATGTAGTATTGTTTGTACAAGTGTATATTCCAAGCAAGGCATTTCTGGTCAAAGTTTATTCCCTTACGTTTTAATGATAAAGTGTATGACTTGTATGACTTTCTAGTAAAGTTAGAAACTGTTGTAAGTTAAACCAATGAGCGGTCATTCAACAACCTTAAGTTGTTTGGTTTTGCTTTCTGGCATCCATGTCCTTGTGTCAAAATGTCCTTGGGTCAACTGCTGAAAACCACACTAGCATCAATTTGTTCTTCACATCCGAAACAGTTTAGATAAAAGTCCCTGCTAAGTGAAGATGTATCACAACAGTATCCATTTCCTAGTGTGTGAGATCAGAATCTGATACTGCCTCACATTAAGCACTAAAAGGTACTAAAACATAATGCCAGCTACAAAGTTTTAGATGTTATTAATCTAATGTGTCTAAACAATGGAAGAGTACAATGCACAGACCTGTATTAAAATATAAACACTCTGGAACAAGCACTTTTTATAGACCCATGAGGTCTGGATACACTGAGAAACTCTCAACTGACAATCTGTTTGAAATATTAGAGGACCATAAAGACTCAAGTTTACAACATCCAACTTTAGCAGAGGAAATGATATGCAGGGTGTAAACTGCCCAGCTTAGTGAAGCCAAAACCAAATCAGTAGTTTTACCACATGTTTCTGTGCAATTAACAACAAGTTGCTTTGCAGTTTACTCCCATTGTCTATTCCCCAGGAGGAGATATCCTGGATCTTGTTACCCATCTGATTAGGACACATGAACTGATCTGTGGAGGAGGAGGAGAATGTGGAGAAAGAGGAGGAGGAGAAATGGTGTGGGGGTGGGGGGGTCAGGGTGTCAGCGAAGCAGAGGGATTCACAGGCCGGCCGTCAGGAGGCCGCCAGCAGTGACTCAGGACTGGTTTATGTCACTCTGACAGAGAACAGAACAGCCCATGTTGGTGTCAGCGGGGATCCAGACACTTCCTCCTCCCTCCACCAACAGTATCTCCTTTAATGGCCTCTACCCACAGTGCTTTTCCCTCTCAATCCTGCCTTGTACATCAGAGCCATTATTACTAATTCCTCAAGCAGATATAATCCGTTTAATCATGTCTTGCATTGATTAAAACCTCATTATTTCTTTAATAACATTAGCAGTTAACAGATTGGAATGATTACAGACAGGAAATGTTCTCGTCAGACATGAAAACATAATAGAATGAATGGAGATATGTAAAATGAAAAAGGACCCCCCCCCTTATGTATGTATGAAAAGCTATGGCTGGTTTAGTTACCATGGTGATGTATGCAACGTGGAATCCAAGAAGTCAATTAGTAATCAGGCTGCATCTCATTAAGAGCTGTCTGGCGGCAGTGAGAAGTCAAGGTTTGGATTTATTTCACGGGCCAGCAGTACTCCTAAAAGTATTTATGAGCATCCTATCCCGCTGCTTGCTGCAACAGGGAGCGGTCAGTTTATAATCCATGCATCTGTTCCCTGCCATGGGCGTGAAATCCGATGATTTAAGGCTAAATTTGAATCTGCCATGTGTGGCTATTGTTATTCTCCAGTGAGGTATATTCTAGATAGACCACATGTGTTTGTAACCACTTCCTTGGCTTGAGCCAAAGAGGCTAAAGGCCGGCAAAAGGCAATAAAGGACCTTGCTGATAAATCTGCCAGTGAAACAAAGTTCTGGAAGACACACCCACACACACAGTAGGTCCACAATGATTTGCATGAGCCTCTAAAAATACTCAGAAGAAGTTATTTCCATTTGCTGTCTTGCAGTCTCTATTGTGTCTCCAAGGATCAAGGGTGGAGGACGAGGGGAGAGCACCACCCCTAAAACAACCCCCAGATGCATCGCATTATAGTGCATTGAGGTTTCCACCAACATCCAATGTAACACAACACGGCTTCTTCAAAGACGGCGCGCATCTCATCACCAGCACAAGATATATCAGTCAGCGCAACTGGGAAAATGCTAATGCACAGTGTCCATTATCGGCGCAATGATCGGTTTCATTGTGAGAACTGATGAATCCACCAGAAGAGTCCATTCACTAATTCATTCATTTACTTGTGGCTCTGAGCAAGCAGCAAGGCTTCCCATCATCGTGTCTGACAGCCAGATGACATCAGCATGCCCTCCGGCAGCACAGGGGATGCGACATCGCTTCCTCATCAAGCAAAATAAAGGGGGACTTTGATGGTATCATCTTCGAGTCAAAACACCCCCCCCCCCCACCCACACACACACACAAACACAAACACACCATCCCCACGTAGTAGACACTGTCAGAGTCACACAACAACAGACTTCTATTTCCCCATAATCGAGTTTCTGTCTCGCCTCTTTGTGCTCACACGAATCTCTGATGAAGTCAACCCTCCCCAGCACCTCTTCCACCTCTTTTTTCAGCCTTAGAAGTTCAGCCTGTTTAACTGTGCTTATGTCCCCTTATTTCTCTCTTCGATGCACATAACGAGAATATGTCACAGAGGTGTGTCTAAGCTGGTGGTCCTGAAAAGACATTATTGGTTTTGGTCATCCACTTTTCTCCATGTTTGAATGGCTCAAAATTTGGCTTGGGACAGTACGAGAGTCTCCCAGTATGCTAACCTTGTGCCAGCGTATCACATTAAAGGTTGAATATGAAACAATTTTCATAAAAAGCTACATATAAAAAATAAAAAAAAATAATCCACAGGCTTTTAGGAGTGCAAAATTAACTAGAACATTTCCTTCAAAAATTACATTTGAATTAAAATATCATAAAATGTACATTTAAAACGGGCAGAACAATGATTTTATGTTTACATCTACCAGCCAGTAGCGGCAGCGGGTTGTGGGTCTCCATGATACAACTAAATAGTTGGCGTAGCTCGGCTTTCACTGGGAAAAATGGTTGAGTCAGCAATTCAAGCAGCTGTTTCAGAGCCCCGGAGATATTGTTATCCGTCTCAGGAGATGAGTGACAACAGAAGAACAGAAACTAGAGTTTTAGGTGAAGCATAAATCCTTTATGTTGACCCACATAAAATATTTCCACAGCATCAAACACACGTGGAAACAGGGACTTTCCTCCTGGCTCAGTAAGCTACGTTACTTGCTTACGTTAGCTGTCAGGTAAACTCCTCTAAAATACATTAATCACTGGACACAGTTCAGGTTTGTTCCTGGACGTACTGGCAGCGAACCAGGCAACCCAACAGTTAGAATTATGTTTTTATTGTATCTACATCCTAGATAAACTAGATGCTGCTATCACGCTCATGTTCAATATCCAACCTTTAATTCTATGAATATTTAAAGCAAAAATATGTTACATAATTTGACTGCTTTTATTTGAAACCCAAAATTAACACATTTCAGAATGTATCAAGGATCAGATAACGCATTTGTCATTTTCATTTTTTTTTTTTACGTGGAACTGAAAATTCAGAATGAAAACCCAAAACTTAAGTTGAGTTTTTTTTTCTTTGCAAGGAATATTATCCCTTTTTCACATTCTTTTGATAACAGCTGGCAAATTAGTCAGGCTATCTGCTGGGGCAGGCAGGCTCCAGTTGGATGCTTTACACAGAAGGCTTGTCAACAGATATTGTGTCTCCAGATCTTGTCTCTTTGTTTCATATGACATTTCACAAATTTGTTGACTTTTTGGTTGTTAAGAAAAAAAAAACAAATCAATAATGTTTTTTTGGTCAGCAGCTTACCCCCCAGGAAGCTCTCAAGTCACTCTGACACTTTCTCTGCCATTTTTCCTAATAGGACTGAAAAATCCTTAAAAGGATAATATTTGTGTTCAAATTCATGGCCTTTTCCTTTGAGCACCTAGTCAGCGTGGCTCAACTCAGCCCTACGTGGTTTTGTTTCCCGCTAGAAATGGTTACATGGAACCAGACCCTTTTTTAGAAACTACTTTGCTTCGTTTCCAAGTTCACAGAATCCGTCAGAAAACTATTGGTCACTGATGGACGAGGTGGAGGACTCACTGGTTGTGTCACAAGTGCAACTCCCTTAAAATAATCTGACACGTCATTTGTAAAAACTAACACAACAGTAACCAAGTTTATTTGGAGTTTTTAAGGACAATGACAGACTAAGTAGAATGTTCAACAAAGCTCCCACATTACCACTGTTGCGTTTGTCTAGATCATGGTACTTTTTTACATTCAATGACCACCCAACCAAGACGATCCCACCCTTTAGAGTTCTTAGTCAATTGTAAGGGATAACCAACCCAAACTGTGTCAGCTAGAGTTGAGCTACGTTGTTACGTGCTTGTGGAAAAGGACCATTAGGAATATCTTGCTACTAGGGCCACTCCTTTTTAAAACACTGTTTTTCTGTAATGTTTACGTAGTTACCATATAAACTGCCAGTGTATTTAACCGGTTGGCTTCAGTTACCGACTGCACCTAAAAGTAAAATATCTGCATTAATTTAACCCAACATGCTAGTGCCAAGAAAGTAGGACGAATGCAGAAGCTTGGACAATTTTCCTAAAACATGTTGCTTAGGAATTCTAAGAATGACACAAAACTACAAATCTTGCAAGAATCCATCTTGCAGAGCAAGGTTAACAAAATTCTGTATGAGCAGAAACCTTATAGACTCACTGAAAGATTTTGGACTGCTTGTAGCTGATTGGTTAGAATGCCTTGAAAATTTCAATATACGTTCACTCCCTTTTGCACTGAATATTATCACCAACCAATTTAATAGGTACAACTTTATAATGTCAGTTGGAACATTCCTCAGAAATGTTGGTCTATACTGACATAATAGCATCACTCAGTTGTTACCAGTGATACCAGTAACCTGTTACTTACCTAGTACCTTACAAAACGGATATATTTTTCTACGGTTGGGCCTGTCATCCACACGTAAACTCAGATTTTCGGCTCCAAAAAAATATCTTTTAAAAATTCTGGCACAAGTGGAGATCAGTGTTTTCTCTGTTTTGTGCAACCTGTGTTTACACTCAGAAACGGCATTTATACCTTCAGAGCTGTGTTGGTATCATCAATTGTCAAACCGTGTTTTGCTGGTTTGCTTTTACAATCTCTATTAATGCTGCATGCTGAAGTCAGAGGATAGAAAGTTACTCTAAGCGGAAATAATTTGGGAGAACTACCTCCCCCTGCAGGTTTGCCACGTCTATGAATGTGCTGAAAAACGCATTTATCCGGTCATGTGTGGATGGAGATTTGTTTCTAAAGGAGTGGAGGAAAATATTCGTTTTTAGAAAAAGCCGGCTACGTATGGACGTGGCCATAGTAGCATGTTACTCCTAATATGACCCCTTTTTCAGGAACGACCAATCTAACGTGTTACTATTTCAATAAATGTAATCAGATTAAAATTACTTGTTTAAGAGACTATTTTTGCGGTACTATTTTAGTAATTTTCTTATGTAAAAAGATATATTTGGTACATAGAGGCAAAAACATTAGAAAAACAAGCAACATTAGTGGTAAATACCTTCAACAACACTGCTGCTGTCTTTTTCTGTCACAATTCGAATCAGCAGATTATCACCTTTACTGTCACCATGTTTGTTTTGGCCTGAGTCTTGAGTTCTGGAATCTGAGTCTGCCCCCTAGTGGAAATCCCCAGTAGTACATGCAGTGAGTAAGCAAGGTTGTCCCAAAGACACAGCTTGTTGCTTCATAGTTGTGTCAATATGAGGTTAAGAAGCAAGTATATTTCCGGCCTTACTGTTAAAATACACAGTTCCATTAAAGTAAGTATTGGTAAAACTGGTAGCTAAATTGTTTCTATGTTGAGGCAGTGGGCAGTGTTATTGGCAGCAACCAATCCCACTGACCTTACCCATACCCAACAGGACACAAAGAGTGGAGCTACTGGAGCACAGGGAGCTCTAGGTCATGGTTAAAAAACTACTGTGAGATGTTTTGAGCCCTGGAGATGATGTATGATCCCGTTGTAGGAAACAGTCGTGATGTTCAACAGCAATACTCAGGCTTGCTGTTGCTTTGAAGCAATAATCAGCTGGTACTAACAAGCCTCGATTGTGTCAGAAAAATATTGTTCACACCATTAGACCAAAAGAAGCCTGAACTGTTGATTAGCGCCAGTATGGATCCATTCGTTGATGTTTTAACCCCACATACTGACCGTAATGTCTGAATGTCATAGTTAAAAGCCAGGCTCATCTTTATTGCCTCAGTTCCCTGTTTTTGGCTGATAGGAATGGCATCTGAAGTATTCTTTTTCTGCTTAAAGGCTTATATCCATTCAGATATGGAATAACTGTTGCTTTTCTGTCAAGGCACAACAGTCTGCAAAATGTCCTCCAATCTCTCACATCACCAAGGAATTTTCAACCATATAACTGTCATGTACAGTATTTTTTTTTTTGCTGCATATGAAAATCTCAGCAGAGCTACAGCTTCTGAACTACTCCAACCTGCCTGTTTGATATCCAAGTCACATTCAAAGTCACTTAAATCCTGTTCTTTACTTCTTATTATGCTTTGCTTAGAGTTTAGTCCTCTTCACTATGTCTAGACAGGTAAATGCTGCCATGTGACTGGATGAATTGCTACATGTGTGAACAATCAATTAAACATATATACCAAACAGTGATCAGTAAACTCTGTTAATTTCCAACAATAATCTTAAAGAAAAATAAGAGAAAGATGATCCAACATGTCTGTGTTTCCAGCTCAAAGAAATGATTCAACATACTGCAATATAATTTTTCATTTTAAAAACACTACAGAGCCATTTTCATTTTCTTTAGATGACACAGGATCCCCTTAGAATGTATAACAAATCAAGCTTCTCTAACTATAATACATAAAAAAAAAACGTATAAACCAGTCAGACATGGAGCAGGTTATTAGAAATGTTTCAAGATTTGTTTCGTCAATAGTCATTTAAACTTTGCCATTACGTACAGCATTTCTAACCTTCATAGAAAATGTGTACTCCACTTAATAAACAGTCAATAAAATTATGAGAAGAATGCATTGTCATTTCTTCATCTAATCTAAGAGCTGCTCTAAAGTTCTGATTAGCTAACACACACACACACACACTCACACAACCTAAAGAAATAACAAATGACTGCATCACCCTTACAATAAAATTCTAATCCCAACACAGTCTACATAAAACCTATGGCTTTGACCAACGTCTGATCCCTGCTGCAGACTCCCAATTAAGCGCCCTGAGCTACCAGGCAGCTATCTCTTGGGACAACAACCATTTTTACTCATTATTTTTGTCATTTGTGTCATTTATGGGCTAACACAAATTTTCAAGCTGACCCCTAAAAAAAGAGAAAAAAAAAACTGACTGTGATCAATTGCCTGCCTCTGGCTCTTTTACTTATTTCATGACTGACTTGGAAAACCATCATTATGTGGAGCAGCAGATCGTTAATTCACTTGGTAACATTCTAGTTAAAAAGCCAATCATGGCTTTGTGTCATACATGGCTTTGCAAAAGTAGGACCTTTTTCACATAAACACAGGAAGCCAACTACAACCGCAACCCAACTACACCTATTTTATGAGAATTTTACAGAAAAAAATCTGAAAATTGTGCATTTGTATTCACATTTAATACTCTGATACTCCAAAATAAAATCCAGCAACCAGTTAAATTTATGGATTCTATCACTTAGTCGGTAAAAGAAGTTCACCTGAATGTATTTTAATCTCTGGGTAAATACAGAAGTTCTGTGAAGGTTTCAGAGGTTTATTCCAGAACATGCATAGACAAACAATATCTAGAAGTCCAAGGAAAGCAGCAGACAGTCAGAGAGAAAGTAGTGTAGTATAAAAAAACAACAACTAAAAACAAGAAAAAATTGAGACACCTCAACTTAAACTGAAAGTCAAAGAATATTAATCAGAGAAAAACCAAGAAATTCGTGGTAATAATGCATGAGCTGCAGAGTTCCACTACTCAGGTGGGAGAATCTATTTAGACTGGGCACATCATTAATCTCGTCCCTGTGAAACAGAGGCCATTGTTAAAAAAAACAAAGCGCCTCATAAGAATTTGGCACAGGTCATGTAGGGGACACAACAAACATGGAAAACAAAGCATTCCTGTCAAAGGAGACCAACACTGAACTCTTTGGGAAACATCCAGGCTGCCTTGGCTGTTTGAAGACAAATCATGAAGATGACCCTGAACATACCACCCACCACCAAAACAAAGTGGTGGCTGCATCATGCAGATTTAGACAATCAAGCATTTTAAGGGTTAGGGTAGTCCAGAGCTTCTTAAATTAAGTAAAATAATGTGCCAGTGACACCTGGTAAAAATTCTAAAAGTAAGACGTTTATTCTCTAAATAAGACCCGGCAGATGTGGTTGTACCATGATCATTTATAAGTTTAAAGGGTGTGACGATGATTATATAAAATAATATAATAAACCTTTATGTCCCACAAAGGGAGGATTCAGATCTAACAGTAGCAAAGTGACAGGCATTAGAAGCATTGAAATCACACAAGTATCAAAAGTATAAAGAGTTTAATTTAAGAAGTAAAAACAATATGTTCGTTAAGGAAAAAAATGGCAAAAATTCTAAGAAAAAAGAGTACAGTACAGATTTAAAAATAAAGTTACATACACTGATTAGAATGTGCAACTTGAGTCGGATAAGTTTATCTATGAACCTTTGCCTCCCCCTGATGGATAAACAAAAAGTGACAGTTTTTAAAATAGTCAAATTTACATTCAATTATATTTGTTGTCTTTGTCTCCCTCTCCTGGCTTCATTTGTTACTACATATTTAAATCAAAAATCCTGTATTTCTCAAAACCTCCTATGCAAAGACTGTTCACTTTCCACATCAGTTTCTTAATGAGAAAACATTAAGCATCATGTCGTTTTTAACAAGGCCACCAAGCTTACATGATATATTATAGTCTTACCTGCATGTTTACAAGAAGATAACTAAAAAACATGTAGTTTTAAAAATTGAATATTAATAATTCCTCTCGGTTTTAAGGTATCCCTCTTCAGTAAGATGTCCAACCTGTTTCACCATCGTTTCTTGCAGCTATTTAATTAAAGTCCTTTTTCAACTGTGTCAGCAGTGGGCATTACACAGGGTCAAAAGGCTTGTGATTTACAACCAGGAAGATGAACCAAAGAGCTCTATTTATGCCCTTGGGCAACCATCCTGTCCTTAATTGCATCCGTGAAAATAGTTGTTCCAGTGTGCCTCTAGACATATTAAGCACATCATATTTCTTGAAGAATAACAGACTGGGATTGTTATTAATGAACTCCGGCAGCAGTATTATCCTGGTTTTTGGCAGCAGGAACATAAAGAATTCTATTTCCCCAACACAGCCATATGCAAAGCAGCCCTGGCCAGGAATGACTTAGTTATTCATTCTGCTATATATAAACCCCTGGAACATAGCTCATGTCCAACGGGAAAAAAAACGATGCTTAAAAATCATACAGTAGTCTCTGCAGACTGTTTGGATTATTTTAGGAGGAAAATAAATGTTTGTATTCAACACTATTTCCCTAAAGTTCAGGAGAAATACCGTCTCAAGCGGAACAGGTGATGCAAACGCATCCAGTGCCAACTCCCATTGAGAAGATGTCTGAACTCTGCTCCCATCCACAGTGGCTTCACACCAGCTCAGCCATGTGCCAATGCCTGGTCTAATCTCACGCCCAGCACCATCTGTTGCCAGTCTACACCCCCCACCCCCCACCGGAGAGGAGGAACGTGCAATTCACGTCCCTGCACAAATTGACCACTTTTCCATCTGCTGACTGACGCTGAGGTCGTCAACTAGGAAGCAGACAACAAAAGCACAGAGCTTGAACATGTAAAGCTTCCGAAAAAAATGGCTGCTCTCTTTTCAACATATGTAGCTGTCCCCAAAAGAAGCAAAGTGCCACCACCAGAACACGATTCAGAGACTGTGATGCTCTGCTCTCTGCTGCTGCCAAAGTGCATTCAACAGAACGAGAGAGAGAGAGAGAGAGTGAGAGAGAGAGAGAAAGAGAGAGAAAGAGAGAGTGATATGCACTCATCCTCAAACTGTGTCGCCACATTGTAAGCCATCCAGCACTTGGTCGAGAAGTCTGTTGGCACAGCGCTTTCAGCATCAAAGCTTCCTTTTTCTCACTCCGTATTTGATATTTTGTCTGGATGCCCATTCTAAAGCACTTTCCCTCCTAAATCCCACCAGCAACTGTGAGTTAATAGATGCAGTGAATCACGTTTATTGCAGTAACACATTCTAAATGATGCAGAGCCCGATGAGCCGCACAGAAACGCACGGGGCAGACAACCGTGCATGCACACTCTCATGCCTCGGGACAACTTAGAGCAGCCAATTAACCCAACATGAATGCTTTTAGACTGTGGGAGAAAACCTGAGTCCCAAGAGGGATTTCACACATGCATGACAAGAAACATGCACACTAGTGTCTAGTAGTGTTTTTAATCATGCATCAAATTCCATATTATTTAAAGTCAGATTGGATGCAAACATTTCTAAGTGTGTTGTTTCATCTGTTTTTTTTAGGCACAAGAAGCTGCATAAAGTAAATTGGCAATTGTTCAGTTCTCTTCCAAGCTTCTAACCAACCTCAAAGCTACTGGGCTATGTGCCTCTCACCTCTTTCTCTTGAGCTTGGGGCCTCCATTTCTCAATGAAACAATCAAACAAAATTCAGTTATACCTAAAAGGAGGATTTTGGATCATGGGACCGCTGTGTCCACTTCTTTTCTCCTTACCTCAGATAAGGAGATCATCTATGGTTCAGGTGTGCCTCAGTAAAAGGAATGCAACAATTGTAGCCCATGTCTTCGATATACCTGTGCATGGTGGCTATTGAAACCCTAATCTCGAGTTTCAGCTCTGTGAAACTCTTGACACTTTTTTTCCTTCCACTCTGTATTCCAACAATATGCCTACTGAATAGTACACAGTAAGGAAGTTGGTAGCATTGTTGCTCGGCAGAAAGGAGTCTTTCTGCATAGGGTTTGCATGTTTTCCGTGTGCATGTGTGCGTTCATATGTGGCTTGTGGCTTCAACCTACATGACTGTAGGGTAAATGACTGTAAGCATGTGCACAGATGGTTGTGTGTCTAAGTGTTGACCTGTGATGGATCGTCGCCCTGGCCTCTTAGCCAATGACTGCTGGAGAGACCGTTTAAGAACAAGTTAGTATAGACAATGGATGGATGGATTAATCATCTAAATTAATAGCGATAAATGTTTAAAACATACCACTGTCAATTTCTTAAATAGACTTTGAAGCTATATGTTAAGTATCTCTTTTATGAGACGGTTTGTCACTTTAGTTTTCATAGTTGCATGTCCACAGTTCTCCTCAGCTGAGCAACCTCAAAGCAACTTGGATTCTGTGGCTCTCATTCTTTCAGACCCCGGGGTTCTCCATTTAGAAAACAAAATGCAAAATCAGTGTAGTTAAATCTGAAAACAGGACTTTTGATCATGGGGCCATTGAGTCTGGTCCTTTTTCATCTTAGCCCAGATAAGGTGATCGTGAATTTTGTGTTCTCACTCCCACAAAAGTTTTATCTCTTCCTCAATTTTCTGTTATATTATTCCTTCAGGTTCCTTTCTTTAAATGTAATTAGATGTTTGAGAAAGTTTAACAGAAATCAGAGTTTCCTCTCACTATGGAGAACTTCCTTGGTCCTGCTCCTTCCTTGCCTGATTCTGTACACCATCGCTCGCTTCTCTTATCTAAAAGGATGGAGCCCAGCTATTTGGAAAGGAATTGCATGAAAACAGAAAGAGTATTGTCCATTACTGGATTTGAGGTTAAGTTTTTTGAAAGGACTGTCTGTTTGCTAAGAGGCTAGAACCTTCAGGTGTTGCAAGCAGCTGAATGCAGACTAGCTACAGTAAGGCAAAAAGTATTTAGTCAGCCATCAGTTGTGCAAGCTCTCCCAATTAAAAAGATAAGAGAGGCGTGTAATTTTCATCATAACTATACCTCAACTATGAGAGACAAAATGTAAAAAAGAAATCCAGACAATCACATCTTCTGATTTTTTACAGTATTTATTTGCAAATGACTGGTGGAAAATAAGCATTGGTCACCTACAAACAAGCAAGATTTCTGGCTCTCACAGACCTGTAGGTTCTTTTGTAAGAGTTTCCTCTGTCCTCCACTCATTAACTGGAATAAGGGTACTTGTTTGAACTCATCAGAATAAGACACATGTCCACAACCCCCAATAGTCACACTCTAAAATGCTCTATGTTCAAGACCATAGAGCAAGAGATGTCAAAGGACACTAGAAACAAAATTGTAGACTACCAGCCCGGAAAGACTGAATCTGTAATTGGTAAGCAGCTTGGTGTGAAGAAATCAACTGTGGGAGCATTTATTAGAAAATAGAGGACAAACAAGACCACTGATAATCTCCCTCGATCTAGGGCTCCATGCAAGAACTCACCCTGTGAGGTGAAATTCATCACAAGAATGGTGAGCAAAAAACCCAGAACCACACGGGGGGACCTGTTAAATGACCTGCAGAGTGTTGGGAGCAAAGTAACAAAGGCTACCATCAGTAGCACACCACACCACAAGGGACTCAAATCAGTGCCAGACGTGTCCCCCTGTTTAGGCCAGTACATGTCCACCCCGTCTGATGTTTGCTAGAGAGCATTTGAAAGATTCAAAAGAGGATTGGAAGAATGTCACATGATCAGATGAAACAAATTTACAACTCGTTGGTAAAAACTCTTCTTGTCCTGTTGGACAGAATAATGCTGAGTTCAATCCAAATAACCATCCCTACTCTGAAGCATGGGGGTGGAAACATCATGCTTTAGGGCTGTTTTTTTGCAAAGGGATCAGGATGACTGATCTCTGTAGAGGAAAGAATAAATAGGGCAATGTACTGTGGCATTTTGAGTGAAAACCTCCTTCCAGTGGCAAGAGCACCGAAGATGAAATGTGGCTGGGTATTTCGGCATAACAGTAATCCCAAACACACGGAGTGGCTTTGTAAGAAGCATTTTAATGTCCTGGAGTGGCTTAGCCAGTCTCCAGATCTAAACTCCTTAGAAAATCTATGGGGGAAGTTGATAGTCAAAGTTGCCCAGAGACAGCCCCAAAACATCACTGCTCTAGAGGAGATATGCATGGAGGAATGGTCCAAAATACCAGCAAGTGTGTGAAAACCTTGTCAAGACTTACTAAAAATGTTTGACCTCAGTCACTGCCAACATATATATATATATATATATATAACAAAGTGTTGAGATTAATCCGAGCACAACCTCACGTCGATGACTCTCCGCAATCTGCTGGGATTCCTTATATAGAAAACTTTTAACTGATAGGAATGTTTTTATAATTGTATTGAAATTACTTTTGTTATAAAGTGCCTTCAGATTACATTTTGTGTGAATTAGTGCTATATAAATAAAAGTTAATTGAATTGAACTTTGTTATTGACCAAATACTAATGTTCCACCATAATTTGCAAATAAATTATTTTAAAATATCTTCTTATTCTTATTTTCTTAATTTTTTCTCATCGCTCATATCTGATGTATACCTATGAGGAAAATTACAAGCCTCTCTCATCTTTTTAAGTTGGATAACTTGCACAATCGGTGGCTTTTTTGCTCAACTGAGTCTGTAGCCAAGCAAGTTAAATAGTTAGTTTCTCTAAATTGCTAAAACACGTTTCTCGAAACACATATCCAAAACATTTAACAACTTTCACCACACCCCAGACATGTTAACGTCAAAATCAGTCATCATTTGATGTGTTCAAAACCGAACAATGTTTGTGTACACATAGCAAGAAAAAAAAATACCACAGAACATTTGTGTACAATAGCTGACTCAGTTTAATCAGTAAGAAAGCTTTTTGGTCGTCGTCTCTTCCTCCTCTGTCTCTCTGTCTATCCATTGTTGTCACACCTGTGAGTCCTGAACTGACCTTTATCCTGTCCAGATGGTCTGATCACATCACCAGATACATTTGTGTTGAATTTGGAAATAGGGTATATAAAACATGACAGCTGTGTCTTAGTTTTGTTCTCATTTGCTGCTATATTTTAGAGTTTTGCGGTACATAAGTGTGATATGTTTAATGAATGACAATGTGTCTGGGTTTTTTTTAAGGGAGGATGAGTGAGACAATAGAGTTTGGTGTTTCAGCAATTTAGAAAAAATGTAAAATGCACATAATATATTAAATTTAAAGCTTTTATGAAATGGTGTGTGTTTCTACAGTTTTTTACTTCTGTTTGAAAACATTTAATGTTTTATCAGCCAGAGACTGCAATTCTCTCACTGCTTGGGGCTAAAATACCATTGCATTTTTTATTGTTCTGACTGTTTAGTTAATTTTTATTTTAAGCAGGACTGTCAGCCCTCCCCCTCTGTATCAAACTTATAACTGTAATAAATTATATATTAATTTAGCTGCATTAATGTAAAAAAATGCTTATTTTCTCTGCTTTCTACATTTTTGTTTTGTAATCATAAATCTAGGTGATAATTTTCCATTGGGTTTCTGGAATATTCTGTCAAATATGTAGCCAGTCTAGGCGAGCAGCTGGGAGAAGAACCACACCTGACTGTCATGTGCCCCCTGATCCCCATCACCCATCCTGTGAAGCTAGGAGAATCGCTGTTGTGTGCTACGAATCTCTAAAGTATATGACTTTTACTTTCTGAGCTGGATCACTGAAATAAATTAACTTTTCTGTGCTATTCTAATTCAAATATTCACCTGTAGCTCACTGTAATTACTGCTCAGGAAACCTTGCTCATATCATTTTTCATTTGCTTTGTTTGAATATTTGAACTCAAAATGGATTCCTCCCATGGATGACTAAATGTTTCTTCCTTTACTTGCTTCAGCACAAGACTATTTCTAGAGGTGACTCAAGTTATACTTGCACACCATAGGCTCATGTTTAGACTTAAGCATGACTTAAGTCTAAACATTTTCTTTATATCATCTAATCAGGATTGAAAGCAGGCTTGTACATAGGATGCAACTGTGAGCGTTGTGAAAAAGGTGCTCTTGATATGTAGGAAGAGATGTTTACAGACTTCAGGTAGTTATTGGCTCCTAACAACCTGTTTTTGCTCATTGTAGTTCAATAATTCTGATCACACAGACCTAAAACAATCATGTTTAAAGTGAGTTTGATTTGACCTGAATATTGGTTTCCCAATTTTATTATTATAAGAAGAAAGCTTCAAAGTTCTACAACCCCTAATCAAAAAAAGTTGGGACACAAAGTCCAATTACAATCAAACTGAAAACACTGCTTTGTTAAATTATCTTTGAGTTGTATTACATTGAGAACAATACAACAACACCTTATTTAATGTGTTCCTCATTAATTTATTGTTATTTTCAAAATTTGCACGTATTCCAATTTTGGTTCTTGCAATGTATTTGAAAAAAAAGTTTGAACAGTAAAGCATTTACCACTTTGTAATGCTGACATTTCCGTTCACAACCCTTAAAATACATTTATTGACTGAAGCTACCAAGTGATGAAGTGTTTCAGGTGTAGATTTATCCCATTTTTCCAAGAAACAAGTCTTAAGGTTGGCAACAGTGGGGGGGTCTTCGTTGTCACATTTTGTACTTAAAAATGTGGCTCATATTCTATATTGGAGACAGGTCAGGACTGCAGGCAGGCCAGTCGAGTATACTATCTTACTCCGCAGCCAGGACTTTGTAATATGTGCAGAATGTGGTTTTGCATTATCCTGTTAAAATATACATGGGTGTTGCTGGAAAAGATGTCTTCCTGAAGGCAGAAAATTGTACTCCAAAATCTCTATATACTTTTCAGCATTAATGGGGCAATCACAGAAGTGCAAGTTACCATTGCCAAGGCCACTGACACAACCCCATAACATTAAAAAACCCATGGCTTTTGGAGTTGTTGCTATGAACATTCTGGATGATCCTTTTCTTCTTTTGTTTGGGGCACATACAACCATTTTAAAACAAACACAACAACAAACCAACCCTGCCCAGATAAGTCAATGGAGCTTCTGAACACTGATAAAGAGGAAGCCCTGTTTTTTGCAACCTGGACCTTATTTTTAGCTTGCATTACATTCATTTACTCACCCAGGCAACATTGGTGTGACTTGAAGTCCTTCGGAAGATGTTTACAGCTTTGTGATAAGTGTGAGTGGGAGGAGTTAGAGTAAAAATTAATCATGCCCAGGAGATGGTGGGGGTCACTCCAGCCGCAGGAACTCTGCTGGGAGTCTTCTGGAACTGTGCTGGGACTCTGCTGGCAGCTGCATGGCAGCAAGCTGGGATGGGAACTTCTATGTGGCTACTACTGCATATCCATATAATGGGAGCTGTTGGAGCACCCAAAGTGCAGCAACCAAATAAGCCATTATCTGCCACAAGACTTCTTCATTTCACCAACTTTTATTTATGGATTACTAGCACTATTCCCATGCGAGCTCAGAGTGTCTGGGACCTGCTCTGTTGTTGTCATCTGGGATGCATTTGATGAGAATATTCCAGTAGTTTATTAACTTTACATACATTTAGACGTACGGTGGAGATTTCAATCAGATTTTGCCCCCAGTGAGTTAACCTTCGAGGGGATTTGCCCCTCAAATACCTATAGCTTGTTTTAAACTTGTAGAAAAAATATTTTTTAACATCTCTCCCCATTTCATTATTAATTTCTTCTCATCCTTTATTAGAATTTGGATTGCGTAACGTAATGCTGTTTTTTGCTTCTAAGCCTCTGTGGTTATCTTAGTCACATAATTATTGTGGTTTGGGTTTTTTCATCATCCTGGAAAGAGTCAAGGAAAGCTTATTGGCAATGTAAGGAAATATTACGTTGTATTTTTACAGTAGGGCCACTGCCCAGCTCAAAATAAAAATTATCTATGGTGTTTCAACAGTTTGTCAGCTGCTCCACAAGAGAAAACAATACCTTGGATTTGTTTTATGCAAATGTAAAGGATGCTTATATGTCCAAACCACAACCTCCTCTGGGACAATCAGATCATAATCCTGTCTTCCCCTGCTCTGAATAGAAACCACTTGTTCAGAGGCAACATCCAACAAAGAGAACTGAAGCTGAAGAACCCCTGCAGGGTTGTTTTGAGTCCACAAACTGGACAACTCTTTACCAGCCACATGGAGAGGACATCAATGCCATGACTGAATGTGTGACTGACTACATAAACTTCTGTGTGGACAACATCATCTCCTCCCGAACAGTGCTTCACTAATAACAAACCCTGGATCACCAGTGAGCAGAAGGAACTGCTGAACAAAAAAAAGAGCCTTCAAGGAGGGAGATAGGGAATTATTAAAGAGTATGCAGAGGCAACTAAAAGTCCATGTCAGAGACAGCAAAGAGGCTTACAGGAAGAAGCTGGAGAACAAATTACAGAGGGACAATATAAGAGACGCCTGGTCTAGAATGAGAAAGATCACAGGCTTTAAGCATGGGAAGGACTGGATAGATGGAAGTCTTAATAGTGCCAATGATCTGAACACATTCTCCAATACATTCAGTTCAGGAACAAGCTCAGCATCCTCCTCTCCTGTACCAGCCAAAGAGACATCCCACTCTCCTCTGACCCACACCTGTTCTGTCACACCTCAGATGTTTTATCTTCCACCTCAGTCACTCTTCCACTTTAAAAACCAAGTCAGGAGATGCTGCTACCCCCTTTATCGCACTTTCCCACCTGTCTATGTCTGAAAGTCAGGGGAAGAGGCAGTTGGAGAAACTGAACAGGAACAAGGCTGCAGGTCCAGATAGCGTCAGCCCCAGAGTCCTGAAGACCTGTGCAGAGCAACTCTGTGGGATTCTTTAGCACCTCTTCAACCTTAGCCTAACCCAGGAGAAGGTTCCAGTGTTGTGGAAGATATCCTGCCTTGTTCCAGTTCCAAAGAAAAATCCATCATCAGTCATCAATGCCTAAAGACCCGTCACCCTGACATCCCACATCATGAAGGTCCTGGAGAGACTCCTGTTGCCTCACCAACAATCAGCTGGATCAATGACTACCTGATAAACACACCAAAGTTTGAGACTGAAGGATTGTGTGTCAAACTAGCTGGTCAGCAACACATGAGCACCACAAGGGACTGTACTCTAACCATTACACCTCAGACTTCCAGTATAAGACAGAGACCTGTCATCTACAGAAATATTCAGACGACTCTGCAATTGGCTGTGTATCAGACATGGAGAAGAAGCTGAATACAGAGAGCTGGTGAACTGCTTTGTTGCATGGTGTGGAAACAATCATTTTACCCTGAATGTGAACAAAAAAAAGAGATAACTCTAGATTTCAGAAGTAACAGGGACAAGTCAAAGATTGTCTCTATCAAGAGAGAATAAGTGGAAGAGGTTGAGGAGTACAGATACCCCGGAGTTCAGCTGGACAAAATACTGGACTGGAGAATCAACAGTGAAGCCATCTACAAAAAGGGTCAGAGCAGACTGTACTTTTTGAGGAAGTTAAGGTTATTCAAGGTTTACAGCAAGATGCTGCAAATCTTCTACTATCTGTGGTGGAGAGTGTCATCTCTTCGTCTATGATCTGTTGGGGAATCAGCATCAAAGCCAGGGACTTAAAATGGCTCAACAACCTGATAAAGAAGGCCGGTTCTGTTCTGGGGACACCTGTGGAACAACTGGAGATAATGATGCAAAGAAGGATTATTCATAAGGTTGCTGCAATTAAACCTTTACTTAAGAAACTCTCCCTAGATCAAGATGACTTACCTAACTATAGACCTATATCTAACCTTCCTTTCTTATCCAAAATTCTTGAGAAAATAGTTGCTAATCAAGTATGTGAGCATCTAAACAGCAACAACCTGTTTGAAGAATATCAGTCAGGTGTTAGAGCTTATCATAGCACTGAAACAGCACTGATAAAAGTTACTAATGATATTCTAAGGGCCTCAGATAATGGATTTGTGACTGTTCTGGTCTTGTTAGAGTGCTGCTTTTGACACAGTCGATCGTAGTATTCTCTTAGAAAGGCTTGGACATGTTGTAGAGATAAAGGGAACTAGGCTGGTTTAATTCATATCTGTCCAACAGATTCCAGTTTGTTAAATCTTCTTCATACTCAAGGGTTACTTGTGGAGTACCATAGGGTTCTGTGCTCGAACCGATTCTCTTTACTATATATCTGCTTCCAATTGGTAAAATAATTAGACAACATGGAATGAATTTCCAAAGTTATGCTGATGATACACACTTATATTTATCCATAAAACATGATGAAACCAATCAGTTAGGTAGATTGCAAGCATGTCTCGAAGACATAAAAACATGGATGACTCTGAATTTTCTTATACTTTCTAATTTTTAAATTCAGACAAGACAGATGTTGTTGTATTTGGACAAGAACCTTTAAAAAGGAAACTGCTAAATCAATCACTTCATCTGGATGGCATTAATTTGGCTTCTGGTAATAATGTAAAGAACCTTGGTGTAACTTTTGGCCAAGACATGACATTTAAATCCCATGTTAAATAGGTTTCTACGATTTCTTTCTTTCACCTCCGGAATATTGCTAAAATTAGAAATATCCAGTCTAGTAGTGATGCAGAGAAACTAGTGCATGCATTTGTTAATTCAAGGCTGGACTACTGTAATTCCTTATTATCCTGAAACCCACAAAATGTATTAAAAGCCTTCAGTTGATCCAAAACGCTGCAGTAAGAATTATGTTGAATGTTAAAAACAAAGATCACATTTGTCCTGTTTTGGCTTCCCTCCATTGGCTCCCTTTTAAATCCAGAATAGAGTTTAAGATCCTCCTCCTTACAAATAAAGCCCTTAATAATCAAGCTCAATCGTACATCAGAGACCTATTTGTTCTGTATGTTCCTAACAGAGCACTTCGTTCTCAGAATGCAGGTCTACTGGTAGTTCCTAGGATTTCTAAAAGTACAATGGGAAGCATAGCTTTTAGTTATGAGGCTCCTCTCCTGTTGAACCAGTTCTCAGGTTTAGTCTGTGAGGCAGATCCTCTATTTTGAAGACTAGGCTTAAAACCTTCCTTTTTGTTAAAGCCTATAATTAGAATGGCTTAGGTTATCCTGAGCTATTTTTGTAGTTCTGTTGCTATAGGTTTAGACTGTTGGAGGACAGACTGACCACATTTCTTCTCTCTTTTACTTTTCCCTTCTACTACTCTCCAGATATATTTTTTCTGCCGTTATTGCAAATGTTAACCCAGTTTTCTGTCAGTGTTTTTTCATCCCATAGAAGCTACACACATCTCAACTATAATGTCCCCTGCTAGATGGGGAACATCGGTCCACATGATGCTCAAAGTGACAGAGCATCCTCCATGCTGTCTCTTCTCTGTCTTCTCAGACCCCCAGACGGTCGTGGCAGATGACCGTTTTTACTGAGCCAGGTTCTGCTGGAGGTTTCTTCCTGTTAAAGGGGAGTTTTTCCTCTCCACTGTTGCTAAATGCTTGCTCAGTATGAGGGATTGCTGAGGAATTGCTGTGGTTGGAGTCTGCATGATCCGGCACACCCTCACGTCGACGACTCACCGCAATCTGCTGGCATTCCTTAGATAGGAAACATTTAACTGATTGGAATGTGTGTATAATTGTATTGAGATGACTTTTGTTGTGAAGTGCCCTGAGTTGACATTTGTGTGAATTGGCGCTAAATAAATAAAAGTGAATTGAATAAAATTGAATTCATGAAATTATAAAGATGATGGACAACCCTGAGCATCCTCTTTAGGAGACTATCCTACACCAACAGAGTATCTTCAGTCAGAGGCTTCTTCAATTTCGCTGCAACACAGACCGCGACAGGAAATCCTTTCTTCCCACAGCCATCATGGTCTACAACAACTCTATGAAAAATTAATTGGTAATGAGCTACAACAACAATTAATTTCCCTCTGGGGTCATTAAAGTAGTTTTGAATTTGAATTGAATTTGAATCTTCATTTCAACTAGGCTGTTGACTATACCTCTATTACTTCTCTTGACTTCCGTACGCATCTGTGGACTTCTGTTAACTTTACAAAATAAACTCATATTTGTTGTCTACTCATTTTCTTTATTTGTTCATTATAATCTGTTTTGTTAAGAGCAGTTGCTAAAAAAGCATTTGGCCTAAATTAAAACTATTTTTAAACAGTCATTAATTGTGAAAACAACAGAAAAAAGGTATGTAATTAAATCTTGAGGAGACTGACTCAACTTAGCTCCAGGCAATGTGTGAGTTAGAGAATGTGTTTGTTTGGTCTAATAGGAAACAGCTTGTTTGGCTCTGAGGTTGATTTTAAAATGTGTGGTGACTGGTGGGTAAAATGCAATTTTTTTACTTTAAGTGTTAAAATCATAAGAACAGGTTGCAGTTTAATTGGGTGAGAAGAAGTATGGAGTTTCTTATTGATGTGCAATGGTCTTGGGGTTTGTGCTGGGGGTCTTTTCGTCACAAAGTTTGGATTAATTGTAAGCTTTTGCTAGGTTTAGTTTATTGTTATCCGATTTGAGTAAGGGTTAGTCTGCTAACAGCCACGGATAACTTTAATAAACTAGATCAATAACCACTGTCTCACAGTCCACCTTTTTCAATTTTAACTATGATAATTAGCTCTAGTGCTGACTTGTTTTTTCCCAGTGTCTGATGCAAATAAAAGACGATTTGTAACAGTATTGTGTAGCATTAGCTTGAAGTTGTCTCTGGCGTTTGTCAAGATGTAGTATGGATCCAAACACAGGCATTGATAAAGTTGCAGCGTTATTTATTAGAATAATGATGGCATGAACAAAGTAGGACACGAGGCTGAGCAGGAGGCAGAACGGCAGAGTAAGACTCACAATAGGATGACATTATCAATGAATACGTTTAGATGCAGCCAATAATCCGTTCAAAACCAGAATATTGGCAATAACCCGGTCATGTGCGGCCATGTGAACACCAGCAAAAACCCTAATATGCTCATGTTCAGGTTTTTAAAAACCCAAATGTGATCCCTTGATAACTGAATATTTGGTCATGTAAATGCGTATTGGCATATCCCCATCAGAAGAACCATTGATTTGTGTTCTGTGCATGTTCTACACGCAAGCGTTTTAAGGTTGTCTGTACATCCAGACGCTAACTGTGTATCGCCATTTACATCGGGATATCGCCAATTACTTACAATATCCATGTATTGTGTACAGGATTAGCTCTCTCTGCTGATGCATGTAAACGGGTTATTCCAAATGTTTCAGAAACCTGAGTAGTGCTCTAAACCCGAACATAACCCAAATATTGGCTTCATGTAAACGTAGTCAATAATCCGACTAGAAGGGAGAGGAGGTGAAGGGTTTAAATAGACAGCAGGAATAAGATTGGAGACAGGTGTATATTTTGACAGCTTACTTTTATGTACATTCATGGCCAAAGGTTTTGATAATTACATAAATATTGGAAATTGTAAAAGTTGCTGCTTAATTTTTCATAATAGCAATTTGCATATACTCCAGAATGTCATAAACAGTGATCAGATGAATTGCATAGTACTTCTTTGCCATGAAAATTCCACTGCATTTCATTCCTGTTATTAAAGGACCTGCTGCGATCATTTCAGTAACCGTCGTGTTAACTCAGGTGAGAATGTTGACGAGCATAAGGCTGGAGATCATTATGTCAGGCTGATTGGGTTAGAATGGCAGATTTGACATGTTAAAAGGAGGGTGATGCTTGAAATCATTGTTCTTCCATTGTTAACCATGGTGACCTTCAAAGAAATGCATGCAGCCATCATTGCGTTGGATAAAAAGGGCTTTACAGGCAAGGATATTGCGGCTACTAAGATTGCATCGGAATCAACAATTTATAGGATTATCAAGAACGAGGTTTAATTCTTGTTAAGAAGGCTTCAGGACGTCCAAGAAAGTCCAGCAAACGTCAAGATTTTCTCCTAAAGAGGATTCAGCTGTAGGATTTTCTTCTCATTACCAGTGCCATCAGTGCAGAGCTTTCTGAGGAATGGCAGCAGGCAGGTGTGATCGCATCTGCACGCAGACTGAGGCAAATACTTTGGGCCTGTTGTCAAGAAGGGCATTAAAGAAGCCACTTCTCTCCAAAAAAATCAGGGACAGATTGCTCTTCTGCAGAAAGTATGGTGAATGGACTGCGGAGGACTGGGACAAAGTCATATTCTCTGATGAAGCCTCTTTCCAATTGTTTGGGGTATCTAGAAAAAGGCTTGTCTGAGGAAGAAAAGGTGAGCGCTACCATCAGTCCTGTGTCATGCCAACAGTAAAGAATCCTGAAACCATTCATGTGTGGGGTTGCTTCTCATCCAAGGGAGTGGACTCACTTAAAACTTTGCCCCAAAACACTGCCATGAATAAAGAATGGTACCAAAACACCCTCCAACAGCAACTTCTTTCATCAATCCAACAGTTTGGTGAAGAACAATGCATTTTCTAGCACGATAGAGCTAGGCAAAGTGATACCTAAGTGGCTCGGGGACCAAAACGTTGAAATTTTGGGTCCATGGCCAGGAAACTCTCCAGGTCTTAATCCCATTGAGAACGTGTGGTCAATCCTCAAGAGGCGGGTGGACAAACAAAAACCCACTAATTCACCAAGAAGCGATTATGAAAAGATGGGTTACTATCAGGCAGGATTTGGCCCAGAAGCTGACTAAAATCATGCCCAGTCGAATTGCAGAGGTCCTGAAAAGGAATGGAAAACACTGCAAATACTGACACTTTGCATAAACGTCATGTAATTGTCAATAAAAGTCTTTGAAATGTATGAACTGCTTGTAATTATATTTCAGTACATCACAAAAACAACTGAAACAAAGATCTAAAAGCAGTTTAGCAGAAAACTTTGTGAAAAGTAATATTTGTGTCATTCTCAAAACTTTTGGCAAAACTGTAGTTAGACCCTCATGAGTGAAACATGGTATGATTTGAGACTTTTATATTCATTTTTGTTTCAATAAACTGTACTGACACATATCAGAATATACCAAAATACTGGTTGAAAAATGGTTAAAAACTACATGACTACTATGTCTAGATCAGTGGTTTTCAACCTTTTTTTGAGCCAAGGTACTTTTCTTCATTGATAAAATTCACAAGGCACACCGCCAACTACACAGTGGTACCCTAGGGGCACTTTTAAAGGGGCTGTATCATGGTATTTTACAGCTTTCAACTTCTGGGATTGACATATATATGATAAAACTTTACCATTGTTGTTATACAGTATTAATTTGTCCTGAAATTTAACCTGTAGCATGTAGTCACTTACTTCTCTTTCCATCAGTCGTCTTTGTTCTTTGATCCAGCTGCTTTTCTTTAGGAATGTAGAATAAAATCCATTCATCCATGCAGCCAAACAGGCATTTTCACAGAGAATGTAAAAAAATCCCACAAAAAACATAGGTTTTAAGCTGTCAAAAACCGAAGCAGCCATGAACTGTGAGAAGGAAGAGGGTGTGTTTGAACTCTAGCAGAGGTAAGCCGCTCTGCCTGCAGGGGTGTTGCAGACTCCTCAACACCTCCTTGTTTTCAACTAGTGATGTCACTAGGGTTACGAGAAAATTGCATTACCAGATGGTTAAAAACTCAAAAAATTTGATTTTGCATGATATAACCCCTCTAAAAAATATTAAACTGAAGTTCAGACATTTAAGGTAAAAACCCAACCCCATAGTTGGGGTCAAATCCATACCCAACCATGTTGTGTTAAATCAACCGTGGGCTGTTGTCCCTGTACATTTATGTATGTTTGTCTTTTTTGGTTTTATGCCTAAGCCATGACAAAGCATGTTTTTTTTAAGTGCCTTATCTTCATATTTAGATGTTTGCTCTTAAACTTCCTGTGTTTTTAGCACTTCAGACTACTTTAATCAAAAGGTAGTTTGTCCTCACTTGCTGCCTTTACTTGTGTTTTATCACACTGACCACATCAGAGGACTTGATCAACGATACTGATAATGCTTAGGCATCTTTTCGGCTCAATACATCGGTCAGTGATTAGGAAAATGTGTAGACCTACTTCGTCTACAAGAAACAAACAAAGTGGCATTCATATCTATTTTCACATCCCATGGTACTCTAAGAATATCTTGTCTTCAGAATGCATTCTGGTGTAGAATATTCTTTAGTTCATTTTTGAGCATGTCTGGCAATGTAGGCTGGAGAAAGTTGGCACATGTCAAAGAAGAAATATGGATCTGCCTTGCAAAAAACAGCTTGCATGCTGACACGCTGACATGTGTCCATAATGTCGCTGGAGCTCTGCTGCTGCAAGTATTTAATTACAGCACGGGAGAACAATCCGCACCCTAGTTTAGCCTTGCTAATGACGCTAGTAGAGTTCACAATTATTACAGTGTCAGACCCACTTATCAAGGACTGTAATCTGGGGGGAGAAATGCAAAAGAGAGCAGCAGAAGGCCTTATTTGATTAATCGGTGCAGCCAGTGTAAAGTATGTGGCAGGCCCGGAGGGAGTGAGTTGGGAGCAAGCACTCTGGTTGGCTGAAGAAGCACCAGGAAAGCCTGTTGACAGTCCCAAACCTCATTAGAGGACTGCGGTAGACGCAGGCAGCTTTTTGCAGCGCAGTCTACTGTAATGTACTTCCAACGAAACATTGGATGGGCAGTGAAGCCTGCTGGTGCGTTGTAGCTATGTCAGGCCTCGAGCAGAGCCAAACTCTGTTTATACAACTGCTTTGACATTCATTATCCTTCTGCAGTCTGCAGCACATGTCTTGGATGTTGGGACTCGCTATACTGTTGTATACCTCGCAGAATTATTGGTTTCAATATTGCTGTTCTAGTTCTAGAAACACATTTAACAAATTACGTGTCTTTTGTTTTGTTGCATTTTGTTACATTTACTTTTCTTCTCATTACCAATTAGAATACTAAATGTGTTTTAGTGAAATGTATTATTTTTGGGAAAAATTGTCCACCATTAGTCTTCAGAAGTCACCTGATTAGTAACAAACAATAATCTAAATCAATCAAACACCAGGAAAATCAATAATACTGTCAGGGTATGGGGTTGTTTTGGTTTTTGGTTTTCATCTGTGTTTGTTTTTTTGCCATTTTAGAGCACTTCTTGAAGTAAGTTCATATGGGTTTTAGATCGGTTTCCTTACATTAGTATCTTTCTTTTAGGCCCTTTTTACACAAAAACAAAGCGGGTGTAGTTTATAAAAGCAAGGCTGTAAAACGGAACCACAGTAAAAAGGAAATTGTTGTTCACACAAGCTACTGAAACCGCTGTAGTACCTATGCTGGATCCATTGGTGGCACTGTGACACTGTCAGAGAAACAGAAAAAAATAGGCATAGACAGTCAACCTGGTAGCAAACACGACAATTCTAGCTTCAAATGAGAGCTTTATTCAAAAGCACGTGGTGTCTGTGATTTTCTGGATCCATTTTTTGCTGCTGGTGATAGAGAAGAGACTGTAAATCATACCCTGGGATCCACGAATGAATGGATTGATTAGCATTGTAACTAGTGGTACTATAAAAATGCCTTTCACCACACTTTTCAACAGAAAAAATATACAGAAATACATCACAAGGACGGTCAGAATAAGGTTATTATTTGCTTTATCAGGACTGCGACACTCTGGGGTGCCCTGTTTGTATACTTCATCACAGAGCTGTGCTTTTGTGTTAAAAATATGAATGCGGTTGCAACATCATCCACTCAGAAAAAATGGTCATACGGAGACGACTGAGCCAATGTTGATGTCCCCTCTGGGACCTGATTTCAAACTTGATCGTTTACGGTGTGATGAAACATCTGCTCCTTGTGGCTGAGACACCTATTTAGTTAAATATATTTGCTGCTACACCTGGTTTCATCTCTGTGTGGACAGGGCCTTATTCCTATTTCTTTCTTCCTTCCTCAGCATCCCAGTATGGATCCCCTTCCCAGCTGGTTTCATAGTCTAATGTCCCTCTGCTCTCTCTCCCAGTTGCCATCACTCACCTCTCATTAGCTCACCAAGTTTCTTCGTCATTTCCTTTTCTCCTTCAGTACTTAAGCTCCTTTTTCTCTTTGAGAACTTGCTAGACACTTCATAATACTTGTATGTTTTACTGTTTCATTATCAAATACCTTCACTTCCCTTCAGGGCACAACTTCTCGTTAATGACTCGACACAATCTGCTGAGATTGGCTAAATAGAAAACTTTTTTAACTGGAATGTTTGTATAACTGTATTGAAATTACTTTTAAAGTGCCTTGAGATGATGTGTTGTGAATTGCCGCTATATAAATAAAAGGAATTGAAATTAATTTCTCTTCCGCCTGCTTTTCTGCCTACATTTGGGACCAACCTCCACCTCACATCATGAGAGATAAGAAGACTAGTGGCATTTGCATACTGATCATGTTTTATTTTTGGGTCAAAGTCCAAAGCTAAGCAAATTGACAATCTGTGGCAAGACTTTCAAATTGTCTTCACAAACACTTTTCTTCAATTTGACAGAATTTGTCCTATTGTGCAAAGAAGAATGGATAAAAAATTCAGAATTTAGATATAAAAATTGGTAAAGACATTAATACTTTTGGCAAGGACTTGAACTCAAAATTTTTCAGCAGTTTCAAATAGTATGGATAGAATGTCTTTATCAGCCAAGAGCATAATCTGTTTCTAGTTACACAGCAACAGGTTGCAAAATGTACTTAACAGAAATCAATATGTCAGCACAAGGAAGCAGTTTGCAGCTGTTCTCCTGCCTGACTGTTAGGTCTCTCAACAGAATTGGATCTCTGAACTCTTTCTGACATCCTACAGCTAAGGTAATATCAGTCATAAATGACAGAGCATTACCCTCTCTCCCCTCCCCAAACACCTGCGATGGGAGCATGCTTCATCCAGAGGAGCAGACGGGGCAGTGAAGGCAGCATCTACGAGCCCATTGTCCATAGAGCTGTAGTGAGAAGAAGAGAAATCCACCATGCCTACCTCACATCCTACATTCAAAGGCAGCAAAACACACAAATGCAGCTATTCTTGGAAGAATATAAATCACCACTGAATAACCTGTTGCAAAATAAAAGAACAGCCAAGCGACAAAAGGCAGACACTGGATTGTTTTCTATTGAGTGAATAGTGATGTTGCGAATGCGTCAAGATTGCAAGAGTGTATCCAGTGATGCTCCAGTACTCTCCAGAGGGTTAGAAACATTACAGTATTTACTGCCCTTTTCGGCCCCAAGAAGCCGCCTGAAAAACAACTTGTGTCACTCTCAGATGGGGATCTGGAGTCAGAGTGATTGCAATGCAAGGCGCAATTATCGGAACAGGACGGCATACAGAGGGAGAGTGGCAGTTACTGCAAAGTGGCCTCTGCTGCACAGGTGAATAATGTCAGCTTGTATCCCAACAGTATTTTATAGCTTAACTATTGCAGTAAATCTTGTTTCACGCTGGGTTTTGCATGTTGAAATATTTCACTGTGTTGTCCTTAAAACTATGCAAGGCAAATAAAATAACAGTTAAACATTGAGAAAATATTTTAGAGCTATCAAATATTGCCAGCATGCAGATATACTTATCTGTGTGATGTATGGGTAGGGGTGGGGGTGGGAAGGAGTGCTCCAACAGCATACAGTGGTTTGTTTTAAATATTGTCCAATACAAACATTTCTAGCCGAATGTTATGGGTGATTAGGTTGGTGCGTCTGCTGAGGATCCTGTATCCTGATGAAATTTCACTTCAATTCAATTCAGTTTATTTATATAGCGCCGTTTCACAACAGATGTCATCTTAAGGCATTTACAAGAAGAGTTATTACAATACAACCACAGAAGATTGCGTCGTGAATTCTCAGCAATACCTCACACTGAGCGAGCATGAAGCGACAGTGGAGAGGAAAAACTCCCTTTTAACAGGCAAAAACCAGCAGAACCAGGCTCAGCATAAGCTGTCATCTGCTGAGACCCTCTGGGGTTTGGAGAAGGCAGCAGAGACACAGAAAGAGCAACAGAACTCACGCAGAAGCAGAAGTTGGTAGCAGGACATGGAGAACGTTCTGCCAGTGGAATGCCATCTTAGTCAGGGTCGTCAAGCAGGGCGGGTCAGGAGCACGTACTGTAGGAAGAGACTAAGAGAAAACAGGTTAGCGCTTGAATTGACAGCACATCATGCAGTTGGGGAGAAGTAGGAGAGCAAGTAGGAACTGACTCTAATAATGTCCTCCATCAGCCTAGCCTAAAGCAGCATAGCTACTAACATTAACATGTCCCCTAGCTACTAGGAGACCTAGCTACTAAAACTCTCTACCTGACTTACATTAATCTATCTCTACCTAGCTACTCTACCTGACAACTAACATTAACCTGTCTAACCTGTCTCTAACTGTCAGCTTTGTCAAAGAGGAAGGTTTTAAGCTTAGTTTTAAAGACAGACAAGTTGTCTGCTTCACGAACCAGCCCGGTAACTGAATGATCTGCCACCCATTGTACTTTCAAAAATCCTAGGGACTACCAGTAGACCTGCAGTCTGAGAGCGAAGGGCTCTGTTAGGAACATATGGAACAATCAGGTCTCTTATGTATGATGGAGCTTGATTATTAAGAGCTTTATATGTCAGAAGGAGGATCTTGAATTATATTCTAGATTTTAGTGGGAGCCAGTGAAGAGAAGCTAAAACAGGGGAAATGTGATCTCTTCTTATTTTTTCCATTAGAACCCTAGCAGCAGCATTTTGGACTAACTGAAGACTTTTAATTGTATTCTGTGGACTAACTGATAATAAAGAGTTACAGTAATCCAGCCTTGAAGTAAAAAAGGCATGGACTAGTTTTTTTAGCATCAATCCTGGACAGGCAGACCTGCCAACATGTATGCATTTTGCGTACTCAGCACGCATTTTGACCCTTAAGTACACTTGTACGGTTCGCTGCTCTCTTTGTACGCATTTTGTTGCACGTTGCATTTCGCCGGGTTCAGTTTCTAAACTTTCAATGAAATCCATAACGTTGATTCTGCCACTGACTGAGCCACAGCGTGTAAGTGGAGTGAAAATCTTTCGGCCAATCAGAGTGCTGCATTTTAACCCTCCACCCGCCTGCCCGTCCTATCCAAATGCTTCCCGCATTCAATTCAATTCAGCCCCTAAAGCAAGCAAGCAAGCCAGGCTGGCCGACAAATTGCCAGCTGCGTGCTATGGCTGAACCGCCACACAAAAAGCATTGGAAACCACAGCAGTTTCTCGAAAGCTATCGGGAGAGATGGCCTTGGCTACAGAGGTCGAGACTTCCCAATCATGCTTTCTGCACCGTGTGTAAGACCGACGTGGACATGAGTTACCAAGGAGCAACAGGTAACGAACTCAGTACCACACACAAACACGCCCCAACCCCCTGAAACATAATATTAAAAATAAAAGAATAAAAAAAAAAAGGTTCATAATGTCTAGCTAGCTAAATCCAAAAATCATTTGTTCTTTCCATTTTCACAGGGCTTTCCACAAGCGCCGGCTGCCGGCTACTCGACTACTCAATGAAGTCCAGCCGGCTACTAATTTATGACTACAATATAATTCGGCGCAATGCTGTGCACGACGTTAGCACGCCCATCTTATTTTCCCTTTCATACTTCAGCATGATTCCCGCTGTGACACGGCTCTATTCTCCGCTTTCAAACTCCGCTGCTCCGCCCGGTCCTTTAATATACTTTTGGCCGGTCGCACAGAACTAATATCCTTCCGCCCGCTTAAGTTGTACCCAGTGTTATCATGGGGCTCTTGACTCAGGTCTAGCTAAATGGACGATGCGGAAAGGCTATAAAGTCCACGGCGGCGTTGTTGTTAAACCAGGCTGTCGGAGCCATCATAGACGAGAAGCAGAGTGTCATTTTGGTAATTCAGTCCGGGAGGGGGGGGGGGGGGGGGGGGGGGGGTGGGGCGATACGCATAACATTTATTCAAGGTTGGCAGGTCTGGACGGTATGGTTCTAATTTTTGCAAAATTCCCAAGGTGAAAAAATGAAATCCTACAGACTTGTTTAATGTTATATCTATATGACATACTGTATCTTGGTTAAAAATAGCACAGAGCTTCTTTGCTTTATTACTGGAGGCTAATTTAATGCCGTCCAGGTGAAGGGGTTGACTAAGTAGTTTCTTTTTCAGAGCTTCTGGTCCAAAGACGACAACTTCTGTTTTATCAGAATTCAGAAGCAAGAAGTTTAGAGTCATCCAAATTTTTTTATCTTCCAGACATGCCTGCGGTTTACATAACTGATTGGATTCATCAGGATTTATGGATGAACTAATGATTTTACCAATAGGAAGCATATATATAGTAAAAGAATCGGCCCAAGCACCAAACCCTGTGGTACTCCGCAAGTAAACATTGAGGCCGAGGAAGATCCATTGTTAACCTGAACAAACTGAAATCTTTTGGACAAGTGCTGTTCCTATTATACCGACACTTTGAAGCCTTTCTATGAGAATATTGTGATCGGCAGTGTCAAAGGCAGCACTGAGATCTAACAGGACCAGAATGGCCCAATATCTGAGGCTATGAGAATATCATTAGTAACCTTCACCAGAGCTGTTTCAGTGCTGTGATGAGCTCTAAAGCCTGACTGAAACTTCTCAAACAGCTCATTATTGTTTAAATGCTCACACATCGGATGTGCAACTATTTTCTCAAGAATTTTAGATAAGAAGGGAAGATTAGATATCGGACCGATATTATCGGTCTATAGTTAATTAAGTCGTTTTGATCAAGAGATGGTTTCTTAAGTAGAGGTTTAATTACAGCAATCTTAAACTCCTGTGGTACATATCCATTGATTAAGGATAGATTCATTATATCTAAAATTGGAGCAGCAATCAAAGGGAAAACTTCTTTTAAAAGTTTAGTTTGGAATGGGTCTAACATGCAAGTCGAAGGTTTTGATGAAGCTAATAATTTTTGTAGATCTGAAAGTTCGGCTGCATTAAAGCAGTTCAAGCATACATTAGGTTCAACCATTTTTGATGCTGTCTCACAAACTAAGGAAGAAGCAAGCATATTGGGAAGGTTCCGATTTATCTTATTTTTTATAGAGTCTATTTTATTTCTTAAAAACTGCATGAAGTCGTCACTGCTAAGAGCCGGGGGAATGGTTGGCTCGACAGAGCGATGATCCTGTGTGAGTTTGGCAACTGTATTGAAACAAAACGTAGGATTGTTTTTATTCTCCTTGATTAAATATGCAAAATATGCTGTTCTGGCTGTTTGAAGGCTCTTTTTATATAGCAATAGACTATTTTTCCACAGTAAATAAGAATCCTGTAAATGCGTGGAGCGCCATTTTCTCTCTAGTTTTCTAACATTCTGCTTTAGGGTATGTACAGATGTGGACAAAATTGTTGGTACCCTTCATTAAATAAAAGAAAAACTCATAATGGTCACAGAAATAACTTTAATCTGACAAAAGTAATAATAAATAAAAATTATATAAATGTTGACCAATGAAAGTCAGACATTGCTTTTCATCCATGCTTCAACGGAATTATTTAAAAAATAAATGCATGAAACAGGCCTGGACAAAAATGATGGTACCCACAACTTAATATTTGGTTGCACAACCTTTTGAGGCAATCACTGCAATCAAATGATTCCTGTAACTGTCAATGAGACTTCTGCACCTCTCAGCAGGTATTTTGGCCCACTCCTCATGAGCAAACTGTTCTAGTTGTTTCCGGTTTGAAGGGCGCCTTTTCCAGACAGCACGTTTCAGCTCCTTCCAAAGATGCTCAATAGGATTGAGATCAGGGCTCATAGAAGGCCAGTGTTTTCCTCTTAGCCCTTCTTGGGTGTTTTTAGCTGTGTGTTTTGGGTCATTTTCCTGTTGTAAGACCCGTGACCTGCGACTGAGACCATGCTTTCTGACACTGGCCAGCACATTTCTCTCTAGAATCCCCTGATAGTCTTGAGATTTCATTGTACCCTGCACAGATTCAAGACACCCTGTGTCAGATGCAGCAAATCAGCCCCAGAACATAACCGAGCCTCCCCCATGTTTCACAGTAGGGACCGTGTTCTTTTCTAGATATGCTTCATTTTTCCGTTTGTGAACATAGAGCTGATGTGCCTTGGCAAAAAGTTAAATTTTTGTCTCATCTGTCCACAGGACATTCTCCCAGAAGCTTTTTGGCTCGTCAGCATGTAGTTTGGCATACTCCAGTCTGTTTTTTTTAATGATTTGTCCTCTGGCTCAAACAGCGAAGGATGTTCCGATCTGACACTGATGTTCCTTGAGCATAAAGTTCAGCTTGGATCTATTTTGAAGTCTTTCTAGGCTCTTTTGTTACCATTTGGATTATCCGTCTCTTTGATCTGTCATCAATTTTCCTCCTGCAGCCACGTCCAGGGAGGTTGGCTACAGTCCCATGGATCGTACATTACTGAATGACATGTGCAGCTGTAGTCACAGAAACATCTAGCTGCTTGGAGATGGTCTTATAGCCTTTACAGTTAACATGCTTGTCTATGATTTTCTTTCTCATCTCCTGAGACAACTCTTTCCTTTGCTTCCTCTGGTTTATATTGAGTGTGGTACACACCACGTCACCAAACAACACAGTGACTACCTGGAGTCCTATATATAGGCCCACTGAGTGATTACAGGATTGTAGACACCTAGGATGCTGATTAGTGGACATACCTTGGATTAACATGTCCCTTTGGTCACATTATTTTCATTCTTTTCTAGGGGTACCATCATTTTTGTCCAGGCCTGTTTCATGCATTTATTTTTTAAATAATTCTGTTGAAGCATGGATGAAAAGCAATGTCTGACTTTCATTGGTCAACATTTATATAATTTTTTATTTATTATTACTTTTGTCAGATTAAAGTTATTTCTGTGACCATTATGAGTTTTTCTTTTATTTAATGAAGGGTACCAACAATTTTGTCCACGTCTGTAACTCTAAATTAAACCAGGGAGCTAATCTTCTATGGCTAGCCACATTGCTTTTTAAGGGGGCAACCTTGTCTATTGCCAGACGCAGGGAGGAATTAACGCTATTAACTAGAACGTCAGGTTGTGAGGGGTCAGGAGTTAAATCACTATTTTCTATTGTACTTTTATATACTGAGGAAACTAAAGTTGGAAGAGCTTCTTTAAAACTTGCTACAGCATTGTCTGATAACTTTCTGGGATAATGAAGTTTTCTTTCAGGTTTGAAATGGTCAGTTAGAGTGAGTTTAAAAGTGATCAGAAAATGATCAGACAGGATAGGGTTTTGTGGAAAGACTGTTATTTATTCACAGTCAATGCCATAAGTCAGCACAAGATCTAAAGTGTGGTGACAAGAGTGGGTTGGACCCTGCACATTTTGAGTAAAGCCTATTGAGTCTAAGATAATGTTAAAAACTGTATTTAGACTATCACTTTCACTATCAACATGAATATTGAAGTCTCCAACTATAGTAACTTTATCGGTGTTTAAAACTAAGTCAGATAGAAAATCTGAGAAATCTGAAATAGTTTAATGAATTATATTGAAAAACGTATATATATATATATATATATATATATATATATATATATATATATATATATATATATATATACTTATTAATTTGCCTTCCTGACTGAATTAACTTGAATGAAATCTCACATTTTATCTCTAAGGTTCTATATTATGTTTAGAAAAGTGTTTATTGGAGGGTTTCTTCCTGAAGCTGAATTTGTGATGCCAGACCATGATGTTGGAAACAGAGGACCTGGCTCTGCTCTTTATCCCAAAAGTGTCCCAGTCAGTATTCTGTGCAGGCCAGTCAATTTCTTTCATACTCAGTCATCAATGTATTTATTTAAAATACTCAAAATTCTGGGCCAAAATGCAAGCCCAACACCATGATACCCTCTGTCCCAAACTTTACACTTGGAACAATGCAGTCAGAAAAGTTCTGTTCCACAGCCCATCAGCTTGCCAGATACAGATGCATTATTTATAACTCCAGATAACATGCCTTTTTCCTCTAGAGTCCAGTAACAGTATGCTTTATTCCACTCCCTTCAATGCTTTGCTTTGTACAAGGTGACATAAGGGGTGGATGCAGCCGCTTGGCCTTGAATATCTGTTCATCTCTTTTAATGGTTGTCATACAGTAACAGTTTGTTTTTTTTTTACTATGAAAAACTATGAATAATCACGTAAGGCAATTATTGATAATATTATTTTAGTTTAAAATTTATTTGAGTAGCTATATTCTGTTACAGTTACTATTTTTAAACATGGTATTCAGAATACAGTTACTTTTGTAAAACCACTTTCCACCTGAAAGATGAATATATACATTTTCGCAAACATGTGTCTCCGCGTGTAGACTATCCCATAATACACCTAAACAACATGCCACGGAAACTATAGATATCCTATGGCCTAAACACTCCCGACTATCAAACACCAGCGTAAACATGAGTATGGATTCAGACCAAGAGCTGGGGGGGTTGGAGCCACAACCACAGCCAAGCCTACTAACAGTGAAGGAAATGATGCATTCACATCCTGGAAATTCAAGTGATTTTTCACTCTAGACAAGGAGCTGGGGCAAAATCTGACAAGTGAAATCTTTGTCTGACAGTTAACCTACTAGCTGCGTCCAACAGTGTTGTGCCTAAACGCTCACTTTTGGTCCCATGAAAGTTTTTATGAAAGAACTTAGTCTGGCGTTTGTGAACGGCACTCTCACTGTGAAATTTTTTTAAAGTATTGCTAGATTTTATTCAACACATCAACAATGTCAACAGCAAACCTGAGACATAAAGCATCAGGCTAGCCAGCCTTTCAAGGTATGTGCAAGTCACAAAAAAAAATTAAAAAATAAAGATACTGCAACGATGTACAAAAGCAAAACAAAATCCTCCATAACTATTTTTTTACTGTCCATTAATTGACTGAGCCTATGTTGTGTTAGTTAGGTAATTTCTCACAGTTACAGTGTCGGTGTTGATTGTATATGACATGACGTTAGTCTGATTACATGTTGTTGTGATGGTTTTCCCAAAAATTATGGCTACAAGGATAAAAGCTTCCCTTTTGGAGTGCAATGAATGTCAGTTTACAGTACTTTGCATGTTTATAACAGAAAGTCGCAAATACTCTTGGCTGTGGCTGCAAAACTTCATTTCAAATGACTAAATTTCAAATCTAATACAATTTAAAGAGATATTACTGCTAAAAACCAGTTTGTTTGTTTGTTTGGTAGGTTTACTGAGAGGTAGCAGTGTTGTGCTCTGAACCCCACTCTGCATTTTCCCTAAAAAGTTCTCTCACCAGTTCTCATACAACTCCCAGCACCACCTGGTAGCATTTTAACTGCCTGTATTACATCCCCCGTTATTAGATCACACGTCTACAGAGCACATTAGCTAACGCTAGCAAGTAGCTATTGGCTAAGCTAAAGCTCAACAACGGCTAGGATAACGAAGCTCCTTCTACTCTCAAATCCCCGGTGACGAAATTTTTAGTTCCCCGACAAGTTAAGTCCACATTCGCAGTATTAGCTGCATTTTGCTAGGTCCAATGAACTATCTGGACTGGAACATTGCTTCTCCACTCGTTTTTCTGCAGTAACTATAAAGAGTCACTAGATGGCAGCTGCTCTCTGTTACTAATATTTAAACAAGACTGTTACACTTTTATTGTAAATTATTGATTTTGATTTGACCAATAATGCCTAATACATTACACAAGAATAATAAAAAGTGCATCACTTTTGTCTTCTAAAATAAGATTTACTGTACAAAATGTAATGAATAAAACCAATAATCACAGACTAGTCTAAAAAGGACATTGCGCTATGTACTGTAAAATAAAAAAATAAAAAATAAAGAAATCGAGAATTGAATCGATCATGACCCTAAAATCGAAATCAAATTGAATCAAGGATTTGGAGAATCGTGACACCCCTAATAGCCACTGATTGGCCTGGCAGCGTTTGTTTGACAGGGAATGGCGAAGCATGGCTTCCAGCAAGTTCAAAACATTGTTGGGGGAAAGTGAAGAAATTAAAGTGAGAATACTGAGCCATGAAGGACCACAAGGACCCCCAGACCCCGGCAGACCACAAGCACTGGAAGTACTTTGCAGCACTGGACGGAACGTATGGTAAAAGGGCGTCCAACGGTGGATATTCCAGGCACTCCTCAGTGCCATTATTGTTTATCTTATTACAGAGTTCCTCATGCGAGTAAAATACTGTATGGGAACGGGCCGATGACATCACTAAGAAAAAATGCCAGAGAGCTCGTACTTATGGAGAAAGCTGTTGTCAGATTTATCAACTTTGGGGACAAGTTTAAAAAATGATTGCTTACGGTATCCTTTCTATTACACCTGGTATTATCTTTGTGTAGACAGTGCCTAAGTTTATTTTAAACTAATTGTAATTAGTTTAAGACTAATTTGCACAGTTTTGTTAGGGCTTAAACAACCTATTCAGAATGAAAAGCTGATGTCAAGACAAAATTTTGTGTTAAATTATTTTTTTTAATTGAATAATTTGCTGAATTAGAAATCCGCAACCTTTGACAATTGATTCATTTTTATGGATCCGTGTAATATATTGGCATAATTAGAAGACAACTTATGAGACAATTTTTTTTGTTTAAAATTATCTATTTTGAAGCCATTCTTTTTTTGAATACCATAAATAACAATCCAGATCGTTCATGATTGTACGCTTGCAGTCTGGAAAAGCAGGCAAAACTAAAAGAGACAATACGGATAAATTTGTCGAATTCAGTTCAAGCTAGTGGATCACTCTGTGTATCTTACCAAAACAGAAGAAAGGAACAATCCAGTGGAATGGAGTAACTCCTGGTGAAGGATTAAAATTACTTTTGTAGTCAATAACCTTTTAAAAATACTGTATATATCACAGGCCGAACTTCCCATTTCCACCCAATCAATTGAAGAATGGAATCTTATAAATGGAGTAAGGTGAAATTAACAATCAGAACAATCCTTAAATTATTTATCCTAAGCTGATTTATCTCTGCCCAGGCACAAACTCACTTGAATGATGCTTAGATCTCAATGAAAAAGCCATTCTTGTCTGCAGAAAACTCAGCAATAAAGACGGACCAGGTATGGTTAGCAAGTCTGCTAGCAACAGCTGAGTTGGCCACAGATAGCAGTCAACTCGGCTCAGCTCAGCATCTTTAGGGTCATGCAGCAAGGTGTTACCAAGGCTCTCTTTTTAGTGGAATCTGATCCGCGAACAACACTGTTTGTTATTTCTGGATCCAAGCTTCAACCAAAATCTTGCTCCCACCTCGCCAGCGAAGGATGGAGTTCCAAAGCATGCGCCTCTCCCAATCCTCGCCAGCCATCGATTTGGGGGTAAGAGGGAGATAGGGACGGAGCTTTGTGCTTAAACAGGGTGATGTCTTATGAGGTTCCACCTTTTCCTGCTGAAACTCCAAGCTGAAACTGTGCAATAAGTCATTACTGATTACATGAGTTGGTGTCTTGTAGTCCAGTTCTTCATGTATGGCTTTGGCACAATACTATCCTTGAGCTAATCTGAAAGTTTATGAAGTATGGAGGTCTGTTGCTCTTGACTCTGCACAAAGTAGACAACCTCTGTGCACTCTGCACATCAGCAACCAGCCACACTCTGCCATTTGCCATCACTTTCACTTTATAATACTACTAACGGTTGACTATGGGATACAGGAGAAATGTTATAACTGAACACCATTATGATTCAACCCTGGAATTCATTAAGCAACCTAGTCTTTCAAAAATGTTTATACAAGCTGTCTGCCTAGCTAGGTGCTTGATTCGACAACTTTATTGCAATGGAAATGATTAGAACAGCAGAAATACATTATTTCTATCCATCTATCCCTCCGTCCTAGCCTAACCAGTGAAATGTATTTTATCCAACCAACATAAACCCACCAAGGCTCCTTTATTTCAATTTTGTTGTTGCAGTTGTTGAACTATTGAAATTAATATGTCTGTAATACAAAATGAAAAAGGGAAAAACAGAGGTAGCACACAAGAAGACAACCATCAGAGGCCTCAGACGCATATCCAAGTGAAGACACTCCAGCCAGTCTTTAATAAAGGACCAGCACTGACCGACTATACAGACAAACTGACCTGCTTTTGATTTCAATTTGCTATCTTTGACCTTGCTGTTATTAGTTTGATGCTCTGTGTGTTCTCACAGATGTCGTTTCACATTTCCTACGGAACAATCAACACTTGAACTCATGCTGTACAGCCACTTCCTCCTGATAGTGAAAGCACAAATGATGTGTCCTGTGATAACACATTAGAATCCTTTGAACGTTAAAAAAGATAAAGGGAATCTGTTTTCCCTGTGCAGGAAATCTCAATAGATTCTCATACGTTCTCAGGAGGACTCTTTGGCTCTTGGGCTTTCCATGTCCCAAAGCCACCTGGCCCCCCAATGCTTTATAGCAGTAAACAGAATAGATAAAAAAAAAAAGAATCCCAGGCTCTAGATGGTGTTTTGTACCAGGCTGTTTGGCTACGCCTGTCAAAGGTAAATTTAATTCAATTCAATTCAAAGATACTTTATTGATCTCCAAGGGGAAATTCAGTTTACAGTACAACCTGTCCATCCAGGTCACTGAAAGGCTTGCAGCCACAAGAGCAGTGCTCCCATGTAAAGACTGGAGTGTGAATGTACACCTACATCACTGCAACCCAGCACAGTGAAAAAAGGGAAAACAGTACTATAGAACATACAACACATACTAAAGAAAGAGCACTGCTTTGGACAAATCCGTAACCAAAAGTATTCATACCTGCTATTCAGATGTTCACAATAAGACTGCATCTTTGTTTCTTATGTTTTTGGAATGATGAGGAAATAAGAAAATTTTAGTTTAAACGTTTTTTTTTTTTTTTTTTTTTTTTTTTTTTTTTTTTTAACGTGTCCTGTCTAGCAGTATGCTACTCAGAATTGGTGTCTGAGTACCAAGTACAAGCCCAACAGTTTTACTTTCCCAAGCAGAGTATTACAGCTTCGCTGTAGTACGCCACTTGATGTATATGTATGAAAAATCTTTATTAGTGATTACTGTGGGTTCAATTTCCTGACGTCATGGACATTAAACTGAGACAAGAAGGGAGAAAGGAAGAAGGTGAAGAAAAGAAACCGGACCAACAGAGGGGCGAACCGATGACACACGACAGGGAGGTAAATAAAGAACACAAAACATCCCAGTCCTCCACCTCTGCCGGACGGCAGAGAAACAGTAATACAAAAACAACAAAGTGTACAGAACCAAACCAATAGTTCGGATCTGGTAGAATAAACAAAGAATTACACATTCACTACACACAAGCATTGATTAATGAACATAATACAAATGTTTCTGGTAAGCTCCTGTGAACAACTAACTAATGATGATAACCTCAGCCTAAGATTTGTCCGTCCTCACCTATGTCCCCACACCTATGTGTGTGCGAGCATGCAGGTCGGAATAAGGTTTCCCCATGCAAGTGATTGATAGCTGGTGTAAGGAACCGTCAATCCGTCCTACAGGAATCGGCACAGACATGGAGGAGGCAAGAGATGTATGCATCCAGCGTCCCACAGAGTACAGAGTCCACAGGCGGATCAGCGCAGGGTCGATCACCCGCCAAGAGGGGAACAGATGGAAGCCCCAGGGGAGCACCCACCAGCCGCGATGCTGGGGCCCGAGAGATCGCAGTGACGAGCCCACGGGCTCCGCCGGTAACCGGCTACGCCAGGGCGGGCCCGGACCAGGAACCGGAGGCCACGGGGACCAGGGGCACCCCACCCCCCAGCGGGGCCCCAACCAGTGACCAGCCGACAAGGGTCCCCCGCCGCCGCCGCAGGCAAGGAGGACCCGCAGCCAACCGACGGACAACACACGCCGCCGCCACCCCGGACCAGTACCCACCGCCAACAACCCGGCCCGCCCCCACACATCCACACGCCAGGGAGCCACAGCGGATGTACGCCCTCCCCAGGCCGCGCCCAGCCGGCACCTGGACATCCAGATCTTCCAGCTCCAGGGTCCAGATCCCGCCCCACGTGGGGCGCCAAGATCAGGGGCCCAGCCAATGCCGGACAGCCCCACCAGGCGAACAGACCAGCCAGCTGAAGTCCTGGAACCGGCAGGAGGATTGGGCGCCAGGCACGGTCCCCACCGATCCACCGGACGGCACCAACCTATTCTACAAACCCGGCACCCCCATAAGAGGTGCCCCAGTCAATCCAAGGAGGACATCGGCCCGAAACAGCGGCCGCCCGACACACCGGACCACCCAGGACCCGCCCGACATGCACCAGGACCGAGCCGGGCCGCAACCGGGACCCCCAGCCCCAGGCATCGAGAGTCATCATCAACCAGCGGGCAGGAGCAACCATCACCGACGGGGAGTGACGGGGAGGGAAGAAGATGCATCAGGCCAGAGAGCAGCCAAACACCCAACCTGACAGGTAGACATAGACAGACAGAGACACTCATACGTACCCTCCCTTTCTTGTGTACACATTCTTACAAATACAGGACATACGAAAAAAGGACGCTATACCCTCATTCATACCCCCCATACGTACACTATACTCCATACTCCCAGGCCCAGGGACAGACACCCCTGAGCTTCCGTCTTCGCTACCCGGTGGCGGCCTGGGTCCCGATTTTATTGAGCAATTTAGACACTACACTTGCAACATTTACAGGGAACGCACATGTAGGGACCTGGCGGTGTGGCGCCACAGGCGAGACCCCCCCGTTGAGGGGGCCTCGCCTGTGGTGCCGGCATCCACTGGTTAAACGCATCTAGACACTGAGGGCCCGGGGGGGGAGATGGGGGTACCCGGCAGTATTCCCATGTCCCCCCCCCTCTGTTTTAAGTGCACATTAGAACAACACGCAACAACACCACATTGAGCTGGGGGAGAGAGGCTGGGGGGTCTTTCCACACCCCTGTTCGTTGGACCATCAGGGGTCGGAGCCCGGATAGAACATCACGCCGTCTGGTCGGGGTCCTGGGCTGGTGGGCTGCTCTTGCCGGTGTGGGGCCTTGGCGGTCTACTTGTCCCCGTCCTGGTGGGCAAAAGGGGTCTGTCTCCTGGGTGCAGGGGCAGGGTTCTCTACTGGGGTGTCAGTTTAAACGTTTTTAATATGTTTTATTAACAGAAATAATAAAAGTGTGGCATGTACTTGTTTGCACCTTCATGTTGATGTGCCTAAACAAACTCCAGTACATACTCAGAAGTCATTTAGCTGGTAAATAAAGTATTTTTGCAATCCATACATTTGTAGATTGGTGAGAGCAAAGTCATTGTTAAAAGAATTAAAAACCCATAAAAATCCTGGTTTGCAGTTTGCCACCAACCATGCAACGGACACAACGGATCAAAAACAAAACTACATGAGAAACATTTTATTTTTACAGGGAACCAACACATCCCAACAGTGAAACATGGTACTGGCAGTATAATGCTATAGGAACACTTCTTCAGTGGGGAAAAACTGGTGGAAGTTAATGGGGTTAAATACGTAGCAAGAACCCTCGTCTTTTATTTTGATTTCCTCTGCTGCCATTTGACCTCTTTGCTTCATTCGGCTGAAGGAATTCAGGAAGTAATACAACTCTTGAAAGCTCATGAGACATTACTTTTTGGAATACCTTAACTGATTGTCAGTGTCTTTCTTGCTACCAATCAGCCAGGGTGGAACCAAATCATTGTTTTGCAAGTCTAGAGTCTTTATCCTCAAGACCCGAATCAAGTTCCAAGTCTGACTTTGAATTTTGAGTAATTTCAAGTTATTTTGCAATTAAATGCCTGATGAAAATCTTAAACAATGTGTTCTTTTTGAAATCTGGATTTTTTTAAATCTGGTTCATTTGATTAGCTATTCTGGAACTCTTAACACACATATGTAAAATAGAAAGACAGTCTCTCTTTATTGATACAGATTGAGTGAACTGACTTGGAAGTGTACAATTTTGGGTATTTTAAACTTTAGATATTGGTTAAAAAATGACATCTTTTCAAGTAAAGATGTTCAAGTCTAAGTCAAGTCCCTAGTCATTGTTAAAAAAAAGTATCTGTCCAGTGAAAGACTTAGACATTTTTTTCAAGTCTAAATCAATCACTTGAGTCAATGTCATGTGACTTGAGTCCACACCTCTACCAATTAATGCACATGGAAATAGAAACAGATTCTTCCATATCTGCAACAATAGTGTGATTTGCAGGTGATGCGAGAACAAGTAATTGCACGTTGGCTTTTTTGATCAACATCAGCTTGATTAAACAGTTCTGCTGTAAAAGCATTGAGTCATGTGTTTGTCACTAAGAATCAGAAGCATGGCTTATATCAATGGACAGTGGACCCCAGTCTATCACAGTTCAGTATTCACAGATTTACCTCTTCCTCTGGCTCAGGTGGAAGGAATTTGTCCTGTAATCAGTGGTTTGCCAGTTCAAATGACCGCTCCATCTGTCTCAGTCAGCATCCTTGGGCAAGATACTTCACCCTGTTGCCTGCTGAAGGCCTGGTGGCGCCACTGTCCAGTAGCCTCACCTCTGTCAATGCACTCCAGGGCAGCTGTGGCTACAATGTAATAGCTTGTCACTATCAGCTTGTGAATAAGTGTGTAAATGGGTGAATGACTCAGACTATGAAGCACTTAGTGGTTCTCTGACTTAAAAGCTCCATACAAATGCAGGCGATTTATCATATTTGCAGGTGGAAGCCAACTACAGATTATTTACTTGAAATGTGGCTCCTTGCAGATTTTTTTCAAAAATATTCAAAAGAAAATGGTGAAATATCCAGGTATTTCACATTCTATTGGCTGCCGCTGGTAAAAGCAGTCCATCCAGGAGGGAGATTTGTGCTTCTTGATGCTGATTGGCTGTATCCCAAAGAGTGGAAGAAAAAGAAAGTGTAGTGCTGCGGTGTCCACTGTGCATATTAATGCATGTTAAATTATATTTGGTGTTTTAACTATTAAAAGTTTTTAGAGGCGTTTTAGAGGACGTCTCAAGTATGTACAGATTTTAGCTATTCATTAACATCTGTGGTCTCTAACCCCTATGAATACAGGGGTCAAATGAAGTAGAATAAGCCAGTTAAAGTCCAAACCTACTATTGAACATTCATCTAATCTTACTGAGCTCAATTTGTTTAGTAAACAAAAGAGGCACAAATGTACAACTGTCTCGTCTTTTTAGGTGAAACCGATAGAGGCATGGAAGGCCTGCAGACTTACTGCAGCAAAAGGCAGTTCTACAGTGTTGACTGAATACAAATGCATGACACTCTTCAAATTTCAATTCTAAAGAAACTTAAAACAGTGCAGTGATTTCCTTTTACTTCTAATTTATGCCATACTTTTTGTTGGTCTATCGCATAAAATTCTAATCTACAAAGGCTTGTGGTTGTCACAAAACTAAACGAATGTTAAACTTTGCAAGGCATCATAACTGTATGGATTCCACGATGCCTTTGCTTTTGTTTCTCAGTTTAGCTTTGGTATAAACAGACTTATTAAGATGCTATTAGTACTAAGCCAGAGGGCTAAATAATCCCCGTAATAAACATGTGGCAGTGCACCTAAGAATCATTAAAAGTGTATTATCCCTTTAGCGTATCGTCAGCCGGTCATTAGCTTTCACAGCAGCACTCAGACGCTCCTCACCCAATAACTGATCATGGCTGCGTGCACATATCAGTGTGTCAAGCCCTTTGTCCTCGAATTGCACCGTAGAACTCATTTGCAGCTGGCGAGAAGCATGCAGCAGGAACCACAAATACACCAATTAAACTGACATTCAGCTTTCTCCTCGCTTGTCTTTCAAAACACACAAGCGCCTTCTTTCTAAAGCCCGATGAGAGGAAGTTCACAAGTGAAATCCCTCGGGCCCAGGGAGTGAGCTGAGGCAATAATTACTGGCCAACACATTTGATTTGTTGGAGAGCTGCATTCCCCTGGTTTAGTTCTGAAATACTCTTAAGACCTGCCAGTGTATGACGCAAATACTTTTTCCAGATAGTTACTTTTTCTGTTGTTTACACTGCATAGGAGGTTTAATAAAAACATTTTATTTAGTGTTGCTTAAGGTTCATGGAAATTACTTTGACCAATGTTTTGATTAATCTAATGGATGTGGAGAACATTTGAGACAGACAGACTGATGACGTCCTTGTTACATGGAGAAGGAAAAGGATTGAGACAAAACCAATATCCCTCTGAAATCTATGACTGAGTTCCATTTTGGTGCTTGCCAATGAGCAAGCCACTCAAAGGCTTTAAATATCAGTCGATGGCAGGCTCAAATAATGAAACAAAACGGCAACAGAACATGTATTTATGTAGAGTACAGCAATGTCATTTAGAAAATCTGATATTGACAATGCCCAGGCCTTACTCAGTCAAATTTGAGCTCGCTATAAATGAACCTTTTACCACAGATCAATCCTGGGCCTTAAGGTCAGATTCCAGCATCGAACACAAGCATCAAGGCATTTTTCTCACTATGAACAGACTTTCTTCATTTTGAACCCTAGGGTTAGGGGTAGGGTTTGGATTAGGGAATGTCTACAATGTCAGCAGAACTGAAACATTTGGTTTATCAGTAATAATAAATTATCGCTATAAACCCAAAAAAGTTAGCAGAACTGAAAAAACTCCAACATTTAAGTATATCATAACCTAAATACTTTCAGTTTCTATTAAATGTGTTTTAAATTTTACATTAATTAAAACTTACAATTAGCACAATAAAATAAAAAAAACTGTCAGTGCATGTTACTCAGATTATTCATTGATCTTCCTCAAACACAAACTTGAATACTTTCATGAAAAAATACTTCACTTTTTCTCATACCTGCCTTTTCTCTCTTTCTGTTGTAGAAGAAAAAACATTTCAACATAAAAAAATCCCAAAACTGGATTATCTTTGGCAACACTCTTAATTATGTTCCACTTAGGTGACACATTCACCTTCCAGCTATTGGAATTAGTGATATTTTAAATTTGAGGGTTATTTCAGATTTTAGCAGATACATAAAAGTACATTTCTATAAAGGTTTTTTTTTTTTACACAAAGTCATTTCAAAAGTTTTTATATTTTGTGTCAAATACCCTTTTAAAAAGTAAATATTTTGCAAGATCAGCTAAAAAACGTAATTAGTTATAGTTAAAAATTAGGTTTTCCAAAAAAGTAATTGAGTTAGTAATTCAGTTATTACGGTGTAAAAGTAATTAGTTTCTCAGCAAAGTAACTGTGGCATTATTTTTATGTTCTTTAATGCAGTTATGTTTTATATTTCTAACATCAAATATTTTTATTATTGAATGACTAATAAAAACTCCATAAACAGTATTTTACAAAATTTTTACAACAAGCTGTATGCAGAAAAAAAAATTCAAAAACTAAATATTGGTGACATATAATCATACTTTTGTGTTTACTTAGGGCAAAACTAAGACAGACAAATGTGAATTAAAAGAAACAAAGGAAAATGTGTCCATTAAGTTTGGCAAATCTATGCATCTGTAATATTGCACAGTAAACAGAGCACTACCCAATGAGTTATAGTGAGATATTTGAGTAACCTGCCGCCACCTGGTCATATGACCTGGAAGGTATTGAAGAAAAACCTACAATATTAGAGTAAAATATTCATATAAAATATTCTATTAATTCAAATTCGAAATAATTTTTTTCTGGTTCTTTAGATGTAGTAAGACATTTCCAGACTGATTTGGTGTCACCTGATCACATGAACTGGTAGCTTTGGAGGAAAAATCAGATTTTATTGAAACATATAATAAGAAATATGACATATGTTAATTAAAAAATAGAAATAAGGTCATGTTCCTTGGGTGTCAAGCAACAATTTATAAATATGTTGGGGTTGTCAGTAGATCTCAGGTATTTTTGCTGGGATGCATCGGAAACCAAACCCTAATCGAACCCAGGAGGGAGCCTTCGGAGACGATGTACCCGCTTTATCACCCTAAAGGAGCGAACGGCTCCTTTAGGCCTTTTATTTAGTTCTTGAAAATTAATAAAGAAGCCTATGTTATACAAACAGCATAATAATACCAGGTATTAGTAGTTTGCCTAGAAATGTTCATCTTGACTTGAGGAGATGAGAAGGACTATGGGTCAACAGACACGGCTATATATACTGTATATACATATATTTATTACAGGCTAAGGATTTCTAAACCAAATATAAAAACCAAACAAGAAATGAAATGTAATAACTTTTTCTTTAATAGCAAATTTATGTAATACCGTGAAACCAAATCAGTCTTTAAATCAGTCTTATATGTCTTACTACATCTAAAGAACCAGAAACAATTTATTTGACATTTGAATTGATAGAAAATTTTTACATTAATATTTTACTGTAATATTGTAGGTTCTCCTTCAATAGCTTCCAGGTCATATGACCAGTTAATGCCAAATCAATCTTAAAATGTCTTACTACAAAAATTGGACAGTGGTCTGTTCACTGTGCAATAATACAGATGCAGAGATTTGCAAAACTTAATGGACACATTTTCCTATGTTTCTTTTTATTAAAATTTGTCTGTATTAGTTTTGTAATTTAAATAAAAAAGTGTGTGATTATGTATGACCAAGTTTTACTTTTTCTATTTTTTTCGTAAATTTTTCTGCATACAGCTTATCTTATTGAGTCAAGTTCAAATACCAGATGTTGTAAAAAAACTGTATATGGTCTTTTTTATTCATCATTTAGTTATAAAACATATTTGACCTTACAAATATAAAACGTAACTGCATTACAGAACATAAATCAATGGCACAGTTAATTTGCTCAGTTCCTAACCTAACTCAATTACTTTTTTGGAACAAAATGTAACTATAACTAATTACTTTTTTATTGCAAGATGCCCAACAATACAAATGGTGGTGTTGAAGACTTGGCAACCTTGTGGGTTTACATGTTATTTGCCCTGGAACCAGGATATACGGTAGATATAGTAAACAGATATTGTAAACAATTATGTAATGTAATCAATACAACTGATTACCACACCAAGATCTTTGCACTACTGAATGACTCTAACACGTATGAAACTCTGAAACGAGACCCCACGAGTGGGTACAAAAAGAAGGTGATAGAATGTCTACAACAACTACAAAAAGAAGGCATGATTGACAAAACACAATACTACCGGCTTTACCCCCAGGACTCAATTCCTTGCCTATATGGACTCCCCAAGATCCATAAAGAAGGGGCCCCGCTCAGGCCCATTGTCAGCAGTATAAACTCTGTCACGTACAATATAGCCAAACACATAGCTAATATATAACATAGCTTTGAACTCCTTTGAAGGAATAACACCTAGCCACTGGTTCAGATACTTAGATGACACATGGGTTAAAATCAAAACCAAAGAGGTGCAAGCCTTTACTGAACACATAAACTCAGTGGACAGAAACATCAAATTCACCAGAGAAGATGTCAAGGACAATAGTTTGCCCTTTTTAGATTGTGTCGTCCAGAGTAGAAAGGACAGAAGGCTTCACATTGGGGTATACAGAAAACCCACACACACAGACCAATACCTACTTTTTGACTCACACCACCCACTGGAACACAAGCTTAGTGTTATCAGGACCCTGCAACACAGAGCTGATAACATACCCACCAGCTCACTGGCCCAAGGGGAAGAACGCAAGCACGTGAGAGACACCCTCACAACTTGTGGTTACCCCAGCTGGACTTTTGTGAAAACTGCAGCTAATTCCAGAAGGAAAGCCAACAAAGTGGTTGAAAAAGAAAAAGAAAACAAACGAAACAATGTAGTCATTCCATATGTGTCTGGGATTTCTGAAAAACTCAGGAGGATTTTTAACAAACACAGTATCCCTGTGTATTTCAAACCCAGCAACACACTCAGACAGAGACTAGTACATCCCAAGGACAGAACACCACACGCACACAAAAGCAACCTGGTGTATGCAATCCAATGCAATGAAGAATGCAAGGACCTCTACATTGGTGAAACCAAACAACCACTGTACAAATGCATGGCCCAACACAGGAGAGCTAACTCCTCAGGCATGGACTCTGCTGTTCATTTACATCTCAAGGAGAAAGCCCACTCCTTTGAGGACAGCAATGTCCAGATATTAGACAGAGAGGACAGATGGTTTGAAAGAGGAGTAAAAGAAGCCATCTATGTAAAAGTAGAGAAACCATCGCTAAACAGAGGAGGAGGCCTGAGACATCACCTATCTCCAATTTACAATGCTGCACTTTCATCCCTCCCTAGGAGACTCAACAAATTAGCCTCTAATAACAGAAACAACTGTGACTCCAATGACTGTCGTTATAACACAATAGGGCACTAATGAAGCCGAAACCTAACCTCCACCAATAGGCGACACGCCAACGACCGTCGTTAAGACATGGAGCACAAAGGATCCAATGACATAATGATTCTTGTTCAAGAGGTTAAATAGCTGAGTCTCCACACCAGTTAGTTGGACCAGTCCCAGCCTGGTCAGCGGCGAGCATGAACTGATGAAGCCTCTTGGATAAGAGGTGAAATGTCTTCCAAGACAAATTACCAAGTCCAGTTGCGTTTGATTGAAATTTCCTTGAGATAACCATGACCTGGATGAATGAGAATATTCACAGGCGTAATGTAATCTTCCTTCTAAAATGGTTAGGACTTTTGTTTGATTAATTCACTGTAATTAATCTTCAGGTGACTAACTAGGCGCAACACCAGACAACAATGACAGTTTTTAAAATGTTTAGCATTTTGCAGGACTGGGAGCGGGAATGCAGAAACAGCCAGACTGGAACTTGGACAATGGAACGCTGAAAGTGAGTAAGTAAGTACTTATTAAGAGGCGGTGATCTGGTAGATGAAAGATAGGAAAGGTGATGGTCTCACTTGATGGCCAGAAGGAAGAAACTTGGGAAGGTAGAAGGAGTCTGTAGGCTGAGGTTGGCCGGGTGATGAGTGGTGAAGATGAGGGGTTCGACTCTGATGGTTGTAGAAGGATAATCTGATCCGAGTCTCCATTCTTGTCCGGTTTCGGTTGGGTAGTTGGAGGGTGGCAGGCAGGCGGCTGTGGAAACAGTAGTTACTGTGCCTTTGTGTTGCAGGTGGAGCGGTGGAGACTGACCGGGGAGGATCTGGAGGAACGGGCCCAGAGGTGAGTTGACTTGATCCCTTGTTAAGTGAGCCGATTCAGGATTAGCCTTATCAGAGCTTGTTGACTTCCAGGGTCAACAACAAACCAGGCTGGACCACGCTAGGAGCAAGTATAATCTGGCATCAGTCTCGGGGAGCCGCTCCCCTTTTAAAACATTAAGATGTTGTTATAACTCATAACATTTGAGTTAGAAGATTTTTTTCTCAGAATATTGAGTTTCAGGTTCTAGGTTAGGGGTTAATTTCAACATTCAGGTTTACAGTATATTGTAGTGATCTTTAGTTTGCCGGTTAGACTGCATTATTGAGCTTCACTGCTCTATGTGCAGCAAAGGCTTCTTTATGATTAAGGGTAGCAAGCCTATGAAGAATATGAGATTATCATACACCACTGGTACATTGCAAACCTCTGAAAATCTAATTTCCAGGCATGCTCAATCAAGACACCCCATTAGGTGTTGTAACATTTTAGCTACATAATTAGACTTTCCAACAACAAATCAATTTCCTTTCTGTCAAATTCACAAAACATTTAAAACATGTTTGAAACTGAAAAAAAAAGATAAAAATACACCACGGAGAGTATCATTATTCTTTCATGGTGTGATTAGAGCAAAAACATGAAACTAGCATCAAATTTTAAAAGCAGTGTCTATTTTGGTAGTCTGAAAAAAAATGTAGTAAAAAAAAAAGGAGTTTTTTTTTCTGAGAAGCCCTGCTTTAGAATGAATCTATCTTTTCAGAATCCTTTTTAAGGACACAATGTATTGTGGACCCTGCAATGGACTGGGTGGACCCCGCTTCTCGCACGATGATTGCTGGAGATAAGCAGATACAGATACACTTTAATTTATGCTAAAGGTAAATTCATTCTGGTGGTGTATTTAACGCTTTTAATATAACCCAGAACAGAGCTGCACCGATCACTCAAGTGGACAGAGAGTTGATGATGAGGACAGATATCAACAGACTAAATAGAACTAAAACTTAAAGGTCATATTTACCCATTTTGTTGATGTCATAAATTTGCTGTTGTTTTTAGTATGAATGCCTTGTTAGTCATTTTCCATAGAAATAATGCTCTTGGCTCCAGTTTCAGGAGGTTGAAGTTTGTTGGAGGAATAGGTGGGGGGAAACAATAGGGTTACGAGTCTTGCCTTTGAATCTGCCTTTGAACAAATAACTAACTTTGTGTTATACTTAGCCGGTAGTATTCTAAAGAAAAATTCTACCTACTTCTTCATCAGCTCTTCTCTTTTAAGTTAAAAAATGCAACATTTATGATTAGAATCAGAAATCTTTATCGCCAAACGTGTGAATGGATTCAAAACATTATGAAATTGTGACCATATGAAAAGACAAGCACTTCTAAGTATGCAACAAATAAATAAAAGAACATGGGATAAACAGATTGATATATACATGAGTTGCTCTCCCCTTAAACCAACATAAATTGTACCTTCCCATGGGGGTCAAAAGCCCAGTTAGGTAAGACCATGCACACTTAATTTTCTCTGTGACATAAAAAAGGCTTTTTTTTCTCACTCGGTTGTTTTTGCCATCTATTTCCTTTCCGCAGCTAATGTAGGTAAAGGGGTTTGGAGAAAATATTCTGGTGCAAAATTGCGTATGCAACTCAGAACTGTAACTATCACATGGTTTTCAGTGAATGACACCTTTAAGCATGTAGATAAAAGAATTTCAGCTGCTCTAATACATAGCCACTATGTTTTACTAGACTACTGTGTACTATGGGCCACTTCATTTTAGTAGCTATAAATGTTGCTGGGAAAACTCTACCCTTCTGAAGCCCATTTTCCTGCCAGACCTTTGCCTTTTTGCAACAACAGATAATCACAAAAGACACACAACTTTAAAAACTGCCAGCCGTACCGAATTTGTAATAAATTCAGCTAATAGATATATAGGTTGTTTCTCAATGGCAAGGCACCTTGCTTACGAGGACAGTGTCCTTCCTTGGTCAAAGAAAACGTTTAAGTGGAACAGACTTACCTCACGTGACCATGGCAGCCGGCTTACGTTCTGTTTACGCCCCGCCGGTTGTAGTGGCATAATATCATAGTAACGTTACTTCAGAACTGGAAATGTATAATGAGCTATTTACTTTTTTTTAACTATGTATATGTCGATCAAATCAAACATGTAAGCGAATTAGTACCTGGTAGCCACCGAAACTGCAACTGCCTAGCAACTAATCAACTGTATGCCATTTGGATCTAAAAATTAATAATAACAATAAAAAAAATTAAACAAAAATTTTGGATATAAGCCTGATAGCTACAACTAACTAACTAACTAACTTACATTTAAACTGGAAATTTACCCCCAAAGTAGCTGCTGCCAGCTCCTACCGCGCTGTATTCTGGGAAGAACACGCCTTGGCGGTCCCCGATGACGTATCGGGACCAAGGCATCAAGGAGAGGTTCCTTGGCACTGAGAAATACCCATAGCCATTGGTGGGAATTCATAGACTCTGTTTGAAATATTAAGTTTCTATCCACTGAATGTATGAAAAAAAGATGACATTGATACATCACTGCAATGCGTCCTCATTCTTATGCAGCTGTACATCGTACACACTATATCAAACAAGGTGGAGGCTATTGAAGTGATTTACTCTACAAAAGGGTGTCGAACGAGCATTAGGGTGTTAGGTGTGCTAACGTTTTTTAGCTATAAAACACTTTTGATGTCTCTGTGGTTTATATTTGGGCAATAAGTGGCTCAGGAGGTTTTTCCTGAAAGCAGTGGGTAGCAGGTTTTAAAACCCCAACTCCGTCCGTCTCAGTTGTTGTATTCTATCGGCACTTCTTTTTAAAATTTATATGCACATTTTTTATGTGAGCAACTTTGTTTTTTCCCCAAGTGCTGATAAATGACTTTCTTTTCTGAAGATATTTATTTTATGTATTTCTTTTCTGAAAATATTTCTTAATAAAGAACTGAATTTTAGTATGGTTTCCAAATATTTGCACAAGATATGATCTTTTTGGATAAGCACTCTTACAGAATTGTGGCAAACATCTACTGTAATGAAGCTCTGTGGCTGAGGTTTTAGGTCGCATGTGTAATAGGTTTTGAGAATTCTCAGAGAGAAAGTTTTAAGCAGCATCCTGCAAACCTTTTTATGGTTACAACATTGTCAATACCTGCCTTTATATGTTTTTTATCATAAAAATACATCACTGTTTTGTCATATTGAAAGGAAGCATTCCTTTCATGATGAAATACTTATGTGCAAATAATTAGAAAGCCTCTGTCATTTTAAGATGAAGGTACTGTATCCTGTCAAAATGGGTGGGGGAAATAGACATTGATGGAATATGATTTTTTTATAGAAAATAAAAGTTTTGAGCTAAATGTCAGGGTTTGGAGGAGAGTGTGGCAGCTGCACTTTTAGATGACAACATGTGGCACATTCTTTGTATGAGTTTACAGAGTTTGGAAATTCGGTTTTAAATTGTGTCTCCTCAGGAAGATGGGGGGAGCTAATTTTGTCATGACTGTCAAAGAATAGATTAATATTCTAAGAATATTAAATTAATTTGAAATTTATGAGGTATATACAGACGTGGACAAAATTGTTGGTACCCTTCATTAAATCAAAGAAAAACTCATAATGGTCACAGAAATAACTTTAATCTGACAAAAGTAATAATAAATAAAAATTATATAAATGTTGACCAATGTAAGTCAGACATTGCTTTTCATCCATGCTTCAACGGAATTATTTAAAAAATAAATGCATGAAACAGGCCTGGACAAAAATGATGGTACCCACAACTTAATATTTGGTTGCACAACCTTTTGAGGCAATCACTGCAATCAAATGATTCCTGTAACTGTCAATGAGACTTCTGCACCTCTCAGCAGGTATTTTGGCCCACTCCTCATGAGCAAACTGTTCTAGTTGTTTCCGGTTTGAAGGGCGCTTTTTCCAGACAGCACGTTTCAGCTCTTTCCAAAGATGCTCAATAGGATTGAGATCAGGGCTCATAGAAGGCCAGTGTTTTCCTCTTAGCCCTTCTTGGGTGTTTTTAGCTGTGTGTTTTGGGTCATTTTCCTGTTGTAAGACCCGTGACCTGCGACTGAGACCATGCTTTCTGACACTGGCCAGCACATTTCTCTCTAGAATCCCCTGATAGTCTTGAGATTTCATTGTACCCTGCACAGATTCAAGACACCCTGTGTCAGATGCAGCAAATCAGCCCCAGAACATAACCGATCCTCCCCCATGTTTCACAGTAGGGACCGTGTTCTTTTCTAGATATGCTTCATTTTTCCGTCTGTGAACATAGACCTGATGTGCCTTGGCAAAAAGTTAATTTTTTTCTCATCTGTCCACAGGACATTCTCCCAGAAGCTTTGTGGCTCGTCAGCATGTAGTTTGGCATACTCCAGTCTGTTTTTTTAATGATTTGTCCTCTGGCTCAAACAGCGAAGGAGGTTCCGATCTGACACTGATGTTCCTTGAGCATAAAGTTCAGCTTGGATCTATTTTGAAGTCTTTCTAGGCTCTTTTGTTACAATTTGGATTATTCGTCTCTTTGATCTGTGATCAATTTTCCTCCTGCAGCCACGTCCAGGGAGGTTGGCTACAGTCCCATGGATCGTGTTGTGGTTAATTTTGTTTTGTTGTGGTTTATTTTGTTTTGTTGTGGTTAATTTTGTAGCGTTGTGGTTAATTTTGTTTTGTTGTGGTTAATTTTGTTGTGTTGTGGTTGATTTTGTAGCATTGTGGTTAATTTTGTAGGGTTGTGGCTCTTGTATTGCTATGCTACTAACCCTAACTGATGGTCTAGGGCTGCTACACTTCTCCTGGACCTGGAAGACTTTCTGTACTAAAATAAATATGAATTCTACTCTTAACCAGAAAATCTTAAAAGGACACTGTCCAATATGGGGAAAAACTTTTTTATGTTGGTTTATATAGAGAGGTTGATACTTTTTATCCTCTGATTTCCCAGATAAAACTGTTGTTTGGGAGCAGCATTCTGTATCTTGTCTGGTTATTTTTGTCCGATGATGAAACTTGTTTGATTAACTGAAACATCTAACCATGAAAAAAGGACGTCTTGAATGAGCAAATATTTTTTCACATCACCAAATCAGAGTCTGGAAGTAAGACTAATGAGATGTTTATTCTTCTTTAAGTCAAAAGAGACTTTTCTGTTCTGTCTTTCATTCTGTTACCTTTGTGCTGAAGCTTTGTGTCAGAGATGATATGTATTTTGTCGGCTGTTTGCTTAGAACCATAGGAGCTCCTCTTACTTCCATTTGCAGTGGCACAGTCAGCAGGTTCTGCATCTTGAGCAGGTACTGTCCTTGGAAAAAACTATAAAGCTGCAGTGATGCATTATGCAAAGCTTCGCATGAACTTAAGCAAAGGTTTCATTAACAGTATTAAGGGTTGTTTTGGTTTTTTTTTTACTGCAACATTGTTCATGTATGTGTTTGCCAAGACTGCGCACTTTTTATTAACTTACCCTTCTAATGGCTCATTAACTAACTGTATTTTTAGAATGAGGGGCCAGCTGTCATCACTCTCCTTCCTGAGAAAGAAAACAAATGCCAACTGAATCGGAGGCAAAGATCTGGGGCTGTATTCACAAAGAATCTTAGGGCTAAAAGTAAGTCCTAACTGGCGAATTTAGGAGTAACTCCTAAAAAATGTGGGCGTGTCACTCCTAAATTGAGGACTCCTAGTTTCTTAAGATAAAAGTAATTCACAACCACTTTTAGGCATAAAAGTAGCTCCTAAGTCTGGGAGTCCTTAAAAGAAGTCAAGAGGACTCCTAACTCCCTAAGAACCATTCACAAAGACTCCCAAAATGGCTGCAGCCAGACGCAACGTGTTGCTATGATTCTGGATGATTCTGAATTGACCGAACAATAGCGACTAAGGCCATGTCCACACGTAGCCAGGTTTTTTTTAAAACAAAGATTTTCCTCTGCTCGTTGAAAATAAAAAATCTCCATCCACACGTAAACGGATAAATGCGTTTTTGAGCACCTTCATAGAGGTGACAAACAGTACGGGGCAGTAGTTCTCCCAAATCATATCCGCTAAGAATAACTTTCTTTCCTCTAACTTCAGTACGCAGCAGTGATAGAGCTTAAAAAAGCAAACAAACAAAACGTGCTTTAACAATGGATGATACCAACATAGCTCTGAGGGCATAACTGCTTTTTTTTAAGAGTAAACACAGTTCGCACAAGTGATGTTGGAGCTTTTTTTTGATGCGGATAGTGACATTACGGCTCTTAAAACTCCGTTTTCAACCGTCCACACACAGATACTGAAAACGGAGAAAGAGCAAATCTCCACTTTGGCCGGAGTTTTTCAAAAGATTCGTTTTTGGTGCCGAAAATCTCCGGTTACGTGTGGATGACAGGCTAAACCGTAGAAAAATATCTCCGTCGTGTCCTTTATATTGTTCCCCCTGCACAAAGAAGAAAACGTGCATGTCTTCCAATTAATGTAACATCTGTAGGGATGCCTATATGACGGACATTGCCTACATGTTGCAGCAGCATCCTTTTTATAAGCGGGGATCTCAAGCCGACACTGGGACTGTAGAGAATACCATCTCTTCTCACAGTCTTCTGACGTTCGAGACATCGCAGGATAAGATTCATTTATGTTTCTGCTAATTTCCAGCCATGCCTCCCTTTTCTTCGTATTCGTAAGCCCAGCCTACTGGCAATCACTTCCTTAATATGATGCATCCATCCATCCATTATCTATACCGCTTTCATCCAATTCAGGTTGGGGGGAAGGGTGAGGGGAGCTTGAGCTTATCCCAGATACCAGCAGGTGTTAAGCAGGGTACACCCTGGATAGGAAGCCAGTCTGTCGCATAATATGATACACATTTTTTTTCACGTTTTTTCGTTTTTAAACTTCACCCTCTCTGTAAGTAGGCTATTGTGTGTAAGTTCTATGAAGTGTCAGTCTCGTGGCCGACACAAAGATGTCATTATGCATTATTTCTGCCATTTGCGCTGTTCATAATTACGCTTTTATCGACATTGAAGTTTTCCATTTCCTGGTTTCACACCTGTCATTCAACAATCACACTGCTGTCCGTCTATTTACTGGTGCATAGGAAATGACGTTTTCCATAGCAACGGGACGTCACTTTTAGCTTACGTTTAGGAATTTGTCCTACGTAAAAGTAGCTCTTAGTGTGTTTATGAATAGGTTTTAGACGACAACTCCTACGTAAGACCTTTTAGCGCGAGTTAGGAGTAACACCTAGCGGTAAGATAAGAGTCTTTGTGAATACCGCCCCTGTTCCTTGCAGAGGCAAGGCAAGACCATTTTATTTGCATAGCACACTTTCAACACGAGGCAATTCAATGTGCTTTACATGATTAGAAAAATGTGAACAATAAAAACATAGAATCACTAAAAGAAATTTTAAACAAACATTTATAAAAGACAATTTATGTAATTAAAAAAAGAAAACATTTACTGATTAGAGCATAAGAAAACATTCAATGAAAAACTAAAACAGAAACATTTAACAGTAATTAAAAAGAATGAACGCAATGAACGTTGTATCAGTTACTCATAAGCAAGTCTAAATAGATACATTTTAATTTTTGATTTGAAATGGTTCAGTATCACTGCAGTTTTGAATTCATCTGGGATTTTGTTCCAGAAATGGGGAGCATAGAAACTGAAAGCTGCTTCTCCATGTTTGGTTCTGGTTCTAGGGACGGTGAGTAAACTAGAGCTGGAGGATCTAAGTGATCTGGATTGTTTGTACTGTGATAGAAAATCGTTAATGTACTCTGGAGCAGGATAAATCATCAGGGTTGAAAACACTTGACCACACAGCAGTATGTTCTGATGATTTTTTATGAGGGAAATATATTTGTTGCTGAAAAAACCCCCAAAGAGAACAATTTGAATTAATAGTTCGATCCTCTCACTGACTCGCATGGGCTGATCTGCTATCGATGCCACCATCAAGTGTTTGTACCAGTTCAAGGACACTTAGTATTCTAATTAAATGCATTTTTGTATGATTACAAAGTTTTTGCTTGGATGTAGCAGCAAAGTTAACTACAAAGTTTACAAAGTTTAGTCACAAAGTAGTAAATTACATCAAAGAAAATTGAGGTAAGAAAATATAGCATTATCAAAGGAACAGTTTGTGACCAAGACCCCTATCGTGATGTTGAGAAAGGCATCCGTCTCAAATGCATTCACTTACTATCTAGAAAAAACATAATTTTGCCATAATCAAGCCATGACTAGATGCTAATTGTAAGATTTTTCAAATAGAACTAAAAAAATAATCAAAGGAACTGTCTAAGACCTGGAACACTTACTGATAAAAGCAAATACAGGGTTTCTCTTTAAAAGAACAAGTAATACACTTATTGCTATCACCCTTATTTAAAGTCACTGCACAAGACTCCACTGCTGAAGAAAAACATTGTTGGATCTTGTTTAAAGTATGCTGCAGCGGATTAACACAAGCCAGTTAAATACTGGAGGAATATGCTCCGGTCAGTTAAGGCCAAATTTGAACTCTTATTGCACACACCTTATTTGTAGGAAAAATATTCTTATATCATCTCAAAACATAGGGTGTGAGCAGTGTTACAGAATATGACACTTGCAGACTTAAAATAATTGAAGATAGTTGAACGTAAAAAATTACCAAGATATTACTGGGACAAAATTTGAGGATTTGCATGGTTTTCCTAACAATAAACTGATCTCAACTTTAATAAGTTTAAGTAAAAGAAAGTAAAAAAATCCTAGAATGTTTAGTCATTCACCTGACTTATATTCAGCTAGGAATCAATGGAAAGACATTAACATTGGAGAAGATAGATAGGAACCCCAAAATCTTCCATGTTAGGTACACTTGTGTGGATGAATGAGTAAAAATTGCACCTGAGCAAACCATGAGACTGGTTTCTTTATTTGGAAGACATATTCATTTCCCAAATGACTTTTCTACTACCGATGTATTCTCTGTAAATGCGTTTAATATTTTATCCTGTGTGAATTCGTTTTTTTTTTCATAAACTTATTCGTAGACTAATTTGCATAGATGTCTTTGTGCATGCACATAATTTGGGTTTTGCCAACATCTGCTGTGAATGTCATGTCAGTGGTCCCTTTAGACATACTTCAACTGAGCTAAGGGGTTGACTTGTTAAATACATTGTTTTACCTGCTGCATGTGTAATTATTGTATGTAGTCTTGGTCAGATCTATAAATCCATCTAAAGTTTTATGTTTTCCCAGACTGGACATAAATAAAGCTAAGATTTAGCTTTAATCTAGGTTAGGTGATCTAATCTAGGTTAGGTCATACGGGCTGGTGTCCTACCGGTTTTAGATGTGTCGTTGTTCCAACACAGCTGATTGAAATGGCTAAATTACCTTCTAAACACGTTTTCCATTTGTCCAGAGGACTGGAATGAACCACTCAATTTATTCAAGTCTGTTGACCCAAGTTGACATCTAGAGGATGTAGGACAATGCCAGAAAATACTACGTAGAAATTTTGTGTTGACACTGAGGGGCTGGTAGTACAGGAAACCATTTTAATTCAACCTGTAGAATTAAACCCACAATCAACATCTATAATATATGATTCACGTTTTAGGTGAGGTTAAAAATTAGGGCTTGTGGAAGAATTTAATCAACAAATAGCATTTTTTTCTGATCCAAAAACGTAATTTAACCTGAAAATTAGTTCGATTGACACTTTTTTTGTCTTGTGAAAATATTTGTAATTTAAAAGATGGAATGCACAGATTTATGCCTGTTCGTCTTGGTTTCACATTCAACTATTGATATCATTGTGAGACTGTAAGTCTGTTTCCCTTTCTAAGATTTTTTAGGCAGCTGTCAGTTTATAAAATATATGCTATATTTTCTTCACAACAGCAAGAACAAAAGACTTTATTTTGTTTAAAAAGAGAAACTGAAACTTCACAAAGCAAATCTCATCCAAGGTGTGTTAGTTTCATCTGGTTTGGGTTTAATTTGTAAAATATGATTTATTAAAATTCTCAAGGTTCACTAACAACACATAAAGTCACACATTCTTTGTGAATCTGAGTCCTACACCTCAAAAGCTGTAAAGTTATAAACACCTGCAGACAAACAGCTACCTTCTTCTGTCACTGCAAAAACAGATGGTGGTGTTGCTATCGAGGCAAAATTAGCTCCATTGCATTTTCTTAATGCATGAAAACAATACCAGAAACTAATTTTACTAAAATGCTACTGTGTTTACTTTTGCCTGCAAGTGGTATTTCTATTGTTTATTGTTGTTTATTGTTACTGACAGACCAAGGAATTTGTATGTGTTTTTTTGTATACATAATCTGAAATACAACCGGCCTCCTGTTGGATTATAAATTAAACTCAGCTGTTTCTCTGGTAGATTACTTCAGTATTATGCCTCCAAAGTTTGTTGAAGGCAAAAACTAACAAAGGTCTATATATACACAGGAAAGACCAAAAGTTTGGACACAACTATTCCGTGTGTTTTCTTTATTTTCATGAGTGTTTAGATTGTAGATTCTCAATGAAGGCAGGCTGCACGGTGGTGCAGTGGTTAGCACTGTTGTTTTCCAGCAAGAACGTTGTCGGTTTGTATCCTGGCTTGCATGTTCTGCATGTTCCTCCCACGGTCCAAAAACATGACTGTCAGGTTAAGGATCACTCAAAATTGTCCTTGGGTGTGTGTGCATGGTTTTTTGTCCTGTTTGGCCCTGTGATGGACTGGCTCCAGGGTGTAACCTGCCCGTTGACAGCTGTAGATGGACCCCTTTAGGAATGAGCAGTTCAGAGAATGGATGGATGGATTCTCACTGAAGGCATCAAAACTATGAATTAACACACATGGAATTATGTAGAATTATGTGAAATAACCTGGTCTCCAACGTCACAAGACCTAAACCCAATCGAGATGATTTGGGGTGAGCTGAACTGCAGATTGAAGGTAAAAGGGCAAACAAGTACCAACAATCTCTGGGAACTCCTTCAAGACTGTTGGAAAACATTTTCAGGTGCTTACTTCTTGAAGCTCAAGAGAATGCAAAGCAGTAATCAGAGCAAAGGGTGGCTACTTTGAGAAATCTAAAAAATAACACTTGTATTAAGTTATTTCACCCTTTTTGCCTGAGTACATACAGTAATTCCATACATCATGTGTTCATTCATAGTTTTGATACCCTTAATTGAGAATCTACAATGTAGTCTCAAAAAAGTTAAGAAAATGCATTGAATGAGAAGGTGTGTCCAAACTTTTGGTCTGTACTATAGCTATGTTATCTCACTTTTATAAACTTTGAGTCTGCTGCTGTGGATGCCAGTACCATGCGTTACGCCATAGCCAGAGAGAGGAGGAACATAGGCTGTTGATTTATCATGCATCACTGGCAAAGAAAATGTAAAAAAAATAAACAAAGCTGTCAAGTCTATGCCTGTTAAATAGTTAATAACTATGAGACTAGAATTTGTGTAAATGTTTCTTGTTTGTCATTAATGAACTTGATGCGTGGTGTGTACATGCGCCACTCTCTGTTCCATGCAGGCAGCGTAATTCCTGAGACAGTAGGTGTAGTACTGCGTTCACACTGCGTTTCTTTAAGCTCACGTTAATGACCACTGATATTGAAGGATCACATCAGAAACGAGAAGACGGAAACTCTGTTCATTCAGGGAAAAACTCCCCGAAAACAAGGAAGCTGCAGGAAGCGTGCTTAGCACAAAAAGCACTGAAATTAATATATTTATTTATCTGGATTCTTGGAAGGAGTCGTAAAGAAAAATGAATAAAGGTCTTGATCAATATGGAATTAAGTAAGAATATTTACTGTTTCTACATCTTTTTATGAGATTTGGTAGTAGATTTTCTTTTATAATTTGAAAATTATGAGAATCTTTGTTTTGCACATGAGATGTTTTAGTTTAGTTTAATTTGAGTTTCTGTTCTGTGCATAACATAGACTGAGCAGTCTGGATTAATTGTTAGCAACTGAGTTAATAAAATGAACTTAGAAATCATTGTAAGACCTAAAACAATAAAATAAGCTACAACTATTTGCGGTAGCTGCAACTTATTTAATCAATCTTGATGGAATTCTATACAACTTGCAGGTTTTGTTGTTTTTATCAAAGCAATTTGTGCAACCAACAACACAACTATGATCGTGTCTCTTTCTGCAGATGATAAACGCAGTGGAGAAGGGAGTGACATTGTGACATAGACTGATAATCACTCTGTAGGGCCTGCGACTGACACTCCCATGAAACTGTGGACGCAGTTCAGGCATGTTTTTATGTGACACCAAATGCACTGTGCTTGTTGAATTGGGGGATAAACAAGATGGGTTATTCTGCATGTGTAAATGTGTAAAAAAAAAATTGTATCAATTAACCCGCGTGTTACTCATGACAACCATACATATATATTTCTCTAACATCATTCAGGTTTCACATGTTGCCCCTTTAGACAACCATTGCCCATCTCTAAATAAAATTTTACTTTTAACCATAAAAACCTTTTCTGCATATTGAGCTGGTTGTTTCTGCAACTCTTTCATTGCTATTCATTTAAGATGTTTTTCAGTTCTTAAGAGTTGTCTTGACAGCAGCAGATTTCAGCACTCACTAGTATTCGGGTCAGGACTCTTTGCTCTTCAGTTTAAAACATTCAATTTTTCTCTTTTAAACCATTTCTGTGCTCTGCGCTTCTGGTATTCGCTGCTGAAAGAGTGGAGACCTTGACCTCAAACAGTTTTCTGATTGCGTAACACATTTCAGTCAACACTGCTTTGTCAATATTCTGATTTTATCATTTATATGACATACAATCACTAAAGCACCAAAGTAAGCAAGTGCTAAGTTTGTTTTCTTGTATTTTTGGCCTTTAGTTTTAGTTTCTCTGTTCACAGGGTATAGGTGTGGTTTTTGCCAAGATGGGCCATGTTTTGTTGTGAGCTACCATCATTATGTATGCCTATGTGACACTTTCACCAGCTAGGCCAAACATAATAATTTTTTTGTAGTGACTGACAAAGACAAATTCAGCCCATTTGAAAAATTATTGAGATTTTGTCTATATTGTCTTGTCTCGTCCTGCTGCTTTTTGCTGTTCTTTTCCTTAAATCCAACATTACATTACCATATAACTTCATAGCTATAAAGTGGCTTTTATTACAGTATTAAGAAAAACATAAAAATTATTGACAAGCCTGTGTGTTAAGCAAGTAGTCTACGTGAAAAAATACCAAAGAAAAAGATTGGTAGTTTACAAACAAGTAACTTGACCAACACTGTATAGTTTTATAGCATGCAGTAATTTTACCATTCACGGGATAGAAATTGGTTATAAAAACAGTAAAGCCTATATTTTTGATTACAATACTTTTAATAAAGAAAATATAGACATTTTGCATTGGTACTGGTGTTGCACTGTGCGTTCAGTATACTTGTTTTACTCTGCTCTTGTACAATGATTGGCAGAAACTGTTTCACCATACTGCTGCATCATGTTGTCAGGCATGAATACCGCACATTTGAACTCACAGTGTCAGCAGTGTTGGGTCTGCCTAGAACTAACAAATATTAAATAGACTCAGTCTAAATGGACTCAGTCTCCCAGCATCCCTAGATGGGCCCATTAGCTCCCTTAACGGCGGCCCCTGATGACACCAGGGTCTTCAGTTACAAGCTCGATGTAGCTTTGGTCTTTCCAATGCCATTCTGGTCAGGGAAGGATCTACTTTTATCAGCTGAGAATGAGCTAGCAAGCCCTCCTCTCTTTCCCCTTCGGGATCTTAGCGGCCGGACCTTCTGATCTCTTCCAAACGGCCAAATCCCTCTTTCCCCGCCACGCACCACAGCTGTTGCGGCTGTGTATTCTACAAGTGCACTGATCGGCCGTCAGCGTCTTATTGCAGTCTCCTGCACAACACAAGTGAACGGATCAAACCGTTTTTTCCCTCTTCCAAGGATAATCTTTCTTCAAAAGTTATCCTCTGATAGTGGGTTGAAGAATTATCAAAGTAGGAACTATTTCCTTTTGTCTCAGCCTGGTGGAGCCGATTTAGTTGAATTGTGCATGCGTGTTCTGCTAAGAACTGATTGATTTTGTGTTGTGTTAAAGTTACTCTGTTTTCCTTTTGATTTATAAGCAAAGCAGTTATGTTTGATTTGTTTTGTTCTGTGTTACTGGACTCTGCGTATGGCCATTCTATAGAAGGCAGTCGCCATTAACTATTTAGCCTTTTGTTTGAGCCAAAGGCTAACTAGTTATCAAAGCAGTAGAAAGCCAAACCGGAGTGACCGTTTCCCGTGACACCTTACGACGCACACTGCACATGCACAAAAAAGCATGCCAAGAATTTGCTAGGGCCCACACGGAAAAGGATGAAGACTACTGGGACTCTATACTCTGGAGTGATGAGACCAAGATCGCTGTTTTGTGAAATAATGGTTTAAAAACTGTATGGTGTAATAAAGGTGAGGATTTCAAAGTAAAATGCATGATGCCTACAGTGAAACATGGTGGTGGTAGTGTGCTTATGTGGGGCTGCATGAGTGCTGCTGGTGTTGGCGAGCTGCATTTCATTGATGGTATCATGAACTCAACAATGTACTGCTCTATACTGAATGAGAATATGCTGCCATTCCATGCATTTGGTCGTTGTGCACTTTTCCAACACGACAATGATTCAAAACACATATCTGAAGCTACTGTCTCATTTCTGAGGAACAGGGTGAAGGTGATTAAATGGCCAAGTAAGTCTCCTGATGTGAACCCAATCACCAGTGGGGAATTATGAAGCGAAAAATTGAGAATCATTCTACATCCAGCATCCGGGCTCTAAAAGAGGTTATTCTTGAAGACTGGAAAAAGATAGACGTTGTAATATGTCGGCAACTCGTTCATTCCATGCCTAAAAGACTTGTTGCTGTACTTGGTGCTGTAATACTAAATGTAGTAGATTTTGATCTGGGGTGTATTCATTTTTTTCTTCAACCAATTTGAGTAAAACTGAAGATTTTGTGATCTAAGTTAGATTATTAACCTAAATTTCATAATATGGAGTTAAATAAGTGTTCAATAAAACTTAGTCTTCTGAAAAGTTCAGAAATTGTTCATTGAGCTACTGATTGAATTTGTACTTTTCAAAGGGGGTGACCTCATTTATACTGAACACTGTAAGGATTTTGGAGTATCCAGTTAACCATTTGCAAGTCTGTGCATCCAGAATAAAGCCCTTGCATGCTACACACAGAAAGCATCAAGACAACACCTCAATCAGCAAGCTTTTAGCCAAAAGGTAGCAGTGCTAAGCTTTTTTCTTCATCCATTCTATGGCAATGTTACCTGGCAAAATTTTTTGTTACATCAGAATTTTATGAAAATGATTTTTTCTGGTATCTTAAGGTAATGCATCATGGCTGGATACATTCTCTGCTCAACCCACAAGCTTCTTACCAAAACAACCTCATCAAGCACAAACATTAAGCCCTGCACTCTGCTGTGGTAAATAACTGGTGCAACTACTGTAGCAGTAAATTACTTCAGAAAAACTTAAGTGAATTTCACTTTGTGACATATTTTTTTAAAGTTTAATCCAAACCACAGAAAGTGCTTTGCTGTGAGCCAGAGACAGTTTTCACAGTTTTCCGAATATTTCACTAATTACAGTTTATCGTTTTCCGTAGAGGTCTGACAGCTGAGTATTAATTAATCTTAAAAGATGCACCAGAAGTTTTTTTTTCTTTCTTAATAGCACACTAAATTGTTTGCGATAGATTTGCAAACACTTTTTAAAAAGCTGGTAGATAGAATAACTAATGAGCTTGAAGTCCAAAATATTTTTTACTCAAAGCTTTTTAAATATGACTTTAATAAGGTCATAATGCAATAATGTGACAATCTAAGGTTTTCTACTTTCTAATGAAGAAACTGGAAGTTAGGTAGAGAGGGTCTCTTTACAGACAGGTTTGGAGTCTTATTCGGTTTAATATTTCTGCTTTCTCTTTTAAACACTTCTTCCTCCAGTGGACTCTCTCTCTTCCTGCCTTTTCCACATAACTTAATCTGCTGTTGACAGGTGCTGTGATATCAATGGTAAAACGAGTCCAAGGTTGGTACTCCAACTGGGCCTCATTTTTGGGTAGTTAAAGCATGAAACAGGAGAAAATATCAAAAATAACAAATACCTTGTTGGAAAATTTTATAAATATTGAGGCTTCAAATGTTTAGTCACATTATAACACCAAACTGCAATGCATTTTGTTGGGATTTTATGGTGACAGAGAAAGTAGTGCTAAATTATCTGAACTGAAAGGAAAATAAAAGGCCTCAAAAGATTTACATATGAAAATCTGAAAAATGGGGCATCAATTTGTGTTAATCCACCTTTATGCTGATACCCCTTAACAAAATGTAGTGCAACTATATGCCTTCTGAAGTCCATGTTTATCAGATTTGTTCTCAGCTGTTCTATCAAGATATTAGAGATGTATCAGAAAACATCAGTGGACAAACAGAATCAGGATGACCAAGAAACACAGCAAAACAAGTTATAGAAAAAGTTGTGGAGAAGTTTAAAATGTTATCAAGTTTTGTCATGGAACATGAAGAAACACAGGATCCAAAGCTCTAAAGCAGGGGTGCCCAAAGTTGGCCCCCATAGTCATTTAATTTGGCCAACCAGAGAATGACCCTGACCAAAACTCTGCAGTGATCAGGCAGCCAACCTAGTTTTCACAAAGATTGTTCTTCTACTTCTGATGGCTTTTTATAAATGGGCCCGATGAGTATATATTTGGCTCACTCCTCACCTCTGAAATATCACAAGTTAAGATGAAAATTGAAACACGAGCAACTATAAGGAAAATGTAGATTTGTGCACATATTTAAGTTTGCACAATTTAAAAGACAAAAATAGTCATATCTTATCAGTTTATAAAATATCATGTGACCATTTGCTTCTGAATTGAAAAAAATGACCTCAAAGTTCGCACCACACTGGCTACTATCTAAAGGTGCCTACACACCGAATGCAATAGACACCTGAGAGTTGGGTTCACATGTAAAGTCAATGGAGGAGCGCGATGAAGCACGACTGGGGATCTCGCGACAAATCAGAAGCAGATTTGCGTCGCAAAAAAGCATGTCTGCCTGATTTTTGCGACTGGTGCGTTTTCAGGCGTTACCCAAAATATGCGCTACGTTCGGTGTGTAAGCACCATTAAGCAGCTACTACCTACATGGAGGGCATTGTCAGTGGCACACGGAAGAAAGATGTTTTTGTTTTTTTTTTATGCTAGGAGGAAGAATATTTTTTCACTTACATCTACACTAAATCAATCAAATACTGAAGGTCATATATATGTTCTAAATGCCTATATACACTCACTGGCCACTTTATTAGGCACACATGTGCAATTCCTCCTTAACACAAATTTCTAATCAGCCAATCACATGGCATGAACTCAATGTATTTAGGCATTATTGAATTAAATATTATCAAAATTAATTCAGTGCATTGTTCAAGCAGAGACAAAATGGAGCCAATTTCCAGTTCTTAACATTTATTTTGAACAGATTAACAAATTGAAGTTTACAGAGAAAGATGCCCTAGTTTCTATGGGCCAGATTTAAAGACATCTGACAATTGAATGATTTTCACGTCATAACTTTTATAGACACCAAACTTCGCCAGGATTGTAGGCGTTTCTTCTCCCTCGAATCAGCTCCAATCAGAATCATTTCTAAACAGTGTCTTAACCATGATTGGCTGTCAGAGAATTATGCAGTCATAAGGGACGTGTCTTTTCTCCTGGATTAAAGATTCAAAAGTTCATTCTGAGTTTTATGGTTTATGGTCCTTCTTAAGAAAAACTCCCAGCTTTATGGCCTCCATCCTTATCTATACAGACATCCTGTTTTTACAGCCTGCAATAAAACTCTTTGTCTCAGAGGTCCTCAAAGGTCACACATACTCCCACCAGAACTTTATCAGACCACACGTTAGTCCCAAGGTTTCCTCCTGACCTAATTTATGGCCGTACCATGGAGTAGGCTTCTGCTGCTGGTAAACAGTGTGTCTTATTTCCTCTGAATAATAGATGTTTAAAACATATTAGCCCCAAAAGAATAAATACCACAACTCCCTCTTTCAATCTATTTTGAAAATAGATTGATATCTTCTCTGTACTCTCCTTCAGGGTTAGTGTTTAAAAACTTAAGATCTAAAAACATTTGAGAATGCAAAAAAATCAAACCCAAGAAATTTCATCAGTTTAAAACATGAAGTCTTTCATATGATACCACAACAAGACTTCCAGATTAAAATTCAAAACACAACCTGTTAAGATACCTTTTAACCTTAACTCCCCTTACTCAAAAAATGTAAATCTGTTAATTATAAATTCACCCTCTTTTGGCATTAACCAAAAAAAATTATTTTAACAATTCCCAAAAACTAAATTCAAAACCCAAAAATGTATAAGAATGTCTTACATGTGAAGAGATAATTAAATCTGACTTGATACATGTTAATACTTGTGGAAGAAGCTTAGAAAATCCATGAACATATACATTCTTACTATGTTATATCCTGAAATAAATCAAACTTAAAGTGTTAAGAAACCTGTGAAATAGAAGGTATTTAGAACCCTTTAAAATGTAATCCTCGAGTCTATTTAGTCTTTCCTTTCCCTAATTCTGCTCAGCTATTCTATCTTTCTATCTAGTAGACCATCTTTCTTTTATTAATGCAAACCTTAATACAACCTTAAAGACAACTGGAAATTAAGAAATCCTGAAAATTAACTGATTAAAATTCTTTAAGAAACCCTCTTAGGCAGTGTTAACAATCTGCACTTGTGAATAAAAATAGTTAAGTAAATAGTTAAACAACCTGTAAAATGCAAAAAATTATTAATAAATGTTCAGTCTTTATATTTGTATTCTGTTCTTCTTTCTTCACTCTCGTTGTAGCCCCCCAATGGCACCTGGCAGCTGGAGAGCGATGTACAGAGCTGATCAGTGTTCCAGTTTTACTTATATGCAGATAACCACTCTCTGAAATGCCAATTACTTCATTAATTGAGCATTTCCCCCAATAAACACAATTCCACAGACAGGCCCCGCTTCAAAACCTGCTGTGAAGCTGATTGATGAGTTGTGATCCTCTTCTGTAGATCCCTCTTTGAGATGGCAATTTCAGTTTGCCCATCTCCCTCATATGGCACATAGATCACACTGGATGATTAATATCACCACCCAAACAACCTTCTGGGTGAGCTAGGCCCCGCCGCCTGTGGCTTCAGCTTCCGATTCAGCTTGGTCAAAACCTTCTTGACCCTCTTTAGGTAGATTCCTGCTGATCCTCGACCAGGTTCGTCGTCGCCGTGGAGCTGCATTCAGTAAATGTCTATAAAGGAACTGTTCTTTTCCAAATTAAATCACAATCAGATGATTACAATAATAATCCCTCTTTAATGGTAAATTACTCCCGTAATTGACCATTTCCCAAACACAGCCAATTCATTCAGGTGCAGGAAGATGCGATCTGATGCCATTAAGAAAACCTGGTATGGAATCAAATGATTAATTTAACATTTACGCATTGTTTCTGAATTCTTCCTTACAGCTTAAAAAACCCATAACATGTGTCAGAAATAGCCAGAAATATATCCCATAAAATACGCAAAAACTAACCTAGTTAGCCTGAGTTTTTCACACTTTAGCTGTCAGACCCTGTAAATTTTCCAAGTATAAATTAACAAAACTAAACCTATAAATTTAAAGTATCCAATTATCTTCAAATTCACCAAACCTGAGCATGGGAACAGAGCCATGTTTTCCCATCCAGCACCCGACAGGCCTGTCCTACTGGGGCAGCAGCTTCGTGCCTCTCCCCATTTTCCTCAGGTGCTTGCTGTGGATAAAGCCAAGAACGTTTGTTAATCTCAGCAAATTGTCTCCTGCATTGTTGTGAAAGGCAGTTATGACAAGACATTCCACAGATAAGCAGACCAGACATTCCATCCAGCCTCAACACAAAGCACCGAGCTCCCTTGCCGCCTTTGGAGTGCGTCAACAGTGGACAAACAGCCATTCACGTCCCATGCCCTAATTTGGCAAATCAATATAATCTTATTTAGTTTTACCAAACATGTCCAGACAAGTAGATCTATGGTCTGATCACAAATACAATCAAAAGTATAGAAAAACGCAGGTTAACCTCTATCAGTCAGTCTTACCCACTCTGCAAATTCTTTCATCACCCCCATAACTTCCTTCCTGGGCAATACATTTCAGTCTCAGCAGTCTCCCAAATCCTTGAGGTGAGTAAAATATCTGAAAATTAATCAGTATGATCAGTAGGCTCTATGTTGATGTCCTGCAACATGGTGTCCGAAAGCAAACATAACTTTTATGTCCTAATGTCTATTCCTCAGATATAAACTGCATTGATACCATTCACTAATTCTTTTCTTCAAAGTTTAGTGGTCTGTTCACAAAGTAAATAGATAAATAAAATAAAATTAAAAAAAAACAAAAAACAAAAAGGCTGGATTTTTCTGTTAGATATTGCTAAAGCACCACTAAAACATTGCAATAACAAAAATAAAGGCAATAACCATCTGCAAAGGTTCTATCCCTTTTTTTTCTTTTTTTTTAACACAATCCAATATAAATTCAAAGTACTTTTGCTTATATGATTCCTCTTTAAACAAACCCAAATGTGCTAACTTGCCCAAATATTCTGATTGTAAATAATGAAAACCTTTCATACTTCAAAAACATCTGTCCGATTCTGTGAAGTGAATCAAACATAGTCAAACTGATTTTTGCAACTAAAACTCCTCTTAAGTTTTTGTAGGATACATAGTAGTCTAATTCCCCTTAGCAGTAGAACAAAAAAACAAAAAATTCAATACAGGAGGTTCAAGAGATAAGATTTCTCTAAACAGAAACTAGTAGCATTAAATAAAAACAAAAACTAGCATTTTTCAGTATCCCAATTATCCTCTCAGGCTTCTTTTTTTCTTTTCTCCAATGATAAACACCAAATTGAATTGAAGCTTCTAGAAATGTCAAATAAATTACCACTGAATCATGTTTTCTTTAATCCAGCTTCTCAAATTAACATTTTTCCAAAGTTCTAATTAATAAGCAGACCGCAGTTCAGAAATCTGGGTCAGAATCCAAGTCAAACCAAATATATAAAGGTTGAGAGAGAAAAATAAAAAATAAAAATAAAAATAAGAAAAAATAAAATCAAAACAATTAAATAAATTGTCAATTACAGAGTCCCCACTAATCAAATGATATATAATGCCATTATTCTATGATCAGAACTGTTCTAAAATGTTTTAGGACCTTTAAATTTACTCTCAGCATCAAGTAGACTAGCTAACAATTAATGAATAACATCTGAAAAATTAATCTTAAACTTTTAAAACTAAAACCAATTCTTATTTGTCAAAACAAAATGTGCATTCAAATATATGGTAAAAATTATTTCAATGTAGCTGGTCCAATCACATTTTGCTTCTACACGATCAGAATAAATGAATTAGAATTTACTTCTTACTTCTAAATTAAACCATCATTTCGATCACCGCCGATATTCATTACTTTCAATCCTTAGACCAATTCCACATTTATCCCCAGTCTGTTTAAAAACAAACTGATTCCTTAAAGATGACTCTGTGTTTTAATGTTTTCTTTTTTTTCAAACTCAAACATTCAAATCCCACTAGTTTAGAGAATATCACTATGATAAGTATTGTTTTGCATGGTAAAAACATTCAATTTGTAACGGAATTGAAATATGCTGGGTTACTCCTTGAGCCCCAGTTGAAATTTGATAAATCCAATAAGCATTTAGTGTCCAGAAAATCCTTAAGAATGTTCAATTGTGTAAATAATTTTTAACACCAGTCTCCTTTAGATAATTTATTCAGAGACCAAGCTATATTTCTAAAGTCTATAGAGCCATCAGTAATAAGCCAAACATAATTTTAGCATAAATGATACTTATTTAAATCACACAAAGAATTCATTCTCTGTACCATTCAACACAGTGCTTAAAAAAATAATTTAGACCAGTTTGTTGCCTTCCAATTAACACCGTTTGCTTTTCGTTCCATTCTTATAATTACTGCTCATAGCTTTATCTTTATTTAGGCCAACTTAATCAAATCCTGCTTAGATCAATCAAAAAGCAACAAATCCACCTAATTAAAGATTTAAAAATGCAACTTTTATGTTTACTATACACTCCCCTCTTTTTAATTTTAAAGATGAAATCAAAAATTAAAACTTCACCAAGTCAGAATCGACTCATGAGTAACTGTTCTCAGTCATTTGCGTTTAATTGTAACATGCATAATCGCTCTCCTCATGTGATCAATTGAGCCTTCTCAGGCAAAACCAGTTAACCAAATTCAGCATGTACTTCTTAATCTTTAATCTCCGTACCGTAACAGTTCAGTTAAATGTGAAACACCTTAAATTGCCCTTCGTAGAAAATGTGCTAAAACATTGCCGAAAGGGAGTAGCAAACAAAATTTATCTGAACAGTTATCTTGAGGCCGTTTTTTACATCCTAATTAACCAGAAAAATTTAACAAAATCCAAATTCGTTTAAGTCTTAACAAGGCAATCGTCTGCAGGAGTCTGTAATCACTTTCTATCCAAAATCAACTTTTAGCTTGCAACACACAGAACATGCAGTTAGGATTAAAGCACAAAACACATTGACACACAACAGCAAAAACGCCAGCATAGCACAGCAGCCTGCAGCAACGTGGTACCGTAAACTCTCTTTGTGCAACGAAACCTAAAACAGTACAAAACGTACGGCGAAAACACTCAAGAAAATCGCAACACACACTTTAGAAAATGACTTACCGCAATACCAGGACTTTATCCGCACAATTTATACCACTTTACCAAACTTTAATTCGGCACGAACAAAAACATCTCCTTTTCGTCCAACACGGACTGAAACATATGTTTCCAAACAGCTGTCCCGCACAGAAAACACAGATTCTACTACGTCCGTTACAGCCCAAAACCATTAACAAAAAACACAACATTATAAGCGGTGATTTTTAGACCTTAGTACATTATTTTATCGCGGAGGTTTAGACCAATCTGTTACAAGTTCCGTAGTCCGCTTTGAGAAATTTCCCGGCGCCGGCCTCCAGAAAACCACTCAAAAGACTCGAACAGATGGCAGAAAACCGCCTATTACCACTAATTTATTTATCAAAACATATAGTCAAAGCTGTCGTATGTTAGCCGTGCTATTAAGCAGAAAATCACACAGAAGCAGCTCCGCCATGTCACCACCTAGCTTTGGGCGTCCACTCTGATGGCCTGTTGTAAATGTTCACAACTAATCCTCGTATATTTTTAATTACAGTTATCCATCATATTTAGTTAGATATTTATTTATCTATTTTAATTTATTTATTATACTCGAGTTCATTATTTATACTATAACATTTTAACACAAACGCAACATCACCAGCACGTCTCGCAAAGCGCCTGCGTAAACAACACCTCACACACACATACAGACACAATACTTGTACAAGCAGAAATCAAAACACTAACCTCAAAATCGGACCACACCAAATGCCGGACCATCACTCACAACCCAATTTGCTTGGCTCAATCGCGCGTTTGGGATACGCCGGCCGTTCAAGGTAATCCGTCCCAGATTAACAGAGGGCACCCCAGGCCCTCTTTAATCTATTTCCGTTTGCCAGCCTCGAACACCTTTCGAAAGCGTCCTTTCGAAATTGAGATTGCCAATTCTCAAGCCCCGATCCGCACTTTGGTTCCGATTTTGAGTCGTCGAAGGGACTGGTCCATCTGTAATCACTGTCCTCTCCGGAGAAAGACCAGCCCCCCTGGGCCCGCAGAGTAACAAACTCCATCTCCCAGCAGGCACCGGTGTTTCTCTGCGGAGCGCAAAGCAGGTCGCAGTCCTGCTCAGAACAGAGACACAGACACCGGAGCAGCTCCAACCACGGGCCCGCCACAGTCAATCTGCTCAAAACAAAACAAAAATATATATATATATAACTTGCATGACAACATTACCCAATGTTAGATTAACCAATCAACAGAATTAAAAAACACGCAACTCTGTGCAAATTGTCAATAGGGCAAATACATGTCCGTCTAATTAATTTAAAAAAAATAACTGGATCTTGGTCCAAACTCTGCACACGTTCGGGGTCACCATTAGTTGAATTAAATATTATTCAAAATTAATTCAGTGCATTGTTCAAGCAGAGACAAAATGGAGCCAATTTCCAGTTCTTAAAATTTATTTTGAACAGATTAACAAATTGCAGTTTACAGAGAAAGATGCCCTAGTTTCTCTGGGCCAGATTTAAAGACATCTGACCAAGAATGGTTTCCGTGTCATAACTTTTATAAACATCCAAAACCTCCCAGAATTAATCTGCTCCAATCAGAACGTTTTAAACAGTGTCTTGACCATGATTGGATGTCAAAAATTATGCAGTCATAAGGGACGTGTCTTTTCTCCTGGATTAAAGATTCAAAAGTTCATTCTGAGTTTTATGGTTTATGGTCCTTCTTAAGCAAAACTCCCAGCTTTATGGCCTCCATCCTTATCTATACAGACATCCTGTTTTTACAGCCTGCAATAAAACTCTTTGTCTCAGAGGTCCTCAAAGGTCACACATACTCCCACCAGAACTTTATCAGACCACACGTTAGTCCCAAGGTTTCCTCTTGACCTAATTTATGGCCGTACCATGGAGTAGGCTTCTGCTGCTGGTAAACAGTGTGTCTTTTTACCTCTGAATAATAGATGTTTAAAACATATTAGCCCCAAAAGAATAAATACCACAGCATGTAGACATGGTCAAGAAGATCTGCGGCAGTTCAGACCGAGCATCAGAATGGGGAAGCTAGATGATTTAAGTGACTTTGAACATGGCATGGTTGTTGGAGCCAGACGGGCTGGTCTGAGTGTTTCAGAAACTGCTGATCTACTGGGATTTTCACGCACAACCATCTCTAGGGTTTACAGAGAATGGTTCGAAAAAGGAAAAATATCCAGTCTGGAAAACATATTCATGTATCAAAACTTTACAAATGTTTAAAATTATATTTATCCTATAGTACGATATGTTGGTAGCATTCCACAACATTAGTTATTTATCCCAAGTCCCGCCTCCCTCCTATATACACCTATAAAATTCAAACTCACTGTCAAATTCTTATAGCCAATAGAATTCAAGTTGAAACCTTTTTTAGCAATCAGCAAACATAAACATTGCACATACCTGTGACAGTAACTGGCACCAGCACTGTGAAGCAACTGGCACCAGCCTACAGGATACCCTCCTCTTTTAAGCTGGAGAGTAGATGAGCTCCTACTTGGAAACACCTGGGTACAGCTGCTGCCTGTCACACCCTGCAGAGAAGGTAAATAGCACACATACACACCCACTCTCCAGCACACAGCCACAGAATCCGAACAGTAACCCGCCCACCCCACCCCCTTTAACGGACACTTCCTGGAGGCCGACCCTAGAAGGAAGGAGATACTTTCAAAGAGAAAGTAATGATTCAGACAATGTTTTTATGCAATGAATAGTGGCGCATGTATTCAGGAGAGGGTTAATATGGCACACCTTGATAGGATTTATTTCTGTCAAATTTGAAGTGGATACAGGTAATAACTCAGGCTTTAGACTCACAGTGTGCTTTACGTAACCACTTTATTTTAGTCACTTTTAGAGCATATATGTTTAGGAAATCAATAGGGAGACATTCAATTTGATCTTTTTCAGTGTTTTAAAGTTTTTGCTTGTCAATAATAACATTATTATTGTTATTAACAACTATTATTAACTATGTTAACACAGACATATTACCACAGTTCTGGGAGAAATCTTACAGTGGTTGCTTTCCAAAGTAACTCCAGCCACGTCTACCCAAACCAATAAAAAAAAAAAAAACTTTTTAATTTTAATTTGGATATCCGTTTAATAAAATATATATATATATATATATATATATATATATATATATATATATATATATATATATATACAAAGCAGAAATTGCAGGAATGTTAAGGGACAATTTGAACTGATCAAAAATCTAAAATTTGTCAATAGTTTTTCATTCCCTCAGAAGCCTAAATAAATGAGTTTTATGGACTAGTTCAGACTTTTATTACCTAATTTAATCTAAGTAGAGAAGATAAAAGGGAGATCCTACAACGCTGCTCATCCAGCTCTCACACAGAACCAGCTTGAGTCTCTTGACGTGTGGTTTCCTCACTCCACTTTCTTGGCTTAAAAGACTTAAAGGGTCACGGGATAAACATCTGTTTCTGTGGTCTATGAGGGTACTCTGGGACTGGCAGGCTGTCAGCATTGGCACAATCTTCTGATGTCTGGAGGATTTCCACTTTGAACCAATTACAGGATTAGACTGAAAAGAAGGGAAAGGCTTTTGACGCTGGACTTGTGATTCCAGGTGTATGGAGAACCTGGAAAACACTAAAGATAAATACTCACCCTAACATCGATAAGATAGGGATGTCCAATCATCATGCCCCTCAGCAAGGATCCGGGTCTGGGTCCCAGAGATTAAGGTGTTTTGGCACGAAATGAACACAATGAGACATATCCTATACTTACATGGGCACTCAGGGAGGAGGAAGCCATTACTCCAAAAGAAACCAAGATTGCAGTTTGTCAATGGGACAAAGAAGTTCATTTCTGGAGACCTGCCCTGTGGACTGATGAAATCAAAGTGGAGCTGATTGACCATAATGAGTATCGTTACATTTGGAGGAAAAAAAATATAAAGCCAGGGAAGACAGACTTAACTGTGATGTTTGGGTGTGGCAGCATTATTTTATGTCGCTGTTTTGCTGCAGATTGAACTGAAGCACTTTCTAAAAGATAGATGACGTCATGAGAAAAGAACATGTTGAAATATTGAAGCAACATCTTAACACATCAGCCAGAAAGACAAAAGGCATAGGTGGAAATGTGTCTTCATAAATTATCCTCAGCAGCACCCCGAATATATGGTTAGAAAGGGGCTTAAGGACAACAGAGTCAATGTTTTTGCATGGTTTAACAAAGTCTTGGGGGGTATTCCACAAATCCTGGCTCAATTTCACTAGATTTGGTTTCACGAACGAGACTAACCTGAGGCTCGGCTTATTCACCATGGCAACATATGCTGCTGAACAAGCCTGCTCCGTGACAGGCTAGCAGTCAGGTTTATTTTAACTTGATCAAATGATTGGACGATCCATGTGATGTCACACTACGGGTCTGGTATTATGCTGCTATTCTCTCCCTCACTCCACCCACCCTCCAATATAAACTTATTAAATCGTTTGCAGAAGCTGCAGTTTTGGTTTTGGTGGATAAATTATGCAATCAAATTTAGGTTTTATAGTTAAATATAGTTGTAATCAGATTTTACTTCTACCATTTTGAAGAACATGGCTGTATCTAATCTTTCCACGATGCCAGAAACGTTTTATTTCATCCATGTTTCATGCATGTTTCTTCTGACACCAAGCATTAATAATAATTAACTTAAATACCTTTTTTTCTAAGATTTATCCATAAAATCATCATGCTGTCTTGTTTAAATGTTTTAAAATAGCCAGCTTATAGTATATTGCAACTGGTAAAAAAGTTACACGTGAAAATTAAAAGACTAACTAATGTGACTTTACATGTTGAAGACTTGATACTGTTCTTATTTATTTAAATATTTTCACATCCTGTCTCAAACCATGTTCTAACACATGATTAACCTGTCAGCTATTTTCTGTCTTGATATATTCTGGATTTAATAATTCAAAACAGACACACACTTCCGCACACATTAAATTGTCCATAAGCAACATTACCTAATTTACATTATTACACAATGCAGCCTGATAAGCTTTTTTATACAGCTGGTGTTCCCCTTATTGGTTCAAACTTTATTTATAAAGCGCTTTTCCAACCACAAACTCAATGTGCTTTACAGGTTAAACTGACCCCACAAACCCCACTCTTCCCAAACCCAAAATAAAATCATCATCACAACTATAGTCCCCGACCACCACCCCCACCCCAATCAACCCATCTCCCACGCACAAACATAAAAGCAACAGTAGGGCTGGACGATATAGAAAAAAAAGCATATAGATAAAAAAAAATCACATAATGTAAAGAATATATTTTAAGAGCCTCCCCAGTCATTTTTTTATTCTCCAATGAACTAATTTTCACTAAGAATTAACCAACAGATCTGAGTAACATCAGTAAATACAAAGAAAAGTAATATTATTAACCATTATATTATATATATATTTTTAATTATGTTAGTAATTTAAATTAAAGGCTTATTTTTTATGCTTTTAATTTTTTTAAACAGTTTATGACACTTTATAATATTAATGGCTGAAACCCTTGGTTTAGTTTGTCAATAAAGCTTATTCAAATTCACTTCAGCTCTTCAGCTGTAGGCTAAAGCTAACTAGCTACTCACATGTGTTGGTGGAGCCCAGAACACTGCAGCTCAGGCACTGACAGATGTTAGCAACGGGACGCGACCTGGTTAAGTTTCCTGTGTCTCTCTGCAAGAGATTCGTAGCGAGCTGGAGATGGGAGACCTGCTTAAATTGTTGATTGTAGTTTCATATTTTGTTAATTATTGCTACGTTTAGTGTTTTAGTGCGTGGATGATCGGTTCAAAACCTGAGCTTCTAAAACATTTATCCGGAACAACGTCCTCCACTGCGGCCTTGTTGTGATGTCTGACCGCAGCGAAGCTACGGTGATGGTTCGCTAAGAGACTATTAAAAAGTGTTTCAGCTCAAATTATTTCATCCTTTTTGTGGTTTGAAAGGAGAGACGGTGGCTGACAGAGCTGCATTGTTAATGATTCGTTTGGAGTAAGTAAAGATTGCTGCCTGATAGGGTATAATGAAAAAATGGGGGAACATTTTTTTTTCTATCTAACTTTTTTTATCGGCCCCTTTTTTTCTATCGCACCACACGTTTATCCGATATATATTGCTATCGAATTATCCTCCAGCCCTAAGCAACAGTGAACAAAACCAACAAGAGGCTGTGTAGGCTACAGATGAGCCAGGAAATGCCATCACTGGAGCCTTCTGCATAGGCAGCGGCAGATCAACAGCAGCAGCCAAGGCACTGAACCAGGGCGCTCAGAGGAGGGATTGATGGTACCCCCACCTCCATCCAGGCACTGCCTGGAGAGCACCCAGGCAGACACAGCCGACCACCGCCCCCGATGCAAAGGGCTCCCACAGAGAAAACACATAAAGGATGATTAAAATAAGTAGTTAAAATATTAAAATAAACAATAGAAAATTAGATTAAGCCTTAAAATACTGATAAAATGTTAAGACTGGTTCCCAAATTATAAAATATTAGAGAATGTTAAGATATGATCAGATAAAGGTTTAAAGCCCATAAATAATAATCAGTTAAAAACTAAACAAAAAATTCAATCAAATTAAACATGCAGAGCGATGAAACAGATATTAATGAATAATAATCAGTTAAAAGCTCGGCTAAAAAGGTATGTCTTGATCCTGCTCTTAAAAACATGAACGTTCTCTGCGGCCCTTAGGTCCTCAGGCAGTCTGTTCCAGAGGTGAGGGCCATAATAATTAAAAGATGCCTCACTATGAGTCTGTGTCCTGACTTTGGGGATAACAAGGAGACGGCTGCCAGAGGAGCGCAGAGATCAGGAGGGTTCATATCGTAAAGGCATTTCTGACAGATAAGAAGGCCCAAGAGCATTAAGACTTAAAAACCATTAGGGCTGCAGCGATTCGTCGAGTAACTCGAGATACACGATTCCAAAAATTGCTTGAGGCAAAAACTCTGCCTCGAAGCCTTGTTAAAATCCCATGACGCGCTTGTTACACACGGACCGTTGTTTTGTTCACACCTTTGCGAAGCACAACAGTAGCGCGTGATTCAGTTTCAATTTAGTTGGCGCGATGGGAGTAAAAATGCCCATAACCGGCAGAAAATGTGTAAAGTTTGGGATCGCTACATTCTGAAAAAAAGAAGAGAAGTACAGTGTATTTACTGCAAAGTAAACCTGGCGTACCAAAGCAGCACGAGCTCAATGATCCAGCATCAGAAAACATCCACATGATTTTTCACCAAGCGTCACCGAAACAAGGTAACGTAACCTAAACCCTTATACGTTGATGTTCACTAATTTTAATACTGTATTTGTAGCGATGTCATGATGCTGTTTTACGAGATATGATGTTTAGCTTTGATGTTGTTAAGTAGTAAACTTATTCACGTTCCATCGCAATAGAGTCTTTTCCATGCGTACACAAAACAGAGATATTTTTCTACGGTTTGGCCTGTCATCCACGCGTAAATGCAGATTTTCGGCACAGAAAATTAATCTTAAAAAAAAAAAAAAACTCTGGCCAAAGTGGAGAACTGCGTTTTCTCTATTTTCAGTATCTGCTTGTGGACGGATGAAAACAGAGTTTTAAGTGCTGTAACGTCATTGTTATTGTCTTATTTTTATCACATTATTGTCACAATTGTCACCTTTTTGTTACCTTTTCTTCACATCTTCTTCCCATTGTAACCTTATTATTGTATTATCACATTTATATCGCCTTTTCCTTTACATTATTACCACATTATCACGTTTTTGTTACCTTATTGTCACAATTTTGTCACTTTTTCGTCACATTATTAGCTTATCATCTTTTTTTTCTTTTTTTTCCCACCTTGTGCACATATACCCAGTAACTAATATCAAATAATATCAACAAATAAATAAAACCCGCCATTCTCCCATAGAAAATACTACATGCTTAAATAATAAACAGAAACCCCCCTGAAAAAAACAAAAACAAAACAAACAAAAAACAGAAAATTAAATAAAAGACTTTTTGTTTGGTGATTATATTTTCATTGTCTCTAGCATTGAGGGTAGCCACAGGTCCTCAAACTCTTTCATTTTGTTCTGTAACCTTGCAGTGACTTTTTCCATATTTAATACGTCTTCCATTCTTACCCACCATTGCTTTGCGCTGGGGGGGTTGTGGTTCCAGCCAGCAAACTGTAATAATTTGTTTTGCTATTGTAATTAACATTTTCATAATTTTTCTTATCTTTACTGGGATATTTTTTGGAATAATACCCAGTAAAAACAGCTGTACATCTAAATCAATTTTTACATTACCACTTCTTTCTGTTTTTTTATATTCTTCCAGTATTGTTTGAGTTTAGGGCAGTCCCAGAATATGTGTATATAGTCTCCTACTCGTCTCCTCCAGCACTTCTCAGAAACTTTACTATATTTTGAAATATGTAATGGGACCAGAAAATATTGCATTTTTAATTTCCATTCAATCTCGTTCCATATAGCACTATTGAACATTTTATGTCCTTCTTTGAACTATTCCTCCCAATTTTCTTTTGAGATAATGATGTTTCTTTCCGTTTCCCATTTATCCTTAATGTCCATATTACTGTCTTGTTCCGCCTGCAGGGCCTTGTAAAATGTTGAAATTATCTTATTTTCTAACTTGGTCATCAATAATTTCTCAATTTCATTTTTTCTTGTTTGCATATAAAATCCCATTCTTTGTGTTTTATAAGGTAGCTTCTTATTTGTAAAAAAATTTAAAATTCATGTGGTGATAAGTTGAATTAATCTTTAAGCTGCTGAAATGATTTCATATTTTCTCCTTCAAAGAGCTGCTTATATGGACAAGTCCTTTGGATTCCCATTTTTGAAATACCTTATCCATAGTTGAAGGTACAAAATCAACATTCTTACCTACTTTAGTTGCCCTGCAGATTGAACTTTACATTTTCATTTTCTTTTTTATTCCCCTCCATATTTCTGTTGTTCCTTTGACCCATTCATTTTTTTATTTTCAACTCCTTTAGATTTTGCTTTCTGATGAAGGGTAAATTTTGTAAGTCTGCTTTTGGGCATGAATTGTGTTCCATTTCCCTACGTCTCGTCTCTTCCTCATTATTTATCCAAATGTTTATGATTCTCAAATGTGTTGCCCAATAATATCTTTTATTGGGCATTATAATATATTGGGTAAGTTCAAACCTCCTTTTCTTTGGAGCATTGTAATAATGTATATCTTACTCTTCTTTTTTTATTTCCCCATATAAATTTGGAAATCATTTTATTGATTATTTTAAAGGTTGTTTTAGAGAGCTGGATAGAAAGGGATTGGAACAAAAATATCAACCTTGGCAAAACATTCATCCGTACAACTTCAATTCTTCCCATTATTATCAAGGGCAAAATCTCCCATCGCACTAAATCCTCTTTAATCTCTTTAATTAATTTCTCATAGTTGGCTGTAAATAAATATGATACATTTTTTGTGATAGTAATGGCAAGGTATCTAAAGCCCTCATCCGTCCATTTAAATGCAGCCTTTTCTTTTAGTTCTTGTGTAGATTTTCCTGTTATGATCATTGCTACTGATTTTGATTCATTGTTCATATATCCAGAGATTTCCCCAAACTCTCTTAAAATATTATTCAAAATAGGTACGGTCTTAACCGGGTCACTTATATACATAAGGATGTCATCTGCAAATAATGATATTTTTGATTCCACATTAACTTCATCCATAATGCCTTTTATATCTTGGTTTTCGTCTAATATATTCAGCAAGCGGTTCAATGCTTAAAGCAAATAATAAAGGGCTTAAACAATCTCCTTGTTTAACTCCTCTTTTCAGAAAGAAAAAGTCAGAACATCCATTCACTCTAACCCTAGATCTTGTATCTTTGTAAACGAGTTTAATCCATTTTATGAATGTTGAATGAAACCCAAACACTGATAATGCGTTATATAGATATTTCCATTTTACACAGTCAAATGCTTTTTGCGCGTCTAAACTTAGTTATATATTTGTACCTGCATTGATTCTCGCACTGGACATAAGATTTAAAGTTCATCTAATGCTGTCAGCACCCTGTCGCCCCGGTATGAAACCTGTCTGATCAGCCTTAATCAAACTTGTAATGTATTTTTGTATTCTTTTTGCCATTATACTTGTTAAAATCTTCAAATCATTGCATAATAGGCTAACAGGGCGATAACTTCTGCACAGACTAGAATCCTTACCTTGCTTGTGCAAGACAGAAATGACAGCCTCTAACCATGATGTTGGCATGTTCCCTGATTCCAAGGCATAACTGAACACTTGTTTTAGTAATAGGGCTATGTCTTCCTTAAAAAATTTATAAAATTCTCCCGGGAATCCATCCGTACCCAGACTTTTATTGTTTTTAAAATTTTTAATCGTATCCAATATTTCCTTAAGAGAAATTGGTTCTGTCATTTCCAGTGCTTTCTCTGGAGTCAGTACTGATAGGTTAAATTTGTTCCTAAACGGTTGTATTTTTATTTCCAGGGATGGCATTTCTTGATCATTGTATAGTTCTTTATGATACTTATGCTTTTGCTACCTCTTTTGGTTTAACCTTAATCTCCTTAGAGATAGGATGCCATATCTTAGTTATTGTCCGTTCTGACTGTCTCTTTCTAAGTTGGTACGCTAGTAACTTACTTGCTCTATTACCTTTTTCATAATAATTTTGATTAACGAATCTTAGAGCTGCTTCTACTTTAAAAGTTAGTAACTGATCTAATTTAAATCTCATCTCTTTACCTTCTAATAAAGTACTATAATTTAGGCCAAGCCTTTTTTTATGTTCATTTTCCAAATCTCTAATTTTCTTCTCCAACTCTTGTTGCTGATGTTGTCTGATCTTTTTAATTCTAGACCTTATCTCTATCATTTTCCCCTGAATACTGCTTTCCCACATTCCCGTCGTTGTAGGGTTAACTTCTCCATTATCATTAATCTCGATATATTGCTGTATAGATTGTTTTATCTCCTGAACTACCTTTTGGTCTGTCAAAACAGATACATTGCATCTCCAATACTTGAAAATCCACTCTTTATTTACCTCAATTGTTAATTTAATAGGGGCATGGTCACTAATTGTTATTTTTTAAATTTCACAACTTTTTACTTTATGTGATTCCTGTCGGGATACAAAGAAAAAATCTATTCTCGAGTAGCTATTATGTGGATTCGAATAAAAAGTGTATTCTTTTTCCTTGGGATACTGCATTCTACAAGGGGCTATAAGCCCTAGCTCTTTTATTATGTTGTTTAACATTTTCAACCATTTCGTTGCTCCTGTTTCTGATGGTAACCTGTCCAATTTTCCATTTTGCACCGGATTGAAGTCACCTCCCAACACTATCATCCCCTTCGCTTCCTTTGCAATAACATTCGCAATCGTTTTAAAAAATCATTCATCGTCCTCACTAGGTGCGTAAATGTTTATTATGGAGATGTCAGTGTCACCGATATGACCTATAACCATTATATATCTTCCCTTATTATCTTTTATTTCTTTTTCTATCCTAAATGTTATACTTTTTTTTACCAATATTGCTACCCCTCTTCTTTTCCCATATGATGCAAAGAACACCTCCTTAACCCAATCCCTCCTTAATTTCTTATGTTCTTCATCCCCCAAATCCTCTTAAAAGGGTTATTTAGACCATGGACATTGTATGAAACCAAATTTAGATTTTCCATGGAATAAAGAAAAATACCATAATGCTAGACCCTGTTAAGCCCCTCATGTCTATATATGTCCCCCCATAATATATCACTGTTAAGGTACAGCAATCTAATTGTAATGTGCTTCATTTAAAACAAAACATTTCAAACTAAAATTGTTTGACTTTATTTGACCTCCAAAAACAAATTACCCCTGAGAGTACCGGTACCTTTCCCCCCAAGAGATGTTGTATAATCTTGTTTGAAATAAATGTCCCATCCTCTGAACTTAATCCGTTTTTTCCACTCTGCTCTAATTGTTTGTTCCTTTACTTGATAGTTCAGAAAGCTTACGATGATAACTCTGGGTGTTGTGTCGTTCCCCGTTCTCAGACTGCCATTACAATGTGCTCGTTCAATGTCTGTGTATAAACCTGTTGGCAGATTCAGTTTGGAGCGTATGAGTTCTTTCACAAATCCCACAACGTCGTTCTTCCCAACCCGCTCTTCAACCCCATGTTTTCGGATGTTCTTTCGTCTCACTCTTGCCTCTAGTTCGTTACATTTACCCACCAGCTTGGTTTCACTTTGAAACAGCTAAACAAAAGCCTTTTCCAGGTGGGTCAGGCGGTCTTCCGTATTCCCCACTCGCGTCTCTAACTCCGACGCTTGCTTTTCAAGTGTGGACATTTGTTTCGCAACCTCTTGGATACTTTTTTCCACTCGCGCCAGGGCCTGTTTGTTTTCCATTGCTACTTCTTTATGCTCTTGCCTGAGTCGGCGTATCTCTTCCAAGATACTAGAACCTGGTTCCTCATGATCATGTGGCATGGTGTTCTTCGACCGCGGTAAGTTATCCAAATCGTTTCTTACTGACTTTTTACTTTTTGCACCCTTTTGTCTTGTTTTAATAGGCATCAGTCTGGATTCTGTCAAATCATAAACATCATTTACGGAGTCTTTATGTTGGTTTTTCGCAGAGTCTGTTTGTCTTTACCGCATGTTACAGACCGGAACCGGAAGCCAGCGTTTGCAGTCTTTTTAGCAATATGTCTTGTTTTTTAATGATCTGACATTGAGAACAGTATGTTTGAGATTTATCTGTGTTTGAGTAGATGGAACGTTTTTGCAAGGGATATGGATTAAATGGCTTTTGCCTCTGTTCTCTAATCTATGTGGTTTGGCAGTACTGATTGTTTTAGAAGAGCACACTCTCTCTCAGGACCTCAGGCTAGTTTTGAGTTTGCTATGCATGGTAGCAACGCAGAGGCCCTTAACGTCCTAGACAGCAGCAGTGAAGCTGCTGGAGGTAACAGCTGTGGGCACCGGTGTTGGGGGGCCGAGGTGGGGAGACCTTGGTTGATGAAAAAGGCAGGAGTAGGGCATGATACTTCTTTGGGGACAAGGGCCTTGATTTTGACAGACTGTATTGAGGGGAACCATTTTAATCCCATATTGTACCAAGTTTTCAAAGTGGTTGGGAAATCTCAGAGGTGACTCTGGAGACACAAATGACCCTGAAAAGTCTCTTGAAGGGGTAGATGTAGCAGCTGGCTTCCAGGACGGTGGTGGAATAGATTAGAGTGCTTCTGTGGTTGAAATATTAAATTCTGAAGCAGGTGGTGCTGCTACTGTGGCTGAATCATTTCCTATTGATGCAGACGATGCTGAGTATTTCCCCAGAGATACAGATGGTGCTGCAGGTGAGCTTTTTCCCTGTGATGCAGGGGCAGGTAATACAGCTGCTGTGGCTGGGTCCATTACTTTTGGAGCAGATGGTCCTGCTGTGGCTGAATCCTTAACTGTGGCGGAGTCCTTTGCTGTAGATGCTGTAGATGCTGATGACACTGCTCTGACTGAATCTTTTGTTATGGATGTAGGCCAAGCCTTTGATGGTGAGCCTGAAGTTCTTCTATCGCTCCTCTCTGCTCTCTCCTGCAGCTTTGGCCTTTCCTGATTCCGTAGAACATGGAGGAGGTTATTTGTCAGTTGTCTCACTCCACCTCTGCTCAAATGTGGGACATTTGCTTTAAACAGATCATCGCGTTTCCAGAACAGATTAAAGTTCTCTATAAAATACAGTCCTCTTGACTCACAGACTTTGGACAGCCATGTATTCAATTTAATACCCATTGATGTTTGGAATAGGTCCACTGATGAAAATTTGTATTGCCTCTTTGTCCAGACAATCAAGTCTCTCAAAAAGTTTATTAAAGTTGTCTTTCAAGATGTCAGACTTAATTTTTTACGTCCATTGCACCAACATGTATTACCATTTTTTTAATCCGAGGGTTATTTGTAATTTCCTGGTTTAGAACATCTGTGATGTCAGAAACTCTGGCACTCGGATAGCTGCTTGTAACAATTCTGCCCATGTTTATATTAGATATGGCTCCGTTCCAAGCACCAGGATATCTCTGTCCTTGACACTATGCACAGTTTTTTCCTCCATCTTTGCTTTGACTTCTTGTTCTCTATTTCTCTCTGATTATCTTTGTTCATTATTCTCAAATTCTGACAGAGGTAAATATCTGTTTGTTAACTTTATTCCATGTCCAGTTTTACCAGCATTTGTTTTTGCTTTTGTCTAGCACCAAGTTGTCTGTTAAGTTTTGGGAAAGTTATGGTATCATTTAGCTTTAGGTTGCAAGTATACGTTTTTCTAGTCTTCTTACCGGATTCCATTGGGAGCGTGTCATGAAGTCCTTTATCTGTCTCCAAAGCGTATTTCTTGTTGATATATCACAAGGTGATGTTTGTGTTACTCCCTCAGCCATATTGACAAGATTGTCGCCGCTGGCTCGTCAGATGAGTTGTAACAAAAGGCATAAATGTAATTAAAAAGTCTTGGTTTACTTAAAAGAATAGGATAAATTATATCCAAGACGTGTCAAAAAAAAAGAATGATTAATAACGATTAGAAATTGTTTAAAAACTGATTAAAGAGACAAGCAGCAAGCTGAAAACACGTCTGCGCACTTGAAAAGCAGGAAGAGGCAAGTTGGTATTGCATGGACATCGGGGGCAGTTCACTTGGATTGGCAGACCGGGGTGATGGTCCCCCTCTTTAAAAAGGGGCACCACAGGGTGTGTTCCAACTACAGGGGGATCACACTCCTGAGCATCCCTGGTAAAGTCTATTCAGGGGTTCTGGAGAGGAGGATCTGACGGATAGTCGAACCTCGGATTCAGGGGGAACAATGTGGTTTTTATCCTGGCCGTGGAACACTGGACCAGCTCTACACCCTCAGCGGGGTCCTCGGGGGTGCATGGGAGTTCGCCCAACCGGTCTACATGTGTTTTGTGGACTTGGAGAAGGCGTTCGACCGCGTCCCTCGTGGAATCCTGTGGGGGGTACTCCGGGAGTATGGGGTACCGGGCCCTTTGATAAGAGATGTTAGGTTTCCGTATGACAGTTGACTCCTGCAACAGAAAACGTTAAAATTGTCTATAAAACCAATATTGTGCATCACGGTGGCATAGGAAAGCCAGGTGTTTAGAGACAGGGGCCTGCTGAAACGACTTATTGCCCTGCCGATGCTCGGAGTGGGGCCAGAAAAACAAAAAAAAAACAGATAGAGGTTTGCCTTTTAAAAGATTAAAAAGATGAATAAAATCCCGCTTTTAGAATTCAGACTGCTGTTTGCGAATGTCATTGGTGCCAGCATGAATCATAACTTTACTCACAGACGGGTGATGTTGGATGGAGTCCAGAATCTGTTCTGGATCGGAAATTTCCTTTACTGTAGCTCCAGGAAAACAAAAAGTAACAGCTCCTCTCATCCTAATGTACCGGATAATAGAATCTGCTATGATGATAGTGGTGGGTGGATGGTGTACAGGCTGCTGCTGGGCAGAAGATCCCTCGGTGTCCAGGACCTGCTGGATGTTGGGCAGCTTGGCTTCCACAGGACTGCAGCAATGATCAGTGGGCGCTGAGGGCTCGTTCCGTGGATTGGGGGTGTAATGGAGCACACCTTGGCGGGTCCTTGCTGTAGTCCTGGGTTCATGACGTGGGTGGTTGCTGGAATGCCACTGCTGCTCCGGCTGCTGGGAGGGGATGGGCGGCGGTCCTTTGGAGCTGCTGGTCTTCGGGGCACTCGGACGGACGGTCAGAGGTGGAAAGTAGTCCCCCTAGGGCACTGAAACGGTTCAACAGCAAAAGGCCATGTCGAGGAGCACAATGGCAGCCGCTCAGGGCGCCCCTACCGCAACCAGGCCCAACCTTTGACCACGCGCCCTGGGGCACCGGACTTTTGGTTTAGCCCCCTGCTGGAACCAGCGCTCCTCCTCTGCTGCAGTTGTTATACCTCCGCCGGAATTCACCTCTCCGAGTCCGCCTGGAGACCCAGCAATGGATTCCCCCTATGCAGCTTCACCAGGCTGGCAGGAGATTGTGTCGGTCAGCTGGGGGCAACAGCGAAAGTCTGGCCGAAGATGATGTCCACACCGCGCTCGTGGTCCTGGATCAGGTGTAAGGTAGAGATCGTCTGCTCCAGTTCCGAGATTTTCTTCGTTAGCCTGACACAACCATCACAACCGGATCTACAGGTAAGTGGAGGCATGATCAAGGTAGCAGCAGTCCAAACTCTGATTAAAAACGTGTCTGATAAAAGATAACTCGTTAAAGGTTAACAACAGATAAAACTAGTCATAAGAAAAAAAAATAAAAAACAAACAGTTAAAAAGAATTCAAATTAAAACAAGTTAAAACCACGTTGGAGAGTCGGAGTTGGCAGGTGGCATCTAGGTTATGATGTAATTGTGATGCTCATACGTTGCGTTAATGTCTTTCTCAGAGTGGGTAATGAGCAGATCTTTCCTTCCATTCTCACTTATCTAGCGTGAATTGAAAGGGGCTACCGTTAATGTAGCGTTGACACACATGAGCCGCGTTTGACTAATTCAAGTGAGAATATTTCAAATGAACCTTGAGCTCCTAAGCACACTTCGGGGAATACCTTTCTGCTATATTGTGAATTTGTGAGCAGATCTGAAAAGTGTGAAAACTGTGTGAGGGAGGAAGCCTACAAACCGGACTCAGTTCTATCACTTGTTCTGTCAGGAGGAATGGGCCAGAATTACAGCGAACTACTGTCAGAAGCTGGTAGAAGAAAACCCAAAACATATGATCCAAGTCATACAGTTCAACGGTTCTAATCAGCCACTGGTGCATAAAGGTTAAACCATACTGTTCTAAATATTTAGTAAATGATTATGGTGGACCGACATGGCCAAAGATGCCAGGCCCACTGTTTGGTCCCAGTCCAGCTGTGATGGCCCCCTTGTACTTTAAGCACTGAAATGTATCCAGATTCCTTGAATCTTTTCATTACATTATGCACTGTTGAAGGTGAAATAGCCAAACCCTTTAATGTTCCTAAAATTTTTGAGGAGCATTGTTTTTAAAGATTTCAGTAATTTTCTCAGATGTTTTTTTGGCAAGTTGACTATTTACGTTTTCCATAATATTTGACATGGAAAGGGGAAAAAAGCATCTTATGGTACATAAAAATACATGCAGAAATGTAGCAGCAACTACGAGAGCAGCAAAAGAACCACAAAGCCTTTCAATGAAAAAATATTTACAGGTTCACTGACACAGGTTACACACAGTCAAGCACTGCAGACAAGTGCAAAAAAATCAGTTGGCGGAAGAGGAGAGACAGCTTGAGTGATTACTCCCATGATATTTACAGTTGCAAATAAGTTTGACCTTGCTGCGCTCTTGTTTTAACAAGCTCTATTGCAATCAAGTGATCTGAAAAGCCTGAGAGTGAAACGCTACATGCAAAAAAAACCCAAATTGCATTGTTTTTTTGTACCACGTCTTAGGTTAATACGAATGTCTGCGCTGATACCTCTAAATAAAAAACCAATGCAGACAACTGGCTTCACAAATAACTAGTAGATGGAGACTGCCTGTGTTTTGCTTAACCTCAAATGCTCAATGAAGGCCCTAGAGGTTTGTGGAAGAATATTGGTGACCAAGGAACACAGCAGACTACATTTCTACGTGTCTTGTGAAAAGGTTGAAGAAGGATTAGATTCAGAAGCGGTATTTAAAGCTTCTAACAACATACTGTTATGGGTACAGCGTTTTGTGGGTTTTTTCTCTTTACAGGAAGAGGAGAAGAAACCAACGGTTTAAAAGACACTCAGAACAGATCCTCGGGGGGCAACAGACCTGAGCCGACTTATCCCTGGCCTGTTGTCTCCTCAGCCTACTTTGTGACTACTTTGATGTATGCTTAGTTTTGCTGTTGTGTAAAGTGATTGTCTTTTGGTTATGAGAATATTTTGTTTGTGTGTGTATCTATAGTTGTATCCTCGTTTAAGGTAAGAAAAAATTGTTAAATATTTCAAGCGACATTTTTCATTTGGTGCATTTACTTTATTTAACTCTGCACACTACCAGATCAACATTTGTTTTAATTCCATGTACATTTTTGTCAGTAACTTTCAGTGTTGGCTAGTTTACTTAAAATTAGCAACTCTGCAGCCACAGACCGGTGAAAAACACGCACGCACACTTTTTCATTATGACTCTTCACAAAGAAAGTAAAGGTCTAGGATGGCTATAATTTAACAGTGTGATCTCGGCTTTAGGCATGCAAAGTAACAAATAATGACATTCAGTACGTTTACATGCAGCAAGAGAAATTCAAATTATTACCTTAGTCCGAATGAAATCAGAGGCGGTATTCACAAAGACTCTTATCTTACTGCTAGGTCATTTTAATTTCATGGTCTGAGATATTTTTTTAATATGCTGTACATTAATTTGTATAGTATTCTACCTCATTTTGTATTTTTTTTGCCTAAAAATTATTCTGGACAAATATCTTGCACTGTTATGCTCATTTTACACTTTTAACGGTGTTCAGGTCCAATAAAATAGATTGCAATGAACTGCACAATTCTCTTGTGTTTTCACTGTTCTTAATGAAAACTTGTTCATAATACTTTATATGGGTGAAAGTAATAGCCACATATAATTATTAATAAGAGCGATTAATTGATTAATCGTAAAAATAATCGACAGATTAATTATGAAAAAAATCATTAGTTGCAGCCCTAGTTTTGTCCTGTTTATTGAACAACGACCGGCCGAGCTGCACATTTGATCTCCTGCGGTTTTGTGAAGTTGTGTGTGTGTGTGTCTTTGTTGTTAAAAGTGCTTGCTATGTTTGGAGTTTTAATTGATGAACGTGATTTGTATATATTTTAGAATCACAAGATTTTCAAATAATATAAAACATATATAGTTTCATAGCAGTTAGAAGTCAGAACATTGGTGTATTTAAACATGGAAGTTTGATGGGTGAAGTTATGGCACATTGTAACACTAATACATTGCAACCAGCTGCAACACATAGGCGTTGATTCACCATTGTCTTCTCTACTCCTCAAAGTCTGAGCAGGTGGTTGGAGCGGAGCAGGAAGTTGTGGCTACTTAGTGGAGTTACTATGTCAAAAAAGCAGTCTGATTTAGTTAACGTTTCCAGGTGCATTCACACCAGCCTTTAGTCCGTTTTCCCAGAAAGTCCAGTTCGTTTGGGGAGACGTGAATGGGCAATCAAACTCTGATTCGGACCAAACAAACTCTTGTCTGCCTAAAAATGCAGGTCTCGGATCGATTGAAACAAACTCTGCTTCAGTTCGATTGCACGTGAGAATGATAAATGGACCGGGGCTGCACCAACAGCAGGAAGCGGACTATTGTACAGGGCATCCTCGGTAAATCCAATCTAAACAACCATTAATGCTGGAGAATTAAATGCTGGATCTTGTACATACCTTGCTCAACATCTGTATAAGTAGGCCATCTGTGCTGGAAATTTTATGTTGGTTATCCTACTCATTGCACACTGCTCATATGGAGGCATCTCAGCCGTCTTGAGGAAGCACAGCTCTACAACAGCACCGCCACAGGCAGAGAGGTGAAATTGTTGGTCAAAGCTCTGGACTTTCTGATTATAATAAAAAAACACGTGAATTTGAACCACAGGGCAAGGCACTTAACCCCAAAAAACATCGTCCTTCCGAGCCATGTTGGTTGTCGATGTATGAATGTGAGTGTGAATGTGGCTTCAATGTAAAGCGCTTTGAGTGATCAGTATGACTAGAAAAGCGCTATATAAATTCAGTCCATTTACCATTTACCAAATAATACACAGTAAAAAAGGCCAAGACAACATGGAATCATGTAAGCCCAAAAGTAGCCTAAACAAATAACTGAGGCCTTGTCCACACGTAGCCGGGTATCTCACAAAACAGATATATTTTTCTACAGTTTGGCCTGTCATCCACACGTAAACGGAGATTTTTCGGCACCAAAAACAGATATTTTTTAAAACTCCGGCCAAAGTGGGGATTTACGTTTTCTCAGTTTTTAGTATCTGCGTGTGGATGGCTGAAAACTGATTTTTAAGAGCCGTAATGTCACTACCCGCGAAAAAAAAAGCTCCAACATCACTTGAGCACTCTGTGTTTACTCTCAAAAAACAGCATTTATGCCCTCAGAGCTGTGTTTGTATCATCTATTGTTAAAGAAGATTTTGTTTGTTTGCTTTTACAAGCTGTATGTCTCCTGCATGCTGAAGATAGAGGATATAAGGTTTTTCTATGCGGATAGGATTTGGGAGAACTACTGCCGCCTACAGCTTTGCCACCTCTATGAATTTGCTGAAAAAATGCATTTATGTGTGGATGGAGATTTTTTTTTTAAGGTGCGAAGACATGACCTGAGTCTTGAGTTCACTTTTGAAGGTGTAAACATTTAATTAAGTGCAAAGATAAGGGACGATCATTCCAAAACCTAGGTGCAACAGTCTGCAAGGAATGGTAACTTTTAAAATTGAAATGAGTACGAGGAACTTTGTGTAGATTCTGATCCACAGACTTGAGAGCAGGGGTGTAAGGGTGGATCAGATCACTGAAAGAAGAAGGAGCCTGATCATGCAGGGTTCTGAAAGCTAAAACCTGAATTTCAAATTTGAGCCTATAGGACACTTGTAGCCAATGAAATTGTTAAAGAATAGGGGACGTGTAAGTCCTCCTATTTGTACAAGTCCAAATTCTCGCTGCAAAATTTTGCAGTAATTGCAGTTTGTTCAGACAGAAAAAGAAACTCTTACAATAGTATAAATGTCATCCAAACTACACAAAAGCATAAACGATGAGCTCTAAATAATTCTGTGATTATATGTTTTAACTAAGATGTCTTTTGACATTATGTTGTTCTGTTTCTATTTGTCTCCAGTACGACAGCCTCCAGCAGCACTTCTACCTCCAATAGGTCTGCAGCTGTCCAAAATACTGTAAATGTACTTTGTTTTTACTATTCGGGGTGTAAAGTTTACATTGGTCATTGTGATATATATGAACATTGAAGAAGAAGCACCCATTGTTTATCTTGTTAAGAATGTATATCTGTTTACATTTTATATTACTTTTAAACTTTTTTGAAACACTTGCACAAGTTAAGTTTAAAAACACTGCTGTTCGCTTTAAAAAAAGTTTACATAATTTGTTAATTTATTACGATTGTAATAAAAAAATAGCTGAAAATAGTATTTTCTGTTTGTTTTCTGATGTTACATTTTCATCCAATAAGCCCGGACAAGCTTTGAAAACTGAAGAACTTAGTGACAAAACGGCCGACAGAGGGCACCCTGGTGATATTGCTGCTTGGGGCCCCCTGGTGCCCTTACAACGCCACTGCAAATAGGGGCTTATCCCGTATTTGAACCCAGGACATCTCCACCCGAAGTGAGAATCATACCCCTAGAACTCATCAACATATTATTTGAATATAGAAAGACGCTCATCTGACAACAAAGGCTCAAGGGAGGAGACTCAATCAAAAGAACCGCTGTTAGTTGTGCACTTTGCATTTCCGGCCATTATGCAGGAACAGCAGATTAATGCATTCCAGGTGATAATTTAACAATGAACAATGTCTCCGACTGCATGCCTGTTGCTGAGCTGGAGAGCTCCTTCAGTGACAGACTGTGCATCCTAGTTGCATGCGAGAAACGTTATCATAGCATCTTCCTCCCAGCAGCTGTTACACACTAGTAATAGTAAATATAATTGAGTTAGTAACTCAGTTACTACAGTCTAAAAAGTAATTAGTTACTCAGCAAATAAACTGTTGCATTATTTGTATGTTTTATAATGCAGATACGTTTTATACTATTTGTAACATCAAATATTTTTATAACTGAATGCTGAATTAAAAAAAAAAAAAAAAAACATTTACAGTATTTTACGACATTTGGTATTTGAACTTGACTCAATAAGATAAGCTGTATGTAGAAAAATAAAGAAAATATACAAAAAGTACTTACTAGTCACACATAATCACACACTTTTCATTAAATTGCAAAATTAAGACAAAATGTGAATAAAAAGACAGAGAAAAAGTATGTCCATTAAGTTTTGCAAATCTATGCATCTGTAATATTGCACAGTACACAATTGGCTGTACAAAGACATTTTAAGATTGATTTGGCGTCACCTGGTCATATGACCTTGAAGCTATTGAAGGAATACCTAAAATATTACACTTAAATATTAATATAAAATATTCTATCAATTCAAATGTGAAATAAATTGTTTCTGGTTCTTTCAATGGACATTTCAAAACTGATTTGGTGTCACCTGATGACATGAACTGGAAGCTATTGAAGAAAAATTTCATAATTTACTGTAACATATAAGAAATATTACATATGTTGATTTTTAAAAATAAATTGGGTCATGTTCATTGGGTGTCGAGCAACAATTTATCAAAATTTTGGGTTTTTCAGTAGATCTCAGAGCTATTTTGTGGGATACATGGAGATTTAACGAAAACTGAACCCTGATCAAAACCACCGTCTTCAGGAGGGTCTCTTTAAAATGTGTATTTATCCACTCTATCAGCTGTTTTGCAGGGCTGTTTTTGAGCAAATGGCTCAGGAGTGTGCAGCGCAATGGATCCCAAGCAGTGGAAATTAGGGGTGAGACATTGCAAGGGGTCTTCGCTTTAAGGAAACTAATATCGGTCAAATATCCCATTTAAAAAAAGTTCACTGTGGTCTTTGCAGCACATAGTGAGACAGCAAGATCACTTAGGGTCCACGCCCACCCAGCAAATCATTATCATATTTGCAGCGGCTCATCACTGACACCTGCTCTCTCTCTCCCTGCAGCTGAATTGTGGCTTACAGAAAGCTTAACACCACTGCACTTCATTCAACCACGTTGTAGTAATCCGGCACTTTATATCCCTAGTGACGGTAACAGCGTTGCAACAATGGGAAAAGTAAATAATTCAATTAAAATACTATTAGTTTATAGTATAGTATTTAGTGGTTTAGCACCAAAGTATGTTGAAGACCTGCTGTCACTATACCAACCGAGCAGACCACTCAGCTTCTCCAGCTCTAGTTTACTAAACATCCCTACAATTAGAACCAAACGTATAGAAGAAGCTTTCAGCTTCTATGCCCCACAAATCTGGAATAAACTTCCTGATGACTGCAAAGCTGCTCGTTCTTTCAAATCAAACTCTGCTGTTTAGAGATGCTTTTGAGTCATATTGATTTTTTTATATAAATTTTCTTTTTATGCTTTTGGTAATCAAATGCAAAATGTTTTCTTTTATTGATTCTTCTGTTTTATATGTTTTTGCTTTTCCTAGGTTGATGTTTTTAATCAAATGCGATCTTTGGTTTCTTTATCACCGAATCATGTAAAGCACTTTGAAATGCTTTGTTTTGAACTTGTGCTATACAAATAAAATACCCTTGCCTTACTCCATTACATAAAACATCATGCATTTAGTAATGGCGTTATACTTAAACGCCGTTACTCCCAACACTGTCTATAATCATCACTGCTCCCAAAAACTTTAATCAAATATGCTTTTCTCATTCCAAATAACATTTATCTTACTTGTATTACATCTCTGTATATTCTATGTTCTTACAGATCCTATTTTCCACCTCATGTAAATATGTTGTTTTTTAATGTAAAAATACACAGGCACATTCTGTAATTATTTTTTAAATTTTCCTGTCCAGTGGCACATCTGTGATGTAATTTCTGTCGATAGTGTGCCTATATAATTATTCTTCATTATTTCTCTGTCTTGTGTAAATCTAAGAGCTTCAATTACAGCTGTGGTCCACAACGCTATTTAGACTCCCCTACGCATTCAAAAGTGAACATCCTGGATCCTAGTTTATTGTATTGAGGTATTTCCTTTTAACCGTACAGTATCTGTTTCTCCTATCACCGATCATAAGCTTGTTTGCTCAGGGCTAACTTACCATATTTCAAAACTACCATTACCCATTCCATCACATTCAGAAACATTAAGAACATTGATCTCCCAATGCTTTTTGCCATTAATAACCTCCCCAGCAGAGACCACATAACTGTCTTCTGAAGTGGTATCTCACTATACCAATACACTGCATTGCCTCCTGGACACACAAGCACCAGTGAAAATATGGATCATCATCTTCTCTCACTCTACACGAGGGAATCACCTGAACTAAGACGACACAAATTTGAGTGACACTTTTTGGAGTGGCTCCCGAGGAAAACTGGACCCACTATTCATAGGTACATAAATCATAATCATCTGTTGAAATACAAAGATGGCAGTGTAAAATCTGTTTATTATTCCTCCCTCATCCAGTCTGAGAAATTCCCATAACTTGTTTTCGACACTCAATAATATTCTCCAGCCCCCCTAAGACATTTTCCTCTCATATGTATTCCACTACCCTCTGCTAAATAATTACGAGCCGTTTTACCCCAACAGTTTAAAATACTCACCTGCAACTGTCTCTATGCAACACAAAAGGTTGCAAATACTGTTTACTGCTCCCTCCAGCAATACTTAAGAAACCTGGCCCCCACTAATCTAAATAATTTCAGACAAATTTCTGACCTCTGATGAGTGTTGTGGTGTTATTCTACATATGTTTTAAACTTCTATTATTCAGAAGGTAAAAGTTTGTTTGATATAGTTTGCATGGTTGTAAAAAATATATTGTCTGTCAGTATCTGTTATTGGGATAAGCTTTTAAGTCATAAAACTCTTGGGTAAGTTTTATTGCAGGCTGTAAAAACAGGATGTCTGTAGATTTAGTATGCAGAACCAAGGCCATGAAGCTGGGAGTGTTGCCGTAAAACCATAAATCTCAGAATGAACTTTTGACAAAGAACAGAGAAATGTCTCATCCCATGACTGCATAATTCTCTGACAGCCAATAATGGCTAAGACACTGTTTGGAAATGTTCTGATTGGAGCAGACTCGAGGGAGAAGAAACGCCTACAGTCCTGGCGAGGCCTGTTGTCTATAAAGTTGTGAAATGAAGATCATTCAATTGTCAGATCTCTTTAAATCTGGACCAGAGAAACTAGGGCGTCTTTCTCTGTAAACTGCAATTTGTTAATCTGTTCAAAATAAATGTTAAGAACTGGAAATTGGCTCCATTTTGTCTCTGCTTGAACATGCACTGAATTAATTATGTTAAATTATTTAAACGATTAAACATTCTTAAGGATTTTTCTGGATACTAAATGCTTATTGGAGTTATCAAATTTCAACTGGGGCTCAAGGAGTAACCCAGCATATTTCAATTCTGTTAAAAATTGAATGTTTTTACCATGCAAAACAACACTTATCATAGTGATATTTTCTAAACTAGTGGGATTTGAATGTTTGAGTTTGAAGAAAAAAAAAACCATTAAAACACAGAGTCATCTTTAAGTAATCAGTTTGTTTTTAAACAGGCTGGGGATAAATTTGAATTGGTCTAAGGATTGAAAGTAATGAATATCGCGGTGATCGAAATGATGGTTTAATTTGGAAGTAAGAAGTAAATTCTAAATTCATTTATTCTGATCGTGTAGAGGCAAAATGTGATTGGACCAGTTACATTGAAATAATTTTTACCATATATTTGAATGCACATTTTGTTTTGACAAATAAGAATTGGTTTTAGTTTTAAAGTTTAAGATTAAGTTTTCAGATGTTATTTATTGATTGTTAGCTAGTCCACTTGATGCTGAGAGTAAATTTACAGGTCCTAAAACATTTTGGAACAGTTCTGATCATAGAATAATGGCATAATATATCATTTGATTAGTGGGGACTCTGTAACTGACAATTTATTTAGATTTTTTGATTTTATTTTCTTTATTTTTTCCTTATTTTTCTTTTTTTTCTTTTTCTCTCTCAACCTTTATATATTTGGTTCGACTTGGATTCTGACCCAGATTTCTGAACTGCGGTCTGCTTATTAATTAGAACTTTGGAAAAATGTTAATTTGAGAAGCTGGATTAAAGAAAACATGATTCAGTGGTAATTTATTTGACATTTCTAGAAGCTTCAATTCAATTTGGTGTTTATCATTGAAAAAAAAAGCCTGAGAGGATAATTGGGATACTGAAAAATGCTAGTTTTTGTTTTTATTTTAATGCTACTAGTTTCTGTTTAGAGAAATCTTATCTCTTGAACCTCCTGTATTGAATTTTTTGTTTTTTTGTTCTACTGCTAAGGGGAATTAGACTACTATGTATCCTACAAAAATTTAAGAGTAGTTTTAGTTGCAAAAATCAGTTTGACTATGTTCGATTCACTTCACAGAATCTGACAAATGTTTTTGAAGTATGAAATGTTTTCATTATTTACAATCATTATTTGGGGAGTTGGCTTTTTGTGTTTGTTTAAAGAGGAATCATATAAGCAAAAGTACTTTGAATCAATATTGGATTGTGTTAAGAAAAAAAAAAGTACTTTAGGTTTGGCAATTTCTAACAATAAGCAACCACCTGGTTACTTTCACATCAATTTGATCAGGGAATGAGACGTGCATGTTTTGCACTACGGTCTTAAAGTCCCACAGAAATATTTATAGGGAAGCTGTTTTGTCAGGGATTTAAATCTTGGATGTTTTTTTTTTTTAGAAATATGGATAGAATTTGAAGTATACCAAACTGAAGACTGTTTTTGTAAACTATGTTGTGTTTATCAGTTAGTACTGTTCTCTGACTTTGTTTTAAACATTTGATGTTTCTAATTTTGATATTTTTTTGTCTGAGCCAGCTTGATAGAGATCCAGTACACTTAAGTGATGGGGAGTTTGGAGACTGGATCGTTATGGGAAATTGCTCAGATGAGAGGAGTTTCACAGGTAACCTTGATAACACCAACAACAGTTATAATTGGAGGGGAACCTAGTTGGACATTTTTATCTCACTGTAAGTAGCATACTGATATTAGCAGAAATTATTAATTGATTGCAGGGACAGAGTCTGGGAAAAGTGGTGTGAAGTCTGAATTACAAAGGGGTTTAGTTCAATATGAACTATTCGTCTCAATTTCAGTGAAACGGAACCAGGAGAGCCACTTTTCCATAGTGACTGTTTATAAGAGGGACAGAAAAAAAGGGGATAGAACATTTGCAGATGGTTATTGACTTTATTTTTGTTATTGCAATGTTTTAGTGGTGCTTTAGCAATATCTAACATAAAAATCCAGCCTTTTTGTTTGTTTCTTTTTTTAATTTAATTTTATTTATCTAAGAATTAAGTGTGTTGATAAGATATTGCGATGGTCAATCTTTATAAATATTTAATTTACACATGAGATGGAAGAGACATTTATCAAATTGACAAAATAGAGAAAGGCATTGCATTGATAAAGTATAGAATATAAATTGGATGAAAAATGAAGGAATCATTAATTAAAATAAGCAGGGGAAGAATTAGAACAACAGTTTAATTAGACATATAAGGATTAATTATCATTCCTGGTGGAGAGAGCAAACTTATTAATTAGTATATTTTTACCAGAATTAATACTGAAGAAATTATTACTAGTATAACTGATTAAAGTAAAATTAAAATAGAGCCCACATAGGCAGTCTGAGTGTGGAAGATATTTAAATTCAGCATTCGAGGAAGGAGACTAATGAATATGAAAATAAAAAGTTTAAATAAAACTTGATTTGAATAGGCTGAGAGGATCGACTCTCTGTCTGTCTTTTTCTTCCTCTAATTATATATTTTTTCTCTTTTTCCCATCCCGCAACAGAGACCCCTCAGATAACATTCTTGAGATGTAATTTATGTTCCTGGGGAGATAAGATGGGTGGGGGTGCATGGGCTGATGACGGATAGTGCCAGGCGCCCGCCATAACTGCTAAAGAAAGAAAGATCTATACACCAGCGCAGAAGTTCGTCTCTCTTGTGCTCTGCTCTGCTTGAACATGCACTGAATTAATTATGATAATTATTTAATTCAACAGTGTCCAAAGTCTTAAAAAAAAGTATTGGGGTGTCGTGTGGCGCAGTGGTTAGAGCGGGTGCCCCATGTACTCAGGCTTTCGTCCTCAACGCGGCCGCTCCTGGTTCGAATCGGGTCCCAGGTGTCCTTTGCCACATGTCCGCCTCTCTCATCTATCTACCTGCTGCCAATAAAGGCCACCTTGCCCTAAAAAACCTTTAAAAAAAAGTATTAGCCCATCCACTTCCTAATTACCTTACCTATAACCTAATATCCTGTACGAACAATTTCAGTCTGGTTTTCGGCCCTCTCACAGCACAAAAACTGCCCTGGTCAAAATCATGAATGATCCCGTGTTGGCATCATACTTTGACTTACCAAATGTACTCATGCTGCTTGACAGAACTGCAGCTTTTGACACTACGTCTCACCCAATTCTTCAAAAATGTCTAGCTTCCATTAGTATACAAAACACTGGATTGTCCTGGTTGTCCTCATATCTTCTGATCACTTTCACTTCAGCTAAAGTCTTTTCAATCCCAACCCTCATCATGGAGCCGTGACCCAAAGGGCCCCTCCTGGTTGTTATTTATCTTCTTCCTATTTTTTTGATACCCTATTTTTGGGAAATAGGGCATCAATTTCTACAGCTACATGGATGGCACGCAACTCTCCCTGTCCTCCAAACCCAATACTACTCTACCTCCCTATTAACATTGGATTTTCTCATAATCTCCTCAAATTAAAGGAAATAAAAGAGAAATATATTATTGGCACAAAATCCACAATTTACAAATCTTAACATTTTTAATTCATCAATTAACAACTCTGCAGTCCTCACCTCTTTGTAGGTCAATAGTTTGGTTGTCTCCATTACATCGACTATCTCCATCCATCACTTACCCCCTCCACCACTGCCATTTTAGTCGATGCCTTGGTCACACTATGCCTTGTCTTGCAATGGCCTGCTCCGTTTAACACACAAAATCCTTCATTAAATTCAACTGGTTCAGAACTCAACAGCCTTTATATTCTCCAGAATCCCATCTACACAACACACCCCTACTGTCCTCAACGAACTACACTTGCTCTCCATTCCTTTATGCATTGAGTTCAAAATCCTCTTAACATTCAAAATCCTCCTTACCCCCTCCGTAGCTTAATCATGTCCTTCACGTTTACACACTATTTCACACCAGAGGTGCTGATTCCGTGGGTGCTTCCGTGGGTCCCATGCACCCACTGACAATACCAAGCACCAAGGGGCATTGACTGCATGGTAGTGGAAGGCAGGGTAGTTGATTTTCTTTGCTTTCCATTCCACTCCCATTGAAAAAATATCCTCCTGTCCCAATCCCAGAAAGCAAGGAAAAATAAAATTCCCTCCCATCCAAATCTTGATAAGATAATTCTCGCTGCCTCCCAATCCCATCAGCTGCTCCAACTTGTCTTTCTTCCCGTCCTGATTGTTTTTATCCAAATGTGGCAGCAGAGCACAGCGTGTCCAGCTGTCTCTGACAGCCAGCTGTCTCTGACATTGAAATTAGCCAAAACTGACCCAGAAAATTGCTAGAAAAGTGGTCTTTTTTATTTCATCCAACATCCAATAAAAAAATAAATAAAATAAAAATAGTGTGCAAGACCAGTTTGCTCAGACGTGTCCAAATAAAAGAAGCCATAGAAAGGAAAGGGCAGCCTCATTAGGTTAAGGAAAGATAGCAGAAACAATGTGAAGAAGAAACTGCTACAGGCTGTCTTTAAGGACAGCCTGTGGAACACATATTATTTTGCCTGAAGTGAAATAATATTCTCTTCATAGTGCTTTTAAACTAAATTTCTAGTTCTGAAAAAAGAAATTGACATATCGTAAGAATTAATAGAGAGAATATAGTTTTTGTTTTTTAGTACTTTGTAAAAAGAACTAGGGCATGTTTGGTACGCATCAATTATTGCTCGTCAACCACCATTAAACGGCTTGTGGTGAGTGGCGGATTTAGCAGTTTGGTGCCCCAAGGCAAACAAAGACATGGGGCCCTCTGCAGCTGATATTTAAAACCTTTTTCAATTCTAAGTTAGAAAAAAGTCCTTTATGTAACTTCTTCTCTGGTCCAGTCATTAGATGGCGCTAATGTCCAGAATTTAGATGTTTGGAACTGCATCTTAATGAAAAACACATAACAGTTTGAAAAATGTATTTTACACACATACAGTGGGGGAAATAATTATTTGACCCCTCGCTGATTTGGTAAGTTTGTCCAATGACAAAGAAATCAGAATTCTCAAAATAACTTTAAAATAACTTTAAATAAACTCAATTTCATTGAGTGAAATACGTATTTGAACCCACTAACGAAAAAAGACTTAATACTTAGTGGCGAAACCATTGTTTGCAAGCCTAGAAGTCAAATGTTTATTGTAATTGATGACCAAGTTTGCACACATTTTAGTTTAAATTTGGTCCACTCCTCTTTGCAGATTTTCTATAATAACTAAGGTTTTGAAACTATCTCTGTGCAACTTTGAGCTTCAGCTCCCTCTATAAATTTTGTATTGGATTAAGGTCCAGAAATTCACTAGGCCACTCCATGACCTTAATGTGCTTTTTCTTGACCCTCTCCTTTGCTGCCTTTGCTGTGTGTTGTGGGTGATTGTTGTGCTGGAACACCCATCCACGACCCATTTTCAGTATCCTGGCTGAAGGAAGGAGGTTGTTACTTAGGATTATACGATCCCTGACTCTGTCCTTTTTCCTGTTGTTGTGGTGAAGTTGTCATGTGCCCTTAGCAGAAAAACACCCCCAAAGCAAAATGTTTCCACCTCCATGCTTGACATTGGGGACGCTGTTTTGGGGGTAATAAGCAGCATTTTTGTTCCTCCGAACATGTTGAGTTGAGTTAATGCCAAAGAGCTCAATTTTGGTCTCATCTGACCACAGCACTTTCTCCCAGTCACCCTCTGAATCATTCAGGTGTTCATTAGCAAACTTCAGAAGGAACCTCACATGGGCCACCTTGAGCAGGGGGACCTTGCAAACTCTGCAGGATTATAATCCATTGCGGTGTAATGTGTTTCCAATGGTTTTCTTCGTGACTGTGGTCCCATCTAGTTTGAGGCCATTAACTAACTCCTCCAGCGTAGTTCTAGGATGATTTCTCACCTGTCTCAGAATCATTGATACCCCATGTGGTCAGATCGTGCTTGGAGCCTCAGACTGTGGTTGATTGATGGTCAAGATACTATCTTGAGGCCACAAGTTACTATCTTGAGGCCACAAGATACTATCTTGAGGCCACAAATTACTATTTTGAGGCCACAAAATACTATATTGAGGCCACAATATACTATCTTGAGGCCACAAGATACTATCTTGAGGCCACGAGAGACTATCTTGAGGCCACAAGATACTATCTTGAGGCCAGGAGATACTATCTTGAGGCCACAACATACTATCTTGAGGCCACAACATGTCTATTCTTGTCTATTTTTTGCATCTGTGGTATTTAGATCATGAAGTAGGGATTACGGAACCAAAGGGGCTTGGCTTTTAAGACACAACATTCACCAGAGCAACATGGCCAGACTATTGAGGGATTCCCTTTCCCTAGAGGAAATCCCCCACAGCACTGAGGTCTGTGTCACAGTCATAATGCAGGCTGTTTTTAAAGTCTTGTTCCAGGTGCAGTTACAGAAAATCATAAGCAGTTTGAAGTAGTTTATAAGAAAATTTGTTTGTGGATTAGTATTTGGAGGGACTGGAAAGAAAAGTGATGAGATTAATTCATGATCCAGCAGATGTTGAATAATAAGTAAGGAATCGAATACTGGTGGTTGTTGTTTCACTTTGTCTTAAGGTAAGACGGGGATCCCCAAGTCCAGGCCTCAAGGGCCGGTGCCCTATCAGTTTTAGATGTGTCTCTGCTCCAACATAGCTGATTCAAATTCTCTAACTTCCTCCTCAGCATGGCAAAGTTCTGCAGAGGCCTGCTAACGAGCCATCATTTGATTATGGTGTGTTGAACCAGGGAAAGAAGTAAAACCTGCAGGATACTGGCTCTCGAGGCCTGGATTTGGGGATCCCTGAAAGAGGTTCCAGAGAAGAAAATCTCACAGCTCTTAGGTTGGCAGGAAAACGTTAGGGTGCGCTTTGTGTGACTTTTCCTTGAAGAGCACTGAATAACCAAGCAGAGAGCAGACATCAGAGGAATACTTTCTAAAAAGACAGATCAGTTCCACCGTCTGTTCCAAAGAACAGGCTGTATCGGGTGACGGGGAGAGGGAGAGTGTCCGGTATGAGGAAGCGCGGATATCACTATGGAAGCTGATGGAACAAGAAAGGAGTTCAGGACTCGGTTTGAGTGAACCCAAAAGGTTATTGAAAGCAAGGAGACGGAGCAGGAGGTTGAGTATTTAGTGAAGGAACAATTATTCTAAACATCTAGGGAGACAGTTTACCACATAGACGGGGAAAACAAACTGGCTACTCAGCCATAGCCAGCCTTCTAAACAGTTCCCCTGATGAGCCTGAAGAGCTGCAGCTCTAAGCCTGTCAGCTATACCTGCTGTGAGGAAGAAAAGCCAGGCACACACACACACACAGAGTAGAAATGAAAACCCTTACCCAGACCATTTTCCTAATCCTAATCATTACTGATCTATACCTAACCTTAACTAAACCTTAATAGTCACCATATGTCTAAAACCAACCAAAAGAGCGTAGTACTAACATTTTCAGAAAGTGAGGACCAGACAAAATTTCCTCACTTTACATGTGAAAAATCTAAAATGATGAACAATGGTCCTCAGTTTGAAGTCGAGACAGGAGCAGTCATGCTGGGTTTGCACTCAGATGCACAGATACGATGTTTAAATACAAACCAAGTTGTTGTGTATTCTCCTTAACATGTTATTAAGGCAAGGCAAATTTATTTGTACACACTTTCTACAACAACAAGGCAATTTAATGTGCTTTGTCAAAGCATAAATTACATTGGAAACTTATAACACAACACATTTAAAACAAATTACATTCGAGCCTATACTCAAAGGGAGCTCTAAAATATCGTTTGTTTTTTTTGTATTGATTTGAAGGTACTCAGTGTTTCAGCAGCTTTGCAGTCATCTGAAAGTTTGTTCCAGATAAAAACTGCTTCTCTATGTTTGATTCTTATTCATGGGGTCTTGTTAGACTTGGTCTTGGTATAGTCACAACTGATTTAAATATATACTTTGTGCTAAGCCATTCAATGATTTATTAACTAGTAAATGTATTTTGAAGTCTGTTTTCTTAGCCACAGGGAGTCAATGTCAGGACCTCTAACTAGAATGAGATGCTCTACTTTTCTGTTTCTACTGAGGACACGTGTAACATCGTTCTAGATCAGCTGCAGCTCTGCAACAATTGTCATATGCACGGGTAAAAATAACTGTTTTCTGCCTGGACTTAAACATTGTAAGAGTTGAGGCTTGTCTCAAATCCTCATGAAGACCGTTCCATATTTTAGCTGCCTGACCTGAATTGCAGCCTCACAGTGTTTATTGTTGACACTGGGAACCACCAGGAGACCCCTCGCTGAAGTTCTCAGGGCCCGAGATGGTTCCTATGTCAGAGATGTACTTTGGTGCCAAACCACGAAAAGACTTGAACACAAGCAGAGCTGTTTTAAATTCTATTATTTGGGCAACAGGAAGACAGTGCAGAGACCGGAGGACTGGACTAATATGGTCGTATTTCCTGGTTCTTGTCAGGACTGGAGCAGCAGCATTCTGGATGTACTGCAGCTATCTAACAGCTCGTTTAGAGTTGCCAGTGAGCAGGCCGTTACAGTAGTCTAACCTGCTGGAGACAAATGCTTGGATAAGTCTCTCTAAGTCTGGTTTCGACACTATTTCTCTGATCTTAGCAATGTTTTTCAGATGGTAAAAAGCTGTTGATGTTATTGGTTTGATTTGGCTGTTAAAGTTCAGGTCCGAGTCCATGATTACCCCTAGATTTCTAACCTGATTTGTTGGTTGAAGACAGAGAGACTCAAGATGACTGATAAGACTCTCTCTTTGTGTCTGTGGGCCAAAAACAATGATCTCAGGTTTGTCTCAGTTTAACTGGACAAAGTGGTTTTCCATCCACAAACTGATCTGTTCAATACAGTGACAGAGTGTATCTAAAGGTCCATGTTAACCTGCCGTCAGTGACACGTAGATCTGAGTGTCATCTGCGTAGTTATGGTAAGAAACATTATTGCTGTTAATTAGCTGACCCAATGGAAACATGTACAAGTTGAATAAAAGTCGTCTCAAGATTTACCCTTGGGGGACTCCACAGGTCATGGGAATTTTTTCTGAGAGTTTAGAGCAGTGCCAGAGATTCCCAACCAGTTTTCTAACCTGTGAAAAATATGATACCTGTGATAAATACTTCGGTTTTGTTTCTGTTCAGCTGGAGAAAATTATGACACATACACCCATTGATTTGCTCAAGGCATTCACTTCAGGTTTGATTGGATTCAAAGTCACCTGGAAACACTGTACTGTAAAACTGCAAGTTAACTGAATAGTTATGATAACTATTCGCATTGGCTGTTATAATCTGGGATCATGAGATTGAGAACATGTAGATATTGTACAAAAGGGTCCAAGGATGGAGCCCTGGCAGACCCCACATGTGATTTCTGTCTTTTCAGGTGACAAATTCCCTGTTGATACAAATCATTTCCTCTTCTTAAGGTAAGACTCAAACCAGCCAAGTACTGTACGAGAGAGGGTCTGACCCAGCTCTTCAGTTGTTCCAATAGAATAACATGATCAACAGCACACAGCTTCAGCTAATACAACTAAAAACGACCCATCAGGCCCGTAATCTAGGTGTAATAATGGACTCAGACCTGAACCTCCATGGTCACACAAAGGCAAGAACAAGGTCAGCTTTCTATCACCTGAAGAACATCTCTAGGATTAAAGGACTAATGTCACAGAAAATACCCCTCTTTGTTTTTAAATCATAAATTTAGCACCAAAGTATGTTGGAGATCTGATGTCACTATAAGAACCCAGCAGACCACTCAGGTCCTCCAACTCGAGCTTACTTAACATTCCTAAAATCAGAACTAAACAGGGAGAGGCAGCTTTCAGCTTCGATGCTCCACAAATCTGGAACAAATTTCCAGAAGAATGCAAAAATGCTGAATCATTAGGCTCTTTTAAATAAAAGATTAAAACTCTACTATTCAGAGCTGCCTTTGAGCCCTAAATTGCGCTTTCTGATCACTATTTGATTCTTGTGGTTTAATTTTTATTATTTTTTTTTTATTTTTTTTTCTATTGTGTTTTATCTGTTTTTAATCTATATTGCATTAATTTGTTCATTACATCATTTTTTCTTATTGATTGATTGTGTCTATTTGTTAAATCTATATGTTTCTGTTTTTCTCTAATCATGCTTCTGTAACCATGTATTTGGTATCATTATCACTGAATCATGTAAAGCACCTTGAATTGCCTTGTGTTGAAAGTGTGATATATAAATAAAATTGCCTTGCCATGCCAGTGTCTAATGCCATACTTGGGTCCAACATAACCAGCTCTGTGGTTCTACTACAGTCTGTATTTATGCGGATGTCATTGAAAACTTCGACAACGGCAGTCTCGGTGCTGTGGTGAACACGGAAAATGCAAGACTGAAGTTGGTCATTGCTAGGAAGCTATTTAATTGTTGAAACAGGTTTTACACCATAAAAACGTGTTTTTGAAACGTTTTAATGACACAAAAGCATTTTTGATTATCATTTTCGGAGCTGTCACTACATTGGAAGGTTATCCTGCTGATAACTGCACAATAGAACTTTTCACCATGGACCGCTTCCACGGATGTACTGACTGAGTTTCGCTTTATGGCAGTACGCATCGTGCTACTTAATTATATAAACAAACCCACAGTTTTTAGACTTCAGTCATGGCAGATCCACCAAAGAAATCAAAGAAGGCAATATCAGAAGAACCAAGGAAAAAATAAACTGGGCTGCAAGAGCTGAAGGCTGCTGGAGCTTCACCACTGCAGAAGGCTTGTTATTCTTTGATTCATACCGCAACAAATTTGTTCTGCCCCCTGGCATGAATTGGGGGTAAGGAAAGTTGTAGCATGCTGAACCGCAGAGCTGGAAGATTTGGAGAAAACCATAGAAAACACAGGTCAGAGAACATTTCCTTCCCTTCACAGCTGTGAAAGATCTTTTATGTTAAACTGTTTAGGTTAAAGTTTGATTAGCTTCTAAAACCCAGTGTTACAACTTTTCAGTTTTGGGTGGTCAGATGGTGTGAGGTAGACTTTAGACATACAGTAGGATGTATGAATGCTGAACTAGCCATGCCGCTACTGGATTTGTAAGTAATAAATGCTTGTGCTGGGGTTATTTGAGCATGATGATGTGATACAGTGCCAAGAAAACTGTTTGATGGTTTACCAACTGACACACCATTAGTTGGATGTTTTGTTGTTTTGGCTGGCGAACTTGTAAAACCGTCAGTACAGTACAATTCTTCAGATAAGCGCCAAAGAGATTTGATTTTACAATAGTGATGTTACGCCGCAAGCCATGAGAGGAGATCTGCAAAGTAACGGAGTGTGTCTTTAATGTATTGTCCAGGTTAATCTTCTTTAGTAGGGGTTTAATAACTGCTGTTTTAAAAACCTGGGGGAAAACACATGAGAGAAGGATGAGTTAACTATAGGCGTATCTCCACCGGTACGTACCACCTCAGCTCTGGTTCCATCCGTGCTGAACTGGTACTGAAAAGCAACGTCAGACGGCTGTCGGTCACTGATTGGCTAGTGGGTGGAGTCACTGGAGAGTAACTAAGTCTTTTAACAACAAACCGACAGCCATTTTGAAACCTTGCTACAGCGAGTGGATGTGTTTAGTGTTTGCTGAAGAACAATGACGACATTAAAAACCAGTACTGTGATCCAAACAGAGTTTCAGCATTTCTGAGCTTGTTGGCTGGAGAGAAGATTCAGTGTGAGCTGGATGTAGCTGCTCGCTGTGAGAGAGTTATCAAAGAGGACTCGGAGCTGACCGCGGTTTAGAGCCAATGGCTCTCACCTGCAGGCCGAAGCAGAGAAACTGAGAACGCCGAGGTCCTGAACTCGCTTTCTCGTACTCTCGGTGAGAAGCAAATTTCATGCCGCTCGTATATTTTATTTATATTTATTTTATTTATTATTTTATTCACAATATTAAACTGTTCAGTTGCACATCCTATTCAGTATGACTGTTTTTTTAAATTATCAGTTATCCAAATTAGTTCTGATGCTACTGTTTGTTTTTGTAAATATGAATGACCTACTTAAGTTTTCTGCAGCACAGTGAGACATATTTGTTTGTATTTCTTAATTTGAATTCTTAGTGTATGTTTCAAAATGAACTGTAAGCATAGTACTTTAAAAAAATATCTGCGATCCGTTGCAGCGGGATCAACACCTTCTTCTGATGGCGCAGAAGCAGGAGGGTGGAGATGACACGATGCCTTCAATCTGCCGTCAATCAAACCTTCCTGGGATGCTGCAGACTAAACCATGACCCACAGACATGTGCAACTGGACTTTTGTTTCTGAACTTTTTCCTATACCTGTCCAATAAAAATGTCCAAGTTATACGCTTGTATTTTCATTTGCAGTTCCATTACATGCTGGTTGGTGGAATCATTTTACAATATTATGTCTGCCATCAGGATTCAGCAACATTTTTTAAAATCTGATAGCAACATTTGCTCTAGCTGTTAAAAGTAAAAAAGTATTGCGCTGCTAAATAAGTAAACTGCATAAATTTGAAAGCTGATCAAAAGCCTAAGCCTACTCAAAGATGGGATCTCTGTAAAACACATTGTAGGAGTGCTGATTTAAAAAAAAATCTGAAAACATTTTCAAAGCACACAGCTTTATTACAAAACATACAGTTGTGGTTTGTTATTCATAGAATTTGTAGCATGCATATGGCAACTCCTTTCTTTAAGGGGACAAATAGGCAAAAAGCCGTGTCGCTCCAGCGCTGGACGTAGTTTGCTGCACATGTAGATGAATTTGTTCCCACATCCTGAAGTTCTGCATCCACTGAGCTTCGGTGAAACCCAGAAGAACATCTCATCACTGTAACAAAACAACCAAACCAACGGTCGACTGTGACGACTTCACAGAGCAGTCATCTGAAACACGCACACACAGAATACTTATTTCTAAAGCAAACTTATCAACATAGGTTTCTATGCTGGGCTTTAGTGAGTAAATAAATAGCCAGAGCATATTTATAGCCCACCACACCGGGGTAGTATTTGCATCGGCTTACCCACACAAGCTGCCGGGGTACTGTCTGTAGCGTCATTCTCCTGCAGAGCTTCCCACACTCCTTTGTACTTCTCCACCGTGTTTTTCCTTGCAGTGTGCAGCTTTTCCGGGGTCTGTATTCTTCGATGAGAGCGGCCTTATCTTCGACGTGGGACTACAGAAAGCCACAGACTGAGCAAAAAGCTCACGATCGCTAGTGAGGTCGCCATTGTTCTTCTTTCTCTCTGAGCCTTTGTTTACTTCCTGCTACATAATCTGGGGCTGCCCACCATATGAGGGACCCGCTCAATTCAGACGCTCTGGTTTGTTGCAACTGTGAAGCAACACTTAACAAGTTGAGCCGTGTCGAGGCACGTTACTGATAGTACGGTACAGTACGGCACGGCAAAAAGGTACTCGTGGACAGACGCCTTATTTGAATCAGATCAGACCCAGTGACAGGGATAACTTTCTTAAGAAAAACTCTAGGTTAGCTATTGAGGCAGCCATTGTAGAAGCTTAACTAAAATGTTTCTTTGTTTTTGTTTTTTATTTAGACATTTTCTCGACATTGGTGTTAAGTGGGAATGACATTGGTAATTGGTTTGGTACAGTTGACCAAACCAATTACCAATGTACAGATTGTTAATTAGCAATTAACAATATGTACAGTGTCTGGTAGATCATATTGTGTCTTTGTTTTTTACGTATCTGTTTTATAAGACTACATCACATTTGTCTCAAAACAGCCTTTACTGTTTTTTGAGTCAATTGGGGCATCCTAAAGGAAACCCTGTGGATTTTCTGGCTAAATATACTAATAGAAATGTTGGGATGACTCCTGATAAATCCATTGCTCTCGAAAAAATCCTGTAAAATCTTTGGCTCAATCCTGTTTTTTTATCATTTGAGAAACTAAGACAATTTGTCTTTTATCCTGAGATGGAAATCCTAATTCATGCTTTTGTTTATTATTGACTGGATTACTGCAATGCTCTTTACACATGTCTGACATGTAATTTTACAATTTATGGAGTTCTGACTTGAAGAGCTGCACATGGACAAATACTAGTCTAAATCTCTGGACTGTTACATCCCTACACCTCCACCAGGGACCTGAGGTATTGTGATCAAGACCTACTGATTGTCTCCATTATAAGACAAAAGGCTAAAAGATCAACCTTCTCTTCAGAGCCACCAATACTCTGTTTTTTATTCTCGTAGAGGCCAGCTGAAAACATAATTACCCCTGCCAAGGAGTTTCCACTTTTACCAGGGTTCATCTGTTTGTTAGTTAAAAACCACTCAAATGTTTTAGATGGATCTTGATTAAATTTTCAGGAAATATCTGCAATGGGACCAGGAACAAGTGATTAGAGCATTAGCGCTCTCCATGTGCTTTTCTAGTTTCAAATCTGCTTTCATTTAATTTTCTCTTGTGTATTTTTATTCTGCTTGTTAAAACTCCCAGTGATTTTGATTTTGAAAGCAAATTTATATTAGAATGGACCACTCAAAAAATATTTTAAATCCAATTGAGAATCCAGGACATATGTTCAGTAAAAAGCTGTCTGCCACATAAATCATAAAGGTATTCATTGGCATATGTTAAGTAATCATCACATCCCAGATTTATATTAGCTTAAAGGAAGGTTTTCATGAAGCAAGTAATTTCATATCACCTTTTAAAAAGATCTCTGAGCAAAAATGGGTATAATCGGTAAACTGAAATTTGATTATATCCATCCATCCATCTTCTTAACCGCTTATCCAATTCAGGGTCACGGGGCAGCTGGAGCCTATCCCAGCAATTATCAGGCGTTAGGCAGGGTACACTCTGAACAGGACACCAGTCTGTTGCAGGGCCAACACAGAGAGACAGACAACCATTCACACTCACATTCATTCCTAGGGACAATTTAGAGTGATCAATTCACCTATCATGCATGTTTTTGGACTGTGGGAGGAAGCTGGAGTACCCGGAGAGAACCCACGCATACACGGGGAGAACATGCAAACTCCATGCAGAAAGACCCTGGGCCGGGATACGAACCCATGACCTTCTTGCTGCAAGGCAACAGCGCTAACCACTGCGCCACCGTGCAGCCCGAAATTTGATTATATGATTAATAAAAAATACTTAACCACCTACTTGTCATTAGCATTTTGTGATTACTCTTATTTGATGGAATTATTATTTTTTTTATTAGAATATTATTTGATTCGTTTCTAATTTGGAGTTTTAATTTCAGGGGTCTCTTTTTCTTTTTTAAATCAGAAATTAGACTTATTGAAAGTTCAGAGATATGGACCACGTATTATGTGCCGCAGCTGTGTCCAAACAGTGATAAAGCTGCTGCAGCTTCTAAAGCACTCTCAACACAAGGGTGTGAAAACAAAAATCTAGCTAGACCTGCCCAGGACGGAAAGATTATATCTATCTGCTTTCTCGTCGTCTTTATTTCCTGAGGCACTTTGCCTCAGAGGGCTGACTGTTCTTTGGAAAAAGACAGCTCATCAAGATGAGACGAATTGATGGGCAGGATCAAGTAATCTCGCAGGTCGAAAAGGGGTGAAAAGCACAGATCCTGTCTCCAAAAACCTGCAGGAATCGCATCAGACAGTGTACGGAGCATGCACATGATGGTGGGAATGGCTGTGAAAGAAACTTATGAGGTTATGAATCCCTAAAGCATACAATCAGGGAGAGCTTATTTTTTGATTCGGATCATGCTTTTCTATAACTTTTTCATGCCCACTCTGTCTAGATGAAAATAAATGCTCTTGTGAAACCTCCTGCTTGTGCTGAAATTGTTTTGGGCCTCAGCAGCTTTCTGAAGTGTCTAATTGCAACAAGTCTGAAATACAGCCATTAAAGGCATGGAGATATATTAATTACATGCTATACTTAAAGTACCCAATTGTGTACGGTAATCAATAAAACCAAAAGGAAACTTTCTTGTTTCCTGTGTACAGTGTGCTCATGAACCTGCACAAACCTGTGCTGACCTGGGCTACATTTCTTCTTCAAACACTTGCCTCAGCAAATGGTTTTAGTAGCGAAACAAAATTCTTTGCAAAAGTATTAATACCTATTAAACTTTTCCACATCTTGTTAAAACCACAAACCTTTTTGTATTTTATTGCGATTTTAAATGACAGTCCAAGACAAAGTAGTAAATAAATGTTAAGCTAAAAGATAAGCAAATCAATATATTCTACAAATAAAATCTGAAAAGTGTGGCTTAAAATTAAAATAGAATCATTCAATTAGCCTTTAAAAAAAGTTTTGCAATTTTCATAGGTTACATCACAGCACAAATCAGAGACTCTTCATACTGGCACCTTAAAATACAGCTTGTGTAAAGTGGACAGCTCTGCAGCTGTGTAATAATTAAAAGCCAAAGGCTGGGCCCATTAATTTACCAATTACCAAAACTTTGAAGGATGAATCAAAGTCTTAGCTTTTCTGAATCTGCTGCCTTTGCCCCTTTCATTTGAAAATACAAAGGTCTTGAAATGAACTCTCATTTCTAATTGTGCTCTTGGCAACAAAAAAACACCACAAATAAAATAGTTATTACAAATACAAAAAAAACAAGTAATGCCAAGAGAGAAGATCTAAGTAAAGCTTAAACCTAGTCTCCAGAGGTCAGATATGGTGGGTATTTATGCATAAAATACCAATAGTTTAGTAAAGCAAACATCAAATACAAACATATACACATACAAAACTATGGCCGCACCCCAGAGACAACTGCTGTAGCCATGGATCATCACGCAGCGAAAGAAGAAACAAACAAAAAAACAAATGGACAAAACCTAAAGAAGTATGATGCAGCCTAGCAGGGAATCCTTTTTATACTTCGAGAAGAATTCAAGAACAAAATAAAAACACACACTGTATTCTTCAAATAACCATGGACAAAGAACAATTTGCAAATAGTAACCCTGGCACAAGTGGATACTTTGGCCAACAGAGCTCAGCTGGGCTACATCATCTAATCAGGAAGCACAAAACAGGGTCCACTGCCAGCCGAAGGATCATAATCTTGACAAAATAAAGTGAGACATTGAACCCCAATTGTCACAACACTAGACTGATGGTCTATTTGTTACAAACTCCTGGATAAGCCCCCAATTGTTATATTTTTTTTGTAGAGCATTTTTCATGACAAAATCAGCACAAAGTGTTTTACATGATAAAAACAGAAAAATAAACAAAGCACATTTTAAATTAAATCATTCACACACAACCAGTTAAACTCTCAGCACAAACAAGACGCATACACAACCCCTCCCCCACCACTTCCCTGCAAAAACACTGATCCATCCATTCCTATATCTTTAATTCAGCTCAACTCAATTTATTTGTAAAGCGCCCATTCACAACAGAGGATGTTCAATTACTGGGTTATGGGTAAGTAATTTCTCTTGTCTTCCAATGAACGAGGACCAATGGATAAAACTTCAGTGGGTGACTGTCGTTCAGTGGGAGAGTAGGTGGCTTGCAGTCGGAGGGTGGTAGGTTCGATTCCATCTTCCTCCAGTCACATGTTGATGTGCCCCTGGGTAAGGCACTTAACCCCAGAAATTCTACATCGTCCTCGTTGGACATCAGTGTATGAATGTGAGTGTGGCATCAATGTAAAGTGCTTTGAGTGGTCAGTATGACTAGAAAAGCGTTATATAAGTTCAGTCCATTTACCATTTTATCCTGGTTGAGCTGGAAGAAGTTCTCTGCCATCCATAACTTGATATCTGAAATACTATTGCTCAATGTCATCGGCAATGTAATAATGTGTATCATCACCATACCTTTGGAAATCAATGCCGTGCCACCTGATGACATCCCCTAGTGCCAGCATATACATAATACATACATATTACCCCTAAACTTGTTCCTTGCAGAACACCACACTGAATATCACTGGTTATATCACAGGAGCGCGTATCCATACTTAGGAGTAGTAAAATAATTCTGAAACAATACCTGAGAGACCCACCAGAGTTCTGAGTCTGTAACCTCTTTTCTTAGATACACTTTGCTGCCATATTGGGGTACAATTTCTGGCACCCTGTGTATTATGAACGCGCAATTTTATAACAAAATGTGGTGGTCAACTGTATTAAAAGCTGCCTTTAGATAAAGTAGAACCAAAACAAAAAATTTCTGCAAATCCAAGTTGCACCTGACGTCATTTACAATCTCTAAAATATCTGTCTCTGTACTGTGATTAGTCCTACACAATGTGTATACAAATTTTGGAAATGAACATGTAATCAGCATAAAGTTTAAAAACGAAGTTTCCAACACTGAGTATGACAGTCAGTGAAATCAGTGGTGTCTCACTAATATTATCTAACAACTCTCTGAGGGCTTCTCAGATAACCTAGATGTATACTTAGATTAAATTAAAAACAGGTGAACTCCATTTATAAAATATATGACTCTTGTGTCCAATTGATTGCATAGGATTCCATTTAGGGGCATCACAGTAAATGGGGGCTGAACACAAATACAACACAAGTATATACATTGCTTTTAGACCATATATCCTTATAAGTCATTATACATCATTAAATGTCTTAGCACCAAGCTATGCTGAAGATATGTCACTATACCAACGAGGGCCACTCCAGTCATACAACTCTAGTCTTCTAATTCTGTGTGTTAAACTTGATTGCTGTTTTTGTTGTTTTCACTGTAGTATTCTATTCTATGCCTATCTTAAGCAAGACAAAGCAAGTTTATTGTAGTGCACAATTCATACACAAGGCAATTCAAAGTGCTTCACAGTTGCATAAATTAAGAAAACAGATAAAGAGAAAAGAAAACATCAACTTAAAAAATGATTAATTACAATAAAAAGCAAGAGTGCAGATAAAATACTTTCAATTGTCATATGCACAGGTGAAAATAACTATTTTGAGACTGGATTTAAACATTGTTAGAGTTGAGGCTTGTCTCACATCCTCATGAAGACTGTTCCATATTTTAGCTGCCTGAAACTGAAATGCAGCCTCACCGTGTTTATTGTTGACTCTGGGAACCACCTGGAGACCCCTCCCTGAAGTTCTCAGGGCCCAAGATGGTTTGTATGTCTCTAACATATCAGAGAAGTACTTTGGTGGAATCCTATCTTAATTGTCGTTTTTACACTTAATTGCTGTTTTACTTTTCTGATGTAGTATTTTTATCATTTCCATATTTATCTACTTTTATTTCATGACAAAATGTGAAAAAGTTCAGGATGCATGTCTCGTTCCAAGCATCCCTTCTATCTTTTAATGGGGCTTTCAAGTGTCCTAATAGGGGCCTACAGCTATCAAATCAAATGATGGCTTTATTGAAGTTGTAGGCAGCTCCGGGTCACCATGAAGCAGATCCCATGTTTGAGAGAAGTGCCTATGCAGCACAAACAGTGCTGCTATGATAAATTAGTGGGTTATTTTTAGCTTTGATCCCAGCAGTGTGGCTGGCATTGCACCCAAGAGAGGTCTGCAACCGAAGTTCAGATGAGGCCACACTGTGCTGGGTCGGGCGAGGCGATGGGCTTGAGCTGAGCCCTGGCCAGCTCTCCGATGCGCCCCTTCCAGGACGGCAGATGGAAGGCCGTTGTCGGCTGTAGCCATGTTCCCCGGGCTCAGTCGGCCGCACCAGAGGAATCAACCAGATGGGCTTTGAATCATCCCAGATCATCTGGCGTCTGTCGCCGCCGGTCCCAGTAGTGAAATCAAGGCTTGCTTCTCCAGATGGAGACACAGACAATGCACAATATGTCCCGATGCGCGCTGTGGAGCGGTGGGACCGGAGCAGCAGTGGCAGTCCTTTAACTTCTCCTATATCTGAAAACACTGCTATTACCTCACACAAGTTGTCAGTGGAAACAGAATGATTTATTTGACAGCATTGCCTCAAATCGACTACAGCAGTCAACCTAAGATCAATCTGGCCTCTTAAAGTGCACAGGGGACAGCAGCAATAATTAATGTCTGTAAATCAATTATGTCCTTCATATTTTAAGGAGAAGATTGTTGACACTCATCATGTTATATAACTACTTGTGTTTTCTCCTCTGTGCCCATCACCAGTCGAGAGCAGCACACCACCCTGTGTGTCTTTGTGGGATTATGTGTGCATGTTTGGCAATACAGGGCTCACATTTAATGAGGCACACCTGACCTTCATTCATAATGAAAGGAACATTTCATATTAATTCAGTAGAGGTCTCAGTGTCCAGGGTGATGTTGAACAGCTGTAGAGCTGGTATTATTGCTGCATTATGTATGATATCTCACATTTATTTACAGCCAGAGCACTGAAGTCTCAATTGTTTTTAGCTGTGAACTGAGCAGAGGCATGCACTCGTCTAAATGTTGAATCCAAGTGTTAATCACACCCAAGAACAGAAAAAAAAGAATACAAAAGAAAAAAATATATACACAACACATGCATGTCTTGGAAAACCAAAAGATTTTTTCACATTGAAGCATCTGGTGGGTAGCTGAGTTGGCGCTAGGGGTGGCAGAGGGGTGTGGGGGGTGTCAAGGTACACGCAGATGCAGATATGTCCCCTGGGGGAGAATGTTTGCAGACACATCTCCTGGCTCAGAAATTGCTTCAAAACCAAAACATCTGTACTGTTTAAAATTTAAATAAGGCCTCATGTGTTCATTTTTAAGGTTGCAGAGATGTCACAGTATTTACAACTGAGATATGAATGTGCTAAAATTCCCAACTGCGTCACAGTAAAAAATAAAAAATAAAAATAAAACCCCCCTAGTATAGTATTTTCCAAATTGTTTATTTAAAGGGATAATACATTTTAATGGGGTTATTGAGATCATGATAATGGCTTTGCTGTTATTCATATGAGATACATGGATACCAATACTATCACATTGATTGCATTTCTTTCCCCTGGTAACATAATGGTGGGTCTGGTTGCCTTTTACTATGTTGGGACAAAATCTACAAGATTTCTTGGGTAATAGAATATCCTTGCTTTTGCATAACTGACTTTATTCAGTTAAGATATAATTGCCCATATGATGTAAAAGCATGGGAATATAAGAAAATAAATATTGGATCTTGTTCATTCTAACAGAACACAGTTTCACCTTTTATGATGATATTCCCAATGAAATTGAGGCTGATGCAGCTGCCTGTCAGTCTGAGGCCCTGTCCAAACAAAATTTTCTTTGTTCTAAAAAAGTTAATGTTTAAATTTTTTTCCCCCGGTGTCTGTATCAAAATGGCGTTGTAAGCCAGGATCACACTATACGTTCTTTGGCTGTCTCAAAGACCTGCTTCATGACACACTTTGCGAGCTCTGCAAAGCTGTCACACTGCATGGCCCCAGACTTTAGCAGGTCACACTGCATGATGTTTAAATGGACGCAACAAAAGCCAATGTCACCAGCAAACGCAGCGTACATCACTGAAAGCTGACAAATGTACATAGCCAAGATGATGAAATGAAAAGTAAACTAGCACTAGCTGCGCTAAAACTTTTGTATGGTGTGAGTTTACTTTCTTTAAAATGAGGGCACAATTTTTAACAAAATGAGCATATTTCATAACAAAATGAGCGTAAAACAGGTTGGAGACAGGCTTAAATTGATACGGTTGAGAGTAAAACAGTTATCACAAGCACAGGAATTTTGTAACAGGGTGTATACAATCACTTTTTTTCCCTCACATTTCCAAAATCTTTTCTCACTTTCACAAAACCCTCTGTCTGTTTTTTTTCTTCCTACACTTGCTTCTCTCATGTGCCCCCTCTGGCTTCTGAGTGCTTCGCTCTCTCACTTCTCCTGCTGCGCCCTCTCACTTCCAAATTTCTCCAGCAGTGATGTCACCAATCCAGACTAGATTAAACGATGCACGATTTTACTTCCAGTGTTTCTGTTCAAACAAACTAGCAAAATTAGACATACTTGGGTATAACCCCCAAAATGAGATAGTGGCCAATCACTTCCAAAAAGGTTCTTTTCATGTGTGGAATTTGACTTCACCAGCATTAGAGCAACTTAATCAGATACATATCCTGAACAAAAGAAACCCCCGATGAAACATTTACAACCCTAATATCTGACTATAACTGTGCATTATTTCTTTAGTGTACGACTAGAAATGAGGGGTAATTCATCAGTATTGTTCTTGACAATTGTCAGAACTGAATAGTTTGTTATAATTGTCCTCTACAGCAGCTGCTGCCCACTTCACTTACAGTATGATGGTTAAAATCTATCTATCTATCTATCTATCTATCTATCTATCTATCTATCTATCTATCTATCTATCTATCTATCTATCTATCTATCTCGCACAGTGCCTGAAAACAACAACATGCAAATTTAGCATTGTCTGTGTATTCAGGGGCTGTCATGGCTTATTTTCCTGTCCTAGAAACCGCAGAGAGAAATAAACATCCTTTAAAGCAAGTTCGGCATTTGAATTCCACACCATTATTCCCCTCTCCCCTGGAATCAGAATAACAAAATCATTAGTTTATTGTTTTGTTTTTTTCATAAGATCTAATATTAATGTTTTGTTATTAACAATGTATTGAAAAAAAGCCATAGAAGGTATGACAGATCCCAACGAAAAACTACCTCCCATGTGAGTCTGCATTAAGGTTTTACTTATTCTCATTTTGCCATGTTTTGATCATTACCTTAAAGTCTCAACCATTTTGATGATTGGATTTGCACAGAAAACTTTGATCTCATTCTTATACGAATGACTGGTGATGCATACATGTAAATGTAACATATGTGCATATGTAACAACATGATCAAACAGAATGTACACCATCTCTAAACTCACACACTTTCATGATAGCAAGTTGAAATTCAATGTGCGGATGTAACTAAGGCTTATTACAATGTGGGTTACATTTCCTGACATTGTTGTGAATTTTGTGGAATATCTGCATCTGAGAGTGTTGATGAATTTCTTCAAAAGTTTTCTACTTATAAATGTTTTTTTTTTACTACAATGATAGACTTCAAATAATTTGGAAATGATCTTTTTTTACCCTTTTCTGATTGATGAGATGAAAACTGCTTTTTAACATAATTTCTTATATCTTTCTATTTAATAACTTTACACATATTTCAATTACTTAAGAGAGCTGTATTTTAATAGTAGAAAAAGTGACAAATTAAAGTCCCCGGACCAACTTTGCTGGTAAATACACTTTTCAAAAGAATCAAATGTGAACAACTTGACTTTGGATTATTTCACATGAGCTACACCGATAATAAAGAAAAAATAATTTAATGGAAAAAAATATTTTAAACATTCTAATAAACTGCTAAATTAAATACTTTTATGTTAAAATAATTTTTTATTTTTTTTAAATAGAACAAAACAGTTTTTGTTTTGAATGAATTTCATTAAATAACCTTGTAAATGAAATTGTTTCTGAAAATTTTCCTGTTCCTGGATTTTATTCAATAACTTAAAACAAACCTTTTCACTGTGGCTTTGAAAAAAAGAGTTAATGATGTTGTCCACCATTAGCCTAAAATAATCTGAGGCTCAAATTCATATGCATGCCTTCTTCCTTTTACAGATTCATTTTAAAACACCAGTATTTAATGAATAAAAGTGTTTTTGAACCACCTCCCACCTTAAGAGGAAACTGCCCTAAACAATCTGAGTGTTAATATGTTGCCTCCCACGTACATAGCTGCATTGATTGAAACATCACAACTTTTAGAAAGTGAGATTTTGTTAGTTTTTTTAGATTGAGATACAGACACTGATCTGATTTTGTGGGTTTGTGAAAAGATGCTAAATTGGGATTAATGATGTGAAAGGGAGCTCTAAAGCCTTGTTCACACTGCAGGATTTCCCCTGCCGACATGCCCCGATTATCCGGATGGCTCGTAAAATAATCTTAACAGATACCCCTGCCATGTGTGGTGTGTTCAGTGTGCTCGGGTCTACTCAGGACGTTGCGACCACAAAATCTGAGATATTGGATATACTCAATCGTCTTGGCCCAATATCACAGCATGTGTGATATACTGCGAGGACAAAGAAGCATGCAGCTTGTTCAATGTGACGTGTAGAATGTGAAAATAAGAAAAAATAATGATTTGCTCATATGACTTGATATAGAAAGCTGAGTCCCTGCTCCTGCTGTGTCCATTGCTTTATCCTATGTCAGGAATATTATTTTTTCTCTCATCCTCAGCATCCATATTTTTTTATTCCCTTGATTTCAGTCACGTTCTACATCATGAGGTTTTGCGGGATTTCCTGTCAGAGCTTGGAATGTTTTTGCGTAAAAGCAGTTTGTGTGTGGTATCTCGTCAATGCTGTGTGGCTGCACACAAAAAACATATGAATGACACAGGAATATCTGTGATTAATTAATTTTTTTAATCGCCTTGTATGTGTTCTGAAACGTGACAATTTAAAAATCCTGCCTACCAGGCCTAAGAAATGTATGAGAACTATCAGTCGCATGTGTTCAGATTTTCCAGTTAAATGGTGCATATAATGCATAGAAAACCCTCATATCACCACTTTGTTTTTTTCTTTTTCATATTTTCTGTACTTATGAAATCGGTATCTTCTGCTCTTGAGCTGAGTGTTGCGCCAATGGCTGCGCTCGGGACTAATGGCGGAGGCCTGATTCAGAGGCTCCATGTAAATAGAAAGCTGAGCATGTGCGCAGTTACGAGCACGAGCACGAAGCGTTCGTGATGATTGACAGCCCTTGGCATCACTTGATTGGTTAAAGTGGATGGCACCGTGGCTTTTGAGCTTTAGCTGAGATATGGGAAGGCGGGACTTACCTGTAATGTTATGATTCATAAAATGACTTATTTTATATCAACATTTAAGGTTAGGAGGTCAATTTAATACAATCCTTAAAATTTGTAAATCATTTAGAGATCCAGACTATCACTTTAAAATAAGATTTTTTACACTGGTTAAACAGTTGGTGCAATAGTTCTGGGTAAAAAAAGAACAGTATTGCATGTGCATAGAATTAGCAATGCACTCATGATGAGGCCCACTGTAGCAAAGGGAGCACAACTCCAGAGATAAATTTGGCAGCAATATCATTAAGATTATGGAAAAAAGACACTGTTAAGAGTGATACAAAGAACACTACTCCTGTGGTCAGGGCACACAAGGGGATGCAACAGGATATGTAGGAGACACAAATAAATTATTGAGCAGCCAAGGGACAGTCTATGTCACCCAGGCAGTCCCTCGTTTTGAGTCATTTATTGTATTTCGGTTACTAATTAAGAAAGGATAATCATTTTAAAGTTCCTGAGCAGAGTGTTTTTTTCACGGCTTTATATTCCCAGACTTCATTCTAATTTCAATTGATCACTTACAGTACATTAAATGTCGCATGTGATGATATGTAACAGGAGAAATAAATCTCAATCCTCTGCACATTACCTCATAATTACAAAGTTTTTTGAATTTCAGAGACTAATACTTTGATGAAAATGTGAGCCTTTACTGGATTCTAAAGTTAACCAAAAACTTAATTAAACATTCTAGCCATTGTCTATAGCAGTGTTCTTCAACCCTTCTTTTTGCCACGCACTGGTTCAATATTAGAAATGTTCACACAGACCGGCAACAAATTAAAAAAATATGATAACCTGTATAAATGCATCTATAATAGCACTATCTACATGTCCAGTCATTATTTTATGTATTTAAGTACATGTTAGTGAAAATATAATAATTTGTACCAAAAACCATTAGTTTAGTGCCCCAAGTGGTTAAATAATTACACTGTACTGGAATTCACTAGAATTGGAATCCTGCATTGCTAACGGCTCAGCTCGGGTTTCTGACGTAGGCTTTGATTAGTGACGACAGCAGTCCGGCCGTGGTGGGATATATAACATGTGCGGCCTCGTCCACACCTCCATAGGGTGGTGCTATGAACTACCTACAGCACAATTGGCTAAAAACCTAGGTGCTCTGTTATGCAGGTGGTTACCCCTACTTACTGACATTTGCTCGTTACCTATGACAAAGGGAATAACTGATATCAGTAAATGGAAAATAAAATCTGGGCTAAGAGTTCATTTTTAATGCAATAATTGTGATGTTTTTTTTTTTTTTGGACATTCCTGAATGATGCAGGTGAACATAGCGCGTGGCTCCAGACAGAGGGCGCTTTGGGTGCTGGACTTGAGGAAGGAAGCTGGGAAACGTGGGTGAAGGATACCCCGGAAACAGAGGGGACCCCAACGGGACCAGGAAGTATTCTATGGAAAATGGAGGGCTGAGGAGGAGACGGAAAAAGGCAGGCTTTATTAGCCGAGGGGCTAAAGGGAGTGTCCTTTTCTTGGAGCGCTCATTGAAGCCGCGCCACGGTCCAGCCGGACATGTTGCGGCGGCGGGAGGCGGCAGCGCCGGGCTCGAGGGGAATCCCCAAAGTGGAGGGAGACATCTCGGTGGGCAGGGGGCAGGGAGGAGCCAGAGCAGAACAGTTGGAAGTAGCAGCATGAGAACGCTGCGGTGATGATTCGAGCCGGAGTGAAAAATTCCGAGAAGGGAAGTGAGAAGAGGAAGGAGGAGGCTGGCCTGAGTGGCTGCTGCAAGATGCTGAAGCCGATGACAGATAAAAGAGCTCCTGAGAGGGCTGAGATGGAGATGATGCAGCCGAGGAAGATGAACCCAGATCCCGCTGGACTGATGAAACCCAGACACGTCAGGAGACCTGGCGGGTCAGTGATGAAGGGGATGGCCCGAAGACGGCGGTTTGCCGGGTACGAGTTTCCCATCTGAGTCGGATGGGAAACTCGGAGACTGTTAGAATATCCATTGTGAGATGATGAGACGCAGGGGTAAGAAAATTTACGTGAACGTAAGCAAGAACGAAAGGTCTGAGAGAGTCTGGCGAACATGTGTGAAACGAATGTGACAGACGTTGAACATGAGGCAAACCTGGCTTACATAGATCACTGATTGATTAGTGTAGTGCGAGGGATCTGGAAAGTGAGGTGGGTTAAGTTAGTGTTGATTACTGCATACAACCAGAGTTGAAAGTTGGTCCTGCTCCTGAACCTGAGTTAACATGTTAACTCAATTTAATTACACAGCACAATGCCACAGATATTGCAAGCGGTTTAGTTTAGTCTCTGCTACATACATCTCTGATGAAGGAGCTAAGTCAATATAGAGAAAATCCTAACTTACCTGCCTGGTGACTTTGTTTGGCTAACCCTAAAACTGAGGCCAGCAATCCAAGGAAGAAGCTGCTTTTCATCATTTTGCATTCTGGGTCTTCTCTTTTTGATCAATAACTTTATCAGGCAGAACCAATGGATCGACAGATGATGCCATCTCCACCACCCTCCACACTGTTCTAGTAACACCTGAAACAATCAAAGGAGTTATTTGTTGATTACTCAGCAATAACAGTATTCTCCCAGACAGACAGTTTTACAAGATGTGTGACCTCGGCCTCCATCAGAACGTCTGCCTTTGAGTGCAGAATCTTTTAAGAAACCAACCACATTTGGTTAAGATGGGCCCCCACCTCTCCTCCTCTCTGTCTCTCAGCACAGGAGCCAACCAAGGCTGTGGTCAAGCTAATCAGCAGAGGAGATGAGTCAGCAATGAGTTGGACTCATTTTCAGCCCTGCAATTTCATGCCTTAGACAATCCCCAGCCTAACCTATTTTTCAAAATCATGTAATTATAAGTTTACCCTAAATGTAAAGTCTACAATATCATACTTTTCTATAAAGACTTAATCTAGACTATTTCCTAAAATGGATCCAAATAATTGAAAATAAGGCTTGCTTCACAATGTAGATTTTTTTCAACATTAGTGCACACCCCCAACATTGTTCTTTACAACCTATCCTTTTCAACAATATCAGAATTTATATCCAAATCCATGTGTACAGATAAAATTAAAACAGTTTAAAGCATGAAAGTCAAATAAAAAAAACATTACGCTTACTAATAATGCTGTTTTTTTTCTGCAAAGAAACAGTTCTATTACAAGTTAGATTTCAAAGATATGAGGATATGAGTTAGAATGTAAATCTCCATATTGTTTTTGTTACATCAGAATGTACACTATATGTAGCTTTCCACACTGGTGAGTTATTTTAGTTATTTAGTGAGGGAAAGTTAGCAGAATCTATCATGAGACTGAATCCCAGGATTTGGATGGATCATCCACTTTAACTCAACCATAGACGACAGCGTATTTCGTCAGCTGGAAACCTATGAAATATTATTACTGTCTTTTTTCTTCTATTTGTTTAGCCTACAGCGCTGCATGTATTAACCATGCTTATAGATTTTTTTTCCCTTCCATTCCATGTAGCACTGTTAACAACTGTCAGCTAACAACAACGGTAGTCAGCAGGAGTGATCAGTCTTTTTACCCTCCAGCCAAAAGCTGAGGGTGGGAGCTAGGGTGCGTGAGATCAAATTTTAACGTGTGCATAACATAAATTTCAAAGACACATGTCCAACACTCATTTGGCTATAATCAGGGCTCTCTAGTTTTCAAAATTGCTTGGAGTGAGATTGTGGCGGGGCAGGGGTCACGCCAGCAAATTGTAGAGCACACGCGTGTGCGGGGGGTGGGGGGTCAGGTCTGTCTTTGTCAAGTTTCGTCAGCCAGCGACAACGCTGCCTAGTTTGGATCTTACCCGGCTAGTGACAAGACATTCTGTTTTCTAATTGGTTTAGAAATTCTATGTTCTGATTTGCTAACTCAAGACAGCTGTACGATGAGCTGTACAAGCGCACAGCTGTTCATAGTAACGCGGCTAGGCGCTGGGGTTTTTTCTATAAAATATTCCATTTTGATATCACTAGTTCAAAACGTTGTAGCTTTAATATGGTTTCAGATAAAGGTACACTGTAAATTAGAAAAAATCTTCAGTTTGATCAAAAGTTTGTGACATGAGCAAAATCATACATCTAATTTGCATATTATGACATCAGCAGGCGTTGGCACTATTGGATTGCATGACTTTTACAATTCTTTGCTTTTTCACATTGTTTAAAACAGTTTTTTCATCAATAATTTTATTTTTTTATTTAGATTTTTCTACATATGTATTTTCTACATCTATATGTTTCGTTTTTTTGGCTTTTTTTCAAGAACAGGTGGATATATCTGTTTATGTCCTTTCTTATGTGGCTCCGTTACTCTGCACTCTATTCACTATATAAAATCAACAGAAAGAAAATATTGGCCATAGAATTTTACAGATCCGTCCCAAAAATAATTAACAGGCTCATCAAATTGTCTGATCCACTGCTGATCCTACTCTTCCTCATCTGAATCTGAAAAAGCCAATACTTCCCAGCTGGGAACTCTGACATCTCAGCCTCATAAGTTTTATCTTTCTAAAACTCGCTTTCTCTATACTGTGACCGCAGCAGCTGCACCTTGCGTCCCCCGCTCGCGGCGCTGACTTAAAGGCCGATTTACTCCAAAAGTTTCCATGGTAACACACCCAAAAAGGTGTACAAGATTAAAGGTGTCCGCCATCTCCTGGTGTAAAGTAGTAATTAAATTAGTGGCCCTATCTCCAGGTGTGGCTCCTTAAAGTCAGCAATGTTGCTTGTTGCAATATTGCGACTTTGGCGCCTAGAAAGTTAATCATTTATCAGCTTGAGAAATGGCATGTGTGGTGAGCGTGGGAAGTCGATGAAATGCATGTGTCTCACGCTCGTTGCGTGAGACTTGAGAGCACTGATTTCCCACTCTGGATTTTTTGCCTGTGACGAGGGGCTACAATGTGTCATTGCATCATAGTATTAATTAAATTATATTATGACATGCCACAAAATTGATTGAAATTGTAATTAATTACAGTGGTTTACAAACAAAGTCTAATCCTCATTTGATATTTCAAAGTGCAAGCTTATTTTAGTAAAGCATGCGCCAATCTTTTCACATTTAGCTGTGACTGTGCGTTCTTCTTTTTGATTGTAGTCTTCTCTGTGCCATACTCTTTTTAATTTCTATCTTTTAAACTAACTGACTGCTGGGTAACATTTTTTGGTGTCCTCAAGTCACCTGTTCATAATGTTATAATGTTCTGCAATGTTATGAAAGCATCATAATGTTACACTCTGCAATGTTATGAGAGCACCACAATATTATTCTCTGCTTGCTGTGAATGATAAACATTCACACGGGAAAGGAGTATGGGTATCTCTGGCTGGACAGCTCCCATGAAACCACTGCTCTATCTGGTTTCGAGGAGTTTTCGAAACCGAGCAGACTGATAAGCGGGGGGCAGGGGGCCTGAGGGTGAGACTTGGCCCGTCTCATCCTTCATGCTTCTTTTTGCCTATAATTAGAGTGAGAGCTGACCAGCTGATGAGAGTCTACCGTGGGGTTTGTGCACGATCGCCGGAGTTGAGTTGCATTGCTATACTACTGTATCTATGTGGGGAATGGAGAGGGACACCCTATTCTAGCATAAATCAAAGTCTTTGTTTGATGAAGTATTGCTTTGCTTTGGGTGAACTGCATCTGTGTGGCGGAATAATAAAAGATGACACATATATTCTAGCACAATAAGCAGTCTGGTGTCCTTTCTTTCTTCCTTTTATACTGTGTGTGCCGATCCACTAAGATCCTGGGTAAAAATTTCACAAAACATTTCGGCGTTGTCGGCAGGATATTGTGGACTACACACACAATGTTTAAAAGGAAAGAGAAACCTGTTGAGGAGTCAGGGATGACTCCTGGATGGGGCAGCAATGCTGTAACCCATGTGGCAACAGCGCCGGAGCTCCGCATAGGAGGCGGGTGTCCGGAGTTCTGGAAGGCGGTTGCTAGAGACGCTGATCCGGGATCAGTGGCTGCTGTGCTGCGCAAAATACCAGTTGTTACAGCAAAGAAACCGCTGGATGCTGTACAACGGGGGTGTTTTGTGCTGGCTGAAGCTTGGAGGAGAAGCAAGCGAGTCCGTATGTTTGTGGTGCGGATCGCTGACAACTGTGGTTATATCTGGGATTTTGATAATCCTGGTGGAGGAGGTGGAAGACGTGTGCTTATCCTAAATTAGAGAAAATGTGTTGGAACAAAGTGTGTGTGTGTCTGTTGAGATCTATGTTCGTTCTGTGTTAAAACAGGACTATTGCAACTGAAAACTCAAGTATAAACTATTGCCCAGGAAAATATATAAATATATAAGTGTGTTGTGGTGGATAAGTGATACTAATATATATATATATATATAAATATATATTAACACAGAAAGGATTAAGAGAAGCTGCAGTCGTGGTCTGAGGAGCGGTATGATGGATTTTGAGCTGACAAGCTTTAGATATATGTTGAGCTGACAAGCTTTATGCTGTAATGATAAATAAAAGGAGGTTTGTGCTGTCTGTCCGGGTCTGCGGAGTCGTTTTTCGGAGTACCGGCACAGAGAAATCACTCCTGTCAGACTACGAGTTTGTGGCAGATTTGTCTGAACCTCCGCAGTAAAATAATTTAATGACAGTCTAAAAGTTGGTGCTTATAATGTTCTGTCTTTATTATGTTTTGGCTGGGACAGGTAGAATAGAATAAACGTTGTTCCGAATGCGGAACTGATGTTGGGCACGCGTTTCAGTCCGTGCTGAATTTGTGTCGGATACGTCTTTTTTTGTGCCAAATTAAAGTCTGGAAAAAGTGGTGTAAATGACGCTGACAAGTACTGAAATTGAGGTGTGGAGTTCTCCGTTTACCGAAGGGTATGCTGCTATTTTCTTGAGTATTTTCGCCACAGAGTTAAAGTGTTTTAAGCGACGTTGACCGAAAGGGCTAATGTTAGCAACAGGCTGGCGGCTACAGTGCTTCGCTGAAAGCTAGCAGTGACCGGAGCTGTTCTTCGCCGATAAAGGGCCAGTTTGGCACGAATCTAGTCACTGTTGTGAACAGTTAACATGATGCAAGGTTGTTCTAAGACTGGCTAATCACGGACCAGTTCTAACTAGAAGCAGCATTTGTGAATAAAGGCGTTAAAAATCGCTTCTCTGTCCGCCTCTGGGTGGCCGAGTTGTAGCTGAAATAAATTCCTCTGCCTAAGGGATGCAGAGTTGAGAAATATTGCCTTGAAGAGAAAGTAGAGCCCGTTAAACTCCTCTGGAATGGCTAAGTTGATTTCCCCCTAGCTATTGAAAAGCAGGGATGAATCCCAGTGCAGTCAAACTGATTAGATGATGTGTGTAAAACCGACAGAGATAACTTTGAATAATTATAAGCCTTTGGAGGCTTGCGAACTGATTTTGGCTCCCATAATGGTTGAAGCGCTGTGTGGATAAATACGTGCTCTGTTGATTCCTCCTCTGAGGAAAAGCTGTTGTTAACAATATAGACTTTCGTTTCTCTGTGAAAAAGAGATTTTTTCTTGGTGCTGATAGCACGTGGCAGTGTTGCTGTTTCTTTGATAGACCTTACAGGAGCATTTATTGGAAAAAAGGACGTTGAGAAACTTTGTTGTCGGTCCCTGGTGATCCCAGAACATCTTAAAAAAATATAGAACGATATGCATTGTGATAGGAGGGAACAGTAAGTGTCTAGAGATAGTCATCAGTGGATGAGGTGATGAGGTCATGACATAATCATGAGGCCTGTAATTCCCATTTTAAGCTGGGTTTTAAGTGATCCAACCACGCATAGGATTGGTACAGCACAGGAAGCCAGTAGTGGTACATTTCTGAAAGGGTGAAGGCAGGAGCAAAAGGTGTGTCAGTACTGCATGAACAGGTAGCTGATATAGGAGCTGCTTAGGAGGAAGTTGCTACTGACATTGAACAAATGGCTGAATCCCCGGTGAAAGTAGGAAACCGTTGGGATGAGTTGACAGAGGAGCAACAAAAACATGCTTGCTTCACAGATGGCTCAGCTAAGTAGAAAGAAGGACAGAGAAAGTGGGTGCTTACAATCCTAAGCTAGAACAAGTGTTGGAACAAAGTGGGAATGGCAAAAGCAGTCAATGGGCGGAGCTGAAAGCGGTCCACATGGTGCTAATTGCAGGAGGGTGTAAACAGTGCTCATTTGTATACTGATTCATGGTTAGTAGCTAACGGACTTGCCACGTGGATGCCTACCTGGCAGAAACACAATTGGAAAATACACGACAAAGAGGTTTGGGGTAAAGAGTTGCGGCAGGACATTTGGGAAAAGGTTCAACACATGACAATTACTGAAACCCATGTAGATGCACACACAGACCACACCGATGCAGAAGCGTTACACAACCATAGGGTGGATGACATCGTGAAAGTAATGACTGTGCAGAGGCAGTCGTGTGTGTGGGTTTAGCCAGAAGGGCTCATGAGAGGTGTGGTCATTGGGGCATCCAGGGGAATAGATCTGAAGGTTGATGACATCAAAACAGCCATACAACAATGTGAGTCATGACAACATCAGAGACAGGGCTTAGCTCAGCATGTGCAAGGTCAGATTCACAGGGGGAAAGCACCTGGTCAGATCTAGTAGATGGATTTTGTTGGACCATTGCCTTGGTCACAGGGGGCAGGTACATCTGTTGACACCTATTCAGTTGTGTTAGTCACATTCCCCTGCAAATATGCAGCATGCAACTCTGAAATTTTTGAAAAATTATGTGTTTGTAATAGGCTTTTATGCCTGAACATTAAATAAATCATGAATATATTTTTATATTTCTGTCATTGAAAGTTGTGGGGTTATTTGGAACACACATGGGCTTAGGTGGTACCGAGGTGCTAATTAAGCCCATGCCAGACTTTTGACTTTATTTAGAAAAATGTCTTGTATTAAGAGACATCAAATTCAAGAGGGGAAAACAAACATTTTTAAATGAGAAATTGATCTTTATAGCAGGACTGTCTTTGAAGGGGTTAAATCTCTACAGTGGCATCATTGATAATGATTATCAGGGCACCATTAAAGTGGTGTGTGAAAACATGGGTGCCGTGCCACTAGTGTTACAGGGTGGGGACAAAATCTCCCCTTGTAGTGATAAAATTATGGTGGAAATTGACACACCCAAGCAGGTGTAAGGTCAACCACTAGCTGGACCGGACAGAATTGGAGCCAAAGTCTGGGTCAAACAACAAAATGGAACACCCAGGGCTGGGGAAATTATAGCCCAGGGTGATGACAGCATTGTCACAGTCATGTACCCAGGAGATGGGTGCATGTACCGGTAACCAAGTGTTACCTTAGAGAACACTAACATAGGTGTATGTTGAGTATGATTGTTGTGTGCAGGTCAACATATAAGTGTGAGCCAACTCCAGGACGTGATCGGTGATGGCCATCAAGAACACAGGCTTAAGCTCCCAGGTCCAGCAGCAGCTGGAGAGCTCCAAGTCTCCTCTGATCCCTGAGGTGCAGCAGCTGACAGCTCTGGTCAAGTCCCTGACAACAGCTCCTGGAGGGGTCCAAGGTCCAGCTCCTGAACCCTCTGGGGCGTGGCCACGTGTCTACAACAGAGAGCTTGAGGAGGCCATGTGGTTCAGCCAGTTCCAGATGACAGCTGGGAACACACACGCAGGGCTGCTCCATGGCAGCGACGGAGGCTGGCCGTACTACCCAGCACACTCAGCAGGATCCGCAGGAATACACCGTATAAAGGGGGTGAGGAAGGTTTTGACTAAGCGGAAGCTGAAGCACTGGAGGCGGGGCCTGAGTCACCCAGAATAAATTGTTGGTATGGGGGAAATGGTTAATTAATGAAGTAATTACCATTTCAGCTCTGTTAAAGCTGGAAAGCAAAAATCAGGAACACTCCACACTGATAAGTTCTGTTACATCGCTCCCGCAGAGGGGCTTCAACAGGAAGCAAAGAAAGAAGAACAGAAGCATTGTACAGGTTTTAAAAGCTAGCATCTGCAGGACAATATTCCCATGATGTGTTGGCACCCATTGCGTTCTGGATGCCAACCACCATATCTGGACAGGTGCAAAATGTTGCATCATGGGGACATTATAAGTATGGAATGTTAAAATGGTCAATGCAATTGATGAAATGTTCTATAATGTATGACGATGGATGATTTGGACTGCATGTATATTACAATCTTTACATGCTAATATACAAAAGAATAACATACAGAGTATATTGACACTTCTAATTTTCAGGAATGGAGGACGCAATGGAACATCACTAGTAAGGCGTGGTTACAATTACATGCAAAAAAAAAAAAAGTGTGTAATGATACTGTATGTTATGGAATGTGAACACAGTATATAGTGAATCAAAATCTCCCATGTTCTGCTAGTTATTGCTCACAATGTTTATTGGATCCTAAAAATGAGAGGAGGGTGGTTAGATCCACATAAATAATCAAACTTATGATTTTAATGGATATGACAAAACAGATGGGGGAAGTGTGTGCATGCTGAGATGAGGATATACTAATTAATGCCTGAAAGAGTCAATGCATTGTGTGAGTGGGTGTATGATGTGCGACAACTAACACACAGTTGCAGACAGTGCCATTTTCTTGGTACCTGAAAATGTTAACATTTTGCACTGGGGGAACCGTACGTTTAGGTTAGTGGTTTCCACCCTGGTAGCCCAGGGGAAGGTGCTGAGTGGGGCAAAACTGGTAGAATCCTCAGCTGACATGAATTGGTGGGATAAAAGTCATGACACCACCCGTTCTGCTAGTAATCTGTATATTGATCTGTATCACACTTATGCACTTGCTTTTAACGCTAATCTGCATGCCTTAGGGTGGTGATGATTTCTAATATGGTGACTCGAGGCCAAGGGTGGAATGATGGATAAAATATTTTTGGTGTCCTCAAGTCAGCTGTGTATATGATCTGTTCATATTTACAGGGCTGGTACATTTATACAGAATCCACCAACCTGCTTGATTACTGCAATCTGATATGGGTCAATGCACCTGGGTTGGATTCATGCTATCTCCAGCTGTCAGCGGGCGAGAGGCGGGGTACACCCTGGACAGGTTGCCAGTCCATCACAGTGCATTGCATGCCATGTCTGTAAAAAAATAAAGAGCCAGAGAATACCAGACCGTATGACGGCATCTTTGTTTAATTTATCACAGAGAGATTTAGGAATGGGGTGGCGATGTCATCCATTCATAATAACAGAGACAACTGAGTTTTTGAATTGTGAGCTTTCTCCAGTTCGGTACCAGATTTAAACCTGATCATTGTCCAAAACACTGGCTTCTTGTGGTTGAGGCACTTATTTTATTAACTATCTTTAAGGCTACACCTGGTTTCATCTCTTTATAAACAGGGCCTAATGAAACAAAGGAAATCAGGAGCAAAAAGGTGGATCACCAGCTACTGAAAATAAGTTCTGGAGAGGTTGACACAAATCACGTTTCTGGGCACAAACATATCAGAGGACCTAGCATAACACAAACTATCTGATCAGGGAGGCATAACGCTTCCTCAGGAAGATCATTGTGCCACATCCTCTGTTGTACTTCAATAGGTGCTCAGTTGAGATTGACCAACATTATCCTGGTGTGGTTCGGCAGCAGTTCTGCAAGGCCCCTCAGAGAGGGATCAAAACTGCTGTAAAAATAACAATCACACATCTCCCCACCTGGTCGGGATGACATTTTCTCCTCTCGTTGCCCTTGGAAAAACAAACATCTTTAAGGATTCATCCCACCCTGTGCACCCTCTCTTTGAGCTTCTTCAATCTGGCAGACGATACAAACATACTCCATCAGGCTATTGAAGACTTTTTACCACTGAGCTGAATGCTGCTAGGATGTCACTCAAACATTGATTTACAGGTGACATTTACCATGATATGGACATTTGTCCAGTTTATATATATTTGTCTATGTCAACAAGTCTGCTACAATTACTTCATTCACAGTTATCTTTGTGTTTACGGAAAATGTTGGCACCTGAAAATATTAGCATTGAATTGTATGTATGTGGCAATATTAATTATTTCAGATCTTTTATTTTAAATCAAGTTAGTGCTGTTTACGCTCATGATATAAAATCGTGTTATATGCTTTTACAATGTCAATTTAAAAGAATCTTGAATATCTAATGACCTTAAATGAGGTTCTTAATGGAGATAAGCAATAAATTAAAAATACTCCCACTGGAAAGAAACCTTTTTTGCTTTTGTTATCTGCCTCATAGATGCATTCATGAGCTTTCTTCAGGGCATCCCAAAAAGTATTAAAGGTGGATTAATTAATTAGTTAATTGATTTGAGGAAAATTCAGACCCTTAATATGTATTAGGAAGGCTTAAATACAATTTATAAAGTCTTACATTTAGTTAGAATTGACATGGTTTTAAAGTAAATTTGTCTATCAAAAATGGAAGCACGTAAACTAATAATACTAAAGCAAAAAAAAAATGTTATTTTACTTCGGGCTGCATAGGTTTTTGTATTATGTGACTTTACATACAATTGCTACAGACATGCCGTTGTGATGTGTCCCGCAAACATTTAGAGAAGTGTAGCAATGCGATGCAGAATTAGGCCTACTGGAAATGGAAAAGTGTTGTCTAGAAAAAACAACAAAGGCTGAAGCCTTCGGCTGAAAACAGCCAAGAGGCTTAATGTGTGTTTTCTAAAAAGATTATTGCTCAATGGGCATCGACATGAATTGAGCTAGCGACAGAACTGCCACTGCAATCAATCACAATTTTTTCTTTAAAGCTGCTACTGTACCAAAGTGGAAGTAACTGTTGCACCTCAAACACTTGTGAGCACATAACTCTTCAACGCGGTAGCCTGCACAGCAATGACTTCCTCCATCATCTGCTGCATCTGACCTTAGAGTGGAGCTAGCAGTGTGAGGTGATTTGGTCTTTACACACAGCAGTTACCAACAACCACTTGTTGAACTCTACCCAGGCAATAAAATCAACTTTCACAGGCTTTTTCCTGAGTTGGTCAGTGCACAGTAATTAGTTTAATATATAAATTTTTTGTGTCATTTTAGAATGCCTTAGAAGGTATTCAAATTTAATTTATATGTATATTGTTCTTCACATCTACATATTTAGACTAAACTACTTAACTGTCATCTTTTGGTTGAGCCATATGTAGAATAACAGCTAGAAAAACAGGTGGTGAGATTGAAGGTTTATTTAGAATGACATTGAATCAGGAATGTGCAATAATGATTTATCTTCATCACTGGGATTCAGAGATTGTCTCATCTGGGGGGATGAAAAGAGAGTTATTGTTCTGAATAAAATTTTTAATGATGAAGATAGTATGCTTATGTCTGCGGCTGAGAATATCATTGGGGGAATGACTAGGTTCTAGTGTGGGAAGTGGGTGAGGAGGTGGAACCTGAAGGTCCAGAGAAGATGTCTGTTTAAGTGGTGAGTGAACAGGCAATTCGGGGAAACTGGAGCACTGTGCTGCAGGAGACGACAAGGAGTAAGTCTGTCTCCCACCCGGAGATCAGCAAGCCGTGGTTAGAACCTTAGGGCAAAAGAAGAAAAGAAAGCATTGAGTAAAAGTTAGCAAACATAAGTTGCATAGAAAAACACAAAGTGTAACTCGTAACAGAGGTTGGCTTCAGACTACCAGCAAGGTCAATCATTCAGTGAAGAGTGAAGGTTCTTGAGGTTCAGCTTCTATATGAGCCTGATTAGTAACAGCTAAGCGGACTGTCAGAAAATAGGGTACAGAAGTCATACATCACTGTGCCCCAAGACACAGAAAATATATTGAAACAGTCTAAGGAGAAATATTTGACCTCAGGGTAACTATCGGTACCTTTTTCTATTAGGATCTATTAGCAAAGCTAGATTTATGTAAGTGGACTTTACAGTTTTATTGTTAACATGTTTTTATTTGATTTTAACATTTTTAAATCAAATAATTTTACAAGGATCTTTCTGTGCTTTAAAAACGGTTAACCGATTAAAATATTTTGAGAAGATAAATGTACCTATTCAAGCATAAAGATTTTGATGAATTGCAAAAATTCTTAGTGCAAAAATAACATATTTCTATTGAAAAAAGTTGCTTTTGTGGGCTACTATTGGTAACATTATGGTAAGGTGATGTGTCAGTCATGTAGAGTCAATAATGATTGGCTGTCACTGACACAGGGGTAAAAAATGGTAAATTTGAGTGCACCACCCCACTTACAAGACATTGTATCCCTGAAAGTACACTTCTGCACTTTAACTTTAAAGGGTGCAGGCTGCCAACAGTGGGGAAACTCTCGAGTAAGGATTTTCTGTAGACTAGCAACTTACACAAACAGAAAGCCAAACAAGCACACCTAAAACCTGACAATGACCCCCGCTTTCCAATACCATGAAAACACCATGGAGGTAAAGATCTGGCCTACGGTTCCACAGTAAGTGCCTTCTTTCCAAACATTAAGTTGGATTTCCTATGGAGGCTGATAAGTGTGATCACTGAATACCTGGAGCAGTCTCTCTGTCCGAACAAAGTCAAATAAAGCATCCTTACTTCACAATGTAAACTTTGAATACATTATACCCTGGAAACAGCTGTTGTGATCTTTATCACCAGCCACCCACCCCCCCAACCCTCTGTTTTTCTTTCTCATTTGCATTAAAATGATGCATCAACTTTTGAAATCAGGACAGAGAGTACATTCAAAGCTTATTTACCCAGAGGTCAATGACAAGGGGTCACAAACTTAATTAGTGCTCGCAATTATGTGAGCTAGTCAATGTTCATAACCTGAGAATGAGTCAAAACCTGGGTGAATTTACAAACCCCTTTCTCACACAAACTGGCTCACTATAGCTCACTGCAGTAATCAAACAAAGTTGCAATATTTTATATTAATAACTGCACCTTTAAAATTCCAATGACAGCTCTAATGTGGGAAACATCAGTTGTCCTCATAAATCAGAGTCATCCATGCAGAGATCTTAATGTTCCAACAAGCCCAAGTTTATGCTTCTAGATCTGGCTGTCACTTCTGCTTATGTGCCTGCATGCTGTGATGCCAGATGATCGTCACCCATCAGCTCCCCTTCAGTCTCACCCACCTTGTGCTTGCTCACTAATGCTTTTCTACTCACTGAGCATTCTTTGGACACATTGAAAAACTAGATGTGTTACACACCTTAAAGCTGGTAGAATATTTAATTAGCTGTTTCTCCATCGTACATCAGAAATCTGATTGTTCCATATGTTCCTAACAGAGCACTTCGTTCTCAGAATGCAGGTCTACTGGTAGTTCCTAGAAATTTAAAAAGTAGAATAGGAGGCAGATCTTTTAGTTATCAGACTCCTCTCCTGTGGAACCAGCTCCAAGTTTTAGTTCTGTTTTTAAGACTATGCTTAAAACCTTCCTTTTTGATAAAGCTTATAGTTACTTATATAGACACTAGACCTTATAATCCCTCTCCGATTTCTATCAGTAATGTATTAATTTACCAGAATAAAATGATTAGAGAACTGAACAAAGGTTGAATCATGAATAAGGACAGAAGAAGATTTACACCAGGTTTTAAGGGTAGAAAGTGATGGACAAAGATAATGCCAGAGTCTTCGGAAGAGCGGGACTTTATCTACTCCAGTTATATCACTTACCAATAATATTATCTCTCTAATACATAGATTCTGGAGAGGGCGGAGTCCTATGCAGACCTGCCAACCTTGAAGAAATTTTATGAGTACACCCCCCCCACCCCCCTTATCCTATATGCTCCACCATTGACCGCCTAATAGTAAGAACCCTGTGAGATAGCTACAGGGTAAAGTAAGGAAACTTCCATATAAAACACATTTCTGAAGCCTATTTTCTATTCTTAAACGCCATTGCCCACGCCTGAATTCAGGCACAGTGCCTGAATTGACACTTTAAGCCCTGTACCTAACACCATAATTCATTACATATATACATAATATACTCATAATATACAGCCAAACCCGACGGACCGGCCAGTTCCGTCAGGTTTGGCTGTTCTTTTTTTCGTTTTAAAACAAGTCGAAAATACGAGATAACAGCTCGGTATTATGTTTTTGTTTCCTCCAACCGAAGCGAAAAACGAAATACCGAGCTGTTATCTTGTTTTTTCGACTTTGTTTAAACTGCCTAAACGTACACGGACCACGGTCCGGTCCCAACCCCTGTGGCCTGTTTTTCCATTTTTTATATTTTATCCGAGTCTAAAATTGAAATATGAAAAACCAGGCAATATTTCTTTTTGTTGTGTTAGATTAAAAAACGGGAAAAAAAAAACAATATGTCACTTTTTCATTTTCGACAATTGAAAACAGGGCTTTCCACATAGACACAGACTAGCCAGCAATAATTAAACACATTCAAATTCAAACACAAATAAACACATTCATGTGTATTTATTAAACACCAGAATATGTATACAAATAAAATAAAAATACTCTTAAGTAAAAGACGTTTCCAACATAAATAATAAACTTAATGGTTTCTTATCTCCATTCTGCTCTTTAATCAACTTCACTGTTTTCACTATCTTCCCATTCAGGATCAGAGTCCTTGCCCAACTCAAAATATTGCAGCAGCAACAACAATATAACACTTGTAGGTGTACATTAAAATGCAACCATTAAAATAAAAAAAATCCGAAAATTTTTTGATTTGAACAATGAATGTCGCTTTTAGGGTGAATACAGAATCTTAATACTACTCTAAAGCACTTAAACTGACCACCTTTCTTCTTTAAGAAGCCTTCCAGAGTCTGCTGATTGGATTTTCTTTTTGGTGGCATCTTTCTGACACCTCTGGGCAGGAAGAAACTATGAACAGGAGAAGATTACTTATTATTATTATTATTATTATTATTATTATTATTATTATTATTATTATTATTATTATTATTACAACTACTACTATTATGTGACTGGGAGCACTGCTCTGGCGGCTGCAGGCCATTCAGTGACCGGATCAATAAAGTATCTTTGAATTAAATAATAGGCAGGCTATATTATTTTCTCAGACATTTGCTCAAATATAATATTACTTTACTACTACTATTATCACTAAATTATTATCATCATTATACAACATATAAAGTAGGAATAAAAACTAATTTGCACAGCTAAAAATAAAAAACAGGCAATACTAGCTGGCATAGTATGGCATCAACAGGCTTTCTGTGGTTGTAAATATCTTATTTTCAGTTCATGACACGTTCACAGTGCAGTGGTGGCTACACAAATAAACAGCAAATAATTCTCCCTTATAAACAAACGAAAATACACTCTTACGAATCCGTTTGTTTTCACTAATTGAACGCTTGAAGGGAGGACTGAATTACCAAAATGACGCTCTGCTTTTCGTCTATGACAGCTCCGATAGCCTGGTTTAACAACAACGCCGCCGTGGACTTTATAGCCTTTGCGCATCGTCCATTTAGCTAGACCTGAGTCAAGAGCCCCATGATAACACTGGGTACAACTTAAGCGGGCGGAAGGATATTAGTTCAGTGCAACTGGCCAAAAGTATATTAAAGGACCGGGCGGAGCAGCGGAGTTTGAAAGCGGAGAATAGAGCCGTGTCACAGCGGGACTCATGCTGAAGTATGAAAGGGAAAATACGATGGGGATTCTAATGTCGTGCACAGCATTGCGCCGAATTATATCATAGTTATAAATTTGTAGCCGGCTGGACTTCATTGAGTAGTCAGCTATATAGCCAGCAGCCGGCGCTTGTGGAAAGCCCTGTGAAAATGGAAACAACGAATGATATTTGGATTTAGCTAGCTAGACACTATGAACCATTTTTTCCTTATCCTTTTATTTTTAATATTATGTTTCAGGGGGTTGGGGCGTGTTTGTGTGTGGTACTGAGTTCGTTACCTGTTGCTCCTTGGTGACTGATGTCCATGTCGGTCTTACACACTGTGCAGAAAGCATGATTGGGCAGTCTCGACCTCTGGAGACAAGGCCATCTCTCCCGATAGCCTTCGAGAAACTGCTGTGGTTTCCGATGCTTTTTATGTGACGGTTCAGCCATAGCACGCAGCTGGCAAGTTTTCGGGCCAGCCTGGCTTGCTTGCTTTAGGGGCTGAATTGAATTGAACGCGCGAAGCATTTGGATACGACGGGCAGGCGGGTGGAGGGTTAAAATGCAGCACTCTGATTGGCCAAAAGCTTTTCACTCAACTTACACGCTGTGGCTCAGTCAGTGGCAGAATCAACGTTATGGATTTCATTGAAAGTTTAGAAACTGAACCCGGCGAAATGCAACGTGCAACAAAATGCGTACAAAGAGAGCAGCGAACCGTACAAGCGTACTTAAGGATCAAAATTTGTGCTGAGTACGCAAAATGCGTACATCTTGGCAGGTCTGCCTATGAGCAAGGACAGATGCATAAGCACTACAATACTTACCCACTTACCTCCTTCTTCCCTCCAGCCCGATCCGGCGAGGGGAGGATGAAGACCGGTCCGGCAGCCCTCCTCAACTCCATCTCCCTCACACCGTACATTGCTAATACACTTAAGAATTAGGAAAAAAAAGTATCCTTTTTCAGACTCAACTGACCCTAACACACCTTCTACTTTTCTTTTCTACTACTCTCCAGATATATTTTTCCTAATGTTAATGCAATTGTTAACCGAGTTTTCTCTCAGTGTTTTTCTCCCCATAGAAGCTCTACCAGGTCTGGTACCCTGCTCAGCTATAATGCCCCCTGCTGGATGGGAAGCGTTGGTCCAGATGATGCTCAAAGTCACCGAGCATCCTCCATGCTGTCTCTTCTCTGTCTTCTCAGACCCCCAGGGTTCTGCCAGAGGTTTCTTCCTGTTAAAGGGGAGTTTTTCCTCTCCACTGTCGCTACATGCTTGCTCAGTATGAGGGTTTGCTGAGGAATTGCTGTGGTTGGAGTCTGCATGATCCGGGCACAACCTCACGCCGATGACTCAACGCAATCTGCTAGGATTACTTACATAGAAAACATATAACTGATTGGAACGTTTGTATAATTGTATTCAGATGACTTTTGTTGTAAAGTGCCTTGAGATGACATTTGTTGTGAACTGGCGCTATATAAATAAAAGTGAATTGAATTGAATTCTTACATTACCATTTATGCAACTATTTTATAAGAAAATATATAAAACTTTTATATGATACTGTTGGATAATGTTAGCAAGTGTGGTGTAATTCTGCATAAGGTTTAAACTTTTATTATTCAGAAGGTAAAAGACTGTTAATATAGTTTGCATGGTTGTAAAAAATGGGTCTGACACTATTGTTTATGCAGGTAAGCTTTTAAGTCGTAAAACTTTTGGCTAAAAGTTATTGCAAGCTGTAAAAGCAGGATGTTTAGATAAGAAACTGGGAGAAAAGTTTTTAGAGAAGCAGATAGCCATTTAACCATAAATCTTTATAATGAACCTTTGACCCAGAACAGAGACGACTGATCTTCTGACTCCAGGATTCTCTGACAGCAAATAAGAGCGAAGACACTGTATGAAAATGTTCTGATTGGAGAGATTATAAACGCCCAGAGGCCCGGTTGTCTATAAAGCTGTGAAATGAAGATCAGTTAATTGTTCAGATTTCTTTAAATCTGGACCACAGAGGAACTGACGGGGGCAAAATTCCTCTGTAAAACTGCAATTTGTTAATCTGTTCAAAATAAATGTTAAACTGTAAATTGGCTCCATTTTGTCTCTGCTTGAACATACATTGAATTACTTATGATAATTATTTAATTCAACAACATGGTGACCTCGACGTGTGCAGGGTTTGGACCAAAATCCAGTTATTTTTTTTAAGTTAATAAACGGACATGTATTTGCTCTATTGACAATTTGCGCAGAGTTGCGTAGTTTTTTAATTCTATTGATTGGTTAATCTAACATTGGGTAATGTTGTCATGCAAGTTAAATATGTTTTTTGTTTTGAGCAGATTCACTATTGCATGCCCGGAGTGTTGGAGCTGTCTGTCTGTTTTCCTGTTTCTGGCAGGATTTAGTCCTTCTTTTCGCTCCGTAGAGGAACACCGGTGCATGCTGGGAGATGGAGTTTTTTACTCTGCGTGCCCGGTGCAGGCTACTCCTTTCTCCGGGGAGGACGGAGAGGACAGTGGAGCGGACGGACCGATATCTTCAACGACTCAAATCGGAGCCACAAGTGCGGATCGGAACTCGACGGGTTGGCCACCCTGCCCAGAATAGGACGCTATTTGGGAGCTTCCAGGCTGGAAAACGGGAAAAGATTACAGAAGGGCCTGGGTCGCCCTCTGTTAAGTCTATCGAATTACCTGGGAGAGTGGCTGCGTTACTTCCAGACGCGTGGCTGAGCACCACGAACGGGAATTGTGAAAATGGTCCGGCATTGGCATTTTTGGTGTGGTCCGATTAAGGTTAGTGTTGTTGGTGTTAGTTTTTAATAATGTTATAAAAGTACTGTGTTGGTGTTTTGATGTGACGAGCTGCGCATGTCTGTATATGTGTGTGTGAGATGTTTTTTACGCAGGCGCTTTGCGAGAAGTGCTGGTGATGTTGCGTTTTGGGTTAAAATGTTATAGTATACTGTATACTGTATATATATATATATATATATATATATATATATATATAGTCTCTGGTTACATCATGGTTGCAGCTGATAACGATGAAGCTAACATCTTATTATTGGTTGTTTAGGTTTAGAGTAATGTATTAATTTGACCAGGATATTTCTTCTGAGGGATGTAATATAACAGTTTTGGTTTGACCCTTCCAGAATAATGGCTTGAATCTATAAAGCTCTGTGGAGGGAGCTAAAGATTGGACCGCAAACCACAAGGATTTGGGGCTCATTGCAATAGATAAATGCTCAAGAATACAAGTAGAGAAATGCAAAAACCCTTTTTGAAAATTCAGCAGTAAGTTTAATTTGTATGATGCCACCAATAAAGGCTTCACTTATTGAAATATATAAACTATCTTTTCATGCTATTTTTTTTCTCAAAATATAGATAGTATCAGAAATATCTAAATAGATTTGGGGGTTTTTCCCAAAATTTTTTTACCTCTTGTGTTTTTCATTTTTGCCTTTTGGAGGATGTCTGTACCATTTACAATTATATTATATTTTCAAATCTAAATATTCCCGTAGGTATGAATAATTTTGGTAGCAATTCAATCTAAAACAGTGGATATGTAAAAAATACCAACTCGCTTCAATTAAGAAGCTCTCCAACACTGCCATTGTTTAACCATGCATCATCTTGGTGAATTAAGCTTTACCGTTCAGCCAAGCCTCAGAAACACTTTTATCTGTTCTGAATTTAAGTCTTTGTTCTGTCACTCAAGACAATTGATCATGAAATAGTATTCACTACATGAAGCCTTCAGACTTTCAAAGTCTGTTCTGAACAACTATTTGGAGATGATCAATCACTATGTTATCTCTTTACCAATTTACAACTGTAACAAAATTTTTACCTTTAAAATAATGAGCTTGGCTGTCTCCAATCATTCCAGGCCGCAGCTACAAGGCTTTTAATTAGCTAAACACATGTTATTCATTATACTAGCTGCTCCTACATTTTAAAATACATTTGAAAAAAATCATTGATTTTACTTCTTACAATTCAGACATTTTTGTATCTCATCTCTAAATCTGTGTTCCTTTGAGTTTTAGTGATTTTTTTAAAATCAAGCAAATACTACTTTTAAATAGTTATGAGGTTTATCTTATCATTATAAAAAAAATTAGACGAGACCTTAGCTATCCAGATAGCTGTGCAGGGACAACTACTTCTCTGATATTATTCTGCTGATGACCCTGATTATTTTATTGACACACACCTGAACACTCCTTATTATCATTAAATCAATTTCTTTGATATGCAGTGTTTGCTGCTACCAAGCTGCTTATTATTATACTATTCACAAATAAGGGCCTTCGTTTCTGTACTTAGCTTATCTTATCTTTTCTTGGTTCGAAAAACCTTAAGGGCCAGATGTGTCTTTTCTTCTTTTAATTTTTCATGTATTGAAACTTAGATTTTTGATAAAAATTACTTAAATTTTTACCACAAGGGAAAAAGTAAATGCAAGCAGCAAAAAGTTATTTTTCTTATTTTCTTTTTTTCAGCACTTTTCATAAAATGCGGACCGTACTATACAGGTGAAAATGTATATGATGTTCATTTATTTCAGTAAACTAAACTTTCAGCAATTAAATTTGAAATTAATATATAATATAGATTACTTAAAAGCAAAGTGAGATATTTTAAGCCTTTATTTGTTATAAATATTATGGTCATGGCTTACAGCTTATGAAAGCCCCAAATTCAAAAACGGAAACAGACATTCAGGATGGTTCCAGTCAGAAAAACCACTAATAATGGAGTTAACATGTAAACTTAGGTTAAGGAGCAGGACCACGCATCAACTCTCATCGTATGCAGTAATCAACTCAATCCACTTGGCTTTCCAGATCTTTTGCACTTCACTAATCAATCAGTGATCTACAGTATATAAGCCAGGCTCGCCTCACGTTCAACATCTGTCACGTTCGTTTCACACGCGTTTGCCAGACTCTCGCACCTTTCATGCTTGCTTATGTTCACGTTAATCCTCTTATCTGTGCTAATCGCTCATCTCATCAATGAATATTCTAAACCTCTCCCTCCAACCATCCGAGTCGGACAGGGACCCGTCAGGTGTCCCGATGTGTCCGGGGCTCCTCCCTCGTCTCCTTCGCGCCTTCGCTGGGACGCTTCGGGGATTCCCCTTGAGCCCAGCGCCCTCTTGCTGCCGCCGACGGCCGCCCTGATATGTTTGGGTAAACCGCGGCGCGGCTTCAGCGAGCGCTCCGAGAAAGGGGCATCCCCTTCAGCCGCTTGGCTAATAAATCCTGCCTTTTTCAGCTTATTTTTCCCTCTCCTCCTCAGCCCTCCGTCTCCCACCGAATGCTTGCTGGTTCCATTGGGGTCCCCTCTGTTTCCGGGGGCGGATCCTTCACGAAAGTTTCCCAGCTTCCTTCCTCAGGTCCACCGCCCACAGCACCCTCTGCTGGGAGCCAAGCACCATGTCCACCTGCATCTGCTCCCTCTTTTTCAGATTTTGCAACTTATATGGCCAGTTCTTCACATCCTTGTCTAGGCAGAGCATACCTCCCTCAAGATCTCATTTCTCCATTCTTTCGTTTACACTTTCCTCAAGCTCTGTCCCCCCCTTCCATTTCTGCTTCCCCCTCTTTTTCCTTTGCTGCACCAACCACTTCAGCTGCCCAGCAGGTAGTCAACCTTTTACTGGATGTCTCCTCATCTTCCCCATTCCAACACCACCTTTCTCCCCCAATTCCTCCCCAATTCCTCCCTCATTTAACCCTGGTTCTAATAACAATTCTTTGTCCACAGCCCACTGTAATAATCTGCGGTCTGAGCTTTCCAAACCCAAAACAGGCGATTCTCTCTTCCTCAGGGAGGTCAAGGAGTGATTCGTAATTTGTCCTTTCGGCCGACCTCCTTTTGTTGTCTTTAGGGTCAGCCCCTTAGGCGCAGCTACCTATAAGTATTCTGGCAAAAAGAGGTTGATTATTGAACTGTCGGCTCCTCATGGATCCTCCGTCCCCAGCATTAACATCTGGATCCCCTTCCCTGACTTCTCAATGCAGTATGCCACAGTTGACCATGCCATCGGTCTTGTACATCTGGCCAGAATGCTTGGATCAGACATAACTAGTGCTTTTAAGGTTCTCCCTCGTCATCCAGACTTTTGGTGATTCTTCGGCGTCTGTTGGAAGGAAGCTTACTACTTCACAATTAGGCTCACCTTTGAATGCAGAAGTAGCCCCATAATTGATTTTAATAAACACCTACCGCCCACCTTACATCCTTCACCCCCTTGTTCACTTTTTAATCATCACCCCAGCTTCATTACCGCCTCTAATGGGGCTCCGTGCCCTTACTGAGGCTTTCTCCGACATTGGCGTTCCTCTTTTAGAGGAGAACACGGTGGGTCCCCTTGCCTCCCTGGAATTCTTGGGTATCACCCTCGATTCAACCTCCTTTCAGGCTTCGCTGCCAATTGAAAAGGTCCATTGGTTCATCATCGTCAAGCCATGTCGTATGTATTTGCAGCTTTGGCACGATTTTCTGTCTACTTGGGACAATATTTGTTTCGTTTACAATGATTTCGTCCCCCCTCCAGATGATATCCACCTTTACAGTGATGCCGCACCTTCCATTGGCTTCGACGGTTATTATGGTGGGAGTTGGTTCGAGTTCGACTCCATTCAGCTTCTCTCCGCCTCGCCTTCCTCAGCTCTCTATGAGCTCTACTCCATAGTTATTGCTGCCCTTCTTTGGGGTCACAAATGATCTCAAAAATTCTCATCCTCTCTCATAACTCTGCTTTAGTAGAAATTATAAACAAAAGTCGATCCAGTTCTCCTGTCTTCATGCAGTTCATCCGCAGACTCACTTTCATTTCATCCCAGTTTCCGCTCACATCTCACATTCTAGGTCACAAAAACATTACAGCTGACTCTCTCTCTCGTTTTTCTTTTCAGTAATTCAGATCCTTGGCTCCTGCAGCTGATAGCAATCCAACTCCGGTCCCACTATTTTCAGCCACCATCCACAACTGACTCCACAACTTCTACAGCTCTCCATCACATCCCAGAATTCAATTATCAACAGTCTCACTCCTGGTACTCTCTCAGCTTACCTAACAGGCTGGAATGCCTTCAAGGCTTTTCACATATCATATGATTTATCTTTTCCCTCATTCAATCCCATGTCTATCTGCCAGTTTGTCACCCACTCTCACTCCGTTCAAAAAATCTGTACAGCCACCATCCAAAACTAATCTTTCTGTTATCAGTTTCTTTATTAAGTTAGCAACCGGTAGTCCCTGTCCAGCCACACAACTATCATAGCCACATAAGTATGTTACTGACTGGTCTGAGAAAGCAAGGACCATCCGCAGTTATTCAATGTTTACCTCTTACATCTGACCTCCTTATGCTGCATTCAGACCAAGCCCATGCGTCAGCATCAGTTACGGCAAGATTACATGTAAAGTCTATGGTGGTCAGAGGTCCGTCAAGGGCTCTGCGTTGCGTTGAGTACGTTGGCTCCGTCAACGACGCTTGCGTTTCATACGGCAACGTACCAACGCATGCGTCACAGAAGTTCAGCAAGCGGAACTTTTGACGGATCCAACGGAGTTCACGCAGTGCGGCAACCAATCAGGGCATCTCACTGTAGTTATGTCACTATACACGTATCTTGAATGAAGCGCGGGTCCAGTGAAAACCTTTTCAACAAACGCAGATTTAAAAAATCAGAAATAACACTTACCGAAGTCAGATGGACAGGCGCTCCTAAGGAGGAACAGAAAACCTGCAGTTGGTGCCCTGGTGGGAGATTTAAGCTTCGATGCGGCTGAGGAGGTCGTAAAATTAGGCGCGGGACAGACGGAAGTAGCACTAAAAGCGAACCTCATCCATACGCAGCTCCTGGAGCAAATGGTTAAACTCCCCAAACTCGTAACACATCTGAATAGTGGCCGCTGATGAATCCGATGTCAATGTTTTCTAGCTTTATCTAGCAAATAAAGCCAAGCCACTCTCTTGTTACAATCCACCATAGTGCAGAACGTACGACAACAGAGGAAGCCCCACCCATGCGTTTTTTTTTCCTCAGAAGCAGGCTATGGAAGCCAAAAAGTACATACGTCAAACTTCATCCGTTGGATGCGCTGCTCGACGTATCCAACGGATGCGGTCTGAATGCAGCTTTAGTCACACTTCGGTCTCGCTATTTATCTCCAATTATTGACTCAACGTTAGTCTTTCTGCTTGCATATTTTGGTTTTCTGCGTTGCTCAGTGTTCGCCCTGACTACATCTAGATTCGATCATTCCATTCATCCCTGTGTCTCTGATATCACCATTCATCAGCAGGACACTCTTATCTACACTCTTCACAGAACCGAAACCGACCAGCTTGGTACATCCTGATTTATCTACCTTTTCCACCTCAAGCATTTGTTCCCGACTAACCAGTAACACTTCGCCATCCGACCCACTTTACATCACAGAATCTGGCAACCTTGCAACAAGGTTTTGGTTTACTGGTCATTTTCATCAAGTTCTGATTCCGTCAGCTATCTCCCCGGAACATTATTCAGTCCACTCCTTTCACATAGGAGCTTCCACCTCGGGCACCCGGTCAGGGATTTCAGACAACCTCATTCCGATTTTAGGTCTTTGGTCTTCACCCACTTACCGATCATATATTCATAATAACTTGCCTGACCTGACCTGCGCGGCGCTCACTCGCTCCTCTGTTAATGTCTAAGACCATCTTTGGGAGTCCTGAGCAGGCACAGGAAAGCCGAACTCCTGAAGACTGCACCCCACACTGAATCATTCTATAAACATTTAATCACAATCTATGATGTTTGGTCCTTGCTAGTGAAATGGAGTTAACATGTTAACTTAGGTTCAGGAGCAGGACCACCTTTCAACTCTCATTGTATGCAATAATCAAAACTAACTCAATCCACCTGGCTTTCCAGATCTCTCGCACTTCACTAATCAATCAGTGATCTATATAAGCCAGTCTTGCCTCACGTTCAACGTCTGTCATGTTCGTTTCACACCCCTCCCTACCTGACCCAACCCATGGTCTAACCTTGATCTACTCTATACCCTTAAGTTCCGTCCCCTCGAAACCACATTTTTTCAACCCTTCAAACCCTCATCCCTTCGACCTTCATCCCTTCCAAACTTCCCTCATAACCTTGACCCTTCGACGCTCATCCCTTCGACCCTTCCCTCATCCCTTTGACGCTCATCCCTTCGCCCCTTCCCTCATCCTTCCATCCTCATCCTCTACCTCTTGTTTAGCTTACTCACAGACCTAGCCTTTTCCAAAATCTCTTTTTTTCAGGTTTGTCTGGGGGTCCTGAGCAGGCACAGAAATGATGAACTCCTGAAGACTGCACCCCTACACTGAGATATCCTGACCTCCATAAGCTAATCTCCCCAGACTTCCGTTCTCGCCATTTATTCAATAAACCTTTAATCACAATCTATGATTTGGCTAGTGAAAACTTGTTTTATTGGCTTTGAGATCATTCGAGATGACAGCATAGCAGATGGATCTCAGCTTGCCCAATAATGAAAAGCAGCAGCTCCACCAATGACAATAACAGCGCAGGTATGTTCGTTCTGTGTCCCACACTGGATAAACTCAGTCTGAGCTGTCGCTGCTACAGCTACCCTCGGGTTATATTGTGTAGCTTTTATCTGCTAAATTATCCATGTCTTCCATCCATCCATCAAGTCTTCCTTTTCCTGACTCTCCTCCTTCTTAGATTTGACAAAGAACAGAGTTTTAATTAAAAAGTATTTTTTCTCATTTTTCTCTCTTTTGGTTATAGAAACTGCATTTTTATCACTGCTCATTCTTGATTCTCTTAGGACTATGTCCCACATTCTGGTGACGGTCCATTGACACGACTCAGTGGGGTAGGGGTGGGGTACGCTACCATGGTTTCCACAAATGGCTATGTAGGAACTATGCACGTCTGTTAAGGTAAAATAAAATAGTGTGGATCTTAGTGGTTATCTCTGCCCACACCAATCTCTGACTGAACAATTTTCTTTCTTCCTTAAACAGCTCACATGACCGCCCCACTGCTTGTGGGCCCCCCTTGGCCTAATTCAGCCTTGCTAATAGGTCAGCGATTTTAATACACAAAGTTACAAAAAATGGTTAAAAAGACATCAGTGTCTTAAATTTATGAGTTTCAATTCTGTTATCTTTTAAGGGGACATGAACAGGATAAATATTTGGTGTTCTTCCTTCAAGGTCATCTCAAAGCTGCACTCAGCCTATGGCACTGCTGTCCAGCCTTTCTCTTGAAGCACACAACATTTTCTACATTCTCACATGGCCAGCTACGTGAGGCAGAGTTCAACCATGCACTCCCTCCTACACAAATTGTCTATGTTGCAAGTATTCATTATCAAAGGCCATTTTTCGATCTTTGGAGGCAAAATTTTACTTGGCTATAAAAGCTGCTGGGAATGTGGGTGCAACCATTCTTTATACAACCAATTTCTCCATACTATTCCATTTGACAAAGAGAGGAAAGCTGCAATTGGAGAAACATCTGTTGTTTATAATTTTCATAGAGACAGACAAATTCTGATATTAGTTTTTACTAATGTTCCACTGAGACAAGTTCACATTTAAAGGAATAATTTGGCTTTTGTTGGCTTTTCACATGACCAGAGTGGTGGTCATTTCCAAAGCATTCATAAAAACTAACTAGACTTTCATGAATGAAGGGCTTCATGTAATCACAATTTCAAAAACGTTCACCGCTTTTGCTTTTTGTTACTTTTTTTTATTGTTTTTACATCAAGCTCTAGCTTTATCTACCCAAAAACCTGTTAAGTCTACCACCTGTAACAGTTCATGCGAAATATTATACTATTCAATGTTTTGATATTAGTTTAAATGAATGCTATTTTACAATTTTTTTACACTTATATTGCCTTAACATTTTTACACAAAATACAATGGAGTGCAAAGCTATGATGCAAAAAAACATGCAAATTGAGTATTTAATCAATCAGTGTTTGTGATAACTGCCATTTTCTTTTTAGGTTTAGTTTCTGTTTCGTTCTGTTTTTTTGTTTTGTTTTTTTTTCTCTTCTTTTTCTTTCTTCTACTGTGGGTTCAATTTCCTGACGTCATGGACACTAAACCGAGACAAGAAGGGAGAAAGGAAGAAGGTGAAGAAAAGAAACCGGACCAGCAGAGGCGCGAACCGACGACACAATACAGGGAGGCAAACAAAGAACACAAGAAAACATCCCAGTCCTCCACCTCTGCCGGACGGCAGAGAAACAGTAATACAAAACAAAAACAACAAACTGTACAGAACCAAACCAATAGTTCGGATCTAGTAGAATAAACTAAGAATTACACATTCACTACACACAAGCATGGATTAATGAACATAATACAAATGTATCTGGTAAGCTCCTGTGAACAACTAACTAATGATGATAACCTCAGCTTAAGATATGTCCGTCCACACCAATGTCCCCACACCTATGTGTGTGCGAGCATGCAGGTCTAAATAAGGTTTCCCCATGCAAGTGATTGATAGCTGGTGTAAGGAACCGTCAATCCGTCCTACAGGAATCGACACAGACATGGAGGAGGCAAGAGATGTATGCATCCAGGGTCCCACAGAGTACAGAGGCCACAAGCGGATCAGCGCAGGGTCGATCACCCACCAAGAGAGGAACAGATGGAAGCCCCAGGGGAACACCCACCAGCCGTAATGCTGGGGCCCGAGAGATCGCAGTGACGAGCCCACGGGCTCCGCCGGAAACCGGCTACGCCAGGGCGGGCCCGGATCACGACCCGGAGGCCACGGGGACCAGGGGCACCCCGACCCCAGCGGGGCCCCAACCAGGGACCAGACGACAAGGGCCCCCCGCCGCCGCCGTAGGCAAGGGGGATCCGCAGCCAACCGACGGACAACACACGCCGCCGCCACCCCGGACCAATACCCACCGCCAACAACCCGGCCCGCCCCCACACACCCACATGCCAGGGAGCCACAGCAAGAGCCACAGCGGATGTATGCCCTCCCCAGGCCACGCCCAGCCAGCACCTGGACATCCAGATCTTCCCGCTCCTGGGTCCAGATCCCGCCCCACGCAGGGCGCCAAGATCAGGGGCCCAGCCAATGCCGGACAGCCCCCCCCAGATGAACCGACCAGTCAGCAGAAGTCCTGGAACCGGCAGGAGGCCTGGGCGCCAGGCACGGTCCCCACCGATCCACCGGACGGCACCAACCTACTCTACAACCCCGGCACCCCCATAAGAGGTGCCCCAGTCAATCCAAGGAGGACGTCGGCCCGAAACAGCGGCCGCCCGACACACCGGACCACCCAGGACCCGCCAGACATGCACCAGGACCGAGCCGGGCCGCAACCGGGACCCCCGGCCCCAGGCATCGAGAGCCATCATCAACCAGCGGGCAGGAGCATCCATCACCGACGGGGAGTAACTGAGGGGAAGAAGACGCATCAGGCCAGAGGGAAGCCAAACACCCAACCTGACAGGTAGACATAGACAGACAGAGACACTCATACGTACCCTCCCTCTCATGCGTACACATTCTTACAAATACAGGACATACGAAAAAAGGACGCTATACACTCATTCATACCCCCCATACGTACACTATACTCCATACTCCCAGGCCCAGGGACAGACGCCCCAATAGAGCAAACTGCCCCTGCACCCGGGAGACAGACCCCTTTGCCCACAAGGATGGGGACAAGCAGACCGCCAAGGCCCCCACACCGGCAAGAGCAGCCCACCAGCCCAGGACCCCGACCAGACGGCCTGATGTTCTACCCGGGCTTTCGTTCTGTTTCAAAATGGCATAAATACTCTTCAGAACTGAGCTCAATCAGAACTGTGTCCCCAAGCTGAGATCATTCAGATGGCTAAGTACTGTAGATAATGCTTAAAACCTGTTCACAAAACCCCACTTCAAGAAAACCTCAAACTATCCCTTTTAATACAGCACCGAACCCCTGTGCTGAGGGACCCAGCTGCAGAGATGGGAAATCTGCAGCTGTCTTACAATGCTCATCAAATGTTGCTTACGCAGCAGCCAGACATCAGTAAATCAATGATCCTTCAACTGTTAATCAATCACAGCTCACTGTAATTCTCATAAGGCCACTGTAGCTTCATTACAGTTCTACAATTAACTCTGCCAGGAGAGTGATCGGTGCGATGACTCCTGCGATTAATGGGACCATAAAATGAGAAGGGGACCAGTGAATTCAAATATAGATGTAAATTAATTACAGTATGAGTTTACAGTGGTTTATAGGTTCCGGTTTTGTTGACATCTAATGTGAAGTTTATTTAAAACATGAAGGCTGCTATTAAAAGACTGGGATCTATTTAATTACCTGCTTGTGTAAATTCTCTTATAACAATATTGTTAATAAGGGCATGATGTTGAATTTAAGGCTGTTTTAATCAAGAGGCAAATTTTTGCCTTGAAATCAATAAAACCGATCAGCAAAAACAAGCCTATTGACCTTAGATTTGAGCCTTTAAATTTCGGAAAAATTCCTAGACTCATACAAATTGATATTGACACTTTTTTTGCTGGTTATTAAAAGATTAGATCATTTGAAAAGTTAACTATATCATAGGCGAGTTGCAATTTCAGTTGGTTGATATTAGGGATGCAACAATACCACTTTTTTCAGACAAATATGATACAGATACTTAGATATGAGTAATTGCTGATACCAAGTACCAATGTTGATATTTCTACTTACTACACAAATGAAAAATACAATGAATCTCTGGTTTTTACAACAAATGATGGTGAATTATATGAAAAAGAAAACAAATATGAATCAACGCAAAACTAAAATTTTAAATGTAAAATATACATTTACTGTGAAATTAAATAGTAAATGGCCTGTACTTGTATAGCACTTTATTTAGTCCCTACGGACCCCAAAGCGCTTCAAACTACATTCAGTCATTCACCCATTCTCACACACATTGACACACTGATGATGGCAAGCTAAGTTGTATATCCTCCTCTCTTTCCTTTCTGGTTTCTTTAATTTGTTCCCCATCATCACCTCAGTTTTCTATGGTTGTTGTAGCTCTCCAGACCGGTCCCCCCACTTCCCCCCTCCTACCCAAATATTACTGCAAGTCCATGTCTGGCTGAATCTGGCTCCTAATTTATAGTGGGGCAAAAAAAGTATTTAGCAGCCACTGATTATGCAATCTGCCCCTTAAAAAGATGAGAATGGTCTGTAACTTTCATCATTCTTACAATTCAACTGTGAGGAGACAGATTATAAACAAAAATCCAGGAAGTCACATTGTATGGGTTTTAAAGAATGTATTTGTGTAATGGTGCAGAAAAGAAGAATTTAGCCACTAACACCAAGCAAAATTATGTCCCTCACAAACCTGTGATTTCCTCTGTATGAAGCTTTTCTATCCTTCACCTGTTACCTATATTAATAGCATCTGTTTGAAAGTTCTCTAAATAAAAAACACCTACCGAAACCTTCAAATATTTAGACTCCAACTTCCACCATGACCGAGTCCAGAGAGCTGTGCAAGAATACCAGGGGCAAGATCTCACCTCATGTGCTAAGGTAAGGCAATTTTATTTGTATAGCACAGTTTCAACACAAGGCAAGTCAAGGTGCTTTACATGATTTGGTGGCAAAGAACCCAAATATATCAGAAAAGTTTGAAAATTAAAAACAGAGAAACAATAAAATATATTATTATTTAATATTTGATTAAAACAACAATATAGGAAAAACATTGAAAAACAAACAAAAATGTATGTGAGAAAATGTATGGAAAATTATGAAAATTAAGAACTGACGAAACACAAGGATCAATTAAAACATTTAGCAATAACAGTAATTAAAAGATAACATTAGTAATTTGAGCATAAAAGAAAATAATATGTCATTTGGAAAAAAAAAAGCATAAAAACAAGATTAATCAAAAATCTATATTCAAATATCACTCAAAATAATATATATACTGTAGAGTTTTAATCTTTGATTTGAAATAATCTAATAATTTAGCAGCTTTACAGTGATCAGGAAGGTTGTTCCAGATTTGTGGGGCATTGAAACTGAAAGCTGCTTCTCCGTCTTTGGTTCTGATTCTAGGGATGCTTAGTAAACTAGAGTTGGAGGACCTGAGTGGTTTTCCTTGGTTGGTATGGTGACAACAGTTCTTTAACATACTTTGGTGCTTAACCATTTAGTGATTTAAAAACTAGAAGTAGTATTTTGAAGTCTATTCTCTTAGCTACTGGGAACCAGTGTAAGGGCTTTAGAAGTGGGGTGATGTGCTCTACTTTCCTGGTTCTAGTGAGGATACGAGCAGCAGCATAATGGATCAGCTGCAGCTCTCTAATTGACTTTTTAGGTAGACCTGTGAGGACACTGTTGCAGTAATCAATCCAGCTATAGATAAACACACGGATGACTTTTTCAAGGTAATTTTGTGACAGTTCTTTAATCCTAAATGTTCCTCAGATGACAGAAGGCTGACCTTGTTATTGCCAGTGATGAGTGATTTATTGCCTTTAAGAGTATTTACAATGGTTTTGAGTCTCAGGAGATGGGTATAACTTCATCATTACACCTAGATTACGGGCCTTATCAGTAGTTTCTAGCTGGATTAATTGAAGCTGTGTGCTGATGTTTGATCATTCCTCTTTAGGTCCAAAAATAAAAAAAATCAGTATTGTTTCTATTCAACTGGAGAAAGTTATGGGACATCCACCAATTGATTTGCTTATTGAATTTATTTAGTGCTTGAATCGATATTTGGTGACATTGTGATGTACAGCTGAACATCATCCGCATAGCTGTGGTAGTTAATCTTATTGGTTGATATAATCTGGGCTAGTGGGAGCAGGGTGATATTAAGAACAGAAGATAGATATAGAACATGCGCCAGGATGGAGCCTTGCGGGAGCCCACACGTGATTTCTGTTCACTTTGAAGGAAAATTTCCTCCCGAAACAAAGAAAGCTCTGTTCTTCAGGTAGAATTCAAACCAGCCAAGTACCGTACCAGAGAGTCCAACCCAGCTCTCCAGTCATTCCAGTAGTATTTTGTGGTCTACAGTGTCAACCGAGGTCGCAATATGGTGTGTGCTGGAATTTGACATGTCAATTTCAGTGTGCAGGTACCGATCCGTGATTGGTGTACTTAAGACCTGGCCATTCCGGATTGCTTTGTGAGAGGATGTGATTCCATTTAATGCTGCTGCTGTCGAACATCTGCATCCACTCCTCTGCTCATCCCAATCAGCCACACATATGTTGTTCAGCTCTGTGTCTCTCATGTCCAAATTTAGGGTTTGTAGGGGTGAGCTGCCATTTACTTTGATTACCTCTTTTGTCCTGTGTTTAATTATGTTAGGGAGGTATGTTTGTATCTTTTGGTTTATTTTGTTTTAGTAGGTAAGCTTGATTAAACCTTTAGGTAGTTTTGTTTTGGTTGTTGTTTTGGCCTTAGTTCACTCTGAAGTTATACCCATCTCCTGAGACTCAAAACCATTGTAAATACTCTTAAAGGCAATAAATCACTCATCACTGGAAATCCTTTTGTGGTTACTTGAGGTCTGCTTACGATGGACCAACACCCCATTCCTCTCTTTTCATGTTATTGCCTGACCACCCCTAGATGGATCATAACACGCTGCACTTAGGTCCAACAGAATTAACACTGTGGTTCTACCACAGTCTGTATTAATGTGAATATCATTTAAAACTGATAAAGCGGTTGGTCATTGTTAGGAATCTATTTAATTGTTGAGAAGCAGCTTGTCTGTATCAAATGGTCAGGGGTATTTAGTTTTTAATGAATACTTTGTTATAATAAAAGCTAGTATGTATGTATGTATTTATTTATGCAGAGGCAAGGTTCAAGTCTGAGACAACAAGAACTAAGTAGCCCTGTGCTTTCCCTTTAATTTCCTTGTTGGAGTAGTAATTTGTTTTTTTACATAAAAAAACAGGTTTGCAACTGCTTGCTGACACTAAGTAACTATAAAGCTACTGCAAGAAAATATCGTGGTGCCACCCCTGATTTAGCTACATAAAGCTTTGTCTGTATTCTCTCTTTTCATCATTTTGAACACCTAACCTACCTAACCTTGAAAATAATAAAACAATGGAAAAAACAATGGAATCAGTTTAATAGGAAATCCACTACACTATTACACAGTTAAAAAATATATAACCTTTAAAAGAGATCAGGAAAATCCACAGACTGCTGTAGTCAAGGTAAACTATTAAGATAAAAAAGCAGCTTTGCAGTCTTTTACAGATTCTGAGCAATTTCAATTAACCAAACACCAACATCATTAGAAGAAGAGTTTTTAAAATTTGTGGAAGCTGTACCTGTCATTTTCTTCATGAAAAATACTGGTAACGATCTTCCTCCCTTTAACCCTACATTTCAAGCTAACAGTGCTGGTTTAGTTCATACCATCAGTTGATAAACAGATCCTAAATCATACTTTGCTGCATCTTTTACTTTTATTCCACTTAGCATTTGCCCACTAATCAATATGTAACATATTATATACGTATGGAAAAATGCACAGATGCAGAAATGCTTATGTGAAACTAAAATATATCAGAAATATTACAGAAAATCACACCAAACTAAATTTTGCAACTAACTCAGGAATCAGGGCCCACCATAGACATACTATACCAGTGCAAATTGTGTGCAACCATTTAATGTATTGTCTCAAGACAACCAGAGGGTCCCTTTAGACCAATAATTGAGACTTTTAGAGCCACCAAAGACGATACTTTGATATGGTTGTATGTCAAAATGGACATTGGAGCATGGGTTAATAAAAACAAGAGTAAAGCTTGTCCACGTGGTGACAAATATATCCTCAGTCTTAGAGAGGGAAATGTAACATTTGGTGACAATGTGGTCCACATTCCATAGCAGTTGAAGAAAGTAATACACTCATTTTTTGTTTGCAATAAACATCACAAAGAAGAGGGGTGCTGTGTTATATTTAGGCTAATAAGAGCATCGGTATTGGTGGGTATTCCGCGAAGCCTGCTCAAAAATTTGAGGCTCATTTGAAATATCCTTACTTGAATTTCCCTAACAGCTCACATCAGGCCTATACGGTTCCACAAACAAGGATATGGCGACTTCCATTCCAGCTAGTTTAAGCACGGCTTATGAGCTAGGCACATGTGTGTCAACGCTACATTAAAGGCAACCCCTGTCAAATGATGCTACATAATTAAAAATAATCTTTCTCAGAATCTGTTTGAGTGGTGTTGTTACCAAGTTATATGACTTTGAATACAAATTAAATTAAATTCAAAAACACTTTATTGATCCAATAGAGAAACTAAGTGTTGTAGCTCATACCTAATTCATTCTTTAATGAGTTGTTGTAGATGATGATGGCTCCGGGGCGAAAGGATTTCCTGTAGCGAGCATTGCTGCAGCAAAAGTGAAGAAGCCTCTGAAGATACTCTGTTACTGTAGGACAGTCTCATGAAGAGAATCAGGGTTGTCCATAACTTTAATTTTATGAAGAATCCACTAGAGTGTGTGTGTGTGCCTAAATGACATGGGAGTGTAATATTATTCGCATATTCGGTTGTTATGATTATAAGTTCATAAGTTGTGTGTGGGAATTTTCCTTACTTTCCGCTTGGGATTTCAGCTCGCTGTGCGCGGTGAAGAGTATAAATGGGCCGTATTTATGTTGATTTATGCAGGTTGATTTACTGTATAGCTTCAATACATTTCATATTGAGTTACCGCTGCGTTAAAATGCAAAATTATTCAGTTAAAGTGATGTTTTCAGACTTGAATTTGTGCTAACTCATTAGCGGATTTAGCCGTGTACATCTTCACAATAAGAGCATTCATTTTCTGATGTGATGAACCGGAGATATTGATCTGCTGAGTGTTTACTTATGGGAAAATGGTAAACTGTGACATTTGATTACTAAGTGATTTATGTGATGTTTAACACAGACTTGTGATATCCAAATGTTAAATTTATTCATATATTTTGGTTAGTGTTACTACCATAGTTGTGTTTGTTATTATTTTTCAAATGAGACCACACATACACTGTGAATGTGATTGTGGAGTGCAAAACAAAAATTCCATTGATTTCTCCTGTATTTAATAAAAAAAAAGAGCCACGGCATCGTGATTTGTCATTTATCCACACTGAAAACTGTAGTTTTTTTGTAATTTCGGTATGGTGATTAATTCACAGCTACCCTGTTATTAATTAGATCAACAGTTTTAATCAGCCCTACTAAAAAAAAAAAAAATAATAATAATAAGAGGGTTTTTGGACAAAGTTTGTATTCTTTCCATTTTTAAGCACCGTTTCGAGTAGCTCCAAACTTGTCTGGGTCAGTAAATGAATTTAATATTTGCTAAAAATAAGGTTGAATAAAAAGCAACTTTCCCTTTTAGGATGGCTTGTTTCACCTACATGGAGAGCTCCTTTGACTGAATGTAAATGGTAAATAGCCTATTTTTGTATAGCGCCTCATCTATTCCTGAGGACCTAGAAGAACTTTTCAATTCAATTCAGTTTATTTATATAGCGCCATTTCACAACAGATGTAATCTCAAGGCACTTTACAAAAAGAGTTATTACAATACAATGTTTAGTGTAGAAATTACAGAACCACAGAAGATTGCGTCGTGGAATTCTCAGCAATCCCTCATACTGAGCAAGCATGCAGCGACAGTGGGAAGGAAAAACTCCCTTTTAACAGGAAGAAACCTCCGGCAGAACCAGGCTCAGCACAAGCAGTTATCTGCCGCGACCGTCTGTGGCTTGGAGAATACATAACAGAGACACAGAAAGAGCAATAGAACTGATGCAGAAGTTTGTTGCAGGACGTGGAGAATTTTCCGTCACTGCAATGCCATCTTAGTCAGGGTCGTCAAGCAGGGCTAATCCGGAGCACCTACTATAATAGAAAACAGGTTAGTGCTTGAATTGACAGCACATCATGCAGTTGGGGAGAAGTAGGAGAGAAAGTAGGAACAGACCCTAATAATGTCCTCCAACAGCCTAGCCTAAAGCAGCATAGCTACTAACATTAACCTGTCTCCTAGCTACTAGGAGACCTGGCTACCAACACTCTGTCTGAGTCCTCCTGACCCGTGGACGGTGTAGGGCCGGTAACGGCCCCCGTCATGCCGGGGTCTTCTCGGAGTCGGGTTGTTTGAGAATGCAGCCCAAAGTGGGTGGTAAACTCCATCTAAGGCTAAATACCGGCACGAGACCGATAGTCGACAACTATCTTAAGGAAAAATAGACAGAACTGAGAGGACAGAGTTGAAGAGGGCGAGAAACGTTTAAGAGATAAACGGGTGGGGTCCGCACAGTCTGCCCGGGGGATTCAACCCGGCAGGTAATGGGCGGCCGCACTGTGCGGGAGGATCCCCTTGAGGGACCTCTCTCCGGCGCTGGCTGGCCCCCGTGGGGCGCATTTCTTCCGCGGCGGTAAGCCGCGACCGGCTCCGGATCTTTACCTGGCTTACATTAATCTATCTCTACCTAGCTACTCTACCTCTTCCTATCTCTTCCTAACTTTTGACACTCTGCCTGACTACTAACATTAACCTGTCTCTTCCTATCTACCTGTCTGACCTGACTCTAACTACCTATAAACATATCTCTAACTGTAAGCTTTGTCAAAGAGGAAAGTTTTTAGCCTAGTTTTAAAGATAGACAAATTGTCTGCTTCACGAACCAACCCTGGGAGCCGGTTCCATAGGAGGGGAGCCTGATAGCTGAAAGATCTGCCACCCATTCTACTTTTAGAAATCCTAGGAACTACCAGTAAACCTGCAGTCTGAGAGCGAAGGTCTCTGTTAGGAACATATGGAACAATCAGGTCTCTTATGTATGATGGAGCTAGATTATTAAGAGCTTTATATGTCAGAAGGAGGATCTTGAATTCTATTCTAGATTTTACTGGGAGCCAGTGAAGAGAAGCTAAAACAGGGGAAATGTGATCTCTTCTTTTAATATTCATCAGAATCCTAGCAGCAGCATTTTGAACTAACTGAAGACTTTTAATTGTATTCTGTGGACTACCTGATAATAGACAGTTACAGTAATCCAGCCTTGAAGTAACAAAGGCATGGACTAGTTTTTCAGCATCATTCCTGGACAGGATGGTTCTAATTTTTGTAATATTCCTAAGGTGAAAAAAGGAAATCCTACAGACTTCTTTAATGTGAGATCTAAATGACATATCTTGGTCAAAAATAACACCAAGGTTTTTTGCTTTATTACTGGAGGCTAATTTCACTCTACATTCAATCAGTCACCCATTCAGGCACACATTCACACTCTGGTGATGGTAAGCAACATTTGTTACAGCTGCCCATGACACACAGACAGAAGCTGGTTCTAGCTAATATTGCAGTATTATTGCTATATTATCTTACCACCACCAGTAGGCAAGGTAGGTAAAGTCTCTTGCCCAAGAACACAAAAAAAAAAACAAGAAATACAGAGTGTGGATTTGAACTGGCAACCCTCTGATGATTGGACCAACTCTTACAGTGCAAACTCCAAGACCAGTACTTGAGAACTTAGTTGGGACACAACTGCTTGCTTAAAAAGAGGGTGCAACATGTTGATACTTATATTCTCTTAATCTATTTTGGATACGGCTAAATGCATCTAAATATGATGCATTTACATATTTTTAAGCAGCACATTGTTAGCTGTGCTCTAGTTGTGTTAGCTATATAATAATTTGTTTTTTTATAATCTAAGGCACAAACATTTATCTGAAAGCGTTTTTGAGAAAATAAAAATATAAATATTTGGAAAGGTTTGCAAAATAATGAAAGCTGATATGACTCATGACAAGATCACAGTACCTCCTACACACAGTTGTCGAGGATGGCACAAATATAGTATTGCATTACAAATACAATGAAAGGCCCACATATTATACCTGTGAATTGCCTTTGCCATCTGCCATGATTTTTGTTTTCTCAGTGATTTACTTTTTGTATTAACAGCATGTTTTCAATTGAGTCTGAGATCAACCTTACATTGCTTCTTTGAAATGGATTTTATATCAAAATGGCCAATACCTCATTTTTATTATCTTAAGTAACATATAAGCTGTCATCTCTGACAGTGAAATCTCTGAAATGACGGAGTCTTTATCTTCTTCTTTTTCAGGCAGATGATTGAGGAAGAGAGAAATGTTAAGTTAATGTCTTTACCATGTTCATATACCTTTGGATAGAGGGTCAGTTCAATAGCTGCAAGAGAACCTACTTTTAAAAGGTTGTATCAGTTTTGTGCTAGATTGGCCTGATAGAGGAGCCTCAGGCTGCATCTCATTAAACAGAGAAAATGCTGTTGATGACATGTATCACAAAAACCCCCAAAAAATACTTACTGTCTTTGGAATAATCACAACAACCTCCCAAAATAACTACAGTATTTGTATAAAAAGTAATTGATAAATGGGAATCCTAGTCTCTGCCCCTTCCGGGTGGGCGACTAGTCCCCTGGCTGAAGAAGAATGATTGAAAGTCAATGGAGCTATAAAAGTTATTTTCTGGTCCACTTTGTGTTATTCTCTGAATCTTACAAATGTTGTACATTTATTTAAATTACAAACAATGATGTAAATTTCAACTGTTTGTCATGTGATTTCTGATTTATTTGCTAGTTCTGGGTTGTTGCCTCACCTTTTGGGATCATCTGTATCCCACCAGGTTAGATTTTACAGAAGACCCAGATAAAAAGAGATTACCATTTATTCCATTCCATAATCGACTACTCAATAATTATTTTGCAGATTAGTCAACTAATTGGATCACATTTAAAATGCATGTTATTGAAGGAGCAACTGCTCTAATATTTCCGTGGTACCTTGAGGTGTTATGTACTAAAATAGTGACTTTTAAGATGATAGCTCCTTTAACATTTATTAACTATATAAAAAATAAAACAGCAGACATATAACATGTGCTAAGCGTAATGAAATTACCATCACCACTGTTAATGTTGCATCCATAAAATAATACAACAGCCTCGAAACTACTGAATGATCCTTACATAAAGATAAGGCTGGAAAGAAAGGTCTTTCCACAGCCATTTAACATGAAAAGTCAGATTTAACATTACATTATGACAAAATAAGAATTATATAGCAATAATAAGTAGCAGTTCTTTATTGTGACACCTGTACAGTGATGTCCCACCAGCTGCTGCTGCAGCAGCTGCTGATCTGTGTATAAACGGATCAGAAACTGTCATGGTTGTCACAGAACTGACTCTTAAGCATACACAGCTACACACAGGACTCCAGGAAATATTGTAAAAGTTTTATTTATGTTTTGCAGATCGGGTTCTGAGAACAGCAGCCTGGTTGGTGGAACACGGAGGACGCCACTGGAAAGAATGATATCAGGTGAGATAGTGAAGAGGAGGATATGAGGGATTGAAAATGGATGATGGACTCATTGGGGAAACTGAAGATCCGAGCTGGAGAGGCAGGTAAAGATTAGGTAGCCAGGTTAGATTTCCTTCGTTGCTGAGGTTGGAAGGCTGAGCGTCGGGTAAGAACGACCAGGAGCAGAAACAGCAGTGTGATGGAGGAGGAGCAGCCACACACCCTAGGGAGACAGACATCGGCGGTGAAGTGAGACGCTAGGAATCCAGAGAGACGCGGTAGATTCAACAGAGAATCCAGGGGCATGAAAACAGCTCGGCAGGACAACTGGAGAACACAGAGAATGACACAGGTAAGTCAAGGCAAAATTACTCAAACGGGTAGTAAGAGTAGAGGTCAGTACCACTCCATGGAACGGATCATCTGACGCCCGTCTGGTGGCACAGCTCTCCTTAAATGCTGCAGAGTTGATGAGGAAATCAGCTCCAGGTGTGTCAGTCCAACACTCAGCACCTGTGGAGGAAAGAGGAAGTGGCTCCCTCTGCTGGATCCTACAGGATCCTGACATTACCTTCCCCTCAATGGACGCCTCCAGGCGGCCGACCGGATCTTTTTACAAAGTCTTTGATGAGAGCCTTGTCCATAATAAAAGAACGAGATACCCAGGCCGTAACCTTCCCAGTCCACCAGAAACTGCTGACCCCGCCCCCGGCGGCGGGTTTCCAGGATGTGAGAAACGGTGTAGACAGGTCCTCCGTCAATCATGCGAGCAGGTGGAGGGGTAGGGGGCGAGGGACACAAGGAACTCACTGAAACAGGCCTGACCTGGGAGACATGGAAGACTGGATGGACATGAAGGGAAGACGGGAGTTTAAGGCGAACTGTCAAAGGGTTCAGGACAGCAAGGACAGGAAAGGGACCCAAGAAACGTGGGGCGAGTTTTCTGGAAGTGGATTTCAGATTTATGTTTTTAGCAGACAACCACACCATAAGACCAGGGCTGTAAGATGGTGCAGAGGAACGATGGCGGTCAGCGCACTTTTTATTTTGAAGGGAGGTCCGTTGAAGGGCAGCCCGGGTTTGAGACCAGATTTTCTAGCAGGATTTGATGTATGTTTGGACTGAGGGAAGTACTGAATCAGGGACAGAGTTAGGCAATAATGATGGTTGAAAACCGACTGAGGCTTCAAATGGGGTCCAGTGGCCGCGGAGATGTGAGTGTTGTGAGCGTACTCAATCCAGGGCAAAAAGACACTCCATGACTGCGGATTGGTTGAACACACACACCTGAGGGCATCTTTGACCTCCTGGTTGAGTCTCTCACACTGACCATTAGTTTCTGGGTGGAAACCTGAGGATAAACATGGTTCAGCCCCCAGTGAGCGACATAACTCTCTCCAAACCTGGGAGGAGAATTGAGGACCTCTATGCGAGGTGATTTCTGAAGGGATACCATGCAGTCGGAAGACATGATTAAAAAGTAATTTGGCTGTCTGGACTGCAGAGGGGAGTTTCGATAATGCCACTAGGTGGCACGCTTTAGAAAAGCGGTCAATGATCGTGAGTATGATAGTCTTGCCCTTGGAACGCGGGAGACCAGTAACAAAGTCCAGGGCAATGTGAGACCAAGAGCGGGCAGTGATGAACAGGGGTTGCAGGAGACCGGAGGGATGTCGGTGGGTGTTCTTATTTTTATTACAGACATGGCAAGCAGAGACAAACTCTTTAACATCTTTATTGAGACCCGGCCACCAAAAGTACCGCCATAGGAAAGCCACCGTTCTACTGACCCCTGGATGGCAGGTGAACTTTGAAGAGTGTGCCCAGAGGATGGCTTTGGATCTGACGGAAGAGGGAACAAACCGTCTACCGGGTGGACCACCCCCGGGATCAGGTTCCAGCTGGGAAGCAGCAGCAATCTGTCGCTCCAGGTCCCACGAAAGTCTCCCAATCATACATGAGGTTGGAAGAATGGGCTCAGGGGTCTCGGGCTCAGAATCAGGGGAATACGGTCTGGACAGAGCATCAGGTTTAACATTTTTCGAGCCAGGTCTGTAAGTGATGTTGAAATTGAACCTGGAGAAGAACAGGGACCACCGAAACTGTCTGGGGTTAAGACGTTTGGCGATCTGAGGTATGCTAAGTTCTTATGGTACGTTAGGATCAGAATTGGTAGTTTGGTTGCCTCCACCCAGTGCCTCCACTCCTCCAAAGCGAGTTTGATGGCTAAAAGCTCCCGGTCCCCAATATCATATCAGCTCTCTGTGGGAGAAAATCTTTTAGAAAAGAAGGCACATGGGTGGAGCTTACCATCGGCCGAGGAACGTTGGGAGAGAACTGCACCGACGCCGGTGTTAGAAGCGTCGACCTCTTGGATGAATTGGTTCTCTGGGTCAGGTTGAATCAGGACAGGAGCTTGTGTGAAGCGTTGTTTGAGTTCCTTGAATGCCCGGTCAGCCTCTCAATTCCAGGAAAAAGCATGTTTAGTGGACGTCAAAGCAGTAAGAGGAGCAGCGACGATACTAAAACCTCTGATAAAGCGTCTGTAAAAATTGGCAAAGCGAAGGAACCGTTAAAGCTGCTTTCTAGTCTCAGGGTTGGGCCACTACTCCACTGCTCGAATCTTGGCTGGATCCGCCCTCATACATCCTGCCTCAAAAATGTAGCCCAGAAAGACAACTGATGATTTGTGGAATTCACATTTTTCGGCCTTGACATACAAACTGTTCTCCAGTAATCTGGTAAGGACCTGCCGGACGTGGATTCTGTGTTCATGGATGTCTTTAGAAAACACAAGGATATCAATTCCAGGAAAAAGCAGATAAACAAAAATATTTAGAAAATCGCGGAGGACATCGTTGACGAGAACCTGAAAAACTGCTGGAGCATTGGACAGACCGAACGGCATGACCTGATATTCGAAATGGCCTATATGAGTTTTAAAAGCGGTCTTCCACTCGTAACCTTCTCGGATTCTGACCAAATGGTAGGTATTACGGAGGTCTAATTTGGTGAAGATATTGGCTTCCCGGGCTGAATCAAAAACTGAGGAGCTCAGAGGTAAGGAGTATATGATTTTAATGGTGATGTTATTCAGAGCCCTGTAATCAATGCACGGACGGAGGGTTTTGTCTTTCTTTTCAACGAAAAAGAAGCCTGCGCCAATGGGAGAGGTGGATGGGCGGATCAATCCTGCTTTAAGTGACTCATTAATGTATTTCTCCATAGCCTCCCTTTCAGTTTTGGACAAACTGAATAGTCTGCCAGCAGGCAGAGGAGCACCAGGTATGAGGTCAATAGCACAGTCGTACGGACAATGAGGTGGAAGAGAAAGGGCCTTTTCCTTACTAAAAACGGGATTAAGGTCGTGATATTCTGGAGGGACAGAAGTGAGATCCGGTACAGGTGCTGAAATCTCGGTAGGCTTGCAGTGAGGGAGAGCCGAACGTAGACAATTAGCATGACAGGCAGAACTCCAGGAATCAATAAGTTTATGGGGCCAGTTAATGACAGGATTATGTTTTTCGACCCAAGGAAATCCAAGAACAATATCGGAATCAGTGATGGGGAAGACTAACAGACTAATTTGCTCATGATGGTTACCAGACGTTATGAGGGTGAGTTTTTTAGTTTTTTGAGAAATGGTAGTTAACTGATGGCCATCTAAAGCTGAACGTGAACGTTTTGATGAAAAGGTTCTACGGGGATAGACATTTGCTGAACCAACTGGGGACTGATCAAACTCTGTTCAGATCCAGAATCAATCAAAGCATTTATGGACAAATGGCAGCTGGAAACAGTAATCTGGGATTTTGAGACGAAGCGCCCGTCATAACTCCCAGCCTTAGTGACTGGCTCTCCCTCTTAAATTAACAAACTGTGGGGTCACCCTTAAACAAGCTCGCAAACTTCTGTTGTTGTGTTGTTGTGACCTATATCTAACCGTTCTTTCTTAGCCAAAATTCTTGAGAAAATAGTTGCTAATCAAGTATGTGAGCATCTAAACAGCAACAACCTGTTTGAGGAATTTCAGTCAGGTTTTAGAGCTCATCATAGCACTGAAACAGCACTGGTAAAAGTTACCAATGATATTCTAATGGCCTAAAATATTGGATTTGTGACTCTTCTGGTCTTGTTAGATCTCAGTGCTGCTTTTGACACAGTCGATCATAATATTATCTTAGAAACGCTTGAACATGTAGGGATCAAGGGAACAGCGCGAGGTTGGTTTAAATCATATCTGTCCAACAGATTCCAGTTTGTTCATGTCAATGATAAATCTTCTTCACACTTAAGGGTTACCTGTGGAGTGCCACAGGGTTCTGTGCTTGGACCGCATTAATTTGGCCTAATACTGTAAGGAACCTGGGTGTAATTTTTGACCAAGACATGACATTCAAATCCCATATTAAACAAGTTTCTAAGATTTCTTTATTTTACTTCTGGAATATTGCTAAAACCAAAAACATCCTGTCCAGGAGTGATGCATAGAAACTAGTCCATGCATTTGTTACTTCAAGGCTAAACTACTTTAATATCTTATTATCAGGAAGTCCACTAAATGCAATTAAAAACCTTCAGTTGATCCAAAATGCTGCAGCGAGAGTTCTGATTAATATTAAAAAGAGAGATCAAATTTCTCCTGTTTTAGATTCTCTCCACTGGCTCCTTGTTAAATCCAGAATAGAGTTTAAGATCCTCCTCCTTACTTATAAAACTCTTAATAATCAAGCTCCATCGTACATCAGAGATCTGATTGTTCCATATGTTCCTAACAGAGCACTTCGTTCTCAGAATGCAGGTCTACTGCTAGTTCCTAGGATTTCTAAAAGTAGAATGGGAGGCAGATCTTTTAGTTACCAGGCTCCTCTCCTTTGGAACCAGCTCCCAGTTTTAGTGCGTGAGGCAGATACTCTGTTTTCATGACGAGGCTTAAAACCTATGGAGTCGAGAAAGTCTCATAATAAATAAACTAACACAGGGTTTTTCATGAATGCATACTGTATGCTCATTCGGAAATGCACATGGTCTGTTTCACAAATGCACACGCGGAGGTTCACAAACGCACATGATCTGTTTCACAAACGCACACAATCTGTTTCACAAACGCACACGATGAGGTTCACAAACGCACACAATCTGTTTCACAAATTCACACAAGCTGTTTCAAAGATATAATTTTGAAAAAACCTTTAAATATATACTCACAGATCATACAATTTCCTGAATGTGCATGAACCCACTTCTCATTTGTGAACCTCTCTGCATTTGTGAGAGAATTTTGTGTGGTGAGTTCTGAGACTCACCTAACATGCACGGCAAACTAATGTCACCATTGGCTAAGGAACCTGACAATCAAATTAATCACTTAGCTAGCTGTTTGCTTTCACCCAATAGTATAGCTCCTAACATGTTCCATCCTTATTGTGGGCCGAACGTACGGACCCCGGTAATAATTAGTCATTACTGATCCATTTCTTCGTTGTATTAAACTGTCCGCATGGACTCGCAATCTATTCATCCGATTTAATAAAATTGGGGGGACCATTAAAATAAAAAATTTGATTTCAACAATGAATGTCCCTTTTATTATGAATTGAGTAATCAGAATCTTAATACTACTCTGAAGCACTTAAACTGACCACTTTTCTTCTTTAAGAAGCCTTCTAGAGTCTGCTGATTGGATTTTCTTTTTGGTGCCATCTTTCTCACACCTCTGGGCAGGAATAAACCATGAACAGGAGACGATTACTCAGACTTTTTCTTATTATTATTACTGCTACTACTACTACTACTACTACTACTACTACTACTAGGTGTGCCTTCATAAGAAGCAGGGTATATTATATTCTCAGACATTTGCTCAAATATTACATTACTTTACTACTACAATTATCACTATATTATTATCATCATAATTATACAATATATAAAGCAGCAATAAAAACTGATTTGCACAGATAAAATAAAAAATAGGCCGTACAAGCTGGCATAGTATGGCATCAATGGGCTTTCAGTGGTTGTCAATCTCTTATTTTCAGTTCATGACACGTTCACAGTTCAATGGTGGCTACACAAGTAAACAGCAAATAATTCTGCCTTATAAACAAACGAAAACACACTCTTACGAATCTGTTTGTTTTCACTAATTGAACGCTTGAAGGGAGGACTAAATTACCAAAATGACGCTCTGCTTCTCGTCTAAGCCTGGTTTAACAACAACGCCGCCGTGCACTTTATAGCATTTCCGCATTTTCCATTTAGCTAGACCTGAGTCAAGAGCTCCATGATAATGGGTACAACATGAGCGGGCAGAAGGATATTAGTTCAGTGCGACCGGCCAAAAGTATATAAAAGGGCCGAGCGGAGCAGCGGAGTTTGAAAGCTACCCCAGTTCACATCGCATTCTGGCGGAGAATAGAGCCGTGTCAAAGCGGGATTCACGCTGACGTATGAAGGGGAAACGTTGTGCACCGCATTGAGCGGAATCATATCCGCTCAATGCGGATATGATTCCGATGTAAATGATTGAAACCATTTACTCTTTAAAATTCTCAAAAATATTAACAGGTTTCCAGGGACGATTGTAGCAACTAACAAGCCATTCCCACTGACTGCAGTGTGTTTTTGGTTTGTATGGAGGTCTCAGCTAAGTTTCCGTATCCAGTCTAACAGCGGATGTGTTTTTTGAAAGAAATATAGGAAGCAGTTGGTATATGTTGTGGTAAATGAAAATTAAATAACATAATTTGGCTCCATCACAATAGTTTAAACTATTTTGGTATTTCAAAATAAAACAAAAAAGGAAAAAATTAAAGATAACATTTAAATAAATAAAAAAAGATTTTCGTATGCTAACCATTGTAGAAAAAAAACCAAGCGAATAAATACAAAATCTACAAAAGCAAGGGAAGGCAAGTGGGTCAATTGTTTAGAATCCTTAATCTGTACAGTTAGTTCCTCATGTGAACCACCGATGGTTATTGGTCTGGATGAAGAAAATTGCTGGAGACATTCTGCTCACAAAGCCACAAAATTAGGTTAATTATTAATGCTGAGGGTGATAAGGACACCATTGGAGTGACACAAGATACGATATCTGTTTGAGGCCATTTGTATTATACCTATGATGAAAATCATTACAATATTTTTTTTTTATTCCAAAAAGAGAATTTGGTAATTTAATTAGTTGCTGAATTTGCTGAATCAAAATTACTGGGTTGATGTGAAACTGAGAGGATTTGTTCTCAGCCACCCTGTTCAGAGGGATGGAAGTAGCTGTGGAGTCATTGCCATCAAGGTACAATGAAAGATTATTTTCTTTGCAGTTTCGAGAGAAATTATGTTGTTTGGCTGTGTGGTATGAGGAATTTATCTTAATGTAGAGTTATTTTTATATACCAAGGTTTAAACTTCAAACACTGCCATTACAGATGACAAGAGGGGTCATGGAAACAAGCCAGCATGACATTTTCCACCTCCAAACCAGCAATAGAAAAAGACTGGCGTTCTGTTGTTGCTTTGTTAAACTTATATATATATATAGATAGATAAAGTTTTGTTATTGTGCTGCATTAAATAAATCCCCTGAGTATTATTTGAAATTCAATTACATTTATTTATATAGAAAAGATGTATAACAGATGTAATCTCAAGGTACTTTACAAAAGAAGTAATTCCATTACAATCATAAAATAATTACAAATACAATCAATTAAAATGTTTTGTCATGCTGCCCTAATCACCCATTCTCCTCATCATCTGCACCTGTGTCGTCCTGTCTGAACCTCCTCACCTACTATTGTTTGCACCTGTGTTCCCTGAGTGTCTTCACCTGTTCCTCCTTGTCTCCCCTAACTTAAGATCCAGCGAGCGCTTCAGTCCTTGCTGGATCAATGTTGTGCACCTAGTGTATGGTGCCTCGCCTTATGTTGCTGCACATCAATAAAGGATCACCTTACCTGGAACTATGCTTCTGCGCCTGGGTCCTTCGTCCCTTCCTGCAGCAGCAACTCGTGACAAGTTTGCTATGTAAGAATCCGATGGGGTCCCTAACACTTAGGAATAATGTCGCAAAAGTGAAAAAAAAAAAAAAAAACTTCTAACAGGAAGAAACCTCCAGCAGAACCTGGCTGTGTACAAGTGGTCATCTGCCACGACTGTCGGGGGTGTTCTAGAAAACAGACAAATAAAGAACAAAAGGAACTGATCTAGGATTACTTTGTATATTAAAGACATTAAAAAGTTGATAACAGGAAATGCGAGCATCAGTCCAGTCAATGCTCCCCATCTAACAGGGAGGATACCTGACGAGTTGGAGCTTCTATGAAAAACACTTGGAAAAGACAAAGTTGCATCCGAAATAAAAGCAAATAAAACAACTGGAGAATAATGGAAGAGATAAGTAGAATTTAAAAAATTGCACAGTCTGTCCTCCAACACTAACCATTTTTGAGAGTGTCAATGTCTTGCACAGAATTTTGTTAGACAATGTCTACATCAAAGTGAGCAACATTTACATCCATTCATAAAATGCTATCATATTGATATTGTTATTGACTTTAATGTTGGTAACATGTACAGATTCAGTGTCACACCTGCAAATGCTGGTACCATTTCCAGTGTTTACAGAGCCGGCAATAACGTGGGGCCCAGATGAGGGCTTCATGCGCGGCATATGTGGGCCCCATTATGGGCTTGCACCCCGGATCCACAGGGGGGCCAGCTGTGATTGCCCAGATGGGCTTTTAGTGGGATCAGTAAAGGTCTTATGTGGGTCTTAACTGGATAATTCATGTCAGACCCATTTGCCCCCTACCTGCTCAAAAGGGTTTAACACTAGTGGGTTTGCACCCGGAATCCACATGGGGGCTAGCCATGGTTGCCCAGATGGGTTTTTACGGGGACCTACAAGGGTCCTATGTGGGTCTGAACTGGGTAATTCATGTCAGACACATTTGGGCCCCACCTGCCAAAAAGGGTTTGGCACCAAGATTCATAATAGAAATGGGTTGCATTTATATAGCTCCTTTTGAGAGATCCTTACATAGCCACCACAGGCTGACATATCAAATTGTTTTGGTATGTCTGGTAAAGTGTCCTACCCAGGGACACAGAGTTAGTATTAAGCAGGAGATGAATCAACTACCTCCAGCTTGCCAGCCAATAACTCTGCCACTTAGCCACAACCAATTCAAGTGTGTAACAGACAATTTATGCAAGCCATATAATGCCAAATGGTTTAAGAAAGCAATCTAAGAAATACTAAAAATGAAGAATGAATATAAGTACAAGATAAATACACGACACTTGATGCTTTGAACTGCAAGAAATATATTGTTAAATTGAACAAAACAAAAATTATTTTTAAAGACAATTTAAATGTCACAACATACAGGTAAACAAATCAAAAATAAATTTTAAAAACAATTTAAATGTCGGCAAAAGATTGGCAAAATACCCTAACGTATGCAATGTTTGATCTTAGTGACAATCATGACTTAAAATGTATTGAGTTACAATTACTCAATCTCAGAATGCTTGATTAAACTACATGTAGAGTTACCATAAGTAGCTAAAAATTGTACAGTAAGTAATTAAATAACTCTAGTAGGCCTACTTACTTTGCTTCCCATGTGTTCCTAGTTTGAACCAATGCCCACTTGGCCCATAAATATGCTATTCAGGACCCATATATGTGTTCTCAGTTCAAACCCATTTCCACTTGTCCCATGTCTGTCCCTTATGGGGCCCGTGTAATCACCTCATATAGGCTTTCTATGTGGGACTCATGCTACAAAACCTACATGGGACCCGCTGATTTCACCAAGCCAAAGCCCATGCCCACATGGAACACATACTTAATCCATCTGGGCCCCACATGTCATTGCTGGCTGGGCAGCCAAGGTGAAAGAGCTGAAGAAGGAAGAATGGGACTTCCCATTATGTTAGATTTATATAAAACAAAATAGAAGTTAATAAGTTAACATTTATTTGTTGTTGGCACATTATTTAATTTTTACACACATTGATCTTGTACAAAGGTGTTTTATAAGTTATTTTTGTAAGTTTGTTTTACTAAAAGCATTTTGTGTTTTATTATTTGAAAGACTATTAAGTAAAGGGACTATATCATGCTACTTTACAGCTTTCAACTTCTGTGATAGACATATATATGATAAAATGTTACAGTTGGTGTTCTATAGTATTAATCTGTCCTGAAATCTAATTTGTATTCTGTAGTTAATGTTGAACCACGAAGTAAAACGGCTTGTTTCTGGATAATTAGAAAGTAAAAATTCTCGATGCGGCGCTAGACGTTTACTCCCGCACACTATTGCAGTCAAGTGAGCTAACTTTGCGCGTACACAGTGCATTACAGTAATGGAGCACTGGGGCACCTGTGCAGGCGGAAATGGTGAAAAAGATATGAATTGAGAGGCTTAACCATAAGAAATGTTTGTCTATGACCCATATACCACGTATCAATTCTAAACCAGAATAAATGTTTCATAAATATTCAATAATTTCAATGCAGATCTTTGGAGAAACTGAAGATCCCAGTACAGTATGCCTTTCTGTCCTTTTTTTTCTCAAACATAATAAGAGTTGAAAACAGAATGTTTTGCACAATCACCGTCAAACTTAACTAGGAGGTACTTTCGTAGATATTGGTGCAACTCGTCAGTTAATATAGCCAATCCCCGATAGCTGAAAAATTTGAAAATATTGGTCTGATCCTATCTTGAGATTAGGACATCCTTAATTAAGACCCCTTTATCCTGTTGCACCTAACGGAAGGAATACAATAGACAGGTTGAGGATACATTGGAGAATGAGTTTACCGCAGGATTAAGTTATAAACAATATCCAAATCTTTGAAAATTGTCAATTCAAGCACTAACCTGTTTTCTCTTAGTCTCTTCCTACAGTAGGTGCTCCTGACCCGGCATGCTTGATGACCCTGACTAAGATGGCATTCCAGTGGAGGAACGTTCTTCATGTCCTGCTACCAACTCCTACTTCTGCATCAGTTCTGTTGCTCTTTCTGTGTCTCCGCTGCCTTCTCCAAACCCCAGACGGTCTCGGCAGATGACTGCTTATGCTAGGCCTGGTTCTGCTGGAGGTTTCTTCCTGTTAAAAGGGAGTTTTTCCTCTCCACTGTCCCTTCATGCTTGCTCAGTGTGAGGGATTGCTGAGAAGTCACGACGCAATCTTCTGTGGTTCTCTAATTCCTAAATTAAACATTGTATTATAATAACTCTTCTTGTAAAGTGCCTTGAGATGACATCTGTTGTGAAATGGCGCTATATAAATAAACATAATTTAATTTAATTGAAACTCTCACAGAGTACTATTTGAATCCATCATCAGAAAATGGAGAGAGTACGGCACAAACGCAAACCTATGGAGACATGACTGTCAACACAAAGTGACAGGTTGTGCAAAGAAATCAACATTACCCGATTAGCAGCAAAGATTAACTGCTCAGGTGGAACTCCCACTTCTCAGATATTATTAGAAGCCAATAGGAACTAACCACAAATGTGTGTCACACTTTGCTATCCCAGTGTCATCTTCATCCCATTTAAAAATTATGCAGTACATTGTGTTGGTGTTTTGTGTGGTTTTAACCTGACAAAATGTGGAAAAGTTTAATTGATGCTAATACAAATGTACTAATGAAAAGCCCTTTAACTCAACCAGTGATGTGTTGCTGCCCTGTTGTATGAAATTACTGCTCGGTCACGGTGTTTTTCTTTAGTACATATGGAAAGGATAAACGATATCATTAAAGCAAATAAGTTATTTTGAGCAAATTAGATTGATTTTTCAGTGCATTATTCATTCTACTTTGACTTGTGCATTAGTCCTGTGTTAAAAATGTGTTCCTGACTCGATTAGCTCAACAACAGCGTTCTGCAAGGATGGAACGCCCTTTTGTTCTTAAGCCTCAAGTCGCAATCAGACAGTTGTTTCTCAGGGCAACCATTTGAGTGTTCAGAACCATGTAATCCTCTGTCCAGGCCTAATGGTGCTTTAAAAGCATGGGGCTTCTGGAAACTGAAAGTCTTATTGTTTACTCTGTTCTAAAAAAAAAATGTTTTTTAACCGTTTGGGTAACAGTACGAAGCATAAAAACATTAGTAATAAAGAACCCTGAAAAAGACCGTATAAATTTTTTTTGTTAGCTTTAATTGTTTTAGCATGCCTGCTGACTTTCCACACTGAGAAACAAAAGGAAATATTTACTCTATATTTTAAATAGATTAAAAGTCCCCTTTTTTCTTTCTTTTATTCCATAAGGTTTGCTCTCATGCATGTTTGGAAGCGGCAGGTTTTTCACCATGAACATGACCTCCTACGTTGTGTAGTCTTGTAATGCCTCTCAAGACCTTCTTATGCCACACTGAGCCATAGGGGTATATTTTTTCAATGATTGTATAGGACAAAATGGCTGGTGTGTGGGCTGCTCCACAGATGCAGTGCTAAAACTGATATAGATGGAGTGCCAGAGCTCTCCCTGCAATATGGTCCAATTTCTCATAGAAGGGTGGGTGTTAACTCAGAAATTGTGAAAATTCTGGAAAAAATAAATGGCAAGAGGAGGGAAAGAGAGAGAGAAAAAGGAATTAAAGACGAGACAAGAACAGAACAGAATCAAGAGGAGAAAAAACATTATTATGACCTCTGGGAATGTCACATTCATGGCATTTCAACTAGCATAACTATTTATAGAAAAGAAATGACTAATTGCAACTGAGAAATCCAAATCCCTAGTCTAATTATTTGCTTTAGCTACATCATTACTAAAAGTAAAGAATGCATTTGTAGATTTATAATCAAATGTTGCGTTTCTATAAAATTACACATTGCAGAGTTGCAGATTACAGTTTTTTCCAATAAATCTATTGTAAGACGTGGGCATGGTTTCCAGTCAGCTATGGTTTGTTCACTCTCTGGTAAGTTGAAAAGTCTGCAAATGAAAAAAGAGTTGTATAAAATATTAATTATTTTTCAGCTTTTTCTAGTTTAAAGCATTATTAGTCCCTACGGAGTATTCAATTTTTTACGAGAACTTTACTTTGGAGGCCATAATGTGTAAAAAGCATACATGGGTCAAAAGCTGCTTTATGCTGAATGCTTTTGTTTGTTGGACTTAGAAGAATAAATTTGCTGACTACCCATAGACTCGATTTAGAAAAAAAACAAAAAAAAAAAAACAAATAAACAATATAACAACGAGCTGTGAAGTTTAAACTTGGTCCTTCCCTTTAAACCACTGTTTAAAACTTAAATAAAAGGTTGATATTTTGATATGAAATTATATTCATTCATTTTGGTGAAAAAATCATTTATATCATGTTAACACACATCATGTTGAAGCCAAGAGTTTTGAGATTATTCATGTTTTGCATAAAACCGGTTTGGTTAGCCTATGAATCACTATTAATAAGTGCTACAGGCAATCATTAAAATAGTTACTAAATTCAATCAAAATGATTACCACCTGATTACCCGGAAATAATAGCCCAACAGCTGCCGGTCTTTGTCAGTTTTTGTTTTATAAATACCTGCCTGATGAGCTGGGGTATTATACAACAATGGATGGAGTGAATGCCCACTGTTATCTCCAACACCAAGTGCTACAAACATATATAAAATATACAGACAACTTCCCTCCAAAATACAAGAATTTATTAACAACAGTATTTTAACCTCCAATTAAAAAATACTTTAGTCAAGATTATATTTAACTAGGCCCGTAAAACTCAACTAACTATAAAAAATTAAAAGAATGCGAAAAGCAAACAGGAATTAAACTGAAACCCGAGTATCCAATAAATAATACAGTATTATCACAGATAATTTTAAGTATGTATGTAATCAAGGTTTCTTTTTGAGGAATGAGGCCAAATTAGTTTTTCAAGCTAACAGAGAACACATTTGGAACACGTTCAAACCACCAGTTCAAAATGAAGTGCATAGGCTATGGCATCCCTGTTAACATTTGGTTTTCAAAATCTGGGAGAGGTTTAAGTGACAAACGGGTTGAAATTGAATGATGTGTGTCAACATTGAACAAACATTTTTTGTCTGATTATTTATAAAGGAGTTTTGGACATGCGAATTATGGGAGTTTACCTGGAGAAATGACAAACCGGGAGGGGTCTGGGAGATAGCCCTGAGAACAGGAGAAACCCCACAAAAACGGAAGTGTTGACAGGTATGGGCTAAGGGAAAATATGTTGTTTTAACAAAGAAAATAGAAAATAATATAATTTAGGACAGTTGATTCTTGATTTTCAGAGCTGGGTAGTAACTAATTACAATTACATTTGATTGAGTAACTATATAAGTATTTTTTGAGAGGTAGTTTTATATGTTTTTACGTTATTTCAGTAGCATTATACTGAAGTACTGATACTTTATATTGAGTAAAAATCCTGGATACTCTACTCACTACAAGTTACTTCACTAATTGAAGAAAAAAAAACATTTTAAACGCTACAGACAAAGACCTATAGGCTAAACACTGAGCCTGTTGAGCTATTTTTAAGACAGGAAGATTCAATAAACTGTACAAGTTCTCACAAGAGGTATTTTACCTTGTTCTTATAACTACTATAATTTTAATTTCAGTGGTTACATAATTCATTTTATTTATGTCCTGAACAAATTTTAAGATCTAAATATCAACATTTTTCTAAGAGGACCTCAATTCGGCATGGAGGTGAGGGATTCAACAGTCTATTCACGCTAAATAATTGGCTTTTATAATGTTGCAATAGATGAACTAAAGCACAGTAAACTGGTCTACAGTTTGACACTGCGCTAAGTTTCGGTCAGGACAAAACACTGAAGCTTATAGTTGTTTGTCTTTATTGCAAAATAAGGTGGGGATACAATCATTGGTTCTTGTTAGGTCTAAACTTTTATTTAGCTTCAAGATTTGCTGTATTTTTATAATTTTAGCAGATAAAACTTGTCTAACAAAATTAATTCTAGTAAGCTGATTACTGGAGCTTAACAGTTATACAATGCAAGCTTATATAATCAGTTTATTTTGATAATTAACTTCATGTTGAATATACTTCTTCCTCTAAATGTTGCTCTGTAACTCAAAGCAAGAACAAAGGGCTGTTATAGGAGTAGATAATGCAGAGGGATGTAGAATCTGTGAGCACTGATAGATTAGACACATACAAGCTGTAAGTCAGAGGCAAGAGAGAGGGTACGCCAAGTTTTCCTTTGCAGGGGAGCTGGCTAGGATTGCCAATGGAAGGAAGTGCTCCAGGAAGTTTCCATCTGAACCTGTGAGCCATCAAGGGGTGGCTGATTCATAAATTAAGCTACATCCCCATCTAGCCAATGAGAATTGCTCTCCATCAATATATAGTATTGCGGGTTTGATTAGACTTTATTGTTTTGGAGATGACTGCAATAAGACAAGTCTGTGAAAGATACATGCATATTATATGGGGACGTTCTTCTTTTTTATTATCAAACTTTGTAGACCATTAGTTATCCTCCTGTCATTAATTCCAGATAAACAACTCAGGGTTGACGTTCCAATCAGGCTGGCTTGTATCTCTTTATGATAGTATGTGGTTGTGGTTGGGCGTTTCATCCTAAAATACAATTAAGGGTGTCCCCGAATAAGGAATAAGGCTGTGTGGGAGATAGTTATACACTGCAAAGACTTATGGGTAATGTGTTTGTGTTAATTGTAGAAGTTCTCTGTTTTAAGTTGTAGTTTGTGTTCCAAATGTAGTCGTGTTCTTTAGTTCTTTGAGTTATGTTGTTGTTAGTGTTGGGTGTTGTTTACCTGTGCACCATCTTAAAGACCAGTGCACAAGAGTGACTTTTCTGCCCTGACTAAGTAACTGCTTGTCACTAACTTATCACTAACTGCTTTAGAGCTGAAATAACTTATCAATTTAATCAATTTAATCGATTAGAATCGATTTTTAAAATGGTTGGCAACAAAAAAGGGATAAATCAACACAACTGGACTTACTTTTAAAAAGAGCTGTTTCGCTGTCCATCCAGACAGCTTCCTCAGAGCTGTAGTACGTGGTGAACATGCCCACCAGATATAGATGTGGTGGCCGAGGATGGTGAATACCCAGTGACGGCTAATGACGCCACTGGCGGGGGCCCCAGACATGGCCCAGGTCCAAGCCGTGTCTGGGGCATCCTCTGGATGGCTCGGTCCCAGGTGTTGGACAGCTGGAACCTAAGTCCCCCTCGTCTGTTGATGGCAGAGCACATGGCTCTCTCAAATATGGCTTCCTTGACTCCTCTCTCAAACCACCGCTGCTCCTTGTACAACAGACGTGTGTCTCTGTCCTCAAAGGAGTGGCCCGTCTCCTCCATGTGTAAGAACACAGCAGAAGTTGGGCCAGACGATGTTTTCCTCCGGTGCTGAGAGAGGCGCTTCTCCAAGGGCTGAGCTGTTTCCCCAATGTACATCTGATTATACGCCTCTGTCCCGCACTTGATACCATAAACCACCCCTGCTGTCCTACACTTGGGTATCTTGTCCTTAGGGTGTACCAACCGAGAGCGTAAGGTGTTGAAGGGTTTAAGTGATGTACGGACGCCGTGTTTGGAGAAAATGCGTTTGAGTTGTTCTGACAAGTTAGCCACATACGGGAGGGTGATCTGAGCCTTGTGTTTATTCAGTGTTCGGCTTTTGGGCTTCATGCCTTGACCTCTGTTTGATACCCGAGCAAAAGTCCAATCTGCATACCCACATTTCTGCAAAGCCTCACGCACATGATGGTATTCAGCCACTCGGTCCACCTCTGAGGTCGTGATGGAATCCGTTCTGTACAACAAAGTGCTGACTACCCCTAACTTGTGGACTAGTGGGTGGTGTGAGGAGAAGTGCAGGTACTGGTCCGAGTGAGTCTTTTTACGGTAGACAGAGACACTCAGCCCACCTGTATCGTGTTTTTGCCTGTAATATTTGCCTCTAAAGCAAAAATATGTGGTTCTAAGTCAAAGACTCAATAGTTTGCAGATCTGATCAATGGTGAGTCTAGTCTGTTCCTTTAGGTTGGGCTCCTTCTCTAAGCTCCTCCTGACTGCTGTCACAGGCCAATCAGGTGGAATGGAAGTAAATAATGACATGACATCATAGGATGTAATGGTTTCACCTTTACCAATGTGTCGGATCTTTTTGAAAAAATCCTGACTGTTTCTCACGTTGTGTTTTGAGTTGCCCCTCAGTGGCGACAACAGGGACACAAGATGTTTTGCAATGTTATAGGACGGAGGGGGGTGTCCTCCTTATGGATCTTGGGGAGTCCATAGAAGGTGGGCGGTGTTGAAGATGTAGGGTACAGCCGCATATAGAGCTGTCTATCAATAGCGCCTGATGTTTCTAGAGATTTTAAAAACCCCACCACTTCCGTTCTATACTTAGATGTAGGGTCGCGTTTAAGCAGTTCATATGTTTCTGTATCACGTAATGACTTCTGCATTTTTGCGTCATAGTCCAAAGTGTCCATAATCACAGTGCACCGACCTTTATCCGCTGGCAAGATGGTCACATCCCTGTTCTTACTGAGGTTCCTCAACGCTGATTCTTCCCCCCTTGTGATGTTAGGTTTGGGCGGTTTGGAGCGGTGAATACTGTTCGAAATAGCATTCCGCAACTCATCTGCTTCTGCTGGTCTGAGGGCGGCTTGTTTAATGGCACTTTCTGTTTTTGTGATAAGCTCCGTAACGGGTATCCGGTCAGAAGTCGCCGCAAAGTTAAGCCCTTTGGTGAGTGCGCGTAGCTCGTCGTCCGTAAGATTATGGCTACTAATATTCTTAACCCAGTTATTGTCTATGTTTTGCGATTGAGGTTGTGATCCTTGCTTTCCCCCTCTGGTGTTCGTATTCTGCCATATTTAAAACTTTTCTATTTGTTTGTCCTTAACACGAATATGTTGTGCTAACTGCGCATGCTCCGTGAACCGTTGAACCAGGCTGAATGTAGCTTCCGGAAGCGTTTCTGACAGCTGTGTCTCCAGCCTACGTTGATATGATTGTAAGTTTTCGATGGTGAACACTGTTTGCCTGATGCGCTCATTCAACAAAGCTCTTTCCGCCCGCTTTAGTATCTCCCCTGCTTTATGGCCTCTCACACAGGATCGTAAACGTAGGCTATTAGGTGTTATCCCACTGCCATTGCACCAGAGACTGAACCGCAGGTGGTTCCTGAAGTTGGCCACCTTTCTCAATGTTTTCTCATATTCTCTCACAGTCAAAAGGCATTCTTTGGCAAATTCTGACCTAATAAAACAACGTAGTTTCTCAGTCATCCAGGTAGTTAATTAAATTCGAAAAAAGGGATAAATCAACGCAACTGGACCCACTTTTAAATCAATCAATCAATCACTCAAACTTTATTTATAAAGCGCTTTTCAGACAAACAAAGTTACTCAAAGTGCTTTACAGATTTAAAGTAACCCCACAACCCCCCCTTCAAAAATAAAATCATCAATGCAAATACAACCCCCTCCCAACCCAACCCATCAGCCATACTCACACACACACACACTTAGAAGCTACAAAAAGCGGGCTGAGTACAGATGAGCCAGGAAATGCCATCATGGGAGCCATCTGCATCAGCAGCAGCAGATCAACAGCAGCAGCCAAGGCTCCGACCCAGGGCGCCCAGAGGAGGGAGGGCTGGTACCCCCACCTCCACCCAAGCGCTACCTGGGGGGCACCCAGGCAGCCACAGCCGACCACCGCCCCCGATGCAGGGGGCCCCCAGAGAGGAAACACTGGCAAGAAAGATTAAAATACGTTAAAATATAAAGTTTATAAAATATAAAGTATATAAAGTATAAAACAATAAGTGTAAAACAAATAATAAAAATGCAAAGCAGATTAATAAATAAACATTTAAAAGCAAAACTAAAAAAAAAAGCAGGTACAACATGCATAAGCGTCTCCGTATTGGCCCGAGAGAGAATGGGGCGGACTCTGGCAATGTTCTTTAGGTGATAAAAACCTATTTTGATGATGTTTTTAATGTGAGGGATAAAAGTCAGCTCAGAGTCAAAAATCACACCCAGGTTCTTCACTTATAAAGAAGGATTAAAAGACAATGATTGTAGTTTTGGTAAAAGTTTCTCTCTCTGAGCCTCAGGACCGATAACTAAAACCTCCTTTTTGTCCTGGTTGAGCTGGAGAAAGTTTTCTGCCAAATCCAGGATTAAATGTCTAAAATGCAGGTAAAAAGTGCATTCATTGGCTGTGTGTCATCAGGAGACATGGAGATATACAACTGTGTATCATCAGCATAACTGTGAAAGCTAACTCCATGTCGCTTGATAACACTGCCAAGAGGGAGCATATACAGGTTAAAAAGCACTGGGCCTAAAACTGAACCCTGGGGCACACCACAAGTGATCTTATGGACTTTAGAGGAACAGGTATCCAGACTTACCATAAAATTCCTGTCTGTGAGGTAGGATGTGAACCATCTATGAACAGCACCAGAGAGGCCAATCTGCTTTAAACGAGTTAAAAGAATAGTGTGGTCTACTGTATCAAAGGCAGCGCTTAGATCCAGAAAAACCAACACTGTCACCTTTTTAGCATCACAGTTTAATCTAAAATCATTTAAAATCTTTAAAAGCGCCGTCTCTGTGCTGTGGTTCATCCTAAAACCAGACTGAAATTTCTGTAGGACATTATGAGCGTTAATAAAATCATTAAGTTGAATAAAAACAACTTTTTCTAAAACTTTGCTTAAAAATGGTAAGTTAGATACCGGTCGGTAGTTGTTTAAATCATTAAAATCTAAATTGCTCTTCTTCAGCAGGGGCCTCACTACCGCCGCTTTAAAGGCAGCAGGAAAAAACCCAGTCTGAAGAGAGCAATTCATAAAGTTTAAAAGCTCATCTTTAAAAGAACCATAACATTGCTTAAAAAAATCCTGGTGGGAATCGGGTCCAAAGCGCTTGTGGTGGGCCTCACTGAGGAGAAAAAACTGTATCAAGGGTCCCAGCTTCTACCAGGACAAAACTGTCCAGTGTTTCCTCTGGTGAAGGCAGACACTCAGATTTGTCTAAAACCATGTTTGTTTGAGAGGATAAAATACTACTTCTGATGGTGTCTACCTTCCCTCTGAAGTGGTCTGCAAACTCCTCACAGAGAGTGTTTGAGGGGGTTTTCTGAAAAACACACATCAGTGGTCAGAGATGGCCAAGTCAACAATAGAGGACACACTGGTGGATAGGCCATACGTGATGACCAAGTCCAGAGTATGTCCTCTGTTGTGAGTAAGCTGCATGACATGTTGGCTAAAATCCATGTAATTTAAAATATTTAAAAAAATCTGTTAATAAAGGATCTAAAAGGTTATCTATATGTAGATTAAAATCACCAGCTAAAATTATCCTCTCATAAGAGTTGTGTAAAATTGATAAAAACTCTGAAAAATTCTGGAATAAAAAGTGCATTCCTTTTCGGAGGCCTATAAACTGTGACACATAAAATCTGAGGAGTGCTAAAAACAGAGTCAGTGTATTCAAACGTGGTAAAATTATTAAATAAAACAGGTTTGGCGGAAAGAGTTGATGAACTAATAAAAGCAGTTCCGCCTCCCCTCTGGCTACTCCTCGTAGAATAAGAAAAGTTATAATTAGGTGGAGAGGCCTCTGTAAGAACAGCAGGGGCATCTGCGCTCAGCCATGTCTCTGTTAAAAATAAACACTGAAGTCAAGTCATTTATTATAAAAGTTTTATTCAGCAGAGAGCGAACATTTAAAAGAGCCATATTAATAGTGGTTGGTGATGGAGTGACTGTATGATTTACTCTAGGTGGGATTTTTAGTAACTGTTTAAGATTAGTTGGGTTGCATTTTCTTAGTTTATGATTATTTCTTCACTCTCTGCTGACAATAACAGGTATGAATGAAGTAAGGTAAGGTCCAAGTCCGATATGTGAGTTACTGTTAAAATCAGGATTGAGTTCATAGGAACAAGGACCAGCTGCACATCAGGATGTTGTGGATGGGGCAGAGAGGACAGGAGCAGCTGGAGCCAGTGCAGGGGACAGGGGTGGGCGAGGGTATGCCAGGCTTAATGCCAGCATGAGGGTACCTTGTCTGTTAAGATGTAGTCCAACTGCCCCAAATAATTGACTCCTACCCCAGAAAATGTTAAAATTGTCTATAAAACCAATGTTGTGCATCACGGTAACAGAGGAAAGCCAAGTGTTGAGAGAGAGTAACCTGCTGACGTGAATTATTCCTCTGCTGATGGTTGGAGTGGGGCCAGAAATAAAAACAGCCAAAGATGATGTCCACGTCGCGCTCGTGGTCCTGGATCAGGTGTAAATTGGTAATCCTCTGCTCCAGTTCCTGGATTTTCTTGGTTAGCCTGACACAACCATCACACCCGGAGCTACAGGTGAGTGGAGGCATGGCGGAAGTAACAGTGGTCCGTGCTCTGATTAAAAACGCGTCCGATAAAAGATATGTCGCTAAAAGTTAAAAACGGTTAAAACTAGTCAAAAGAAATTATTAAAAAACGAAAAACAAACAGTTAAAAAAGAATTTAAAACTAGTTAAAACCGTGTTAACGAGCCGTAGTTAGCAGGAGGCATCAGGACGCTGACGCATGCGCACAGATAGGGGCTTGTTTTTTAAAAGAGCTGACAGTTTCGCTGTCCATCCAGACAGCTTCCTCAGAGCTGTAGTCCGTGTCACCATCCACGCCCACCACATCTATATCTGGTGGACGTGTTCACCACGGACTACAGCTTTGAGGAGGTTTTAACTTTGAAAGTATTTTAAATGGTAAGAAAAATGAGAACTGTTGAATTTCGTCTAATGGTGGGGCAGCAGGGCAGCTGGATTACATGCAAATTCTATTGTATCTATACAGCAAGTGAGCGTCAAGCTGCGCCAAGCTGCCATGCAGCTGATCGCATGCTTCGGCACAGCTGGCTGCAGCATCTCAAAGTCTGGAAAATTGAACTTTGGGGCAGCAAACACAGGGCAGCAACCAATCAGCAACGGGATGCCAGCATTGAGAAGAGGTAGGACAAGCTGAGCCGCGGACTGGAAATGCGTGGGAAACGGAGAAGACGAGCCGAGCCGAGCCGCCGGCTGGAGCTACGTGGGGAGCGGAAAAGACGAGCGAAGAAGACGAGCCGAGCCGCCGACTGGAGCTACTTGGGGAGCGGGGAAGACGAGCCGAGCCACTCGGGGAAGGGGTGGATGGGGGATGAGCCCATGCGCTGAAGCCACTCAATGAGCAAGGTCCCTGGGGTGATCAGAGGGGAGTCGGTTAAATGGAAGTGGAAGGCTGGGGAGTTAGTGACTCAGGAAAAAATCTGACTTTATTTGGTGGAAGTTATCAGATTGCCAGGTAAGCAGTTAAATATGTTCTTTTAACTTTCTTGTTATATTAGCTAACACTAGAACAAACCCGGTTAAGGCACTTACGGTTATTAAATATGCACTACTAGTTTCCCGGTGGAACAGAAATCCCCACTGATGTACTGATGTGACGCGCTGCAGCTGACGTAGGGTACAAATGTGCCAGCAGTGGGGTTTGAATTTTCTAAGCAGCAACTTTCGTCCGTTTGAGCTGTTTGATGCCTGGCGGCAAAGTTTGGTCTGAACGCCCAATAAGAAACATGTTTAAACTGTGTTGCAAGGTTTTTTACAACCTTAAAACATTTAATTGTAAAAAATAAAGATGACTTCTTTAAGGATTTCTTCTGTTTTGGGTTAGTTCAATTAAAGTGAACCGCATAATTATTATTAATAAATACTACTTTTCTAAAAACAGTTTTCTAATTCAAATGTATCAACAGCAGCTAAATTGCTAGATTTAGAAATCTTTAAAGTGATGCTGAAAACCTCTAAACTGATTTACTGAATAAGGAGAGGTAAATGGTCCCTTGGTGTTTATTTCAAGTCATTTATGTGAAATGTTTGAGTTCATTCAAATGAAAGCAGAAGGTCCAAATTTAAAAAGCCATATATACTCCAACACTCCACTGACCATGAAAATATTGTTTAGTGAAGGTAGGTTGATTATTTCTGAGAGCCACATTGTTGCCCCAAAATGCTGCCCAACTAAGTCAGCCTCCTTCATTATGGGCTGAAATATTTTTTGTTAATATGCTGTACATTAATTTGAATGAAATTCTACCTCAATTTGTATTTTGATGCCTAAAAATTATTTTGGACAAATTTTTTGCACTGTTGCGCTCATTTTACACTGTTGACTGTATTCAGTTCCACTAAAATAGATTGCAGTGAACTTCACAATTCTCTTGTGTTTTCCTTGTTCTTAAAGCAAATTTGTAATAACTTATACATGTTAAAGTAATTGCCAAATGTAATTGTTAATAAAAGCGATTAATCATAAAAATAATCTACAGATTATTCGATAATGGAAATAATCTGTAGTTGCAGCCCTAAACTGCTTGTTGCAAAGTAAACTGCATCTTGTTGATCAAACACAGGATGAGAGGAGTGGAAACTTTTCTCTCCTGTGACCTATCTGCTGGGTTAATAAAACCCTTTGTTCTTATCATGTTTAGTTTTACAGGCTTATAATATCGGTGGGCTATATGTAAGTTCATATAATCATTAAAAAAGGTTATTCTGTATGCAGTCAGAATTTAGGCATCTCCATATTACCAAAGCAAAATGATGGTTGTTTCACCTGCGAAGATTCATCCTTAAGATTGGTGACTGAATCAGGCTCTGCATATTGATGTGACTATTTGGGGTCACCCCTAAGTACAAAGATGAAGATGAAGAATTGACCAAGTTATAAGATTCAAATATTCTGCACTTTAAAGAGTACAATGGCATTCCATTAATTATTAACCAGATTAATTAACACACTGTGACTTGCTAATGACTCAGCATTTATGCCACTAATTAATGGGGACATTTGTTTTTTTGCGACCTGGACCTTATTTTTTAGGATGCATTATGTGTATTTATTCTCCCGGACAAGTTTGGTGCGACCTGGAGTCCTTAGGGAGAAATGTGGGTTTATTCAAGATCAGCGTGTATCCATATAATGGGAGTTGTGAGGGCATGAAAGTGCTGCCTCTAAATAAAGCATTATCTGCCAAAAAACGCTTTCATTTAACCAAAATGTTGTTATAGATTGCCAGCACTATTCCTCTGTGAGTTTCGAGCGACCCGGATGGGCTGTTGTTGTCTACAGGGGTGTTTTACAGGCTTTTAATCCAACTGATTCCAACTTAGTCTAGCCAGCGATTTGAATGACATCACAGCTGAATGTCATTGCAGGGGTAGTCTAAGGGGGTTGAGGAAAGGGACTCTGTGGAAGATGAATTTATTCCACTTGGTCATTTTGTTTGTGAAACTTGGACATACGCAAACACAAAACACATAAATGTTTGCAGTAGCAAGTTCTGTCTAACTGACCGTGTGAAAGCCCTGCTCAAACTACAACTGGGATGGCGTATGGTATTGACGTAATTGAAACTACATGTTAGTGCAGTTGGATTTAACTCCTTTAAAATACCCCCCAAGACAACAAGGAAGCTCCTCTGAGATGCTCCGAACTCACAACACCCATTATATGGATATACACTAATTGCGAATGGATTTAACCTTCCCCAAGAACTCCAAGTTGCAGGAATATTTTCTGGGTGAACAAACTTTCCCTTTAATATTGGCCAATGAACATCCCAAAAAACAGCATGTGATTCAGGACTAAAAAGTGAAAAGGTAACATACAAAATCGCATACAAGTAGTATAGGAAGTCATTCAAAATGTTCCCGGCTAGACATATAGCATTGACACAGAAACAAGAAAAAAAATGGCACCAAAGATACAATTTAGGGAAATACTTAGATTTGTAAAGAACACACATCTTAAACCTGGTTTGAAGCAGCCGCGCCATCAACTACCTTGCTATTTGCCAAGCTTTTAAATGCCTTTTTTTTTCACAAATTGGTAGTGCCTCTGAAATATCGATCCATCCATCCAGTCTATCCTATGCAGGGTTGTGGGGGGCTGGTGTCTCCAGCAATCATTGGGCGAGAGGAGGACACAGGACAAACAACCATGCACACACTCATACCTAAGAGCAATTTAGAGAGACCAATTAACCTTACAGGCACGTGTTTTGGATGTGGGAGGAAGTCTGAGTCCATAGCGGGGAACCCACGCATGCATAGGGTGAACATGAAGACTCCATGAAAGGGGGCTTCCGGTGGCGCTGCAAACATCATGGCAGCTTAAAACGTGTGCTCTCGACCGAACTACGAGATAACCCCCATTTTTTAAAACCAGGAATCTGTTTTAAGGTATTTGAGTGCATTACTATGCCGGGGGGAGAAGAGGGGGGCCCAAGAAAGGGACTGAGAAGCAAAAAGGGCAATGTGGACACCGTGGTTGACTCCGAAGAGGCGAGCCAGGAGGAAGCTATGCTAACAGAGCCACAGCTATCGCTAGCCTCTATCCGAATGGCCATTAACGACACTATGACCAAGTCCATGTCTGAATGGGATGTTAAACTATCTCAGCAACTGCAGCAGCTCCAGAGATTCTTTTCAGAAGACGTTAAAAGGCAACTCGGCGAGGTACGGACTGAATTTCGGCAAATGATGGAGGATACTGCAGGGAAAATTGAAGCTACATCGCTAAGACTCGACGATGCTGAGCAGCGCATTGACAGCGCGGAAACATCCTGTATGGAGATGAAGGAATATCTGGATTATATGAAGAAAACACAACAAGACTTGCAGTCAAAAGTCACGGAGCTCGAGGGGCACTCGCGTCGAAATAATATTCGAATCTATCTTTCGAAAGAAGGCATTGAGGGAACTTCCATGATTCACTTTATAGAAAATTTTCTGAAAAATGAACTGGCAGAGAGTGCAGGTCTGACTGAGCTGGGGATAGAGCGAGCGCATAGAGCCCTGGGCCCGAGGCCACGCGAAGGTGCACCCCCGCGATCTACAGTGGTGAAGTTCCTTCAATACACCTCGAAAGAGAAAATCATAAGCGCCGCCTGGAAAAAGAAGATCAGCGTTGATGGACAGAGAGTGTTTTTTGACCATGATTACGCCACTGCAGTGATGGACAAAAGACGAGAGTACCTGCCTGTTAAAAAAGCACTGAAACAAAGAGGGATACGATTTCATACGCCTATGACGAAGATGCGCGTGTTTTTGGATTCTGGGACAGTTACCTACGAAAGTGCCAGCCAAGCCGCGGAAGATCTACGTGCGAAGGGCTTCCCTATCCAACCTATGCCGAAACGGACCTCACCGGAGCAGTCCACCTTTCCCTGGGAACGAGTGAGAGAGAAGAGGAACGGGATCGGGGATGACTACCGCCAGAGAATTAGAGACAAACTTCAGGAGTTTCACCATCGAGCAGCTGAGCCCAGCGCGGAGGATACACCACCTCCCCCCGCTCAGATATAAACAACTTTCTTTTGATACGCATGTGTAATTTGCGTCACCTGCGGTAAGCAAGTACTGTTGTAAACTCGGTCCATTATTCCTTTACTGTAGTAATACAAATGCCCCGACTTTTTATGTTTAATTAGCCTGATTCATGTTTATATTATACGAGACTGTTGTCTGGACCCCCTTCTACTTATTTGACCAATTTTGTCATTATGCAAAGTAGTTCGTTTGTTTTCAGAGTTAACATGACGGCCACCACTGTGAAAACTTTTTTGAGGGAGCCCTGCCACCTAGTGGGCGGTTCACCTCCCTACCCAAGAGGCCAAGGGACAGCCTCTAACCTGGAAGTTCACTTTCTTATTTCTTTTATTTTTATCTCAGTTCTGTTTTTTACTGTTTTGTTCTACACACATTGTTCACTGTTACGGGGTATGGAGAGTGTACTTGATACGTTCTGTTTTTCTTTATGTCACACAAACAATACAAAATTATTACCCTTAATGTAAATGGTTTGACTAGCCCCATCAAGAGAAGCAAGTTAATATCAAAGGCAAAAAAGGAAAAGGCTGAAATAATTTTCTGGCAGGAAACTCACTTGTGTAGTCTAGAGCATGAGAAATTAAAGAAAATGGGCTTTAAACACACCTATTATTCTTCACCAAAATTGGGTCGTAAAAGAGGAGTAGCCATTATGATACCTAACTCTGTTCACTTTGAATTTCAGACAGAAACCAAAGATCATGATGGCAGGTACATCATGATTAATGGTAAGATTGATGGTAAGGAGGTAGCTTTGCTGAATATTTACGCACCGCCTGGTAGTAAAAAGGCATTTTTTAAGAATATATTGGACCTAATGACGTCCCAGCCCTCAGGTATTTTGATTTGTGCGGGCGACTTCAATGTAGTTTTGGATCCTAAGTTAGACACTACAAATAGAAAGAGGAAACTTACAAACATTGAAAGGTGGTTCAAAAGAAGAATTTATGATTTAGGCATATTAGATGTTTGGAGAGACTTACACAAACAGAACAAACAGTATACATTTTACTCACACAGACATAATGTTCATTCTAGAATAGATTACCTTTTTATGTATAAAACTGAGAGACATAGAGTACAGGAATGTGAAATCAGTCAGAGAGACTTGTCGGACCACTCTACTGTATATTTAAAAATGCATTTGGAAAGTAGTCCCAAATCAACATTGTGGAGACTCAATGTTGGTTTGTTAAATGACCCTGGATTTAAGGAGAGAATGAAACAACACTTACTAAATTACTTAGAAAACAATAATGATGGTAGTGTAAATCCTGCAATACTGTGGGACGCATCCAAGGCAGTTTTGCGAGGCTTTATAATATCAGAAACGGCTTTTTCTAAAAAAGAAAAACTGGCGAAGCTGTTACATGCACAGACCCAACTTTTGGAACTCGAAAAGCAGCATAGCGAAACAAAGAACCAACAACTACTCATACAAATGAGGCCTCTCAGGCAAGAAATTGACAAATTTTATAGCGAGGAAGTAGAGAAAAAACTAAGATTTACAAAGCAAAGATATTATGAAGCAGGCCCTAAGGCCTCCAAAATTCTTGCATGGAGGCTTCGTAAACAACAATCAGATGTAGGTGTCCATAAAATAAAGGACCCAATAACAAAACAAATGGTTTATGATGTAGATGGAATACAAAGAGCTTTCGAGACTTTTTACCAGAATTTATATGATCAATCTAATACAGTTGACAGTTGTGCAGTGGACAGTTTCTTGAATCAATTGGATTTGCCCTCACTCGGCAAACTACACAATGAAAAATTAACCAAACCTATCACTGCTAAAGAAATTGATAAAGTTATCTCCTCTTTAAAGTCTAGTAAGTCTCCTGGCCCTGATGGGTTTCCTGGGGAGTGGTATAAATCGATGAGAGAGCAACTGATTCCAATTTTGGCAGAAAGCTTCAATTATATTTTCAAGGAGGGTTTCCTCCCTCCGTCTTGGAGGGAGGCCATCATCTCAGTAATTCCAAAAGACGGAAAGGATCTGACCCAGTGCGGATCTTATAGACCTATTAGTGTCCTGAATCAGGATTACAAAATTTTTGCCACTATATTGGCAAAGAGGATGGAAGAGAGCATGACCTTCCTAATTGAGGAGGACCAAACTGGGTTTATTCAGGGAAGGCAGACACAGGATAATATAAGGAGGACCTTACACATTATAGAACACATACAAAAACACAAATCACAGGCTATCTTGCTTAGTTTGGATGCAGAGAAGGCCTTTGATTCTGTTGGGTGGGACTTTCTTTATAAAGTTATGGCGAAATTTGGCTATCATCAGGATTTTATTCACACTATAAAAACATTGTATACATGTCCCACTGCCAGAATCAAAGTAAACGGGAGCTTGTCCAAACCCATTCAACTGCGCCGTGGCTGTCGTCAGGGCTGCCCGGCAAGCCCAACCCTATTTAATCTCTTCATAGAACCGCTCGCACAAATCATACGACAGAACCCAAATTTAAAAGGTATATGTATGAGGGGCTCTGAATACAGGATATGCCTTCATGCAGACGATGTCCTGGTTAGCTTGGAAAATCCAGATACTGGAGTCCCAAGATTAATGGATTTACTGCAGCAATATGGTGACCTGTCAGGTTATACTCTCAATATAGAGAAGACACAAGCGCTGGTTTTTAACTTTACACCATCATCTGAACTCAAATTGAAATACACATTCAATTGGGATTCTAATTGTGTGAAGTACTTGGGAGTAAGACTGACAAAAGATGTATCTAACCTTTATGCCGAAAATTATCTGCCCATCAATACTCTAATTAAGGATGATCTGGACAGGTGGTCTACTTTGACTTTGGATTTGGGCAACAGGATAATGGTGATAAAGAGTAATATCCTGCCCAGACTGTTGTACCTTTTCCAATCCTTACCAATTCAAATCCCAGACTCCCAGTTCAGAGAATGGGATAAAATCATTTCACGCTTTATTTGGAGTGGCAAAGCACCAAGAATAAGATACAAGACGCTTCAACTACCTAAACTTAAAGGGGGGATGGGTCTGCCCTGTCTGAGAGACTATTACACAGCAGCCCAGATAAGACCACTCATTCTCTTATGTAATCAAGACTACATAGCTAAATGGAAGGCCATAGAGTTGTCTCTGTTAACTATTCCAGTCCAAAGTTTATTAGCAAATCCAGTCCAGGCTAAGAAATGTGATGTTCAGAATCAATGGGTTAGACTCTCCATTAATATTTGGTTAGATATAGTGAAGCAATTTAAACTTCAGAGAGAGATAAAAATGTTAATGTGGCCAGTACACGATGCCCACTTTGAACCAGCTGTGCTTGACAGGAGCTTTATTCAATGGGAAAGACAGGGGGTTACCTCACTCTGTCTTTTGACGGATAAACAACATGACCTCATAGATTTCAAAACTATGTCAACAAAATATGACCTGGGCCGTCATGACTTCTATAAATATCTTCAGCTGAGGCATTACTACATTAAAAATATAAAAACTTTGCAGTTTGATGGTATATCTGGCATCACACAAATGTTTATAAAAGCTTACAAATCAGAATTATCCAGAAAAATTATTGGTGAACTATACGGTTGTATTATAAAATTAAAGGGACATACAACACTCTACATCAGGGACAAATGGGAACAGGAACTGGGGGTCTCAATTTTGACAGAGGACTGGGAAACAATTATAGATACTCAAATTAAGACTACTAATTCACAAATGTGGAGAGACTTCTCCTGGAAAAATACGATTAGATACTTTATAACGCCAAAACAAAAACACAGACAAACGGGACAACCACCTGAATGCTGGCGTGAGTGTGGTCATACCTCTGCAGACCACACACACATCTTCTGGGCCTGCACTGCGTTGGACTCTTACTGGGAAGACATACATCACACAGCAAGGGAGATTCTGGGCTTTGATTTTGACTTTACATGTGTTTCATTTTACTTAGGAAATCTTGATTCGAATTTGTCTGAGGCAGACAAGTACCTCCTGAAGGTATTTATGGTTGCGAGCAAAAAGGCAATCACTAAACGCTGGCTTACAAGACATCCCCCGACGGTCACACAGTGGCTCGCCATCGTGGAAGGTATTCGGTCCATGGAGCGCTTAACGTTTGTATTGAGGCTCCAAAGACAAAAGGGTGATGCTCTCTGGGAGAAATGGAACACTTACCTCATGTTAAGGGGCAATAATTGAATCAATGTTTTTGATGCCTGGCGTTGTTTATATCTTACTTTTATATATTGTACACTTGACACTTCATTACCCCACCTTGTTTGTATTTATTTGTATTGTTTGTATTTTTGTTTGTTTAAGAAAAACTTTGAACACAAATAAAGTTTAAAAAAAAAAGACTCAATGAAAGAACCAAGGCAAGGATTTGAACCCAGGACCTTCTTGCTGGAAGGCAGCAGTGCCAACAACTGCACCACTGTGGAGTGGACCTCGGTGCACCACTATATACAAAGTAAAAAAATGGAATATTGAAACTAATGTAATATTAAAATTGGGATTACAGATAACAGTCTCATTTCTGTTTATAACAAAAACCTATTTATAACAAAATATATTTATAACAAAAATAACTGATTCTAACTTGAAGAAAAACACAATTTCAAAGATCCAAACTAACGTAAATCGGCCATTTTTGTAATTGAGAACTAATCCTGTGTGTGGATACCAACCATTAACCCAACCCTGCAATGTTACTTAAATCCAAATTCAGTAAGGGTTGTTTAAAAAAAATATCTAGTTCTTGTCTAACCTGTCGTTGTTTTTTTAAAGACATTGCTAAATCAAAGATACTCCAATTTATCTCAAAACAATATTACTGACAAGATTCTTGTTGTTGCACCAATTAGGGTGTAACAAAATTTAAATTAGCATCTTTGCATCCAAATATTTCTCAGTGGAGAAATCATTTGTTGAAAAAGAGTTTATTTTGTCTTGTAAATTAATGGTCTGCTACATACAAGTATCTAGGGAATGAGAGCCAGTAAGGAAAACATGAAAAATGGGACAAGCTTAAGGCAATTAACTTGTGCCATAAGATTATGCTGTGTTTCAGTTCTACATGGAATATGAAATGTTTAAGTTTCATGAAGAAAACAAAAACCAAAATCTTAACTGAAAGCTAATAAAAAACTCCAACCTGCCTCAATCTAACAGGGCTACATGTGTTAGGCTCCTTAGGTTTTGTGTTTTCAGTTTCAATTATTTCATCTCCTTATTCAGTTCACCTCATTATTTAGTGCTAGGATTTGTAGGTGTTCTTGGTCTTTATGCTGTACTCCTTTTCCAGTCCCCCCCTCAGCTGTCTGTACGCTGAGTTTCTCTTGTTTTCTGATCAATCCTTATTTATTTACATAGAATATCAATTACTACTATGTTATGTTTTTTTTTTTATCTTTGTTAGGTTCTGTAGATTTATTCTTCTCTTTTATTATTGTAACCTTTTATTTGTTATTTCTTTGTCTCGTGATTCTTTCTGTTGTTTTCCTCCTCTCCTTTCTGTTATAATTATCAGTACTTTTACTTTACGTTTCTTTTTGGCTCTTTTATTCTTCTTCTTGTAGATCACTTGTATCCTAGTTACCTTCTTAAAGTAAGTTCTTACTTTTCTCACTTAGAATATTTGCTGTCCAGTCTTTTTTCTGCAGTGCTTTACTTTCGTTCTCTGTTTTCCCCACTGCCTTTCTGCTTCCATTCCCAGCTAATAATAATGTTAATCTGCTCTCTCTTTCTCACCTGCATCTGTTTGTCTCTAATTAGTTATTAGGCTTTTAGTAGCTACATTTACATAAGCAAAATGTCTTTAATTCAATCTTTTTTCGGATTAGAATCTGACTAAGTACCTAGGCTCTACCAAAATCTATCATGAGATGTTTACATGAAGTATTTTTACTCCAATCAGGCTTTTAATCTGATTACTTGTCTCCACGTAAACATAGCTACTCTCACTTCTTCTTTCTTCTTGGTGTATTTAAGCTCTTTATTTTTCTTTGTTCTCCCCTGGTTCCTCGTCTGAATTCCCAACTTCATTCCTGTTCGCCCTTTATTGGCTTTATAAGTTTTCTTTGTTACACCCTGCCGTTAAAACATTTCTCCTGACCTCAGCGTTCTGCTTTGGGGTCCTTATTTAAAAGAAACGCCGAACATGACAGCATGTATACAGTATGATACATGCTGTAATGAGCAATTTATTTCTCCTTTTGATAGTTTGTATCTGATTTAACCACTTCAACAAATGTTACTGTAATAGTTATTACAATGTTTAAATGTACAAAACACTGAAGAATTCCATTGCTGCTGGCATGTTTTCAATTTTTCTAAATTGATTGGACAGTGAGCACGATAATTAGTCACCCAAACTAGTTTTCTAATTCAGAACTGAACGATGGTTAAGGTGGTTGTTACATCATTATAACTTGCTCAAATTCATGGCATGGATCATTATAATTATAAAACAATCATTTATATTTTTTTATGTCAAACCTTTTGTCATGTCATACTACTACTTTTATTTTCCCAGGGTGAAAAAATAATTTGACATAACACACACACACTTTTGGCATCAAAGTACTTGGAATAACTTTCAAAAAATGTGCAATTTGCATCAACCTGTGACTATTCTGATGCTTTTCTTCAAAATTCTTTTATGTTATGTTTATGCCACCATGTTGACCAGGACTCACTGGAAAGCGAGACACTGTCTCAGTGGGAAAAACCTGTCTAAACATCACAACAGGAAAGATGTTTACTAGTCATAACATATTAACCCAACATAATAGAAACCTAAAGAAATCAGAGACTTTGCTAGCTGCTATTTTCCATGAGTTTAAGCAAAAACCATTTTACCATCCCAAAATTATTTTGGATCATAATTTGTAGAGACAAAGATGAAGGCTGAAGAATAATTACATTTATCATGTAAGACCAAGATTATCTGGCTAGGCCTGTCACACCTAGCAGGCAAAGGAAATCATTTAATGAGGGTGTTACTGAGCGGTCAAATTATAGCTGCAACTGCAAAGATCCATCACACCAGTTGGTGACAAACTGTGAAACCCAGCAAAAGAGGTGTTAGTTTTCTTTCTAACACCACGACATGCCACAACCTCCCAGAGTGGAACCTACAGGAAATTGAGTTCCGCGTGTAGTGATTTATCATACATGTGAAAAAGAATAATTGCGTTGTTTCATGTCCTGCTGTGTCTTTTTGCTGCGTTGCACAATGCATGAACAGCGGCCTGCAGTCTCTGCTACGGGACACTTTCTGTGGGCAAGGATTTATATCATTTTGGTGACAGCAGTAAAAACTTTAAAACAACATGGCAGCCTGTGATTTATATCCCACAAACATCTTGGTGTCAAAACAGTAGAAAGCATTTCACAATGACAAACCAAGAGCTAATCATGAGTGTGGCGGCTCCAAAACGGTTTTTATTTAATTGTTTTGGCAGACGTTTTTTTATTGTGATTTCTTTACATTCGCAGTTGAAAAAAAAAAAAACAAAAAAAAAAAACACGTTACATGCTGATGAATCCCTGCATTTTTATTCAAATGTGCCTTTTGAGGCAATCATCTCATATGCTAACAAAAATCTTTCTTGATAAAACCACTCAGCATGGAAACAGCATGAGGATATCTGTGAAAAAGACTCACAGGTGTTGTAATTATTTTCTGTTTTTTGATTCATTAAATATGACATGGTCTGTTACATGGCATGTTTGAGCCTGAACATAAACACTACTGTGGAAAGACAGATTTTTGCAGCCATTTTTGCTGTGTTTGGAGCATGATATAATGCAGTGGTAGCAGGCTAATGTTTAAAAAGTTGGATTATGTCACTTCTAGGGATGCAACAATACCACTTTTTTCAAACCGATATGATACCGATACTTGGATCTGACTACTTGCCGATACCAAGTACCGATGCCGATACTACTACCACACAAAATAATGCAATGAATTGGAAAACAGGTTTTATTTTCTTCTCTGCTTGTTAAAACAAATGATGATAAGATAAAAAAATAAAATATTAATAAAAAAGACCACAAAACAAACACTTTAAGTGAAAAAAAAACATTTCATGAGGAATTATTTCAGAGGTTACACAATTTAAGAGCCAGTTCATAACCAATACAAGTACATTAGAACGTTATCAGCCCCAATAACCAATCTAGCATCCCTAGTTACTTATCCTTCTACTGAGTTTTAATTGTACTACTGATCACTTATTTTGCCTATGGTAGCTTTTTTTTAAAAATAAAAAATGGAATAGAGGGAAAACTCTAACAATTTGTAAACTAAATCAGAGAATACAATCTTGAAATGTTGCCCTCCCTGAAACCACAGCACTCTCACTGTGAAATCATCAGCACCGATCAGACCGGGCACTATGGTTTTACAGCTGTTGTCCATGCCAGCCGATTTCATTGGGGTCACCCTACTTGTTGTAGGGGGAAGAATAATGAGCAGATTCTTGGCTGATGCAATGAGCATGCCAGAGGCAAATCTGCCCTCTGTGCCTCTCACCAAGCATGAACAATGTGAACATGGAGACTCGAAAAGTTTAACAAGTGCACCATGGGATTGTAGACATGGGGGAATGCTGTTAAATGTAGAAAGAAATTATAACTGGTATATTCCTGTTTTGTGATTATCTGTAACAGAGTACAACAGCTAGAATATTTAAAATCCAAGTGATCCAGTGTTGATATACATTCATTAAGTATTAAATATTACAGCAGACTTCTCATGGTATTAGAAATTATGGAATGTAAATAGATTGTATTATTATTTTACTATCTTTATAATGCAGCCTATATACTGTAGCATTTATTTTTGCTAAAAGAGCAAATGGAATGAATTGCCATGGTTTTGTGCAAAGCATGGATTGAATTTGACAAATGAACTCTTGCTTACTATATTGTAATTATTTTACATAAAACATCTTTAACGGCTCTAAAAATGTTTTTTTTTTTTGTGGATTATGTCTAATTCAAGCATTGTTATAAATAACAAAAACTTTTTTTTAACGGTATGTCAATTTCCTCTTTTTTAAATTTTTTTAGACACATTAGAATGTTTTACATCATCAAACAAATTCAAATACTGGAAAAATATCAACTTAGTAAAAACAGAAAGCAGTCCCAAGAGGATCATTTGTGTTTGTGTAAATAAGATATCCATCCCAAGCTGGCAAAATAATCATTATTAAAATCCAGTTTTGCTTTGAGTTTTAACAATCAATCTTTTGTCTGATTACTCCCCGATTTAAAAATCTTAAATGTCTTAAACAGAACCTGTTGAACAACATGAAGTAGGCTAAAAGATACCAAAAAGCAATGCCCTGCCTTAAAAAAAGTAAGATGCCCTGCACATGCAATTCACTCAAACATGAAACAGGCAGGATAAATCAAAAATGGGTCGGGTGTCAAGGGTCACATTCACCGGATATGTGTCTCAAACTTTTTTCTTTTTTTTCATGATGTTGGAAAAGTCTGAAGCTCACTGGTCGTTTTGACAGTATAGTATTTTCCTCTCTAACGACTTGGTGAAAATGTGCAAAAATGATCAACTTTATGCACTGGTACAGGTAACTAAATCCATCCATCCATCCATCTACTTCTTCTTATTGGTTGGTTCGTGAGGGCAGCAGCTTATGCAGAGAGACCCAGACTTCCGTCTCCCCAGCCACTTGGGCCAGCTCCTCTAGAACAGGGGTCTCCAGCCCTGGTCTTCAGGAGCTACTGGCTAGAAGGTTTTAGATGCAATCCTGCTCCAACACAGCTGAATCAAATAATAGAATCACCTCTGCAGCATGGTATCAAGTTTGACAAAGGCCTGCTAATTCATTGGATTATGCTGTGTTGAAGCAGGGATGCACCTAAAACCTGCAGGACAGTGGCTCTCGAGGATCAGGGTTGGAGACCCCAGCTCTACAGTAATTCCAAGGCGTTGCCAGGCCAGAAGAGGACCATAGTCCCTCCTCCCAGTGGAAGCTGCCCAGAACACTTCACCAGGGAGGCATCCAGGAGGCATCCTGACCAGATGCTGAGCCTCCTCAACTGACTCCTCTCAATGTGGATGAGCAGTGGGTCTATTTAAGCCCCTCCCAGATGACTAAGCTTCTAATCCTATCTATAAGGGAGAGCCCAGACACCCTGCAGGGGAAACTCATTTCAGTTGCATGTATCCTTGATCCCGTTTTTTTGGTCACCCAGAGTGTGTGACCATAGATGAGGGTAGGAACGATTGACCGGTAAATCAAGAGCCGAACATTTTGGCTCAACTCTCTCTTCACCTTGAAAGACTGGCACAGCACCCGCATCACCGCAGACACCTTATCAACCAGCTACTGCTCTTTTTTCCCCTCATTCGTAAACAAGACCCCCAGATACCTAAACTCCTCCACTGGGGGCAAAGCCTCGTTCCTGCCTTGGAGAAGGAACTCTACTGTTTTCCAGCTCAAGACAATATTCTCATATTTAGAGGTGCTGATTTGCTTCCCAGCTGCTTCTTATTAGTATTTATTCTCATCTTCTTATTGCTACAGGAAGTAATAATATAATTCAAACTTCTTTTTATTGTTATTTGTTGTGTTGCTTGTGTTTTTTTTAAGTTTCAACTTATTTTGGTGTGTTTTTACACATATTGTTATTAACTAGATTTATTTTATTTTACTGTGAGGCACTTTGGTCGCATTTTGGCTGTAAAACTCTATATAGATTGAAAACAAAAAGTTTTGCCGGGCCTCCGCATCACCCACAAGCACTTTATAGGATTGCATATTCTCCACCTCTCAATTGCCATTGTTATCCAAAACTTACAACAGATAAATATTCACTAGCTACTTTGCATTGACCAGTTATGGTAACATGTTGGTGTATAGGAAGTGGAATATGATCCAAAATATATTGTGCACATTTCTACGAAGGGTGTGATTTATATAGCGGGAATTGCGTGCAGCTGTGCGTAATCAAAGTTTTATAGATAAGAACATTTAAGCTGATCTTAAGTATGGTTTTTATTAAGGATTTTTGCTAAGTTTTATAAATGAAGCCCCAGATCTTTACTAATCATAATTACAATAATTCAAATATGCCTTCATCTTTTGTGAAAGCTTTACAAACTCCCTATAATTCATTTAGATAACCATATTTAAAATGCCTTCACCCAGAACAAAGTAGAACTGAAGAAAAGGGTAAAGCAGAACGTGAACAAAAAGAGGTTTGTGAAACATTGTATAGGACTGTCGTTTAAAGAGCATCTTTTACTGCAAATGTCAGCCACTGTCAAAGGACTTCACATAATGTTGAAAAGGTATATCAGCTGCAGAGGGATCTATTTCAAACCCCTCCGTAAAATGGATCTGTACGTCCTACCTATTTTTTCACCCTTCAGATTGGTGAGCAGGTCGTGATATATTTTCAACACCCTTCAAAGAAGGCAGAGGTGAGAAAGGATGCAGTCGTTGCCATGGAGCTGGTATGCTGCAGCAGTTTTGAGCATGTTGAACTTTTGAAAGAAAATGCTCTAAAAAGTTCAAGGAAACTCCTGCTGAAAACGAAAAAAATAATTGTTTTTTCAGCTGAAAGACTGAATGGCACTAAACAAGAAAATATTAGTGAGGGGAAGGATATAAAAGCTGAGGCTGCTGTACAAGTTTAACATATCCATCCACCCAATGTATCCACTTTATCCCATTCAAGGTCACACAAAGGCTGGGGACAGCGAACAGAAGGCAGTTTTGTAAGCGTTGACTAAACCACCCATTTGAGGAGAATTGATAGATAACTGTAGATATTTTTAGCAGTTCTATGACTTTTTTCAGAACTCCAGAGGCAGTGGATACAGTTTCTCTGTGAGCTTTCATCTTTCAGTCTTGCTTAAAAGCATATCGCATAAGCACGCACTGACAAAACTTGTAAAATAATCTAGCAATGGAAAAAAATACCCCTACTGCTAAAACTACATACCCCTCCATTCAACAGCTTGTAGAAGCAGTTTTAACAGAAACACCTGGAGGCAAACATCTACATGGCTCCTGCAGTTTCACTAACTGTAACTGAATTTCCACACGGTGTGACAACGGATTATTCTTTTCAGTGCTATTCTATTTTTATACAGGAATTTTAGCTAACTAATCTTTAAAACGTAGATAAAAATGACATTAGCCCTTTTTATTCTGCTTCAATTAAACTTTTAATCATTTGCACATAAAGTCTGGTTTGTTTGGGGAGGTGTGAATTAGCAATGAACTCTGGTGCTCCAAAAGCAGAAACTGGACAATAGCTCTTGGCCTTTTGGGTAAATACAACCAAAACAACTGTGCAACAACAACTCTTTCTCTTTCTTTGCTCATGCTGAGCCCATTGCTGCAATACAATGGTCTGGCACATTTGCCAAAGATGACAGAGCAATTCTGAGGTAATGTACATTTGAAATAAAATACAATCCGCATTAAAAGTTCAATAAATGGAACCAAGCACCATGTACAGCCAGTTTTAAACCAACACTTTTGTTACTCAAGTAACAAACGTCACCTCTTGTTAAGTTTTGCTCTTTGGGCATGTAAACTTAATTTGACTCAAAATGTATGCACAAATTTAATGAAAATAGGCTTGACTTTCACAAAGTATAAAAAGCAACATATTACAAAAGGTTAAATAAATATTGAAATGTATGTGACAGCTTTAAACATTTATAGTGCAGTGTAATGCAGAAGATTCAGAACTCAAAATATGTGTGATCACTGTAAATAGGATAACAGCACAATAGCAGCATCTTCTTTCATTTCAACTCGGATACCAATTTATCCACTGTTTCTGGCTTGAGAGTTGCCCTTTGGCAGCCGTTTTGCCACCAAGACTGAAAACTCGCTCTGAGGGAGCACCTTTTGCAGGGATACACAGATACTTACGAGCTAGTTCGCTAACTCTGGGAAAGTTGCCGTCGTAGAGTCCCCACCATGCCAGGGGATCCATGTCACTGTTTGGTACGGACAGGTAGGAATTTAATTCAGCACTGATAGCCTCTTGTACAGACGGGAGAGTAGACAGGGCAGGAGCAGGTAAAGCACTACCCAAGAGTTTCTCTTGCTGATTTTGTTGGTGTGTCTGTTTCAGAGCTCTGTGATGTAGAGGGAGATACAGATAGATGATCTTGTTATTGTGCTGTCAGCATGGTGACTGGTGCAGTTCAACGAGTGAAGTCATGTCCAGCAGAGTATCAGTGATGGGATCTTGGTGTTTATCAATGAGGGAGCTGAGGATGGTTGTCTTCAACCTCGTGAGTTTGCTGTCATCGTCATTTGGGTTGAGGAGGCTGAATCTAAGCAGGTGCAACAATGGCTTTACATATGACACAATGACGCAGTCCTCACCTGAAAGGGCATTGGTAAAATCCCTTAGGTCACCCGGGGCCTTCTTTATGGACTCCATCACATCAAGCTATTGTCATGAGGGTAACAAGTTCCTGTTTTTATTATCTACCTTCAGAAATCGTTCGATGGCCTTTTTTGATCAAACACTCTTTCTACCATAGCAGGGGCAGTACCTGAGTTGGGCATCTTTCATCAAAAAAGTAAAAAGTTATTGTTACAAATTACTTTTTCCAAAAAGTCAATGAGTTAGTAACTCATTTACCACACTGTAAAAGTAATTACTTACTGAGCAAAGTAACTGTGACATTATTCCTATGTTCTATTACGTTCTATAATATCTATAATGTAAAATACTTTTATAACTGAATGACGAATAAAAAACACCATATGCAGTATTTTAGAACATTGGTATTTTAATTTGACCCAATAAGACTGAAGCTGTATGCAGAAAAATAAAAATATACAAAAAGTAAATATTGGACATACATAATGACACACTTTTCTTTCAAAATACAAAACTAAGACAAACGTCGGTAAAATGAAACAAAGGAAAATCTGTCCAATGAATTTTGCCAATAGATGCTGCTGTCAAGATTTTTAAAGACCCCGCGCCAAACACGTTCAGCGCAGAGTCCTGCAATGTCACTGTACCGTTTCAAGATGGAACAAATAGCTTACATAATCTAAATGTCATGGGTCTGGCATCTTGAGGCCACAAGATACTATCTTGAGGCCACAATATAGTACAAATAATTTTTTTAAACAAAGTGGGACCAGGGGGGACTCAATGTACTATGCACCTAGTCCAGATCGTGGGGTATCTGGTGCATTTCTTCAGCAGTTATTGGGTGAGAGGTGCAGTGCACCATGCACAGATCGCCATTCAATCCATGGCAGTGCGCCCGGTTAGACGCGCACCATAGAGCCCGATGTGTGCCAGATGTTGTGCAGCGTCTGCTGGTGCTTTAAATGCAAGCTTTCCTTTGGTATTTTATGGGTCAGGAAATGGCTCCTTTCTGAAAGTCTTCGACTTATGGTCACTACAATAGTAGAAATGTTTCCTCATGTTAAACTTTTTGTATGAAGTGCATAACAATCTCCAATGGAGTGAAGCACGGATTTTGCCTGCAGATCAACAGCTATGATCACCCATGGGGGATTTATTCTGTCCGTGGAAAAAAATCCAAAACCCCATGTCAATAACTTCTGCAACAATCCGACTTATAGATTAAGAAAAGAAAGTGAGCATTTACGTTCCATGCCGTACAGGAAACCGCATCAGGTATTCTAATAATACTACTGAATATATATTAACTCATTAGACAATTACTGAGGATAGGCACCCCCCCGAAATCGTATTAAAATTTGATGGATAAAAATCGATTGTGACCGGATTTTTTTGACCCTGCCAAATGACTGACAAAAAATGTCTAGCGCAACCTCTGGTATGGAAATTTATTGAAAACCAAACCCTGCACCGAAACCACCGTCTTCAGGAGTGAGCCTTTGGTGGCGATGTATCTATCACCTCAGTTCTCAGTGAGATGTCGGAGGGAGTCTCCGTTTTAACTAAACTAATGTCTGTCGATTATCCAACTAAAAACTAACTTCACCGTGGTTTTACAGAAAGCAACAAGACAGACAGGGTATCTACCAGGGCCGGAGTGAGACTTACTTTCAACCCTGGAGTTTGATGCCTCAGACCAGCCCACTTTATATAACAACCTATTTTTGTTAAAATTAGGGATGCACCAATACTGGTAACAGGGCTGATACCGTCCTATTGTACTCGTAGTGTTTAAAGTTAACCTATAGGTTACCATGAACACATACCTAAAATATGGAAACTCTATAACAATTCCATAGAAAGTGTTTATTTTTCACTTGAAATTTTAGTTTCGTGGTCAATTTATATTGTTCTAATTTTCATTGAATTTCCCATCATTTGTTGTAACAAGCGATTTATTTTGTTGTGTGGTAGAAGTATCGGCATTGGTAAGCCTACTCTTTATCGGCAAGTACTCAGATCCAAGTATCGGTGTATCGTTTTGAGAAAAGTGGCATCATTGCATCCTTAATTAAAGTCATGTAATTATAACCTAACATTGTAAAGCTACAGCAACACACTGTTCTGTAAAGCCTTGTAATTTAGAGCATTATTTTCTATAAAATATCCAACTCAGCATAAATAAGGGTTAACTGCTTCACTAGGTGAAGTTATTTCAGCATGTGTTTGCGTCTATATTATTATTTACAACACAATACATTGATAATATAAGAATCTATATTTTGAGCTGCTACCACTCTCATAAGTCCTCAGGTAGACTGTTTTCATGTTCACACTTCCTCTACTTTCCCTAATCTCATTTGCTGCACTTGCCACAATAAAATATAATATTCCGTAAACCTTTGGTGTGTTTAATATGGAAAACACAATTGACTTAACCAATTAGGTTTTCCATTGGCAAAACATACAGGCTCAATTTATATTACTTTCATTCTATTCTCTTTCAAGTATGGACCTTGTGGTCAAACTATCATTTGGGCATAGAAAGTTTTTTCTTGGAACTAATGGACGCATGTCAACACATATTTATTTCATACTAACAACATAAATCATCTCATCGCTTCTTCCTCCTGACTCTATTTCAGACACTGATTCCCTTTAAAAAAAATAAGTATTATTCTCAGCACAAATATCCAACTTTTACAAAGCCTTTGATTAGTTCACTTTAGTTTTATTGTTGTAGTGCTAAATCATCTAGCATTGCAGGGTGCTTTTTTTAGAAGGTCTAAACAATGTTCTTGATTATATTAGTACTCATTTATAATAAATATAATAAAAAAGCCTGCCCACTTTGGGACTTGTGAGCTCATTTTGCTTCATCCTGAATTTTCCTTCCAACTCTTAGGAGCTACGAGACAAAGTGTCCCTGTGATGTGGTGTTGCGTCATCATTTTTATTCAAATAACATGTTATGTTTGCTGCCAAAACATCACACCATTGACTAGATAAATTAACTCGAATGGTGGTTTGCAGGGAAAGTTCAACATGTCGTCTCACCTGTTCCATTGTCCTCGTTAGCTCTTTTGGTCCTCATTTTTTGCACAAAAAGGGTAGGGCCGTCTGATTGAGCTTTCCTCTGTATAATGGTAGTCCTTTCTGTGCCACCCAATTTTACCTTTCAAACACTGCTGACTGATTGCTCTGACGTTTAATGTTGAGATGCGGGGAGAGAAAAAAATGAAAGCAGCCAGCTGGCAGCTGTGAAGCGGCCCTTTATGGCAAGCTGTTTCGGTAAAAACTCTATGTCCTAGTATCCATTGTTTTCTATGCTAAATAGTATGTAACTACATGTGACTGGTTAAACATTTTCCCTCACAAATTTAAACTTTTGCCAAATTAGTGCATAAACCGTGTTAATAGCAACCCCTTTTTGACTAGTTGCACACTGAGCACACTAGTACAACTCTGCTTACCATAGTATCGGCCCTGATATCAGACCGGCCCAACAGGAAATGTCCAGGTGCTCCCGATTGGCCACTCCGGGCCTGCTATCCAGCCACCCCACATCATCATTTACACCTGCTCTCTCTGTCTCAAGCTGTTGCTATCAGAAAGCCTGACACCGCTGCACTTCATTTAGCCACACTGTAGTAACGCGCCACTTTACATTTCCAGTAACTGTAACAGCGTTGCAAAGTAATCAATTAGATTACTCCGTTACATAAAGAATAACACCGTTAGTAACGCTGTTATACTTAAAACTGTTCAAGCCTGAAACCTGATGCTGCCACCTCCACACTTTACAGTAAGGAGGGTGTTTCCAGGTTTATAAGTGTTTTCCTTTTTTTTTTCTTCAAATGACCAAACAGTTCAAATTTAGTTTAATCAAAACACACAAATGTCTCAATAAATTAAGGCCTGTGTCTGTGAAGGCCCTGAGTGAATTTCCAAATTTTAATCAGGCTTTTTTTTTCGTTATGAGGATATATGCGCATACCGTATATGAATAAGCTGCTTATATACAACATATATGTACATATATGATAATATAAATGCACATTTATAGTGCCTATATACAGCATAAATGCACATATTTTAAAATTTATATGCGTCATATATGCATATAAATTCCACATATGGGCCAAATTGAGGTCTATATATGTGTATATACAGGCCGTACAAAACAAATATTAAAATCTACATGTTTTTATAGATTCCTACTGAGGAGCCTATCAGCTGATGTCAATACAGAACTCGTTTCACTTTAGATAATGAAACTTTCAATAGTCAGTAAAAGGGAAAAAAATACATGGTTTTCAGAATTGTTTAACAAAAAACAAAACAAAAAAAGATCGCAAGATGGGGTTTACTTCTTAAGGTTATTGCTATTAAAATGCATTTTGCCTGTGGGAGGTAGTGTACAAGCAAGTCCCTAACTTTGGCCCTCTCCACACACTCTCCTCTCCATGCCTTGTCAGCCAGTCGTCACTGGATCTCTTTGCACATTGACCTAGAGATGGGAAAACGTTGAATTAATTTGTCATTCTCGATGCACTTACAAATTGGGTGGTAATGTAAAAGATTTTGTTTTGATCATTAAAAATTCATATTTAAACATATAATTCAGAAAATATTTTTTTAAACGTCTATATTTGGAATGTAGAAAATTAATTCCAGTGAGCTTAGATCAGAAGCTTTTTAAATCGAGTACACTGTAAACCTAGTTATCTGTTGTTGTTTTTTTTTTCTTTTCAATGCAGTCTCAAAAAAAAAAAAAAATCATGCAGAATCTATAGTTTATCACAGAAATCGGTCCAAGGTAGTGTAGACACTCCCGCAACCTACTGACTTCTCACGGGGCCGCACAGGTAGTAAAGTAAACCTACCGGAAAGAAGCACCTTTGTTTTATTTTGAAAAATTTCCGTATGCCGACCCGTCTGATTTCCTGTCTTCCCCTATCCAAAATGTCGAAATTTACAAGTTTCAGAGGCGTAGCGTGTAGAAAAGTGCTGCAATATGACGCTCCTGTGACGTGGCAAACTCATGCTGCTTTCGCCTCCGGTGGAAAGGATTATATTGATTACAGCTGTGGCTAAGACGTGCTGCTGCTGTAACATGCTGCTGACGCGTCTGGTGGAAAGGAGGGGTAATATGAAAAGCTGAATGAGCATTTATTCTGATATCTTGATATCAGACATAATTGTCATGAACATGCAAGCCGTTACTGTCCACTAGTTAACTAGTGAGCCAAGTTATTGTGAACTAGTTAACTAGTGAGGGTCAAAATACGCACACTAGTTAACTAGTGAACACATTTTGGCTTCACTAGTTAAATAGTGACAGCTGGAAATGTCCACTAGTCAACTAGTAAAGGCCAAAATGCATACCAGTAAGCTAGTTTAAGGTTTTGTGTCTCACTAGTTAACTACTGACAGCCAAAAATGTGCACAAGTTTACTACTGAAGGCATAACTCCTCACTAGTTAACTAGGTGGTGTAGGTCAATGTCACTAGTTAACTAGTGAACCATAAATGGTTTACTAGCTAGCTAGGTGATGACATAAGGCTCACTAGTTAACTAGTTGATGCACCAATTGTACAACTAGTTAACTAGTGAGGTCATAAATTATACTAGTAAACTAGTTCAAGTCTAAATTCACACTAGTCAGCTAGTGGTGCAGAATTCTAATTAGGAGACGAATAATTCCTCAAATTGAGGATTTCTATTGGCTCCCTATGTCCAAGTAAAATATGACAACCAATCACAGTGCAGAATTTCACAAAATCCCACCCAAAACATTTGCATGTGGCACACAAGTTAACATGCTGGCCAAAGGAACTTTAGCTAGTAAACTAGTGGCTTCAGTTTGACACTTACATGTAAACTAGTGAAGGCAGAACTGCTCACTAGTTAACTAGTGAAGACACAAATACCCACTAGTTAACTAGTGAGGTGCAAAAAGTGTCACTAGTTTACTAGTGTGCCCCAAAACATCCACTACTGAACTAGTGATGGCAATTTACATTCGACTAGTTAACTAGTGAGGTGCAAAAAGTGTCACTAGTTTACAAGTGGGCCCAAAAATGCCCACTAGTTAACTAGTGTAGGCCATTTCAGCCCCACTAGTTAACTAGTGAGTTGCCAAAATGGTCACTTGTTAACATGTAAAGGCAGAAATATCCCCTAGTTTACTAGTGAGGGTGTTGCGGGCCTTACTAGTTAACTAGTGGCATGTAAAATGTGCACATGTTTACTTCACTAGTAAACGTGTGCACATTTTTGGCTGTCACAAGTTAATTTGTGAGACACAAACATCTTCAACTGGCTGACCGGTGTGTATTTTGGCCTTTACTAGTTAACTAGTGGACATTTCTGTCTGTCACTATTTAACTAGTGAAGCCAAAATGTGTTCACTAGTTAACTAGTGGAAATGTTTGCTGTCACTTGTTAACTAGTGTGCACAAACATGGCTCACTAGTTAACTAGTTGAGAAACATGGCATGCATGTTGGCCTGATATCAAGATATCAGAATAAATGCTCAAGCGGCTGGCCAAATTATATAGAAGTTAACAAGTAGGAATTTCACATTCAGTAGTCAGCTAGTACACCTTTTTGTACCTTACTACTTGACTAGTAAAATATAAAAGTCTTTAAAATAGTTAACTAGTGAAACGTGGAGCAGTACTAGTTAACTAGTAAGATATGAAACATATGAACTAGTTAACTAGAGAATTTGGTCTGTCACTAGTTAACTAGTTCACACAAACATGGCTCACTAGTTATCTAGTGGACAGAAATGGCTTGCATGTTCATGACAATTATGCCTGATATCAAGATATCAAAATAAATGCTCATTCGGCTTGCCATAGGGTAATGGTACGCTAAAATCCTATTTGGTTTGGTTCAGTGTCTTGAAAGGCTTGGTTCGGTTAATTTTTGGTACAAAAAAATAAATACTCACAAAATCTTTATTTAGAAAAGCTGCCAATACAAAATGGTATTCTTTCATGAATAAAATAAAAGTGATCCATTTGGGTGATATCTTAAATAAATTGCACTCTTTATAATGAAATAATGAAACTGGCTTCAATGTGCTCAGGCAGCTCCACTGTGCGTCACTCAATACAGCGTATGTTCGGAAACTCGCCTAGGAAATTTGTTCCGCTGAGCTTAATAACACACTAATAATACATTTACATTATTTAATGAAATAGATACACCGAAACGGTTAGCAAGTGGACCAAGCTAAACAGACCGAACCGAACGGTTCAACACATCCCCTTGAAACGTTAAACCCCTAACAACTAGGCGAAAAAGATGTGTATGGTATTTCTGAATTATTTTGACAAAAGTTCAAACTTTTAGGGAAAATGTTTAGGTAGTTTTGTGTAGTTGCATGCAACTACATTTCTTAAAAACAAAATCTCTAACTTAAAAAGCTTTACAGACTAGTGTCAGGCCCGGCCCTAAACAATTTGGTGCCCTAGGCAAGATTTTAAGTGGCGCCCCCTTGCACTGCAGTACAGTACTTGCACTGCTAGTGTACATATTCTCACAAGAAACTTTATAGCTTTGTTTTAGACATTCTTTTATTTAAATAAAACAATTGCACATTAAAAATACTAATTATAATAATAATAATTAAAGAAATAAAAAAAATGAACTCAACATATTAAATACAATATAGATAGCTTACATAAAGTATTACATTTAAATACTCCCGAAATGAAAAGTGTAAACAAGTGACATTAACTTAAATACAATAGAAATACGGCACTGTGCAAAATAAAACATTAGTATCTTGTCTATCTATCGTTTATTATCTATCTTCTTATCTATCTTCTTTTATCTATCTATCTATCTATCTATCTTATCTTATCTATCTATTTCATCTATCTTATCTATCTATCTTATATAAATTATCTATTAATATCTTTAAGTAGGCACAAAAATACAACAAGGATTTGAATAAAAAAAATTAAAAGATTATCTTTAAAAGAGCTCTATTGGTGTTTTTGGTCCTGCCTTAAATTACTTCAGGAACTACACCACCACCTCCTTAATCTTACATGACTTGCTACAGCTTGACTTTCCTGGATTTTCTTGAGGCAAAGTCATCTACGACATCATCATATGACAACCTCGGTACTTGGGCCACGGTACAGTTCGATACATGTTTTGTGCAGAAAGAGACTGCTTTTTTAAATCCCAAAACAAATATATATATATTTTGGGAAGTTAACTTAATCCGCCCATAGTTACAGGTTTGGGCGTGTCACAGCCATGACAATACAACATAAACGTGCTGTACGTCTCTCTGGGATTATGGTTCACACACAGGGCCGCATTAACAGAATGTTTTCTGTATTTTACCGGTTCTTTAAAAAAGAGCGCATCTGACCACAATGACACAGGTGGCGAATATTCTTTGTGTGCTTGCTGCTCAAAGGGCATTTGTGTGTTCATCATCATCAATGAATGGAGCGCAGCACATCTCCTCTTTGCTTCGCGCTCCGGCATACCGCAAAGAGGAGATCAACACAGCGCAACCCGGCGCCCCTGAATGCTGGAGCCCGCCCGGGCAGAAAGCGCTCAAGTCGGGGAGAAATTTTAGCAGCACCTCACACCAGGGGTGATGTCCGAAAAAAGCGCAACCGACCCGTGTACATTATTTGCTCCTTACTGCTCCGTGATGTGCGCAGTGTGGAGAGGAGGTCGTGTCTCTATGCGAACCAGCTGCTGGAGCGGGGAACAGCGAGCTGGTTGTTGCACCTGTGTCTGGGAGCGCGGCGCAGTTTGGTAACGTCGGGCAGGAAGTAACTAATTACCAGCACAAAATCAATGGCAGTACCGAAGTCCCAAGGTACAGGAGGACGGATTGTCCCGTGCAGGGCGTACCGAACGGTCCGGTACTTTACCCTGTCCCGTTGAATCCCTACTATTTATTGATTAGCTAACCACGTATGCTAATAGCTAATGGCATTATTGATCATCATCTTTCTGTAACATCAAAATAATATCATCAACATCATCTTTACTGTAACAATACCTTTTTCCTTTGTCACGTTCTTCCTCCCCTGTGCACCTGATAGTTTGGGACGCTTTGACATATTAACGTTTTTTGACGCAATAAAAACGAAAACCGAATGGCGGGTAAAAGAAGTCTGATTGGTGGAGGTGGTGGTTTCCCATCCTGCTTTGTGGCGCATAATGTTTTGTTCTACACCATGAGCTAAGTGTATGTGTGATCCTTTCAAGTCCCCACTGGTCGTATTATAGCAGTACTTAACAGTTAAAGTCAATGCCATGTGAAGCTGTAGACTGTAAACTGTAAATGCTAACTGTGATACATTTGTTACAGTGTCAAGTACAATAACAGTGGAAAGTTCTTATCCCGTCTCTTGCGCCCCCTGGGTATGCGGCGCCCTTAGCATTTGCCTATACTGCCTATGCCTCAGGCCGGCCCTGACTAGTGTACTGTTATAGCTTTAAAATGCAAGGTTATAATCACATGATTTTAATTAGGCATGCAATAATACCCCTTTTTTCAAACCAATACGACCCCAATCCAAGGATCTGGGTACTTGCCGATACCAATACTAATGCGGATAACTCAGCCAAACAAAAAATGAAATAAATTGGAAGATAGATTTTATTTTCTTCTCTGGTTGTTATAACATCTGATGGTAAATTAGAAAAACTATATAATAAGATGACTACAAAACAAAAAATTCAAGCAAAAAATAAATATTTTCTATTGAAGTATTGCAGTGTCCACATTTTGAGTACCAGTTCATGGTATCAGTTCATTTTTACCAATTAGGGATACAAGTAAATCAGACCGGTACCGGCCTGATGACCAGTACCGGTATCGGTGCATCACTTATTTAATAAAAATAGGCTATGATATAAAGTGGGCCGGGTTGAGGCATGAAACACCAGGGCTGAAAATGAGTCCCACTCCGGCTCTGATCACCATTCTCTGTTAGTCTTTCACTGAAAAAACCCTAATAGGATTAATTGAAATTGAGGTTTTAAAATGTTAAAAAGCTGAGCTGAACATGGACACATGACTAAAATGAAACAGTACTGTGAGTTATAAATGTGTCTGTTTGATATTTGCATTGAAAGAATGAATAACAAAAAGGCTTAAAGCCTTTAAATATCAGCGCCCCTGCTGTCATCTCCCACAATAGTTTGATACATTGTTTACAGTCCTCATCTACCCACACAGAGATTAATACAAAAGACTCAGAAGTGCCTGGCCCTCAGCAAACAGGCTCTTTGTGAAGGTTAACGTAAAACAAATGATGTCCTCAGCAAACATTTTGGCTGTAAGTCTCTAAAACACATTATTATTTTAACCAAAGTACATTTCTCAGCTTCATCGCCTCCTTTGAGCAGAGCCGCTGCGTCTCTCAAAAGGGGCCTTTTCTTGTTAAACAAGAGGTGTGTTGCAAATCAAAACCATTAAGTTGTTTTTATTATTTTATTTCTCTCTCAAACTTGCAGGTTTGTTTCAAACACCCCCAAACGACATGTCTGTTTAATGCCACAAAGAGCAACTAAATGTTACAGCAGAATGTTTCACCCGCATTGGATAAATGCAAAAAAAAAAAAAAGAAGAGAAAAACAAAGCCTGGCTGCTGCACAAAGATTAATTATGTAACTGTATTTGCTTTTAATAAACCAAACCAAGATAGCCTTGACACTGTGGATGAAGAGATATTAGCATATAAAGATTTCAGGCTGTACAAACCTGCCGCACATCACACCAGCTGCTTCACAGTTAGACATGATGACATAGCTGCGATCATGTGAATGTGGGAATATGTTCTGAATGTGCTGCTGGGGAGCCTGGGGTCGGATGTGACATGTGCTGCATGTGATTGATTGCGCTGTTATTGCTAAGGACTCTCTTCCGGCTGCCTCGGGGACCCTTTTCGATCCATCCACTGTCTGTTTGTACTGCTGCTCATAAATTTTACAGCCATTGCTGGAACCCACAGGGAGCTTAAACAATTGCTTTATTGATGAATTTGTCTCATACAAGTGGAAGTGCCACACCAAGCTGGCATGAGACTTTCCACTACACTGAAATGAATATTGTAAGGCCTCTTTTTTTAAGCACATAAATCCAATAAGTTCAGGTGGAGCCGCGTAGGTGATGATTGCTCTTGACGCAGCGCGTCTGTCCTGCGTTATTTGCTATGGCTTTATTTTGTTCTCATTTTAGAGAAATTCATCTACAGATAGAAGGGTAAGATCATGGTTTATAGTGTTTTAAATTCTCTAAACTGTTTCAGTGCCTTCCCTCTGGAGAAATAAATGTGAAAACTCAGAGCAAGAATGGGTTTTCAATTTGTTATTAGAAGATTAAGAGTACCTGATATTATAATGAGGAATTGTATTGTTCTTTGTAATGGATACATTTCCAGTTGGCTGCTGTTTGGTACTGTGATGATGTTTCTGCGTCCAAACTGACAAATTAAACTCATCTGTGTTTGGAATCAAACATAAATTATCCGTACAAAAAAAAGTAAACCCCCCTAAATAACTTTTTTTTTAACATAACTAGAGTCTTATCCACCGTAGGCTCCATTTAGAGGATTTCAGAATCTTTGAAAGGTGAGGCCATTTATTTGACACAATTATTGAGTGAGCGTGGAGACGTATCGCGTTGGTAAGACGTATCGCGTCATTTCCTGTTTTGTGACTAACTTGTTTGTAGCAAGTCGGTGTTTCTCTCTCTCTTGAACTGATCTAACTTTCTCTGTCAATAAGTTTTTTCTGAGTTGCTTTAACACACAAACACATTAAAAAGTTAATTTTCTTCACGGTTTAGGACTCTTTAAGCGTTTTACTGGGTTAATTACTTTGTTTTTAGGTAAGGTAAGGTACCGCTTGGTTAGCTTAGCTTTACGGCTAGCATGGCTTCGGCAGCTTTCTCTCTTGTCCCTCCATCTCTCTCTACACCTCCTCCTCTTTCCTGCTCTCTCTGTCAGATGTTTAGTTACTCCTCCGCCTCATTTAGTGAAGTTGGTAGGTGTAATAAGTGCAGCATTTTTGTAGCTTTGGAGGCGAGGGTTTCTGAGCTAGAGGCCCGGCTCCGCGCTGTAGAACAGCCAGGCCCAGCAGTAGCTAGCGCGGAGTCAACTAGGACAGGACCTAGCCGTCCTTCAACAGCTCCCGTGCAGCCGGGACCTCAGGCGAGCTGGGTGACGGTTCGTAGGAAGATTAGCGCCAGACCCCAGTCCGCGGCCAACCTCCAGCCCCTTTCTCTGAACAATAGGTTCGCCCCGCTCAGCGACGCACCCGCCGAGCAGGAGAGGCCGATTCTTGTAATTGGCAGCTCCATAGTTAGGAATGTGGCTCCAGAGACACGAAAGACCACCGTCAAATGCCTTCCAGGGGCCAGGGCTGCGGACATTAGGTCCCATCTGAAGCTTTTGGCCAAGGACAAACGGCGGTATAGCAGGATCGTTATCCATGCTGGTGGCAACGACACCCGGCGACGGCAGTCGGAGGTCACTAAAATTAGCGTAGCTTCGGTGTGTAGGGCTGCCAAAAAGATGTCTGACTCTGTAATTTTTTCTGGTCCCCTGCCTGATCGTACTAGCGATGACATGTACAGCCGTATGCTTTCGTTCCACCTTTGGTTGTCAAGGTGGTGTCCAGAAAACGATGTGGGCTACATTGATAACTGGGGGGCCTTCTGGGGAAAACCTGGACTGTTACGTAGAGACGGCATCCATCCCACCGAGGACGGAGCTTCGCTTCTTTCCAGGAACATTGATAGGGTTATCTCTAGTTCCCCAAAGCCGTGACAACCCAGAGTCCAGCTCAGGGAACCCAGAGTCCAGGTCAAGGAACAGGGACTGCCACCCACCCACTACCCTATAGAGATAGTTTCCCGTCCACTACCCAAAACTAATGAATTAAAAGTTAATGCTACTAGAGCAAAGTATAAAAATCTCATAAAGATAAATAAAACTCGGACTGAACATAAAAACAAATCAATTAAATGTGGTTTACTAAACATAAGATCTCTCCCCTCAAAAACACTCTTAGTAAATGACTTAATTTGTGAAAATAATATTGATTTGTTTTGTCTTGCAGAGACATGGTTGCAGGAAGAGGACCATGTCACAATAAATGAGTCAACTCCCCCTAGCTACTTAAACTTTAGTGTCCCTCGAAGTACTGGTCGAGGAGGTGGAGTAGCAACTATCTTTCATTCCGATTTACTAATTAATCTCCAAAAAAATAATAGTTACAGTTCCTTTGAGCATCTAGTTTTTAGCTTTCCTCATACACATAACAAAGCAGTAAAGCCACTTTTGTTTGTGGTCTTATATCGTCCACCAGGACCTTATTCTCAATTTTTAGATCAGATTTCAGATTTTCTATCTGACTTAGTTTTAAACACTGATAAAGTCATTATAGTCGGAGACTTCAATATTCATGTTGATAATGAAAGTGATAGTCTAAATACAGCTTTTAAGACTATCCTAGACTCAATAGGCTTTACTCAAAATGTGCAGGGACCAACACATTCTTGTCACCACACTTTAGATCTTGTGCTGACTTATGGCATTGACTGTGAAGAAATAACAGTCTTTCCACATAACCCTATCCTGTCTGATCATTTCCTTATCACTTTTAAACTTACTCTAATGGATCATATCAAACCTGAAAGAAAACTTCATTATACCAGAACGTTATCAGACAACGCTGTAGCAAATTTTAAAGAAGCTCTTCCAACTTTAATTTCCTCAGTTTATAAATGCAGAACAGAAAACAGTGATTTAACTCGTGACCCCTCACAACTTGACATTTTAGTTCATAGCGTTAATTCCTCCCTGCGTCGGGCAATAGACAAAGTTGCCCCCTTGAAAAGGAAGGTGGCTAGCCATAGAAGATTAACTCCCTGGTTTAATTTAGAGCTACGTACCCTAAAGCAGAATGTTAGAAAACTAGAGAGAAAATGGCGCTCCACGCATTTACATGATTCCTTTTTAATATGGAAAAATAGTTTATTGCTATATAAAAAGAGCCTTCACACAGCTAGAACAGCATATTATTCATCTTTAATCGAGGAGAATAAAAATAATCCTAGGTTTCTTTTTAATACAGTTGCCAAACTCACACAGGATCATAGCTCTATCGAGCCAACCATTCCCCAAGCTCTAAGCAGTGACGACTTCATGCAATTCTTTATAAATAAAATAGACTCCATAAAGAATAAGATAATTGGGAACCTTCCCAATATGCTTGCTTCCTCCTTAGTTAATGAGGCAGCCTCAAAAATGGTGGAACCTAATATATGCTTAAACTGCTTTAATGCAGCCGAACTTTGTGATGTACTAAAATTATTAGCTTCATCTAAACCTTCAACTTGCGTTTTAGACCCAATCCCAACTAAACTCTTAAAAGAAGTTTTCCCTCTGATCGCTGCTCCAATTTTAGATATAATGAATCTATCCTTAGTCAATGGATATGTACCACAGGAGTTTAAGATTGCTGTAATTAAACCTCTACTTAAGAAACCCTCTCTTGATCAAAACGACTTAATTAACTATAGACCGATATCTAATCTTCCCTTCTTATCTAAAATTCTTGAGAAAATAGTTGCACACCAGATATGTGAGCATTTAAACAATAATGAGCTGTTTGAGAAGTTTCAGTCAGGCTTTAGAGCTCATCATAGCACTGAAACAGCTCTGGTGAAGGTTACTAATGATATTCTCATAGCCTCAGACAATGGACTGGTGACCATTCTGGTCCTGTTAGATCTCAGTGCTGCCTTTGACACTGTTGATCACAATATTCTCATAGAAAGGCTTCAAAGTGTCGGTATAATAGGAACAGCACTAGGTTGGTTTAAATCTTATTTGTCTAACAGATTTCAGTTTGTTCAGGTAAACAATAGATCTTCCTCAACCTCAATAGTTACTTGCGGAGTACCACAGGGTTCAGTGCTTGGGCCGATTCTCTTTACTATATATATGCTTCCTATTGGTAAAATAATTAGGCAGCATGGGATAAAATTCCATAGTTACGCAGATGATACACAGCTATATCTATCCATAAATCCTGATGAATCCAATCAGTTAGGTAGACTACAGGCATGTCTGGAAGACATCAAAACTTGGATGACTCTAAACTTCTTGCTTCTAAATTCTGATAAAACAGAAGTTGTCGTCTTTGGACCAGAAGCTCTGAAAAAGAAACTACTTAGTCAGCCCCTTCACCTGGACGGCATTAAATTAGCCTCCAGTAATAAAGCAAAAAACCTCGGTGTCATTTTTGACCAAGATATGTCATTTAGAACTCACATTAAAGAAGTCTGTAGGATTTCCTTTTTTCACCTTAGGAATATTGCAAAAATTAGAACCATCCTGTCCAGGACTGATGCTGAAAAACTAGTCCATGCATTTGTTACTTCAAGGCTGGATTACTGTAACTGTCTATTATCAGGTAGTCCACAGAATACAATTAAAAGTCTACAGTTAGTTCAAAATGCTGCTGCTAGGATTCTGATGAATATTAAAAGAAGAGATCACATTTCCCCTGTTTTAGCTTCTCTTCACTGGCTCCCAGTAAAATCTAGAATAGAATTCAAGATCCTCCTTCTGACATATAAAGCCCTTAATAATCTAGCTCCATCATACATAAGAGACCTGATTGTTCCATATGTTCCTAACAGAGACCTTCGCTCTCAGACTGCAGGTTTACTGGTAGTTCCTAGGATTTCTAAAAGTAGAATGGGTGGCAGATCTTTCAGCTATCAGGCTCCCCTCCTATGGAACCGGCTCCCAGGGTTGGTTCGTGAAGCAGACAATTTGTCTATCTTTAAAACTAGGCTAAAAACTTTCCTCTTTGACAAAGCTTACAGTTAGAGATATGTTTATAGGTAGTTAGAGTCAGGTCAGACAGGTAGATAGGAAGAGACAGGTTAATGTTAGTAGTCAGGCAGAGTGTCAAAAGTTAGGAAGAGATAGGAAGAGGTAGAGTAGCTAGGTAGAGATAGATTAATGTAAGCCAGGTAAAGATCCGGAGCCGGTCGCGGCTTACTGCCGCGGAAGAAATGCGCCCCACAGGGGCCAGCCAGCGCCGGAGAGAGGTCCCTCAAGGGGATCCTCCCGCACAGTGCGGCCGCCCATTACCTGCCGGGTTGAATCCCCCGGGCAGACTGTGCGGACCCCACCCGTTTATCTCTTAAATGTTTCTCGCCCTCTTCAACTCTGTCCTCTCAGTTCTGTCTATTTTTCCTTAAGATAGTTGTCGACTATCGGTCTCGTGCCGGTATTTAGCCTTAGATGGAGTTTACCACCCACTTTGGGCTGCATTCTCAAACAACCCGACTCCGAGAAGACCCCGGCATGACGGGGGCCGTTACCGGCCCTACACCGTCCACGGGTCAGGAGGACTCAGACAGAGTGTTGGTAGCCAGGTCTCCTAGTAGCTAGGAGACAGGTTAATGTTAGTAGCTATGCTGCTTTAGGCTAGGCTGTTGGAGGACATTATTAGGGTCTGTTCCTACTTTCTCTCCTACTTCTCCCCAACTGCATGATGTGCTGTCAATTCAAGCACTAACCTGTTTTCTATTATAGTAGGTGCTCCGGATTAGCCCTGCTTGACGACCCTGACTAAGATGGCATTGCAGTGACGGAAAATTCTCCACGTCCTGCAACAAACTTCTGCATCAGTTCTATTGCTCTTTCTGTGTCTCTGTTATGTATTCTCCAAGCCACAGACGGTCGCGGCAGATAACCGCTTGTGCTGAGCCTGGTTCTGCCGGAGGTTTCTTCCTGTTAAAAGGGAGTTTTTCCTTCCCACTGTCGCTGCATGCTTGCTCAGTATGAGGGATTGCTGAGAATTCCACGACGCAATCTTCTGTGGTTCTGTAATTTCTACACTAAACATTGTATTGTAATAACTCTTTTTGTAAAGTGCCTTGAGATGACATCTGTTGTGAAATGGCGCTATATAAATAAACTGAATTGAATTGAATTATGTGAAGGTGGAAGTACTATGCTAAAACTGCTCTGAACTAGTGAAATTCTAGAATAAATCCAAATCCATAAACCAATCCACTTTTAACAGAATCATGTAAAAAAAAAGTAGATTCACCTCCTGAGTTAGTTGCTTGGGAAACCAACTTTTGCAACAAAAGTTTTTTTTTGCAATACTCAGTTTCTTTCTATCGGTTGTTCAACCAAAATAATGTGATCGACAACCCAAATTGTTATAACATTGCCGTAGTATACTCAGATCTATTCATGCACAGTACTTTTAAGGTCCCAAAGCAGCATTTCATTAAAGCAGAAGTTGAAGCAGAGGTCTACGCTTAGACAGGGCCATAGAAGCACTTTTTATTGTTTGTTTGTTTACAGTCATTCTCTTGTCATTTTTTGTGGTGCTTCTTGCAGGACCCCTTTTCCCGGCTGTGTTTTGTACTGTTGGACAAGTGGATTTACATTTGCTTTTGAGGTACTCTTCCATACTCAGGAATGTATGGCCAATTTGGGGATAGCTAGATGCCCAGATCCTGTGGCCATGTAACTCAGAATCATCAGCCCTCCAATGCCATGCATGACAATTGCCATGAAGAGGTTTTTGTTGTGTTGGTTTGCTTTAAATGTGGCACTAAGCATTATGGCCAGACATCTCTACTTTGGTCTGACCTTTCCAAAGAATGTCTTTGGAAAAGCTTGCTGAACACCCATCATTCCACCGTCTGTAGCCACTTGTCCTTGAAGAGTTGTTGGGTTCTGGTGCCTATTTCCATCTCCATCCTTATTGGGCGATAGATGGAGTACACCCTAGACATGTCACCAGTCCACCACAAGACAACAACTTATGAAAGCACTCATACCTAAGGACAACTTAGTGAGACCTATTTCCCTAACAGACAAATTTTCGGACTGTGGGTGGAAGCCAGGGTAGGCTTGCTAGCATTCAGATTAAATATTGCACACCTTATTTTTCTGCATGTTGCCATATTTATCTTAGTAGGGTACGGAGTCAAGCAGGACTTGTAGTGTTTGATTTTTTTTTTTTTTGGGTTGAACCTCTATTCACCTTCGGGTAAATATGCTGGGATGGCCCCACCTTGTGGGCTGGAAACTTTTCAACTTTAAGATCAATGTTCTGATTAACTTCAACTTTTGTTAACTTCTGTTCTGAGGATTCTGACAGTAACTCATTTTTGTGCGATCTCTTTAATGCAAATTAGGTGGTGCATAACCCCCCTTTAGGTAGCAGAACATTTTACTTGACCCAATTCCGCCATTTTTGTAGTTTGATAAAGACACGACAATCTAGAGATATAGAAACTTAATATTTTTATGTTTTTAAAAATGTGTTGGGAGAGTTGTCCATCCAGCCGTACATTTGTACTTTTACTACAACATGCCCACTAACAATATACCAGATGACTGGCCCAAAAGTGCCTAAAACCTCGTAAAAAATAATACATCTGCATCATCATCACTAACATAAAAATACTCTGTAACTTAAAAGCTATAAAGAGAGGCTTTTCTTAACATATAATATAAAAAAGATTATACTAAAATAATGACAAAGTGTTTTAAAGGGATGGTTTGCATTTTTAGATATGAAGCTGTATCCCATCCTCACTAGAAGCATCATGCCATTTAAAGTATTTTAAGAAAGTAGTTCCGGTTAGTTTCTGGGGCCATCAAACTGTGCAGTTATGCCTCAGAAAACATATGCATTTGAAAGCCTGATTCATTTGCCTCACAAAAAAATAAATTACACCTTACTACTACTCTGCACTATTTTCTTTCCATTCCAATGAATCCCTGCTGCGGCCGGTGTCATCTGTTGCAGCCTTTCTAATCAGCTTTTACATTGATGAATCCATGACTATCCGACAACTTATCGGACTATGGACAAGCTGAAATGCAGGTGAGGTGTAGAAGTCGTCGTCATAATTTGAGTGTTTAAGCACTATGTAACAGCTTTTCCTTCACAACTGATGACCAAGTGACTTTCTGACCAATCCAGAACTAAGAGGGAAATTCATATTTTCCAAATTATTGTTTAGGAAGTCGTTTTGTAACATGGGAGTCAAACCTATAAAAGTTTGGATGAATTGGTTTTGACATTCCAAAATTGAACCATGAAGAACTACTCTGGCAACAAAGAGAAGTAAAATGATGAGCAATCAATTTCAGTCGGTAGTTCAACTCATTATTCAGCAGGCTTTTGATAGTCATACGAGAGACAATGACAGAAAGACACAGTTTACAGTGTGTGTGATACTATTTGTGAGAGCAGAGCAGCAGTGAGGGAATGTCATACTAGTAGGCGGATTATTGGTTATATTAGTCATGTGCAACTATACAAAGCCACCTGGGAGAATCCTTGGAAAATGTATTATGTCATTAAAGTTAGGACCTTAAATTGGAGGAAAAAAAAGATCAAGGCCATTTCCAGAGATTTCTCAAAATCACCAAATCAGTAACCCCGTGTCTGTTTTTCCAGAATAAATATTGCAGAGAAAACATGTTTAATTCTCGCCAGGATCCGCTCCAGGTTCCTGGTGAGTCAACCGGGGGATGGGGAAATGGGGTATTGAAATATTTATCAGAGCGTTGCATATTCAGCAGTGGGCCCTTTGTGCATGCCTGTGTGATCTTTCACAACACGTTCACAAATTAAATATTTATCACATTTAAATAAAAAGGCAAGTCCCAGGTCCCACCGAGCGGTTGCATGTGCATCCGAGAGAGCGTGAGGGGTGATGCGTGTTGTGTGCCATCAGGGATGATTGGTGTTGAGTCCCAGGGGGCGTGGCTACGCCAAGCCTGTTGGAGTGGAGATATGAGACTCACCTACATATCCACTTATTCACAGAGAAAGGAGCCAGATTGAGCTGATTCAGTGCGCTGTGAAAGCAGAGGGGATCAGAGAGGACAACAAGAACATGGTAGCAAAGAGTACTGCTGTTGTGGACTAATGGCCTTCATAAATATTTCCACACCTCACAACTGAATGAGAGAGACTTAAAACGTAAACCTTTAAAGATCGTCTCAAGTTTACAAATTCATTTAGCCAAAGTATGTTGAAATATGTTCACTAATTTTGACTTTATCCTGTTTAGTTTTCCTAACCCAAGTACTGTATTACCCAAGTAATCACTGTTTCAATGGAATCAATGCATATTTTCAAGATACTGATTTGTATTAAAAGAAAAACACTCGGTCTTCTTCCCAAGTTGGTAAACACTTTCACAGACACTCAATCCCAGCCTTGCAGGGGCATATCTGAACAGTGGCTGGCAACCAAAAGAGTGACCTAGTGCTGGAAGTTTAAAACTCCTGTAACATGGCAAGTACATCCAAAGAACACAATTTACAAGCTCAGTTTACTTGAAAGGGGAAAAACATTGCTTGGAGGTATTTTTGCCACTAAGGCAACAGGAAAAGTCAAAGTGATGTAAGCCTAAGTGTGTGTTAACGCTACAAGTCTAGTAGCTGTATGACGTCCACAAACCATCCTAAAGACCAACACTTGGATGTTTATAAGGATTTTAAAAAGGGAAGTAAAGTTTCTGTTTCTGCAATAAATGCTAGAAAGCGTAAGATAACATTATGTGTCCAACAATTACAGCCATTCATGATCTCTACATGTAAAAGCTGATGCATGGTTGATTTCCCCATTTAAATTTTTGGTTATGAAATATGGAGGAACAAAACTGAGATAATTAAAAATAAAAGCATATATATATATATATATATATATATATATATTATCTGACAGAACTGCATGTCTCTAAAAAAATAAAAAATACATCAGTATTGAGTTTTGGAACAACCCATATTTTTTGTTGTTGAATTTTGTGCTGAATTCTGATGATATTGTCCCAAATCAAGTAAAATGGGAGGATAGCATCAGGAAAAGCCACAGCAGCAGGGGTAGATCATTTCATTATCTACTACTTTCAAAAGTTTAATTATATACATGTATTCCCAAATCAATAGTGAGTTTGATGCTGACTTAAACACAGTTTTGGGTTCAACCAAACCCAGTGTAGCAGGTCAAACTCATTACCCCATCCTAGTGCATTAAATCAATCCAGAGCTGAATCAGTCTCTGTTTGACCCTGATAGCATAATACCCCAAATTTTGTTAGTTTTAATACAGCAGTTATTTTTTTGTGTGTTTTTTTTTTTTGTGTGAGTTGATTTGTGATGTGATAAGCCCAGCCAACAGCCAAACTTAATTAGCATTGAAATATTCCACATGTGATGTTTTATGTACCAAATACTACATAATAAATGTCAGTGAAAGCCAATCCAAAACGAAGAAACAACTTTATTTAAAGATATACGCCAACATGGAACAGATGCTGTAAATTACAATCATTATTTTATTTTTATTTATTTTTTCTTGTAGCCTAAGAATAAGCTAATACAACTAGGAATAAAACTAGAAAAAAGAAAATGTAAAACCTCTATCACAAACGCAACGCAACCTTTGACAAAAACATTTTTGGACAGGGCCAGAGGGCCAGAGGAACGCAGTAACCTGGCAAAGGGGAGTACCTGAACAGCTTTGTTCTGAAAAGGCCCCAGTTCATTAAAGGTTAATGGTGCATTGATGATAAGTTTAAGCCACCTTCGTGCTCCCTGATGAATGGCACACTGCTCAGCTGTGGACGGGTTTCAGATTGGATGGATGTTCCAGTCCCTAAATGAGGTGTGGAGGCCTTGCTGCTGGCGCCGCAGTGATGCAGCTCTTTCTAGCAGAATCCTAGAAGCCTTCACAGAGAGGGATTACAACAGAATACACATATTTTCCTCACCTTTAAAGACATGTCAGTAAATCTTTTGGTAGTGCAAGGATAAATCTATGATATGCTTTGCTTCAGGTACAAGTACTGGATGTCACATTAGCAGCGCTTTGATTAAGAATGGAATAAAAAGGAAATTGAATAGGGTAGAACAAAACATTAAAATAATGTTTGAATGATACTGAAATAGAAATTAGACTATTGCTGTAAAAATATAATGGAAAATATGAAAAAAAGACATTTACAGTAATTGTAAGTGCAAAGTTAGAGCAACTTGTGCAACATTGGTCGTTTCCTATCAGCTAAGGTTCCCTATTCTTTAGATTAGCACCAGCCTGCCTGTTATTACATGACTCACTGGTACTTATTCTGCTGCCCCAAGAGATTTTTGTACGGAGCCATGGACACTACAGTTTATAAAAGGTTTGCTGCAAACTTTGAGGGACAGAATCCTATCCCCAAAAATAACACCAGCATCGTGAACTATGTAAACAGCCCAAGTGTTTTATTTCCAGTTTAATTGGCCTTTGACTGTATGTAATAATGTCCATCATTACACCCAAAATAAGTTACATAGTTCCTGATGAATAATTGTTTCTAAATTAAAAATAACTTGAAAATTAATTTTTTTTTTTTTAATGACAGAAAATGGAGAGGTTGTGTCAGGATGTACATGTGTTCAGAAAAAAATCAACATCTTGATTTTTTTTGTTACAAACCTTGTGTTTGGGATTTGAAGTAATAGACAAACTAAAAGAGGCATACAGTGGTGTGAAGCAAAAAGAAAGTGATAAAAAAAATATGTCTTTGGAAAACAAATCTGTGAAAAAATGTGTGATCTGCATTAATATTCGGGGGACTTCTGCACTCATACAATTAAACAGCATCTAGAGCAAACAGCTACCTTCTGAATACCATTCAGAACTCACAATCTATGTAGTTACAATTTGACAGTAGTTGTAGCATTGTGTTGTTTGGGATTTTCTTTTTCAGTGGATCATAGACGAGAGGAAAGGGGATAAACCCAAATATAGAAAGATAATTTCCTAAATTTATTTAAAACATATAGAAATTGTGCTTTTTCACTCATGCAGATGCTAAAATAAGTACATATAGTCAATTTAAGTATAGCTTATACAATACTTTAACTGCTTTTTGCAGTTGTTGTCATGTTTGGTGGTTGAAACAGAATCCGAATGAAGCAGAATGCGTTGATGAGATTTTAATAAGAAAAAAAAAAAAAAACTGACAAAAACTTACAAAAACTAACAGGGGCCAGAGAACAGAAAGTAATGACTGGCTGAGCATTTAATAACAAACTGGCAAAGGATTGGGAACACACTGGTGTTTAAAAGAGCTGCAGTAGCAATAGGAAGGTGATCAGAGAGACAGGGAACAGCTTGAGAAAATTAACAGGACAAGGACAGAGAAAAACAGGCCCTGCATCCGAATCCTTAGTATTTACTATATGCTACATAGTAGCTACTACTTGCCCGTTGATGCAGTGTATACTGGGTAGCAAACGAGCAAGTAGTAGGCATGAAATCGGACATACTGCGGCACCATTTTGCAGGGTGTTTACGTTACGTTGCCTGTGGTCTTATCCTTGGTAGCCGACATCACTCTTCTTCTACAATTTTGGGGCTTCCGCTGGATTATGGGTTAGTGCAGTGTGCATCGGATTTCACTTTGGCAGTAGTACACTTTATGTCTGCTACGGCAATCCAAACTAGAGATCCGGATCTACTACATCGCTCGCTTACTGCTTTTTGACTGCTACATAGTAGGGATAGTAGGGGTATTTGGATGCAGAGAAGAAGTTTATGGTAGGAGAAAACAGAACTGCTAAACAGGAGAAAAAACAGAAAACCACCCTAAATAAGAAACTAGAAACTAAGGTAGGGTTATTAAGAGGAACTCCCAAAGACTTAACAAACTAAGGAAACATAAAACGAAATAAATAAATAAATAAATAAATAAATAAAAAGGTAAAAACATCTAAGGACAGGAAGGGGAAATTACAGAAATAACGAAGTGCCAAAACCAAAGCGCCAAAGGCCAAAGAAATACATTTAAATGATAATTTAAACTAAATACGAAGAAGTAGCTAAACCTGTAGCTGCAGAGAAATCTATAGACTTACAGTTTATTAGGCTGCTCCAACTCTGAACAAAATGCTCAGTGTGCTAAAAGTTGGGACAATTTGGACTCTGTAGAAGGTTTGGAAAGTCAGGTGTGCCTAAATTTGAAAATTACCAAAATTTATATCTATACATTTGGACATTTTAACAAACTTGAAATGCATTTGTCAAATAAAATAATCTATTCTTGTCTAAATATATTGTTGGAGATAGTGATTAAGCTATAGTCATCTGGTTAATAATATTTTTGGAATAATAACCAAATACAGGGATAATTTTAAATGAAACTTGAATTGTCAGTGTTAAAATGAGCAAAACAGGGCACCAGATTCTTGATCTATATGAGAAGGAATATTAATTATACCAGACTCTCAGTCTTTATCAGAAGGAAAAATTATTTTACTGTCGTATTAAATCAATCCACATCAAAAGAAGCACATAGATTTGGTCTCAAGTTTAAGGAATTAATTACAGATTGCTTAACCCTTATTGAAAGCAGTTACCAACAAATTCAATCTAGTCTAAAGGGAACTATGCTAAGGTTCTAAATGGATGGATCTATTCCATCAGTGAGAGGATAAATGCAGAAGACAAAATCAAAACAAGCTTAAGTCACAGGTATACCCGACTTCATGTGCGTGCATAATGGGCGTATGGGGGGGGGGGTAGAGGAGAGCAGCAGGCAAGGGGCGCTTATCAATAAGGTGAGACCTTAATCAATGTATGCGACTAACCAAGGGAAGACCAATAGCCACATGGTCTTAACTAGCAGGCCTTAGTTAACACTATGGCTGACATGGAAAGTTATCAATGATAATGGCCTCCACTTCCCTCCTCTTTCCAGGGTGAAGGTGCTACAAAGCCACGCTTGAGGGAATCAAACAATCAAACAGCAAAACACAAACAAGCGACACACTGCTTCTGCTTACACATAAATGGAAAGCCAGTAACTAAACATTAAACACAACCAATAACTATTTTCAGCAGAAAGCAGGTACACATATGTATCTATATGCTAACCCTAGCTCTAGATATTTTATTACATTTCTCTATTAGATTTTTTATGGATATCAGGTATCGTTAATCAGGATAGTATACTATAAATTGTTGTAAGCCATTTTGTAATGGCTCAGTGTAGGCCTTTTTAACTTTGAGGACCTGCCTCTCTGAAGGTCTATGCACAGCCCTGACGTTTGCTGTATAATATTACTGTATTAGAAATGTGCAACATTTGGCATGTTGGGCTTGTGGTTAACACATATGTATCTATTTATTCTATTCTGGTCCATCATCCCAGCTTTAAAAAAAATGCTTAATACCGTAATAATTACCAAAATATCTGACGTACACTGTGACCACTGGATAAAGGGCTTTTAATAGATCTTTGTCATGTTAAGAATATGCAGCAACAGGAACTTCAACTACAATAACACTGAAAGTAGTTTGAGACAACTGTACAATATGTTAAGTACTTGGTACAAATGCTTAGGGAGGGAGAAGATGGATGGATGAATGAATGGATGGATGCACGGATGGATGGACAGACGGACATAGGGATGGGGTTAACACACTTGTGTGTTATCTTTTCCCAGTAAAAACCCAAACCTTTGTAGATTTAGCTAATCTGCATGACAGGGTGCAAAGAGAACAGAGTGTCATGCAGGACATGTATGAGAGCTGTAAGACAGCAGTGAGGTGTGCTGTAGGAGTGATAGAATAGTTCAAGGTGGGACTCCATCAAGGATTGGTTCTGAGCCCCTTGTTGTTTGCTTTGATGATGGACAGACTGAAAGATGAGGTTAGACAGGAGTTTCCATGGACTATGATGTTTACAGATGAAATTGTGATCCACAGTGAGAGCAGGGCAGCAGTAGAGGAAAAGCTAGAGCGATGGATGTATGCACCGGAAAAGAGAGGAGTGAGAATTAGTTGCAGCAAAACAGAATACATGTGAGTAAATGAGAGAATCCCCAAAGGGGGTCGTGAAGTTACAGGGATTGGAAATGAAGAAGGCAGAGGACTTTAAGTACTTAAGGTCAACGGTTCAGAGCAACGGAGAGTGTGTAAAAGAGGTGAAGAAGCATGCAAAAGCTGGTTGGAATGGTTGGAGAAGATTTGCTGGTGTGATGTGTGATAAAAGGGTTTCAGCAAAAATGATAGGAAATATGTGTAAGACAGTAGTGAGACAAGTGATGTTGTATGGTATAGAGACAGTACCAATGAGGAAAATACATGAAGCAGAACTCTAGCATCCAGAACTCAAGAAGCTGTGATTCTCTTTGGGAGTAATGATGATGGATAGTATCAGGAATGAGTACATCATAGGGACAGCTTATATTGGAAGGACATGTTCAGAGGAGAGACGACAATGTTATCATCAGAAAAATGCTGAAGTAGTCCTTAACCAGATCTCGGCAGATGAAGAAAACATACCAATGTATATGTAAAACACAGGGGTCTTGTTAATTCCAGGGTCTTTTGGTCTACAGTTATTTTTTATGGAAAAGTTAGGGTCCTAAGTGCATGAGGAGTGGGGAGTGTGATAACAACCTAATTGATGTAATGTTCTGTGAGAAATGGCATACTACCCTAAACATACTTAAATACATACATAAATATTTGACAATCTGGAGAAAATCTACTCTGTAATTTTTGGAACTTAGTTATGCCTTCTTTGGCAGAACTGAGCATCTTGAATGACCCTGTTGCTGAAAGTATACTGTACAAATAAAAGTGCCTTCTCTTGACTTTGTTCAACAAGCCTCAAAACAATAAATGAAAATGCAATAAGAATTGGATAAAACCTTTTTTTAATGTCTCAGTATATGAATGAAAACAGTAAAAAAAAATGGTTTATTACTAGAGGAAAGTGCTTACCTCAACTATTTTTGGCAGCTAAACAGGTGGGGCCCAAGTGCTTAGTAAAAGACACTAAGAGAGTAAAATTAAATACTCTATATGAGATTATACATTAAGCTGACAAATGTGATTGAATATGCACAATATTAACTGATTTAATAAAGTTACTGACCAGATGGGCATTTTCTTTTACTGCAATTGCAATTAATAATAAAACAAAATTGAGTAAATATAAATTCTGCATTTAGGAAGAAATCAAAAAGTTGGCACAGGATAAAAATTTAACGTCAGCGTATTGTACATTTGGGACATCACAGATGGTAATATGACATATAAGTACATTTTTCTGTCCGGAATACATATGAATCCCAATGAAGGCCATAAAAAATGATTAAAAACAGAAACATCAGGACATAGATAGGGGCGGAGAAGCTTGTTCTGGGCCCTGTACACTTTCAGTGTCAGTGGGCCCCATTAGGCACATAAGAAAAAGAGTGGCATAAAAAAAAAATCAAAAACAAATACTATTTTATGAAATAATCAGATCTCAATGTATTTATACGTATTTCTGTCACCCCTTGAACTGATGCATTTGAACTACTTATTCTCATATGTTTACAGATTAAGATACATTTAATCTAATGGTTATTAGTTAGTAGATGTTGTCCCTACTAGCAGGCTAAGTCCAAAGGCTGAGATAACCTAATACAACTCAATGGAGCGTGCTGATTCATGTCTATGATGTTGACAACTAAACGTTAGCTGACCTACAGACCAATAGTTTAGTTGTCTTTATGTTTACAGCCGCAAAGCTTGGTTGGCAACTGGCAAAGATAAAGACTTTAAGTGTAGGCTACACCTGTTAAAGGTTGTAGATGGAACATTAGCATGATAGTGACATCTAGTTTTTCAAGGCTGTAAAAAAAACAAAACCATTAATCCAGCTGTCGGGTTGCCTAGTTAGCTGCCGATATGCCCAGTGACCAACCTCAACTGTGTTCATTGTATTTTAGAGGAGTTTAACTGACAGCTAACATTAGCAAAGTTACCTAATGGGCTAGTTTACCAATCCAAGAGGAAAGTCGCCATTTGTGCATGTGTTTGATGCCGTAGAAATGTTTTTTTTTGGGTTATCTAGTTAAGGTTTCACCTAAAACTACTCTAGTTTATATTCTTCTGCAGTCAATACTCTCCTGAGACGGATAACAATATATCTGGGTCAGCTGAGCAGCTGGAGCAGCTGACTCTACCATTCTTCCAAGTCTAAAATGAGACGATATATATTTGGATCATAAAGACCGTATCTGTCAAACCGCGGACGCTACTGGCTGATAGATTTAAACATAACATCATTATCGTGCCCGATTTAAATGTACATTTTTTTATATTTAAATATTTCCTTTTTAAAAAGGTGTGTTCGAAATAGTAAAATGAGGTTGCCTAAATCTGAATGTATCTTTCTAAGATTATGAAATGTAGGGAACACGCTACTAAGTTTACATTATGGAAAAAAAGTGTTTGATGAATCAAAGATTCAACCTCCCATTAGTAAAGACATCTGCCGTTAATAATATTCAACCATCTGAATTATTTTGATCGTATTATTGATAAGGCTAAATGCAGTACAGAATTATGTTGCAGCCCTTGACATCCAAAGAATTCAGCGATAGTCTCTGACGGTGCAAAAACTTTTATTGATTCTTGGTCTTTAATTTCCTCACTTTCATGTGATTACAATAAGCAGGTTGAACATCTTTATACATCAACACACAGTTTGCACTATAGCATCATAGCACCGTGAAAACTACAAAAAACACAAAAGTTGAGGCTTACGAATATACACTTAAGTATTTTAACAATCATATGGGGTTGTATTCTATAGGTAAACTTGCAGCACAACATACCTTGCTTCATTTGTCAAGGGAAAACTCCAAATAACTGGCCACTGACAAACAATGCAGCCTGCTTGGAAGCTAAAAGACAACATATGCAACATCAATTCCAAATAAATTTGGTTCTGTCCTTCTTTAAAGCTACATGAGCAACCACTACTTACTTAACAGAGTTGTTATTTCTGCAGGGTTGATCAAACTGACTGAGTGCTGGGCCTGCCTCTCACTTCTTTACAAAACACCTGAGAGGCAGCCCCACTGACAAATTTAAAGTGTCAGCAGCCTAATTTCATTACACATTATTTAATTTGTTTGATGTTTTTCTCTCTGTAAAAACTCCATCTTGTCTAGTTTCCTGCTTAGCTACAATGCTCTGTTGGATGGGGAGCATTGACTGGGATGATACTTCCAGTAACTTAACATCCTCTGTGTCCTGTTATCAACTTTTTACTTTCTTTGATATATCTACTCTCTCTTCTCAAAACCCCAGACTGTGATTGCAGATGGCCGCCTGTACCTAGCCAGGTCCTGCTGGAGGTTTCATCTTGTTAAAGGGGAGTTGTTCCTCTCCACTGTCACCATATGCTTGCTCAGTATGAGGGATTACTGAGGAATTCCTGTGGTTGGAGTCTGCATTTTCCAGGCACAACCTCACGTCAATTACTTGACGAAATCTACTGGGATTCCTTACATATGATACTTTTAACTGACTGAAGTGTTTGTATAAATGTATTGAAATTACTTTTTTTGTAAAGAACCTTGAGATGACATCAGTTGTGAATTGGCGCTATACAAATTAAATTAATTAAATTGAATGTCAAGAATTGAGGATAACAGTCATTGATCTGCTAGTTTTGTGTTACATTTTCTTAATATACCACTGGGTGGCAACACTTGCAACACAATGTTGGTTGATAGTATTTGCACAATGCATTCTTTGAAGGTGATCAACTTTTAATCAATGGTGCTTAAAATGTTTACAAAAGAAATAATAAACTTCAAAAATTGCAAATATATAGATATATTTATATACATCCATAATGAAGTAAAAAAAAAGGTTATTCTTCTGTTCAAGCACCACCTGGATTAAGTACCACCTCCAACACACTAACCTGTTTGTCAACTCGTCTAACTACTTTACCTGTATTTGAAAAATGTATTTTATATAAGTACACAAGGTGTATAAATGTGTTGTTATATAACAAGTATGTCTTTATGCTCGCACTTTATTAATGTATTTATTTAATACAAGTACCTTTTTAATCATACATTGTTTACTTGAGTTAGTGCTACTTTTACTTAAGTACAATTTTTGGCTAATCTCACCACCTCTGTTATGTATGTATAGATGGATGGATGGATGGATGGATGGATGGATGGATGGATGGATGGATGGATGGACGGACGGACGGCTTATTGCAAAACTCTGGCTTCACTCTAGGGCTCACCTAGTACAAGAAATACAATTGAAGAAAATCAGCTTACTGAAAGATAAATTTGTGAATAGAAGTTCTGAAACAGTACTGCTGGTTTATCCACATATGCTTTTCCAGTTGTCCTCCATTACATTACTTGTCATAATAGAGATCTTAAGTATTACCAGTGTGCTCATTTCGGCAGCAAAGCCTTCCTAAAGAGTGAGCACCTTTATTACTATTATCTGACTGAATGGTTTATACACCAGTTCATTAGTAATGATTTATAACTTGTAATAAGCAGCAAGATTCATGCTGATAGTGCTAATAAAGTGCGGTGAAAAATGATTGCTCAGTTAGAAATAGTCTTTGATTTTCTTATAACATTTTCAGATTATCAGATATATTTTAAATTTTACTCAAAGATACCTAAGTGAATACAACTATGGTTTCATTTAATAATAAAAAACTAATTTCCAAATCAACTAGGTAATTGTTAAAATATTTTGTAATGTAACTGTCCTCATTGTTCATTTTTAAATCTCTTCTTAAAACCCACTTATTTCGCCTGGCTTTTAATTCGGCATGAGAGTTAAATTGTTTTATTTCAGTTTTATTTGTCATTAGCAGCCTTATATTTTATCTATCTTATTTTACTGTTTTTATTTCTGAATTTTATATGGTTGTATTTAATGTACAGCACTTCGTTCAGTTTCTGCTGTTTTTAAGTGCAATATAAATAAAGTTGGCTTGGCTTGGGTAATAAACCAGAGCTGGACAGAGTAATAAAATATTTTACTCAAGTACAAGTAAAATTACCAGTCTACAAATTTACTCAAGTAAAAGTAAGAAGTAGCTTACATAAAATGTTGGGCCCAAAAGTTAAATTTGCTTACGGTTTTTTAACAGTAATCACTCCTGAAAAGTGTAAAAAGACAAGGGGACATAAATCACAAAGTTGATTTTTCATAATCTTTTTTTTTTATATAAAAAGAGCAAACTATGTTAACAATTAAACCAGGTTTTGAACTTGTGTATAAATTAAATTCTATGAGTTTCTATAAAAAATTATTCGTAATTATTTTTTTAATAATAGAAAATGTATACAGCCCTAGACAAAACTGTAAAACACAAAGTATGAATTATTACAACACCACTGAAAAATAATGCTGTATGAACAAAAGCAAGGACAAAGGAACAAACAGAAATATGAGAAAACAATTTTGTGAAAAAGCTTAGGTTGCTTTTCGCAGAGGTCCAAATGTCTCCAGACACATCTTTATTTATTTTCCTGCTGCTGTTACCTCAATAGCTCCCTGAAGGGAAAGCTCAGAGAGTCATACCAGGCATACGTTCAGAATTCTGCAGGTCTGCAGCTGAATGTGTCGTAATTTTGGTGGCCGAGTTTGGTAGACTTTTTAAAATGTTCTACTTACTGAGAGTTTTGCTGTCGTCTTTAGGCTTTGGCGGGAGTTTAGGGGAGGGGTTTAGGTCTCCCTATAGTCACACTGTCACCTAGTCCTTTTTTGTTTTTACTTTGCATATATGAATTGTGCTGCAGCAATTACAACCAAGCGGCTGAGCTCTTGCCTTTGGTGTTTTGTCTGCTTTCTTAACTGAGAAATGTGCTGTTTTCAGCACAGTCAGCTTTTCCATTAACCTGCTCTTATGGAGATAAATGTTGTTGTGATTGCTATTACCTGCACCTTTGTTACAGATTGAGTGGACAGGACAACAGTAGGGGACGGGACAGTAATGCTAATGTTTACAGCAAAAGCTGCAAGCCATGCGGCAAAGATCGGTTTAAATAAAGGTAATTTCATTTCACTTTTTATCCTAACAGACAAAGCAGCTGCACATGGAATATGTTTCATTGTTCTCTTGTATTCCACACTTTATTTTATTTGTCTTGCTATGATTGAGATCAAGAAAATTTTTGAGATTACCAGTATTAATCATTGTCTTTGAAAAGTTAATTTGCTATCTTTTATTATTTTGTTTGTAATTGCCTCGACTTTGTAACGGGGAGCACTGTTTCTTTGCACAGATGGGAACCTGGAACCAAATTCTTTCCATTTTTATTTTACGTATTAAGCAAAGATAAAAATAGATAAAAATAGCAAGAAAGAAAGAAAGAAAAAGAAAGAAACAAAGAAAGAAACAATGAAAAGAAAAGAAATTCAGGCCCAGGGGTGAGCATGTTCCTTATTAGATGGGTGGTGATAAACATAATGACTCACTTTTGACAGCAGATTTGTTCTCAAGTTTTTGTGACAGCCAGTCAGATTCCTTCCAGAAAGCTTTCAAATAGAATGGATCATCTCTGGTGTTTCGGGTTTACCAACCGAACCGGCCAGGAGCACGACACCGTTCCTCTGGCAAGTGGTTTGCGGGGTGGCACGCTGCCAAGCAACAAATGCCCAGCTTGGCAGGGGCACACGTGACGGAACAGCAGGAACATCTTCATAGCTCAGGCCTGACATTCAAAGTTGAACAGGTAAAGAAAGGCATCTGTAGCAGCCCGCTCAGATGTGAAAACCCAGCTGGTAATTGTACTCGGCAGTAGAGTGAATCATACCAATTACTGTCCTCATGATCCTTCCTTCCTGGCGAATTTAGATGAATGCCGCCATTGGTTCTCTATCAGAAGCACTTACAGTACGTCTGAAAATATCAACATCTGCAGAAAAGGCCATGTGTGATGACTTAGCCGCACTCAGCCTTCGCAAATTAGTTTTCTCCCCGAGAGGCCTCTTCACTTCCTCACCATTCAGAGATAACACAGCGCAACTGGAAGTGTTGCTTTTCGCGACACATTCCTTGGATAAGACACCTTTATTAATACGTAACATTTTTAAAGATGTTTTGTTTTACTTAATCTCAGTATTGATAGCATGCAATAGTTGTATTTGTAGTTTGTAGAGCAACAGAGGAAAAAGCCAAACAATGTCCTAAAATAATATGAATCATATTTCAACACCCAATAATGTTAAATCCTTAAAAAACACTAATCTCTATCAGATTATCTTTTTCATGTCATATTATCTAAAGTGTTATTGATTAGTTGCTGTGGAGGAAAAGCTATTCCTATCCTCCTTACTCTCTTGCTTTTTTTCACAAAATATATTAATGTATATGTCTATCAGCTTTTCAAATCTGACTCCAAAAAAAACAAAATCTACATTAAACACATTTGGTTAAAATGCCTGGATAACTGAAATGAGAATAAAAGCAAAAATAAATTATCAGAAAGGAGGTTAGGCACGAGGAGACGGGTAGTTTCCTAAGACAATGGTTTTATTTCCTCGAAATAATTAATGATTGATTATTTAACAAAATGGCTGCACGGTGGCGCAATGTTGCCTTGCAGCATGAAGGTTGTGGGTTCGTATCCCGGCCCAGGGTCTTTCTGCATGGAGTTTGCATGTTCTCCTCGTGCACGCGTGGGTTCCCTCCGGGTACTTCGGCTTCCTTCCACAGTCCAAAAACATGACTGTCAGGTTAATTGATCGATCTAAATTTGTCCATAGGTGTGTGTGTGCATGGTTGTTTGTCCTGTCGGTCTCTATGTGGCCCTGCGATGGACTGGCGATCTGTCCAGGGTGTACCCTGCCTCTCGCCCATTGACAGCTGGAGACAGGCACTCCAACCCCTTAAGGATTAAGTGGTTCGGAAAATTGATGGATGAATGGATGTAACATAACACAACCTCAAACTAATTGCTCCAACAAAATGGAGACCAAAAAAGACTGGCTGAATAGACTGAAACACAAGGGAGGGGAATTAACTTAATGATTTAAATGAATAATAACTAAATATAAATTGGACAGAAGAAATAAAATAACTTATACAGTGATTATAATAAATAACTCAATGGTTCCCATCTAATCAGTACTTCTTGGATCATAATGTAAAAGCCAGAGTCTTTTACTACTCCATGTTTTCTTCCCAAATTCCTGGCAATCTTCCCACAGCACGAGCATAAATGGAAGCACAGCAGATATTTAAAAGGCATTTGACGTAAGTAAATATACAAGATAGTTAAATGTGCACACTACAAATAGATTATTTCAATATTGACTAACAAAAAATATGAAAACAAAACCCAAGTTATTTGGGATCTTTGTAATGCAGGCCATGTTTTATCTTATAAGTGCTCTCCCTTTTGGAATGAGATTTTTGCCCAAAATCTAACATTAAATCGTCCCATGCACCCTTTTCTTAATAAAGATCAGTCATCCTTTCCTCTTTCCAGAAAAAACAGCCTCAGAGCATAGTGTTCCACTCCATGCATAACAGTGGGGTAATACTCTTTATACTTCCCTGTCTGAATACAATGTGCCCTGTACATTCACAGTTAATTTTTGTTTGAAACAAAAAATGAAAATCAGATAATAATAAATAAATATTTGTTTTTTAGTTTTGGTTCAGGAAACGCCTCTCCCTGGACTACCAACTTATCGTAGTGGGAGGTTTAAGTGCCCCAGTGATCACCAATAAAGCAAAGCACATTACCTACCCTTCTTGGAGTCCTTGGAGAGGGAGTGCTGGAGACATACCTTCTCCCAGTGACACCTGGAGTGGTGTGGTTGAGAGGAATTGCCCCTGATCTGAACCCAAGTGGTGTTTTATTATTGGACTTCTGTGCTCATCATGGATTTTCCATTATGAATACCATGTTCAAACATAAGGGTGTTTATGTGTGCACTTGGGACCAGGACACCATAGGCCGCAGCTTGATAATCGACTTGGTGGTAATTTCATCTGATCTGCAGCCGCATGTTTTGGTTACTCTGGTGAAGAGAGAAGCAGAGCTGTCAACAGACCACTATCTGGTGGCTCTGTTGGTGGAGGAGGATGCCAGACTGACTTTGGAGGCCCAAACGTGTTGTGAGGGTCTTCTGGGAATGTCGCAGAGTCTCCTGTCAGAAGGAGGGACATTGAGTCTGAGAGGGCCATGTTCCGTGTCTCCATTGTCAAGGCAGTCGACCGGAGCTGTGGCTGCAAGGTGAGGAATGATGTCAAGCTGAAGAAAGTCTGGTCTTTTTAGTATCTGGGACGCCGGAATCAGCTGATCGGTACCGGCAGACAAAAAAACGTATGGCTATCATGGTTTCTGAGGCAAAAGTCCATGAGTCCATGGAGAATGACTTCTGTGAGGCTTCGAGATGATTGTGGTCCACCATCCGGCTTCCCATGGGGTTAAAGCATCCCGCCACCAACAATGTGGGGATGGTGTGCTGCTGACCTTGGGACGGTGTGTCTTGGATTGGTGAATTGGTTTATGGAATACTTTGAAGACCTCCTCTATCGCACCGATATGACCTCCAGCTTGGAAGCTGAATCTGTGGATTCACTATTATAGTAGGTGCTCCGGATTAGCCCTGCTTGACGACCCTGACTAAGATGGCATTGCAGTGACGGAAAATTCTCCACGTCCTGCAACAAACTTCTGCATCAGTTCTATTGCTCTTTCTGTGTCTCTGTTATGTATTCTCCAAGCCACAGACGGTCGCGGGCAGATAACCGCTTGTGCTGAGCCTGGTTCTGCCGGAGGTTTCTTCCTGTTAAAAGGGAGTTTTTCCTTCCCACTGTCGCTGCATGCTTGCTCAGTATGAGGGATTGCTGAGAATTCCACGACGCAATCTTCTGTGGTTCTGTAATTTCTACACTTAACATTGTATTGTAATAACTCTTTTTGTAAAGTGCCTTGAGATGACATCTGTTGTGAAATGGCGCTATATAAATAAACTGAATTGAATTGAATTTTGAGTTAGACTCTCCATTTTCCGGTGCTGAGGTCACCAAGGTTGTTAAAAAGCTCCTCTGTGGCAATGCAATGGGGGTGGATTAGACTCAACTGGAGTTCCTCTGGATGTTGTGGGGCCGTGCTGATTATGTGGCTCTGCAATATTGTATGGATATTGTGGGCAGTTCCTTTGGACTTCTAGACAGGGGTGGTGGTCCCCGATTTAAAAAAGGGGGGACCAAAAGTGTGTTACAACTACAGGGGGATCACACTTCTGAGAAAGGTCTTTTCAGGGGTTCTTGAAAGTAGGGTCAGATAGACAGTCGAATCTTGGATCCAGGGCCCTTGAAACACACTGTGAGATCGCTGTATGACTGGTATCATACAAGCATGAGCTTGGTTCACATTGCCGGAAGTAAATCAGGCTCATTTCTGGTGAGAGTTGTAATCCACCAAGGCTTCTCTTGTCACTGATTTTGTTCATAACTTTTATGGACAGAATTTCTAGGAGCAGCCAAGGTGATGGGGGGATCCATTTTGGTGGTCTTAGCATTGGTTCTCTGCTTTTTGCAGTTTATGTGGTCCTGCTGGCTTCATCGGAACATGATCTACAACTTTCACTGAAGTGGTTCGCAGCCGAGTATGAAGTGGCTGGAATGAAAATAACCACCTCCAAATCTGAGACAATGGACTTGAGAGATAGGGCAAGAAGCTCAGTAATACAGATGGAGCTCAAAGTAGATCTGCTGTTCCTTCAAATCGAGAGCAGCCAGTTGAGGTGGCACGGGCATCAGGTCAGGATGCTTCCTTGGAGGCCTCCTTTGTGAGGTGTACAGGACATGGAGGAGGCCCAGTACACCCTGGAGGGACTTTGTCTCTCGGTTGTCCTGGGAACGCCTTGAAATTTCCTCCAGAGGAGCTGGCCCAAGTGGCTTGGGAGAGGACAGTATGGGTCTCTGCTCTGGTCGATGCCCTGGGACCCGGCTCTGGATAAGCAAAAGAGAATGGATTGATGAATAGATGGGTTGAGGAAACAAAAATTCAAAAAACAGATAATGAAATCTGACTTTTGATTTTATTTTTGTCTTTTAGAGGCAAGTGGCTGACCTGGATGTTTTCTCTGCCCTGCGCACACAGTGTAGAGAGCTATTTGTTTTACAGACAGCCAAAACGGGGTATGATTATTTTTATTACTATAATTACACACAGAAACCCCTATATCCTGACTGATTTTAGTAGATGGATTAAAGAAAACATAATAACAGAGAAGAGTTCAAGATTGGTTTGTGATCAGGCTGATTGCTAGTTTGCCAATTCAGGAAGTAAGCGCTGTTTGAATCTGCTGATCTCCATAGTAACTGATGCAGACCCCATCACCTTATCTGAAGCACTTTTAGGTAATATCTGTTTAAAAGTATTTAGGCTTGCATGCTGCAGCAGCTGCTGTTGATCCTCCAATTCCATCCAGGCTCTACGTGGAGAGCACCCTGGCAGCCACAACCCCCCGCCCCCGATACAGAGGACTCCCACAGAGGAACACTGGAAAGAGATTAAAAGACGTTAAAATATAAAATAAACATGAACTAATATAATATAAATATATAGCAAATATAAAATAGTAAGATGTAAAGATAAATAATTAAAATAATGAAAAGAAAAACTGTATAAATATATAGTAAAACATTAATAAAAGTTAGTCAAATAAAACATGCAAAGCATTTGAACAGACTATAATAAACAAGTCAGCTAAGCTAGGCAAAAGAGGGGAGTCTTGAGCACACTCTTAAAAACATGAACGTTCGCTGCAGCCTTACTGTACGTACACACCAAAAGCGAATTAAGCAAGCGGCGAGTCAGGTGTACATCTTATGTCAATGGAGGAGCACGTTGAAGAGCGGCAGGGGGTCCCGCTTCAAATCAGAAGCAGATCTGCGTCGAAAAAGCTTTTCTGCCTTATTCGCGCGGAGGATTTGTCCGAACGAGGCGTTTGTAGCGCATCAAAAAGTTTGCTCAAGTTGAAAATCTCTGAACTCCAGCTTCAATTCGCGCCGGGTCAACTAATCAGGGGACAGAGTTTCAGTGATTCTGTGACTGTCATGGAGTCACAGCCTCAGCAGGACATGGAGGAAATACTGATAAACATCGTGGCTAATCACCCCAAGCTAAATGACACAAGCTGTTTTCAATACAGAGACAGGAAAAAAATAAATATTATAAATAGGTTAAACTATTTAGACAGGAATGCTCTTAAGAGGTTTGTGGGTGGCCGTTGTTGCTGTAAAAGCACCTCTCGGCATAGAAATCGGCATAGAAGTCACCCTTGAAACAGCCTCTTCACCTGGTTTCCTGGTGGCAGATCCCGCACCACGTCCCACGCTGCTCAAATATTATAAACTTTTACGAGCTGCAGACAGATGGACAGCTGCTCAGAAATGTAGTTGGTGTGTCGGCACAAACTGGGTGAGCAGGTCACATTTTCTTATGAGAGGGGGCTCGCTGCTGTTTATTGATCCCTCTGCCATAGGTAGACCTGTATCTGTAGCTCCCCAAACCCCCAGTGCAGTGGTCCCCGGTCTACCAGAGGCCAGGCCGAACACGTAATCCATTCTGTCCTCCGTCAGATCGGAGACCAAAATCCATTATCCACCGGCAGATGCACTCTAGCCCCAGCTCCGCTGAAGCCCGGGCCGAACACGTTGTCCTCCATCAGCTCAGTCCATAATCCACTGGCAGATGTACTCTGGCCCTTTCGCGTGTGAAAATACCATATTTGAAGCCCGTCCAGTTTGCTTTGTGCACGATTCAAGGTGCAAATGTTCAAGCATCCAGCTGGGGGTATGTGGCGTGTTTTGACGCTTTTGGTGTGGACACAGGGTTAGGGTCCTCTGGCAGCGTGTTCCAGGGTTGGGGGCCATAAAAATGGAAAAACGCCTCATGGTGAGTGTGTGCCTGACTTTTGGGATGACAAGGCGACATCTGCCAGGGGAGCACATAGGGTTCATATGGTAAATACAGTTCAGAGAGAAATGAAGGCCAAATACCATGAAACCAATAAAAGAACCTTAAAATTAATTCTGAAACATTAGGGGAGCCAATGCACTGATTGCAAGACCAGTATAATGTACTCCCGCCTCCTGGTCTTCGTCAGGACACGTGCTGCTGAATTTAGTAAAAGTTGTAAACCTGAAATACTCTTTTTGGGAAAACCAGAAAGCAGGGCATTACAGTAATCAATTCTACAGGTGATAAATGCATGTATCAACATCTCCGTATTGGCCCAACTGTGTATCTCAAGCATGTCTGTGAACGTTCACTCTATGTCTTCTGATGACTGCCAAGAGGGAGCATTTAAAGTTAAAAAAGCACTGGGCCTAAAATGGAGCCCCGGGGCTTAATCTTGTGGACCCTTGAGGAGCAGGTATCTAAACTTATCATAAGAGTCCTGTCTGTGAGATAGGATGTTAACTATTTTGTGAACAACACTAGAGTGGGGAACCTGTTTTAAATGGGTTTAAAGAATAGTGTGGTCTACTGTATCAAAGACGGCACTTAGATCCAGTAGAACCAACACTGTCACCCTCTGTGCATCATAGTTAACTCTAAGATAATTTGAAATCGTAAGAAGGGCCGTCTCACTGTTGTGGTTCACCCTACAACCAGACTGACATTTCTCCGGGACATTGTGTACATTAATAAAAAAATTAAGTTGAATAAAAACAAGCTTTTCTAAAATTTTACATAAAAATGGTAAGTTAGATACTGATCGAAAGTTGTTAATATCATTAAAATCTACATTTCTCTTTTTCAGCAGGGGCCTCACCACCGCCCGTTTAAAGGTGGCAGGAAAATCCCACGACCGAACGGAGCAATTAATCAGGACTCCTGGGGCAATTGTCAGCTCCAATAAAGTTTCATGTGCTATATTGAGGCTCAACTAAAAGATTCCGTTTGGCCAAAAATGTTGTTCCACAACCTCTTTAATATTCATTAAAAACAGTGCAATCACCTTTACATTTAGCACAACACAGATAATATTTGTTTTTGTTTTAGTGCCACCTTATGATATAAGGAAACTCTAGGTTAAGAGACCTTTTGGCCACAATCATCACAATAAATCTCACTTTCCAACTTTCACAGACCTTCATATGTCTTTTACAACCCTACTCTAATCCCACAAAGAGTTGTCTTATCATACAACATATCATAGTTGTATAATAAGGCAAGATGGAGCTTATTAATAGCTGCTACTGCATGGTGAAACATGTAGGAAGAAAAAAAACGAAAACAAAAATTATTTCCTACACCCTAAACATGGTGTATCTTAATTTGTGGTGTTTTTTGGTTATTCTTTTCATGGAATAATTTTCTGAAGGGAGTAATCAACAGTTTTGAAGCACTAATCTTGTCCCCCATATGTGGATTCAGAATCATTATTGATTCTTTGTTATCTTGGATTTAGTTTGCAGAGATCAAACTTGATCCTTTCCTTGGAAATCCTCCTTTTTCTTTCCTACTGTAATTATTTATTCAGCGGCCTCAAAAAAGTGATCAGCAGTCATGTCAGCTCTGTTTGAAGCATTGAATAAGAAAAGCAGAAATACATTGTTCCTATCAGGAGGAAGGCATCACTAAAACATTGATGACCTCTACAGGTTAGGAATTGAAGGGCTGCTTTAATGAGAACGTGGTTTTTTACATTCTTCACATAAGGTATAGGGATAAAAATTTTTTAGATCTTCTATGACATTCTGATGGTAATTTATTTCATCCTTCTTCTTTTACAATGTTTATGAGGGGTCCAGGTTTTAAACATAAACATCACAACAACCTCTAAGCTGAACCTAACCATTTGGCTAGTTAAAGTAATGTCATCAAATGGCATCCCAAAACTTTACTTCTGGCAAAATAAAAATGATGGTGGGTTGGTCATGTTCATTTGCATGGTATGAGATGCTCCTTCCGAACCATTTCTAATTCAATTTTCACAATGGCCACTAGAGACAGTATAGTTGCCTTAGTGTGCAATACATGGTGTACTTTATGATAAACAAATAAACGGTTAAAATCTTGTTAAGTTTACCGTTCAAACAATCCAGGCTGCTCATGAACACACCGATATTAACAACAAAAAGACGTCTTAAGCATGCATATACACAAAATGACTAATGTTTAAAGAAATGTATGTAGCAATAACACTGTTTCAAATCTTAAAAGAAGCAGACTAAAATACTTGCTTATTTTGGAAAGTATTTTTTTAAATTAACATTTAGAACAGATTTTTTTTTCTAGTGTATGAATTGTTGATCAGCAAAGAGCTTTTTTCTCTGCAGAATATCAAACAGTCTGCAAAATTATACTTGCTTAGCTATTTTGGGTGCTGAAGTTAGGCCACTTATTTCTCTGAAAAGCCTTTATAAAGTATGATTAACAAAACCACTGGTGAGGATGCTGTGTTCTTTTTTCTTCCAAACTGTTTAAGCTTCTGCTAAAAGCACAAGCCTAAAAATACAAACATTTTTAGACCTGTCAAACTGAAGCAACAAGACAGGAGAGAAGGAAATAACGCAATCATTGTGTTCAAAACTGCTCAAACCATGCAGTTAAAGTACAGGTATTTATCTTTTCAATCCCAGTCATGTCTAATTTAAATATTTACACCTGGACTCAGTTGTCATGAGTACCAAACTGCTACAAAACTAACGAACAAATCAAACTAAAATCTGCAAGAGCCATTTAAACCAAAGTAGCCCATAACAAACCATTACACTGGATCCTATCCCACTGCTACTTTTATTTTCTGCTACAAATGTTTAGAAACACAAATCATATATAATTTCTACTGCTCAGAATTATAATCACGTAACTCAACAACTTATTTAACAAAATGTGCACATTGATCCATGCAATATACTATATATACCAAGGTTCCCTTCATTTACAAAAAAAAAAAAAAGTTTACTGCATTACAATGGCATATGTCAAGAGGTGGTATTTAGCAGCAAATCAACAATTATTTTTGAAGCTCTAGTGTGGCAAAAGCAACAAATATGACTCGTGGATGTCAGTTTTACAAGAACTAATGCATGATGGACAGACAACTGCGTAAAAAAATAAATAAAACAAACTGACAAGTCTTGTGGGGTGGTAAGGTGTTCCCAGGCTGACACAAAACCAAAAGTAGTTGAAGGAAGGAAAACCAATACATGTATCATACAATTTAACTGGGAAAGGGTGGCATCAGCATAAACTTGCCAAATTATATTTGCATACTCGGGTATTCGTACGGGTTAGATACCACAACCACCTGTAAATACCTGAACTCAGTAAGTACTTGAAACCCCTTTTAAAAAACGTATTAAATTGCTTATTTTATGAGTTCAAACATGAACTATCTCTTATATGGATTAATACACACACTGATAATCATCTTTGCACTACCATGCCCTGGATGGTACAGCCAATCAGCTTCAAGGAAAATAAACAGATCGGCTGCTTTGCCATCTCTAACTAATAGGATTTAAAGTAACATTGAAACAAAGCATTTTTTTCTCCACCAAATGTTTCAGATATGCTCAATGATAAACATATGTGAATAATTTAGCGTCACATTCACTGAAAGATTCACATATAGGTGACTCTAGGATTACTCAACCAAATAGTCAGGAGTCCACTGTGTATCTATTTAGCTGGAGGTTACCATATAATTATACACTGTGAATAACATTTGAAGCTATGGCTTCATTTAAAAGCACAAACATTTTGACAAAAAGATTAAATAATTTCTGAAGGTTTTTAAAATGCGGCCGTCTTGATCTCAAGTTTACCCAGATGTCATCCAAAATGAGTTTCTTTTGAAAAAGCCCTCGAGCACAAATAAAAAAAAAATAAAATAAATTCTCTCCATTTACTGAAGTACATACTCTAATTTACAAGCTCAAACATACAGCCAACAGTGTAAAACTGTTTTATACTGTTTGTCTATTTTCAAAAATTGGACCAATGGTATTATTGCATCATTCCTTCACAGCAGTACCAGTACATTATCAGACAAGTGGTCACAAGTTAGTGGACCTCTACATTTCTAGTACATATCCAGAGGACAGCCCTTAAGAGATGCTTGCCTGTCTTCAAACTAATTCTGTTTATAACAAATATTTCCAGAAAAACACAAACAAAAACGATTGTCAAACAAACCACTGTCAGAGGTCCGTCAAGGGCTCGGCGTTGCGTTGAGTATGTTGGCTCCGTCAGCGACGCTTGCGTTTCATACGGCAACGTACCAACGCATGCGTCACAGAAGTTCAGCAAGCTGAACTTTTGACGGATCCAACGGAGATAACGCAGTGCGGCCACCAATCAGAGCGTCTCACTGTACCTATGTCACTATACACTTATCTTGAATGAAGCGCGGGTCCAGTGAAAACATTTTCAACCAACGCAGATTTAAAAAAATCATAAATAACACTTACCGATGTCAGATGGACAGGCGCTCCTAAAGAGGAACAGAGAACCTGTAGTTGGTGTCCTGGTGGGAGATTTAAGCTCCGATGCGGCCAAGGACGTCGTAAAATTAGGCGCGGGACAGAAGGAAGTAACGCTGAAAGCGAACCTCATCCATACGCAGTTCCTGGAGCAAATGGTTAAACTCCCCAAACTCAGAACGCATCTGAATAATGGGCGCTGATGCACCCGACGTCAACGTTGTCTAGCTTTATCTAGCTAATAAAGCCAAGCCACTTTCTAGTTACAATCCATCATAGTGCAGAACGTGCAACAACAACAGAGGAAGCCCAGGCGTTGTTTTTTTCCTCAGAAGCAGGCTATGGAAGCCAAAAAGTACATACGTCAAACTTCAGCCATTGGATGCGTTGCTCGACGTATCCAACGGATGCGGTCTGAAAGCAGCTTTAGGCAATACAAACACTGAGGAACAGGTGATTCTGTAGTGAGGGAAAACAAACATTTGATCATGTACTGATTCTGTAAATTGCATCTCTTACACACCAAAAGGGAATTAAGCGAGCAGAGAGTCAGGTACATGTTATGTCAATGGAGGTGCCAGATGACGCGCGGCAGGGGTCCCCCTTCAAGTCAGAAGCAGATTTGCCCGGCGAAAATGCTTTTCTGCCTGATCTGCACGGAGGATTTGTGCGAATGAGGCGTTTTGTGGCGCATCAAAAAGTTTGCTCAAGTTGAAAAATACTGAACTCTAGCTTCAATTTGCGCCGCGACAACCAATCAGGGGACAGAGTTTCAGGGATTCTGTGACTGTCATGGAGTCACATCCTCAGCAGGACATGGAGGAAATACTGATAAACACCGTGGCTAATCACCCAGAGCTACATGACACAAGCAGTTTTCAATACAGAGACAGGAAAAAAAAATAAAATATTAGAAATAGGTGAAACTATTTAGACAGGAATGCTCTTAAGATGTTTGTGGGTGGCTCTTAAAAGAGCCGTTGTTGCTGTAAAAGCACCTCTCGGCATAGAAGTGAGCCTTGAAACAGCCTCATTACCTGGTTTCCTGGTAGCAGCACCACGTCCCACGCTGCTCAAATATTATAAACTTTCACGAACAGCAGACAGATGGAAAGCTGCTCAGAAATGTAGTTGGTGTTTCGGCAGGCGAAGCTTGGACCTTCACGGCACAAACTGGGTGAGCAGGTCACGTTCTCCAGGCGGCGAGGAGCCGGTGTTTTTCAGAGGCTCGCTGCCGTTTATGGATCCCTCTGCCGTAGCTAGACTTTATTTGTAGCTCATTAAACCCACAGTGCGGCGGTCCCAGCTCTACCGGAGGCCAGGCCGAACACGTAATCCACGCTGCCCTCCGTCAGCTCGGCCTTCCACCGCCAGCTGCACTCTAGCCCCAGCTCCGCTGAAGCCCGGGCCGAACACGCAGTACTCCGCCAGCTCGGTCCTCCACCGCCAGCTGCACTCTGGCGTGAAAATACCATATTTGAAGCGCGACCAGTTCGCGTTATACACGCTTCAAGGTGCGAATGTCCTCCATCCATGTGGCGCATTTTGACGCTTTTGGTGTGCACACACTCCGCAGAAGGCCAGCAGCAACATGAGGATTGTAAGCGGACCGCGGAGAACATCCTCCCCGAGGGCCAGGGACAGCCTGAAGAAGCAGGGGGAGTCCCAGACAGAAGGTATGTGTACAATGATTTAACGTAGGCAGTTACGTGGACACATATGTTATTGTTTACTAATAAACAGTTTACAGTGGTCCAACTATAATATGGTTCACCTTTCATGGCCTTGCTTTTTCGCAGATTTTTTTTTATTGCATAGTACAATTTTAACGTGTATCGCATGGTTGATTGGAGGCAATTGCAAATCTCCACCGTGTCGTGTATCCGACTTCACCCACGTCAAATTGGCATATTTTAAAGCGCGGCAACTTTGCTGTGGACACACTTTGAGGTGCGAATGTTCAAGCATCCATCTGGGGGGTGTGGCGCGTTTGGACGCACCGTACAATTTGTACTTTTTTGGGGTGGCTTAGTTTTACCAAAATAAGACAAAATATCAATTCACAAGCAAAACGTGTTAGATGTTGGTAGATAATTATTTATTGGCTATTACAACTGTAAGAACTTTCTAACCGGGTTTGAACACATCTCAAGTGGGATTGTGTCTCTCTTTCCTTGACAGAAAATGTTTTTAGATTTATTGACTGCTATGTGACAACAAAAATTTTCAGTGCCCTCCACAGACTTTTTCTAGGACTGCGGTTTAAAGACTTTCTAGTCTATTCCACGTTGATGTTCTGCTTTGTCTTTCCTTTCTTGTGTTGGTGGTATCCATCCATCCATCCATCCATCCATTTTCTAAACCGCCTAATACTCTAAAGCCTGCCGCACACGGGAGCAAGCCGCTGAACTAACAGTCATTCGAGGCCATTTGCTCAGCAGGTAGTTCGCTGTGTGCGGCAAATTTTTGGTGATTTTTCTGCCTCATGAGGCGCTCAGTTGAAAATCAAACAGGTCTGGTCTCTGTGAGCTAAAATATTCAAGCGACCAATCAAAACGCGGTCTCCGATCACATGATTGCAAGATGGCAGCCCACAGAGAAGATAAAATTTTAAAAGATAAGACTTGTGGATATTTGGCCAGACTATACCTGTTTATTTGATGTGACGACGCTTCATCAACAAAATGAGTAGCAGCATTTCCTCCATATCCATCTTGGTCTTCGTGTCATTCCTTTTTCTGAGGTAAGAGACCGGGGCTGCCATCATGGAATCATCTGATTGGAGACTGTGCTTTGATTGGTCGCTTGAATATTTTAGCTTAGCAGACAGCTCACAGAGAGCGCACATGGCGAGGTTCTTGCAGAACAGATACCCACCCTCCCCCCACCCCCAATAAATGCATTGTTGTGCACACTTCACCACTAAAAGGTTGGAGAAATTTGTCTCTTGGAAAAAAAACCTACTTAATTCCCGTATTAATGCACATTTGTGTTCATTGCCTCTCTGTAGAGTCTATTACTTTGTTACATACTTTTTTCTCTCTCAGAAGTTTTTTTCTTCTCACTGCCTTAGATGTCCTTAAATGTGTTACTATACATCAGTGAGATTTTTTTTCAGCACGTGCTTCATACGGAAACCTAAGATGTTAAGAAGGCTTTTTCCTGTCAAATGGCCTCAAGCTACAACATTTTTGCAGTCTTTTGATTTCTTTGCATTTTATTCATTCATTTAGTTGTTTTTTTTACAGCTTCAAGACATCTGCTTTCCAGTATGCTCTTCATCACTTGTTTTTTGCATGGTAAGTGCCACATCTTAATGAAGTGAACTGTTATGTGGCTGAAAAATATTAATTGAGCTGTCAATGGTGACAAAAAAGCAATGTAGATCAGTAGATGGTCCTTATGATGCTTTTTTACAGGTCCTTATTTTAATTAGTTCTAATCTGACATGTTATCAAAAAATGCATTCTTATGGAATTAATACAGCATAATTTGCATTTTTTTTTGCTGTCAAGATTGGCAGACAATTCATATGAAGACAGAATATACTGATTGTATAATTGGTTGATAGGTTTAGCCATGTTTGGTGAGTTTGTGTAATTAAAGCATAAGACATTGCAAATTGATTAGAAAATGACATGTCTTGATTACTGATAAGCAAAGCATGATGTCATGTCCTTGTTATTTTTTCGCGTTAGCAATAAAACAGGTAAAGTAAAATTGAACAATGACGTCTCTAAAAAAAAAATATATATATATATATATATATATATATATATATATATATATATATATATATATATATATATATATATATAATTTTATATATATATATAAAATTATATATTGCCAACTAAGGCAGAGGTTTTAGTGACGATGGAAAACATGATTAAATGAAATAAATACTCAAAGTTTAGGTCTATACCAGCTTTAAATTAAGGGTAATGGGGGACAGTGTCCTGCAACAGACTGGCGTCCTGTTCAGAGTGTACCCTGCCTAACGCCTGATAATTGCTGTGATAGGCTCCAGCTGCCCCGTGACCCTGAATTGGATAAGCGGTTAAGAAGATGGATGGATGGATGGATGGGGGACAGTGTCTGATGCCTATGTCCAGTGGTGATAGTCCAGTAGCCTTTCCATCATGGACCAACACTAGCTGCCTTTCCATTACAAATATGTGCAAAACTTTGTTGATATTGTCTAAGTCTTGAAAAAACACAATTCGCAATAGCTGTGTTTCCATTAAACAACAAACTCAGTTTAAATCACCAGTTTTCATGCGAGTAAGAAAAGTGGCGACGGATGTGAACATTTACATGTTACATCTCCATGTCACCAGATGACACACGGCCAATGGATGCACTTTTTAACTGCATTTTAGACATTAAATCGTGGATGGCAGAAAACTTTCTCCAGCTCAACCAGCACAAAACTGAACTTTTAGTAATTGGTCCTGAGGTTCAGAGAGAGAAACTTTTACCAAAACTACAATCATTGTCTTTTAATACTTCTTTACAAGTGAAGAATCGGGGCGTGATTTTTGACTCTGAGCTGACTTTAATTCCACACATTAAAAATATTACTAAAATAGGTTTTTATCACCTAAAGAACATAACCAGTGTCCGCCCCATTCTCTCTAGGGCCAATACAGAGACGTTAATGCATGCTTTTACCACCAGTAGAATTGAGTATTTTAATGCCCTGCTTTCTGGTCTTCCCAAAAAGACTACATCAAGTTTACAGCTTTTACAGAATTCAGCAGCTCGTGTCCTGATGAAGACCAGGAGGCGGGAGCACATTACACCACTCTTAATATCTCTGCATTGGCTCCCCATATGTTTTGGATCGATTTTAAGGTGCTTTTAAAGGTTTTTAAGTGTCTTAATGGACTCTGGCCTTCTTATCTTACAGAAATGCTTTTACCATATGAACCCTTGTAGTCTCTGTGCTCCTCTGGCAGCCTTCTCCTTATCATTCCTAAAGTCAGGACACAGGCGTCTTTTCATTATTAGGACCCTCACCTCTGGAACAGTCTGCCAGAGATCTCAGGGCCGCAGAGAACGTTTATGTTTTTAAGAGCAAGCTCAAGACTCACCTTTTTAACCGAGCTTTTAACTAATTATTATTTATTAATATATGTTTAACTGGTCAGCATGTTTTACCTGATTTAATTTTTAGTTTAGCTTTTAACTGTTTATTTATTAACCTGCTTTGCATTTTTATCTTGATTCTATCTTATAATTGTTTTACACTTATTGTGTTACACTTTATACACTTTATTTTTTTACGTATTTAATCGTTGTCCCAGTGTTTCTTCTCATGGAGCCCCCTGCATCGGGGGCGGTAGTCGGCTGTGGCTGCCTGGGTGCCTGGTAGCGCTTGGGTAGAGGTGGGGGTACCAGCCCTTCCTCCTCACGGCGCCCTGGGACAGTGCCTTTGCTGCTGCTGCTGATCTGCTGCTGCAGATGCAGATGGCTCCCATGATGGCATTTCCTGGGTCATCTGTGCTCTGCCTGCTGTTTTTGTAGCTTTTTATGTGTGTGTGTGTGTATGACTGATGGGTTGGGTTGGGTTGGGAGGGGGGTGTAGGTTCGATGATTCTATTTTTGGTTTTTGCATGGGCGGTTTTGGGGTCATTTTAAATCTGTAAAACACTTTGAGAAACTCTTTTTGAAAAGTGCTTTATTTTTTCGGGTCCATTTTTCCCATTTCTTGGCCATTTGTGCTCCCTGTAGCCTCCAGTTTTTCAATTAAAAGGATTTCTTCCACAATTGTTATCCATCATTCTTTTGTTGGTGGTGTTTCCTTTCCCCAGTTCCTGGTGATTGCCTTCTTGCCTGCCACCAGTAGTATTTTGATCAGGTATCCATCATTAGTGTTATCAATCTCTTCTGTGAAATTACACAAGTAAAACACTGAACAAGTCTTAGGTACTCCATATCCTAATATTTGCTGTAGTTCCCTACATAATATCTCCAAGAATACAGTTATTTTCTGACATTTCCAAAAGATGTGATAGTGGTGTACATTCAAAGAACCACATCCCCGCCAACATTTCTGATGTCTGTGCAAGTGTTTACTATTCATTTTTGGTGTAATAAAAAACAGATCAGATTCTTCCAAGAGAATTCCCTCCAAATTTGCGAATTGGTGGTTGAGTGATGTATCTCCCACATTTTGTGCCACTCCTCATCTGTAATTTCCACATTAAGTTCTGTCTCCCATTTCACCTTAATATATTTAGTTGAATGTTTGTCGTTAGTACTAAATCCTTGATATAATGATGACATATTTTATGGTACTGTCCCTGGCATGCTTTAACTATGATTCGGATGACTTAATTCACTCCCCCAGGAGAGTCCAACCTAATCTCTTTTTTATAGTAGTCCCTTACTTGAAAATATGTAAACATTTCGTGACAATCCGATTCGTATCTTCTTCTGAGGTTTTCAAAACTCACCAGGTCCCCGTTACTTTCTAACACACACCAAGCAGTTATTCCTTTTTCAGTCCATCTATTAAATCTTTGATCATATTTTGCTGGGTAGAAATTGCTGTCATAAGCTATCCATTTTAATATTTAAGCTTCATTCTGGATCTTGTACTTTTCCAGAACTTTAAACCACAGACCTTCAGAGCATCCCATATAATGTGTAGGTCCACTTCTCCATTGTTGTTTTCCACCATATATTGCCTAATATCTTCCTTCAAATCTTTCACTAGTCCTTCATTATTTAATACTCCCACATTTAGTATCCATATTGTCTGTCTTTTCCTGGCATTCCGATTTAATTTGAGAAATAGTGCATTATGATCTGATATATCAGCACCTACAATCTTGCACTCAATCACTCTGTGTCTATCCCCCATTTTTAGAAAAAAATAATCTATTCTATTCTTGAATTAACTTTATGTGTTGTAGAATAATGTGTGAAGTCCTTTTCAATAGGATTGAGACTTCTCCATATGTCTATCATTCCCATTTCTTCTAAAGATAGCTTTACAAATTTTGATAACTGTTTTTTATTTCCTTTTAAACTTGTTGTATCTAAATTATGGTTCATAACTATGTTGGAATCCCCCCCCCGCAGATTAAAGTACCTTCCATTTCTGTTGCAATGACATTAAACAGGGATTTTAAAAGGTGTTTACCGCTTTCAGAGGGTGCATAAACATTTACCAACGTAACCGGTTCTTTTTGTAGTTTTCCTATCACTAGTACAAATCTTCCCTCTTTGTCTTGGATTTCCTTTTCACAAACAAATATAGGTGAATTTGGGATTAATATCATAACCCCGCTCCTACGCCCTTGTTTATATGTACTATAGTATGAATTCATAAATCCAATTTTTTTAAACTTTTCATGTTCTGTCTGGGACAGATGGGTTTCCTGTAAAAATATGACATGCAGTTTTTCGTTTTTCAATTTTGTTATGACTGTTCCTCTCTTTTTAGGCGTACTTATACCATTCACATTTAAGGACAATATTCTCAGATCATTACTGTTGGGGAATTATCAATTAAAAGTAATTAATTAATTGATAATCGTTATGATCTATCTGGTGATGCTGAGAATATTAACTAATAATTGTAGATTAGTAGTTAATTATCCTTTAAATAATTTAATCGGGGCACCACTAGCCTCTGGGCTAGAAACAAGATAATACATATAATCAAAAGGGAATTATCAACCAATAATCTTACTTATAATGATTAATTGTTAGGGATTACACCAGAAAGATCCTATCTGAAGGAAGTTAATTCTTGCAGTAATTTACACACACACTCAGTATAAAAGAAACCAGGGATTTGATTCAATTTAACCAATTTATTCTAAAAACAAAACTAAAATAAAAACACTACTTATACTAAACAGTTCTGTTAAGACTACCGGTGCCTGAGCAACATGGCGACCAGCGAGGACGTCCTTTAGTTAGACTAACAATTCTGCTCACTAATAAAAGAAAAAACATACAGGAAACCCACAATCGAAATGCAAAAACTCACAAATTTACTCGTGAGCACAGCACAGAGGAATAACAGAGCGCTCGAGGGAGGCAGCTCTTCATTACATACCATATTACTTCACCATTGCACATAGGTGCTTTCCCAGGCAGCTCAAAAATAACATAAACTTAAACATGAACAAAATTATGAACATTGTGTGACTTCCACACGGGGATCCTTCTTCTCCCCATAGTCCCTGTTGGTGGGTTGAAGGGAAGTCCTCTCCTGTGAGGGCCCATCCCTAGACCTAGAGCCGTCTCCAGCTTAGTCCAGATAAGTCCAACCTTAGTATCCCTTGTCCGGTCGGCAATCCTCTTATTGAACTGTAAATCAGAAGTCTTTTGTAATAATTAACTCAAGTAACCCAGATTTACTGTCTCGTTAGATCAACATTAGCTGAACCGGGTCAGCATTATTTAAAGCAGTTACTTTTTTAAACAGAGAAGATGTTAAATATCCGGTCCCCTCTCGTATTCTTGAAGCTTTTTCTTCGCACGATGTGCCAGCATATCCTTCTTCGATTTGCCGTCTCCCACTCGCTGCCAACCCGGAGCATCTGGAGTCATCTGCTCCGGTCGTCCCGCGTCCACATCTGGTACATCAACGGTTAATCCCCTTGCTCTCATATCCTGCACTGCATCCCTCGTGGTCTCGTAGCTCTTAGCACCGTCGTTCCAGTGAATTCTCATTTTCGTGAACAGGGTCTGAAAACGGATCCCCTTTTCTTTCAGCGCTCGCTTGATGCACAGGTATGTTTTGCGCTTTTGAACAATTTCGATGGAGTAGTCGTGGTCAACCTGGATTTTCTTATTTCCCACCTGTATCCCCTTCTTCCGCCAGACTTTCTGTAGGATCATCTCTTTAGTTTCAAACTTAAGGAAGGCGAGCACCACTGCTCTCGGAGCACCGCCCGGACCTGGTTTTCGTACCAGAGCTCTGTGAGCACGTTGGATTTGTAAATCGGTTCCTTCGGGCAGATCCAGCTCTTTTGTAATAAGTTGGTCTAAATAGTCTGTACTGGAGCTTCCTTCTATGTCCTCCGGTAATCCGAAAATCCTGACATTATTTCGCTGAGAGCTCGCTTCTAGGTCCGTTAGTTTATCCTGCATCTGGCGTGTCTGTTTGGTTAGTTTCGAAAGAAGACCGCTTGTATCTGCGTTTCCCTCCTCCAACTCCGCTATGCGGGCCTGTGCCTCGGTTATGCTCGTCTTCTGCTCCTCAAGTTCTTTGTGATTTTCTGTAAGCTTCCGCTCTATGTCTCATCTTAAGTTAGAGATTTCTTGTTTCATTTCACCTTTTAGTTAGTCCTTAAATGTTGTCAGCTCGTTACGGAGTTCTTGTTTAAGGTCTCGTATATCGTTGCGGATGCTAGCGAGTCCAGCTTTAAATGTTTCGGCGTGATCCATTTTCCCCGATGCTTCACTCTCAGGTTCACTTTCGTCGGAGACCTCTTCTTTTATAGGGCTCTTCTCGAGTTTTCTTGGAGGTATTGGTGTTTCTCCGGCTTCGACGACCTCTCATCTCATAGTTTAGACAGTTTTATGTCGGGTTACTTAAATTGAGTGGATTTAATACCGACTTGGGCGAGCTAAAAGCTATGCTGCCAACCCGTCCGCCATCTTGCCAACCTCCCCAGTCGAGACGATTTTACCCCTGAAAAGTACTTTTTAAATCAAGTTTTATTGATTGATCTGCATAACTGTGGAAATTCACCCCATGCCTCCTAATGACACTGACAAGAGGGATGATATAGAGGTTAAAAAGCACTGGGCCTAAAACTGAACCCTGGGGCACACCACATGTGATCTTATGGACCCTAGAGGATCAGGTATCCAAACTTACCATAAAAGTCCTGTCCGTGAGGTAGGATGTGAACCGTTTATGAACAGCACCAGAGAGGCCACTCTGTTTTAAACGGGTTAAAAGAATAGTGTGGTCTACTGTATCAAAGGCAGGGCTCAGATCCAGTAGAACCAACACTGTCATCCTCTGGACATCATAATTTACTCTAAAATCATTTAAAATTTTCAGAAGGGCCATCTTGGTTCTGTGGTTCACCGTACTACTACTTTGTCCTTTGCTCGTAGTAACATCCGGTTGTTGCTCATGTTACTCATTTGATGCAGAAAAGGTGTTTCGTTTGGTGTTTTGCAAAAGATATATCTCATATGTGTCTCATCCAAATCTGCAGCATTCCAGCCTGATCTAGTTGACTCTTGCTCCAGCACTCTGATCATCGCGGATACATCCTACTTTTCTGCTGCTGTACCGACTACCAGCCTTCTTGCACCCTGATTGAAGGCTCACCACCACTTCTTCATCCTGTCACACACCTACTTCAATGCTTCAACCCGTGTGTTCGAGGTGATAACCACGTTTGCAGCTCTGTTCCTCTAGCCAACATGACAAAAATCTGCCATCACTCACTCAAGTTTTCTGATGTCCCAGATGCCGAACCTGCAGCCAATTTCCCAAATTTCTCTCCTGCTGCTGACAAAGCTGCAGCCAGTATCAATTTAGATTATTCCCGTCATTTCTTATTCTTATTTTATTTGTATTTTCTTTTCATTTTATTATTATTATTGTTGTTGTTGTTGTTGTTCTATGTTACAAAAGTGTCTACATATTATTTTATATAGACTAACTCAAGTGTTTCCTTCATGGGGATCCTTCGCATAATGAGCCCTGCCAGTTTACCCACGGAGGTCGCTGCCATTGGGAATGCTTTTGTTATGGTGGGCAGGGCTCTGCACTGCAGCCTGATGGCTGTGCTGTGGATACCCTCAATACAGAGGTCGATATCTGTGTAGTGTCGTGGAAAATTTACCTTTTTAAACAAAAAATTATTCTACAGTCCTTTTGGTGTTTTACATATTTTATAATCATGTTGGCCAAAATGTAAAACAAACAATTCACTAGGAATAGTGCCATGCTCAATTTTTCCCAAACCCTCCCATTTCTTATATTACATGGGAGCACCGCTCGGTGGCTGCATGCCCAACAGTGACCTGGATATGGACAGGTCGTACTGTAAACTGCAAATTCCTTGTATGTTTGTCATACTTGGCCATTAAAGCTGATTCTGATTTTGACATGGTATATGGTAACCAAAAATGATCTTCTTCAGTCCATTCTATGCTGTCCTGATTTCTGGTCCTACAAGGTTAAATCAATTCACACTGTAAAGTATAAAGAAAGAGTTCAGAGGATGCCCTGCTGATATCTGCAGCCTACTGATGTCTGTTTAAGCACTCTCATGATCTCTACATGGTATATGCCCTAGATTAATTTACTTAAATATAAAAAAATCAATAATTATTTTTACTTTAAAGTATCTATCAATAACAGCTAGAATAAATCATACGTAATATCTACATTGTAAGAACACTACCTCTTGTTTATGGTGAGTTCACACCGTACACATTTGTGGGGGGTTGGGCGTCAGATTTACATGTAACATCAATGCAGAAGTGGGCTGATGTGCGTTTGGGTGTCCCGCGTCGCATCAGAAGTAAATTTGTGTCACAAAAACGCCAGGTAGTGCCAATGAGGCGTTTGACTCCCGTCAGAAAATACGAGTCATTTCATGTGGTGCATTTTGTGTATTTGCGCATTACCAGAGCTTTTGCATCTGCCGCTGAGGTAGAAAAATCGGAAGACTAGTGTCAATTCACACTGCATCAACCAAGCAGGAGCCTGGTGATGTGGTGTTAGTGATCAGTGTAATATGGAGGAAATACTCACATACACTGTGGCTAATCACCCCGAGCTATATGACACCAGCGGTTTTCTATACAGAGATGGGAATAAAAAAATTAACATTATAAAGAGGTTAAACTATTTAGAGACACAAGCTCTTAATATGTTGGTGGATGGATCTTTAAAAGAGCCTTTCTGGCTGCAAAGGCACCACTCTCTCCGCCAAGCAGTTAGCCATGAACGGCTTCCTCACCCAGACAGCCTGTCTGGAGGAGATTTTGGCTTCAACATGACCCAGGCCTGGCAATGGCTCCACCACAACAGCTCCCAGAGTGTTGTGAGAAAGAGGTAGAGGAGGAGGAGGCCAGCGGACTGCTCCTGAGCGGTCACCTTCCTCCCACAAGTTGTGTATTTCTGGCTTCACATGTGTGAAAATTACATATTTTGACGCGCAAATGTTCAAGAGTCCAGGTTGCGGAGTGATACTTTTGGTGTGAACGCAGAAACGTAGTTTTCTACCCTTTTATATGCTAGTGTGTCTTGTTTTAATTGACACTGTGTAATTTCTCACTGGGGTTGTAATAATAATGATAATAATCACTCCACTAATGTACAGCAGATGATTTGTAGTTTTCTTTTGAGTTCTTCCAGGGTGAAGACAAAGTTGTAATCAGAGTTAACTGTTAAGAAGGCCACCCACTCAAATGTTTTCATTTTTTACTTGATCGTACTGTAAACCAGAGGGAAATATTTCTAATTAACTGAAAATTTGGATTATTAAATGAATGAAAAAAGGGTGTATAATCAAGTAGAAGTTATGTAAAGTCTCTCTACATCTACGCCAAATAACACATTTTTTAGACATAATGTACATAACAGCTTATGGTGTCCCATCTGTTTGCTACTCTCTCCATCTCTGCCTTTTCCTCAGTTCCTTTCCAACACTCTATTCTGTCCAAAAAAAAGGCAGCCTCATGAAAAACTATACAATTTTTTTATGGATAAACTTGCATGTTTTTTTTGTTGTTTTTTTCTTGTTTTTTTTTACTGATCCACATTAGAGGAAACTCTCCTGCAGAACTGAGTACCCAAATCTGGGTGTTTAGTTGTTTGAAAACAGATGCAAATTATGTTTTCAGAAATAACCCTAAGACAATGTTTTTAATACCACTAAACAAATAACCACTGACACTATTTATAAAAATAAAGAAAATAGATTTATCTACATTTTCTACAAACTGCAAAAGGGATTACTCTTTTTTAAGTGATTATGATTAATTATTTATAGGGAAAAAAAAGGTTTAGCATTGAGTTAATTGTAGAGAAATGTAATATTTCCTAAAGGTTTAATTTGAACAGCAATAGTTAGTTTTTAAACATACTATTTAAACATAACATCTTTTAGCTTTCAAACATACATACAGTGATGCAAAAAAGTATTTGTTGAAATGACACTGTATGATAAAAAATATATATTTGTGTGATGGTACAGAAACTAAGTATTTAGCCAAGAAACAAAAGTTCACTTCAACCCATTATAAAGAAACATTGGTTGGCAATGACAGAAGCCAAATGTTTCTTGTAGGTTTTCACTAGGTTTGGGCACTCTGTGGTTCGTATTTTGGTCTGTTGTTCCATCCAGATATTCTCTAGAGCCTTTTATACCCTCCACAAATTCTTTATTGGCTTGAGGTCTGGAGACTGGCTAGGCCACTTCAAAACCTAAAAATGCTTTTTACCCAGCATGGTGTGTTTGGAATCATTCAGTGCATTTACATGCAGCAAAAAAAAAAAAAATGTATTACCTTAGTCCAACTGAAAGTGGACTTTAGAATTACATGTATACACAATCGACTTAAATTGAACTGAACTAGATTTTGAGAAACTGGTCTAAGGTACCAAAAAATGCAATTGGAGTATCTAATTTCTCTGCATGTAAACACTGAGAGCAGCAGTTGAGCTCTTGGAAGCCTGGGCACTCCCCTTGCAGGAAGTAACAAGACAGCCGAAGTGAGTACAACTACAACACCAGACAGAGCAGCAACATATGTTAACTCAATCAAACAGTGCAGTACTTACAAGATTAACTGTACTGCAGTGTTGTTGTTGTCCATTTTTTTTGCTCATTGTACATATCCTGCTCTTACTCCATCTGCTTCAACAACTTTAGCATTTTCTTACTATCCGTGTGACTATCATGTGCAATGGGAGAATGTGAGTGCAAAATGTGCACACGTTGCACTTCATTAATTAGATTTTCTGAATGACATGTAAACTCAATTATGGCTAAGCCATTACTCCAATTATTGCCAAAAGCTTATAGTTTAAACGCACATCTGAGTATTATGTTGGAAAATCCGGCCAAGTTTCATCCTCAATGCTCTCACTAATGCTAAGATGTTTTTGCCCAAAATTTCCGGATACCTGTCACCTTTCATCTTTAATATAGATCAGTCATCCTGTCCCCTTTGAAGAAAAGTAGCCTTAAAGCATGCTGCTTCCACCCCCATGCTCTGTTCTTGATTTAGTATAGAATCCATTCTAAAAGAGGTAGCTCCTACCGAATTGAATAATTTACATTACCATCATGGGCTTTCATATATCGAGATTGTTAGCATTTTTCTTTGTTACTTGACTATGTGTTCAGGTTTTTTTTCTTGAGTATCCAGTTGCAACTTCTGCAGATATAGAATTATTTTTATTTTTAATTTTTTTTTGCTGACATACACACAAGCTAAGCATGAAACTCAGTGGCTCAAAAGGTGAGTGAAAATAATCATGCAACACCAGTGACATCAGAGTAACTAGTCTGATCGTTCTTGTTTCTTTTAAAAGAATTATAGAAGATTATAGAAAATGATATTCTTTGTTGCTTTTTTACCATATCCATACGCCAGGTGGAAGGAACTGGGTGGCTCGCTCCATCCTCTATTCAGGCCACAGCTAAAAACCAATACTCTCAAGACTGGTGGGTCCTTCTTTCAACCCAAATACTAGGTGCATGGCTTTACTTACTCACTTATTTAACTTTGAGAAATATGGCAACAGACAAAATGTCACTTAGATGTGGAATATCCCTTTAAAGGTGTATCATGAAAGAATAACATCTTGTGAAGAAATTGAGTTCTGCTGCCCATTTACAAAAATAAAAGAGTCCACTCTTAGCCTCTCACCCACTCCCCTTTGTGAGTGTCATGCCGGAGTACCAGTTACGGATCAGCACCAGAAGATTCAAGATAACAAGTTAAGATGCGTAATACAAGTCATGTATGTTAATACACAGTAATTAAATAAGTAGATCAATACATTTGAATGCAATATAGAGTATTGGTAAAAAATGTGTTTGATATATTTTTGTAGCAGACTATTACATTGTAAACTTGGCAACCTTGCAGGCTCACATGTTCTGGAAGGCTCCAATACTGCCCCACCAGGCTCTGGAAGCAGAAAGTGTGGAGGACGGACAAACTGTAAATAATGACAATGTCCAACCACTGCATTTTTAAAATAATATAAATGTTCTAACCACCCTGCTGACTGAGAAGGAAATTGGTTTCAATGTAACGTTTCATCCAACATGAAACATGGAAAATTATTGCATACTGCACCTTTTAAGCTGCCTGATCAGGGGTGTTTCTCAATATCAAGGCACCTCGCTTCAGAGGACACTGTCCTTCCTTGATGAAAGAAAACGGAAATGGAACAGACTTGCTTCACGTGACTGCGGCTGATGGCTAACGCTCTCTGTTTACGTCCCGCCCGTCGTAGTGGCATAATATCGTAGTAACGTTACTGCAACGATGGAACTGGAAATATATAATGAGCTTATTTTAACTGTGGTTAAATTATGTTGGTTAAATCAAATTAATACTTTGTAGCCACCAAAGCTGCAACTACTAAGCAACTAACTAACCATATATAACTGCTTTGGATCTAAAAAAAATAATAATAATGATAAACAAAAAAAAACATTTGATATAAGCCTGATAGTTACAGCTAGTTGACTTACATTTAAACTGTAATTTTATCCCCGAAGAAGCTGCTGCCGGCTGCTACCGCACTATATTCTAGGAAATATTTGACAGAGAGAAGGCATTAAGGCACCTCTGATGTATCCTTGGTCAGTTAGCTAAACGGCTGACAAACTGGGGACTGAGGACAGATTCCTCGGCAGCACATGAACATTGGAACATTCCTTGGCGGCTCCTGGTGAGGTATCTCCTAGGCGACCGGAGTGGGACCAAGGCATCAAGGAGAGGTCCCTTGGCATTGAGAAAAACCCCACTTCACTCTTCCATTGGACTCTGTCTTTTCTTCCCATGTTGCCCTTGTGTTACCATTGTGTACCTGCCTGAGCTAAATTGTAAGGCTGTTTTTTATTTATCATTAAATCATTTCACTACTACATTAGTCAATGTTAAGATCATATTTCTCAAACACCATACCATATTTATATTTGAACACATTTTGGAGTATCAAAATGTATTTATACCCATTTTGAAAATAAATGGAAATGTATTTATTGGCATGAATGAAACCATCTAGCTGGTTCCTTCTGTTCACTTAACTTCCAGTTAAAAGAAACATGTTCAAATTAAAAAATTACTTTTTACCTAAATCTGCCAGGGGTATGTATAATTTTAGGCTTAGATATAGGAGCGAAATACAGCTAAATGGATGATCTTTAAGCCAACAGTATAATCTGTGGAATGAAAAATAAAGTAGCCATTCTATTATAGGGCAACGAAGAAACACACAATCTAATAAGGCACATGTATCTGAAGTCAATAATAGTGGGATGACAGTCTGTGTTGCATGGTATCTATTAAGATGTTTCTTGACAGTTGAATTTAGATTAAACATTAACCACAGAATAGCTAAAGCCAATTTTTACTGCTAGTATTTCATGTGCAAAAATCATGAAAATTACTCAATAATTATCATAGTTATTTCTCGTAATGTCAATAATCATATTGAAGAAGTAACACAAATGAATTACAAGAGCCGATTTAGACCTGGAACTACACTACGACAAAGCACCACTGTGAGCCACCCCTCCAAGCCTCCTACCTCTTTAAACACAAACATGTGTGTTGGACTGAGTTTTATTGCCGTAGTTTGCTATAAAGCTAATGCAAGAAAACGGTTCTAAGCGTGTGTAGCAAAGAGTTGCACATGCACATAACAAGACAAAGACATACAACAACATGATTTTTCACAGGATTCCATATAATGTGAAACGAAGAAGACAATGGATTGCTGCCCTGGGATTTCCTTCAACACCCGTGGAGAAAATGAATCAATATCTGGTTTGTGAGTAGCATTTCTAACTAGAAAACTACGAAGAAAAAATGTAATATTCTACCAGATAGATGGTAACAGCTTTCTACCAGTTGGAATTATAAGGTGAATATGTCTGCATTGTATTTCAGCCAAGATTAAATCAGAATGCATATAGCTGGATTTAATTCTGTCAATGTCAAGAAGCATACATATACAATTTAATAACAAGAATAGAGACGACTAAAGTTCTGATTCTGAGAACCCTGACATCAGACAGCCTTTAGCCCATCTAAGCAGATGACTGAAAGCCTGTCAAAACAATACTGATATCTTCAAACCCATGAATAACATCAAAACACAGGGTGGTGTATTTTTTATATACTCTTATACAGTAGACATGTCTGAAAGGCTAATATCTCTATTGCTCCGCCAGTGTAATATGGACTCTCCTACTTATTTCTCAGAAAATGACTAAGTATATGTTTTTCTTTTAAGTGTGGTGTTTTAAAGTATATGCTGTCCTTTATTTCAATGCAGACGAAAGTTTCCACCTTACTTATCAGTTATTCAGTCTGTCATGCAATCAAAAGAAATATTCCTTGCAGCACACACCTACTGAATACGAGGTTTGACAAATAATTGCATGCTTGGTTTACTTTTTTTGAGCCGGCATGATTTTTTTTTGTCATCTTCCTGAAACAAAGAGTCTGCAAAACAAAATAGTTGCCCAAACACCTACACACTGTACTGTAACTGGTTGTTTTGTTTTTGTGTGTGTGCTTGGGCAGTAGCCCCCCTTTTGAAGTGTGTTGTATTACATTTTTCCTTGCCTTGTATTACAGCACAGGCCTGGGGTGTACTGGTAGAACAATGCTAGTCTCACCAATGGATGTGGCTACACCTTTACAGACCTGGCAGCACCCAGTATGTAAGAAGCATACAGCTTATTGCTGCTTAGCCTTAAGCTTAGAAACATAGTCTTCCAGTGAATGCTCGCTGGAATCTTATATTTATTAAGGGGAATTTTATCTCCTGACTTTTTTTTTTTTTACTTTTTTTCCGAGTTCCTCCTCATGATGTCCTGTCAGATGTTTGGTTTTGACTTTGAAAAGAGCATAGGGAGGGCAAAGTAAGCCAAGCCTTCTATGATTCCACTTTGTGTTTCTATGCTAGAACAATTTGTTTGTGTCGTGTTTTATTTTCAAAGGCAGGTAGGTCATCAATATAGATTCTGGAAAAGATTACCTTTGATGTTATTTCAGAAAAAAGGGGAGCTTACTTCAGTTTCAGGGGGGAAGGTTAGTAGGAGCCAGAGAACTGTGGTTGGCTGGGGAGAGAGTGTTTTGGTGTAATGATGATCAAGTTTCTAGTTCTTTGCAGGTGGAGGAAGTTGGAGGGTGGACGGACATTGGACTGATGGATGTAATAGAGAAGGTGAGTACGGTTAGTCTTTTCCAGGGAGAAACAGCAAGGAGGCCGACCAGGGTGGCACACGGACCATGATGTATCCAAGATTGGTTAGTGGAAAATCCAATCTTTTTGGTAGGATGCTTGGAATCTTCGAGAAAGGAACCAGAATGGAGAAGGAGGAATCCAGGAGCGAATTCCGCTGAGGAGACAAACAGGTTAGCAATCTTTTATAGGAAGTCTTGTTAGATCCTTGGAGATAATGCAAGGCAATTTTATTTGTATAGCACACTTTCAACACAAGGCAATTCAAAATCAATATGCGAATATTACTCAAAAGCATCTCTAAACAGTACAGTTTTAATTTCCGATTGAAATAATCTAACGATTTAGCAGCTTTGCAGTCTATAGTAATTTGTGGGGCATAGAAAGTGAAAGCTGCTTATCCATGTTTGGTTCTGATTCTAGGGATGTTTAGTAGTTGGAGAACCTGAGTGGTCTGCTGGATTGGTATGGTGACAAGAGGTCTTCAACATACTTTGGTATAAAATAATTTAGTGATTTATAAACTAGTAGGAGTATTTTGAAATCTATTCTCTGAGCTACAGGGAGCCAGTGTACGGACTTTAGAACTGGGGTGATGTGCTCAACTTTCCTGTTTCTAGTGATGATGCAAGCAGCAGTGTTCTGGATCAGCTGCGGCTGTCTGGTTCACTTTTTAGGTAGACCTGTAAGGACGCAGTTATCAATCAGAATAAACATGAATGGATAGATGAGTTTTTCAAGGTCCTTTTGTGACAATAGTCCTTTGATCAAAGAAAAATTTTTCAGGTGATAGAAGGCTGACCTTGTTGTTGCCTTTATGCGACCCTGGAGGTTCAGATATGAGTCCATTATTACACCTAGATTACGTGCCCGATCAGTAGTTTCTAGCTGGATTAAATGAAGCTGTGCTGATTTTTGATCGTTCCTCTTTAGGTCCAAAAATAACTTATTTAGTTTTGTTTCTTTTCAGCTGGAGAAAGTTATGGGACATCCAGCTATTGATTTGCTCAATGCATTTATTTAGTGGATCGGTATATGGTCACCTGGTAGGAGCATGTAGATATTAAATAGAAGAGGCCCCAGGATGGAGCCTTAGGGGACCCCACACGTGATTTCTGTTCGCTTTAATGAAAAGTTCCCTGTTCTTCAAGGGATTTCAGGAAAACCAGCCAAGTACCATACCAGAGTCCGACCCAGCTCTCCAGTAATTCCAGTAGTATTTTGTGGTCTACAGTGTCAAACGCTGCAATGAGTTCAACAAAACTAACACTGTTGTTCTACCACAGTCTGTCCTAATGCAAATATTACTTAAAACTTTGATGAGGGCAGTCTCAGTGCTGTGATGAGCATGGAAACCAGACTGATATGTATCAAAGCGGTTGGTCATTGTTCAGAAACTATTCAGGGTTTTTTTTTCTTCCAATTATTTCTTTCTGATTAATGGGAGATTACAGATTGACCTGTGGTTCTGCATCAGTGTGTTGTCCGGGTTGTTCTTCTTCAGTAGTGACTTAATAACGGCTGTTTTTAAGGACTTGGGGAAGCCTCCCTGACAGGAGGGATGAGTTAACTATTTGAATCAGATCAGACTTAATGACAGGGAAAGCTTTCTTTTGAAAAACTGTGGATAAAACATCGAGGCAGTAAGAGGAGGCATCTTAATTACTTAATTATTTATTCAAGGTTTATTTCTTTTAAGTCATGGAATACAAACATTTGCACTATGTTAATGGGGATGATATTGGTAGTGAGTTCTGCACTGAGGTATAGACCGAGCGTCTGATTGTTATAATCTTTTCACTGAAAAAACTGGCAAATTCATTGCAGGCCCTGGTGGAGTTTAGTTCAGAAGCTTCTGTCATTGGAGGATTAGTTAGTCTTTCAAATGTTGCAAACTAAGTCTGCTCATTATTACCATCTCTGTTAATGATTTAAAAAAAAGAAAGATTCCCTTGCATATTTCAAAGTTAAGTAGTATTTGTTCAGCCTGTTTTTGTAGATCTAATACTGAACCTGGAGTTTAGTTTTCCGCCATTTTCTTTCGGCTCGTCGACACTCCCTTTTTACACTATGTACCAGTGGATCCCTAGTCCAAGAAGACTTATTTCTACCCAAAACTACTTTAACTTTAGTCGGAGCAATGGTATTGATAATCTCTGAGGTTTTAGCTAGGAAATTTTCCACAGCTTGTGGAATCGGGGGATGAGGGGGATGTGGTAGGAGAGTGGATTTGTTTAAAAGTTTCAACATAACTGTCCCCTAGAAAACGCTGTTTTACAGCGGTCTCATTGTGACGCCAACATTTGGTGGAGATTGAGCTTTCAAAGAAAACAGATGGTCAGATAGCACTGTATCAACTGCAGAGACGATGTTAGAAATAATGCGTTGATTAAATCCTTTATGGCTAGATATTCAAAAGATTGAAATTTGCCCATGGGGCATTTTTATAAAAAATATTGAGTAATTAAAAATTGTTGCAATCCCACCACTTCTTCTGTGTTTCCTGCTATCCCTTAGAACATTATTATTTTGGGGGGTTGGTTCTATCAGTACAGATGTTTCATTATTTACAATTAACCAGGTTTCTGATATAAAAAAAAAAAGCCTATACGTCATGGTCAGTAATCAAGTCATTGGTTTGAAGCATCTTGTTTGATAAGGACCTAATATTTAATAAAGCTATTTTAAGCGGTTTGATGATGGGTAACTGAGCTTTCTGAAAGAAGATCAAATTTTTTTTAGTACATAAATGTTCAGACTTAGCTTTTTTGTTTTCTGCTATTTATACGCACTTGAATGGTACTATTTTGTTCAGGGGGGGGCTGAGCAACTTCTGGGAGTAGAACTACTGTCCGGTTCCATTCAATATCAAATGTGTGTTACTACCAGTACGGAGATGGGAAGATATCAGTCCCAGGAACTGGATTTAGTCCAAGTTTTGGTGTTAGCTGTGTCCCAATCATGATTTGTACCCTAATTTTCTTCAGATAAGTTCCTAAAGGGTGAGGCATTTGGTGTAGAGCCAGGTGAATGGGGTGAGCCAGGTGATTGGGGCAAATGTTGTATGTCTCTGCTAGATCCTGCTGCTCTGCTTAGAGCTTTGGCTGGTGTAAATACTTTTTTAGTCATGGTGGAGGTTTATTTGCTTGTATAATCTGATCGTGGTGTTTTGTCTCTCTGTACTCCTTCATCCTTGAGCTAGTGGAGCAATATTTGGAGATGTTTGTCTTTGTTTTGAATTGTTTGGCTCTGTTTGTTTGTTTGTACATATTTGGGAAGGTTTAGGGCTGTTTGATTTAGATAGCTGAATAGATTGGAGATCAGAAGTATTTGTCCACTTTTGTTCAAATAACGCTGGTTTTGTGTGAAAAGGTGTTTTGCTCCACAGAATATTTTAAAATTGTTGATAAATCTCATTTATCGATCAGCACAAGTGTTCTTTAATAATCTGTGGAGCATACGCAACCTTGAAAATGCCATATCAGATCATGTTAGGAGAGGCCAAATGACAAAGATGGGAATGTCTAGTCCCTGTAATTTATCTAATAAATCGGATATATCCTGTTTCAGTATGCATGATTGACTTTTGCTTGATACTGCATGTAAAATGAGTTCTAGAGGTTTTTGGTGTTTATTTGTATTCTTGAAAATCTTTTCATTGATTTGTTTCACAGAATTCTGGGTACAACTTTCTTACTTGATTTTGTGGTTTATTGTAGCTGGATTCCTCTGCTCCGGGCTTCCTAAATTTGTTTTGTTGTTTATTGAAGCTGGATTCCTTGTGACCTTGTCTGGCATTCAGAGGCTCAGTCCTGATTTAGGAAGCTGAGAGCTATTAATCTGATATTCAGAGGCAGTGGCAGACTGGGACTTAAAAACAGCACTGGACGTTGACTCGGCCCTGCCCACAACAACAGATGCGCTTGAAAACTCATCAGCAACAGAAACGGGTCTCAAAATACCTAAATCTTAACCCATTACATATTACCTTCCAAATTATAGCATTATCACTGATGCTGACGAAAATATGTTTTAGAAGCATAGTGTAGAATACTCACTGAGAAATAAACAATGTTCTCTTTAAATGTCTCTGTCTGTCTGCTGAATAATATACAGGTGAGGTGACTACCTAAAAGACACAAAAACAAATGGTATGAGTAATGATAAATCACAATTTAAAGAGGTTACGATTATACAGTTAACTTGAATACTCACAGAAATAAACAACACTCTTTAAATGTTTCTCTGCTGAACAATATGCAGGTGAGGTAACTACCTCAAACACACAAAAACAAATTATATGGGTTATGATAAATCACAATGTAATTTGATTGGCTTTGATTATACAATTAACTTGAATACTCAAAGAAATTAAAATCTCTCCTTAAATCTCTCTCTGCTGAACAATATGCAGGTGAGATAACTACCTAAAACACACAAAAACAAATTGTATGCGTTGTTAAATGGTAAGAACCTAACCCTTAAATTACTTGACTTTAGTCGAAAGCTTTTTAAATTAAGTGAAATAATCTGCCAATGAAACAGGACTAATTGCACTTGGCGAGAATTCAACAAAGAATTATACTCTAAATAAGATTAATAAATTAACAACCTCTGCTCCTCCTTAGTATATAAGTATCAAAACAAGATTAAAATCCTTTTTAGCTGTTTTTACAGTGTGCACAAGAACGGTTTAATTACTGTTTTACATATTTGTTTCTTCTTTCATGTTGATGCTGTGGCATGTTTATATTGTGTTTTATAGCTAACCAACTGTAAAAAGTGCAATAGTTTGTTTGATTGGGGTATAGATAAAAATGTATTAACCTCAAATAATATTTGCTAATGTCAGATTACCTAGCAAGTAACCATAATTATCCTCCTTTAATACTTATGTGCCCTGCACTTGTCTGGAGAACTTCGACCTCCCCATACATGTGTTCCTCATCGCTATGTCCCTGTGTAGTGGCCGTTGCTTCCTGCACAGTCGTCTGGCACAGTTGCTTGATGAGCATTGAAGAGTGATCATCTATGTGCCTACAGGCGCATTGTTGCCACCTATCTGTTTGGACGTGGAACAGTCGATCATAAGCAAGAAAAGAAAAAGAAAAGAAAAAAAAATGTGACGGCTGCAAAGAGGCCGGCGGCCGTCCTACTGCATCGGCTATTCTGTTATTCTTCAGAACGTCCAGACGGCCAGTCCGCCAGTGTTCAGAGGAAGTCCAGGAGAGTGGTGGAATTTTTTTTGGGTTTATTCCTTCTCGGAGCAGCTGTTGAGAAGGGTCTTTCTAGATCTGGCCAGATTTTGTCATAGCTTGAGTTAGGTCTTCTCCCCATTCCACGCCTTGGTGATGGGGTAGTGTTGTTCTGATTCTGGAGACTGGACCGAATGAGCACGGTGCTTCCAGGCCCTTCTTCCTTCCGTTTCATCTGTAGCATTGTCTCGTTCCCATATCTAGCGTTAAATTCCAGGTGCAGTTCCAGAAGGCGGAATTTTGCATGTACTATGCTAGGAAGCAGAATCATCTGGTGTCAGGGCTTAGCAGCTACTCCTCTTTTGAGGAAGGGTATTGATGAGTGCTGATTACGATCACCTGGACCTGCTCCTGTCAATCGCATCCTGCAGAGAGACGTAAGAGGAGCAAAAGCATACCCAAACACCTGCACACAGGCTTTGACTCCTAATAGTTCCCCCACCTCAACAAACGCCAGCTGGCAGAAGATCCGACGAAGAGGCAGAGGAGCCCTCTAATTCATCAATCAGGGAGGCATCTAAAATAAAGGAAGGAAGAACCCATTTGTGTTCCTCAGGACCATACCCCTTCTAGTCAACCAGGTACTGATGGTCATGGCCCCAAGGGCAAACATTAGTGATGCAGTTGAAGATGTAAGCAGGGTAGGCATCAATGATCTGAGCAGCTGGATGGGGTTTGGCTGAAGGGCACAGTGAGCTGGTATTGATTGGCAAATCTCCTGCCCTGATTGACTCTCATTATATGGATATACAATGATCACGACTGGATATAAACTTCTCCTGAAGGACTCAAAGTGGCTCCAAAGTTGTCTGGGTGCTCTGGAAATAGGGTATAAGTACAGTTTACTTATTCTAGGTGTGTTGCAAATTACATATTACCCTGAAGACACCAACCTCGCTGATAAAACAAAGTGGTGGGAGCATCATAAGAGTAAGTGGAAAGTGGATGAAGGTAAATACAAGGAAACTCTGAATAAACTTGTCAAAGGTTGCAAAAGACTTGAATAGCTCAAATCATTTGGCCTGGGCTACAATGGGGTGGTTAGATCTAAGCATGTTCATCTGTTAGAATAGATGACGCAAAGTCAACAGTTAAATCCATGTCAGAATCCGTGGCAAGATCAAATATGCCCCTCTCTAAATGTGCAAAAGCAGTTAAAGATGTACCCCAACTGACTTGAAGCTGAAACAGTAGTACAATGTTCTTCTGTTAAGTATGTACTGAGGGGAACTGGACAGAAATGTATCACATGACCTAAAAGTCTTCACTCGAACCACATTTTGGTCACTGACATGCAGATTTTTTTTAAAAAGGATTAAAAAGGGCAACTGGACGTCTTTGGTTGCTTGAAGAAAAAAATATATTTGGAGAGTAGTAGGAAAGAAAAGTAGAAGGTGTGTTAGGGTCAGTTGAGTCTGAAAAATGATTTTTTTTTTCCTATTTCTTAAGTCTATTAGCAATGTACGGTGTGAGGGAGATGGAGTTGAGGAGGGCTGCCGGACCGGGCTGCTTCCTCCCCTCACCGGATCGGGCTGAACACTCCATCTCCCTCTACTCCCTGCGTGGAAATCCAGTAGGAAAGAAGGAGGTAAGTGCTTTTGCATCTCTCATTGCTCATAGGACTGCGCCCTCTTCCAGAATCTATGTATGAGAGATAATATTATTGGTAAGTGATATAACTGGAGTAGATAAAGAAAGCCCGAAGACTCTGGCATTATTTACCTCGATGACCCCCCCTGGCCGGTTCGTTGACCGGCTAGTTTGGAGTAAGGAGACGAAGGCAGTGCACTGACAAACGCACGCTGTCAGTAGCCTCTTTGTCCATCACTTTCTATCCTTAAAACCTGGTGTGAATCTGTTTCTGTCCTGATTCATGATTCAACCTTTGTTCAATTCTCTAATCATTTTATTCTGGTAAATTAATACATTACTGTTAGAAATCGGAGAGGGATTATAAGGTCTAGTGTCTATATAAGCAACTATAAGCTTGATAAAAAAGGAAGGTTTTAAGCCTAGTCTTAAAAACAGACAGAGTATCTGCCTCACAAACTAAAACTTGGAGCTGGTTCCCCAGGAGAGGAGCCTGATAACTAAAAGATCTGCCTCCTATTCTACTTTTTGAAATCCTAGGAACTACCAGTAGACCTGCATTCTGAGAACGAAGTGATCTGTTAGGAACATATGGAACAATCAGATCTCTGATGTACGATGGAGCTTGATTATTAAGGGCTTTTTACGTAAGGAGGAGGATCTTAAACTCTATTCTGGATTTAACAGGGAGCCAATGGAGAGAAGCCAAAACAGGAGAAATGTGATCTCTCTTTTTAATATTCATCAGAACTCTTGCTGCAGCATTTTGGATCAACTGAAGGCTTTTGATTGCATTGATTGATTGCTACTGAGAACATTCACCAGTGCAGATTTTCTCCTATCATTGTCCACTATTCTATAATATTGTGGATTTTCTTGTACCATTTCAATATTTTTATGGTCAAAATGTCTGAACTTATATAATATAATAATAAATGTACACATTTGAAATACATGTAGTACAGACTGAGACAGTGGTATGGTGTGCCTCACCTATGGTGGCGCTGTGTTAAACTCACTGAATTTACCAGGAAGCTGGCACATGGCCATTGCCGTCTCTCTTTCTATCACCAACATACATGTTTGATGACACATGCACTAAACATGTTGATATACTATGATGTGTCAAATATATTTAATTCATCTCTGTGTCATGTTTTGTCTTTCTGATTGGTTATAAATTTGCACAGGAAATGTTCAAGGTGAGGCAGAAAATACCGGGGCGCTCAGATGTGGGGGAGTGCCAATGCTTATAGGACAAAGGGCATACATATAAAAAATTAATGGCAAACAAGAGACAAGGATAATTTTTTACAACAGAGTAACATAGATACTAATAGAATGGTACACAAATTTCATATACAAATTAAGATAATGAGACGGTTTTCAATTTTAATAAAAGTAGAGAAATCCGCCAGATAAAAACTTTAAAATGCGGGCAGGGTCTTATTTAGTCTTGTTTTTTTTCTCTTATTTTTCTTGCTGTTGCAGAAAAAGAATCATTAAAAACTTGAAAAAAATCAAATTGTTTCAACTAAGGTGAAAATCTAAAAATATACTGTAAGCTTCTACTGTGCATTTTGTTGTTTGTATTTGTACATCGACCTCCATAGGAGTGAGTGCCTCCCCACATGTTGCTGATCTAGTCAGTATATTTCCAGTAAACTACAGTTTGGTGACTGTGAGAAAGTGGAAACGGGGAAAAAGCTCAAGTGCTGTGAAAACTTTTGTAAAGCTCTTTAAATTGTTATAATAGGTGTTGAGTATTGGCCTTTTAAAACATTTTATAGCGAAATGTTCAGAACGTCACATCTGATCTCAAGAGAGATGCACATTTTTCACAGCTGCCGTTCAGACATGAAATCAGTTGAAAAACTGGTGTTACCAGTCCCGCAATTTCCTCGTAAGATGAGCACAAATTTCAAAATATACTGGGGGATTTTCTCCAAGTTTTAATATGCTGTGTGTATTTTGCATCTTAGCTAAATGGATTCTAAATCCTAAACCTGTGCTTTTCAGCTCAAGTCTTCTGGTAAGAAAGATTTATTTGTCTATGACTTCTTGCATTGTGTAGGTCAGCGCTCATATTGAGTTATAAATATTCTCGACACTTTATGAAGGAACGTGCCAGCAGGCTCTCTGAAGCTGATGCATGGGTGTACAGAATCATTGCATCCCTCATTTCCCTACTCATGTTACCTGTAGACGTCGGTGAATCGTGTGCTGCGTGAGTGGATGTAATAGCGCCATATCTCCGCTGACCTTCAGGTGTTATTTAACCACACAGCCTCCTACCCATCATGCACGGCTTTCCATAGCCAGCAGCACCCCCAGATGACCCTAATTAATGGATTTTCTCCTCATTTGTATCTTCCCACCACTTCAGCCTTACAGCTCTCAAGTGACCAGAAGTATTAAATATTTAACTCTCCATCATTTCCGGATTCAAGGCAATCATGTGTAGCGCTCCTGATAAAAGTAAGTGCAACTTTCTGTGCAGCGAATGGAAGATTCATTTAGTGTGATGACTGACAGTGAAAAATTAGATTGAATGTCTGCTGCCACCATTTCTTGTTTCACTAGTCTTTCTATTTTCTTTCCTGTCTTCTTCTCCTTTTTTCTTTGACACCATTAGATCTTCTGCTGCTCAGAGGGTAATCACAGGCTTATAAAGAGTTTTAAAACAGGATATCTACTTTACCTAAAGTAGCAGTGATCCTTCCACAGCTGCTGACAAGCTACTTTCTCTCCTACTTCTCCCCAACTACATGATGAGCTGTCAATTCAAGCGTAACCTGCTTTCTCTTAGTCTCTTCCTACAGTATGTGCTCCTGACCCGCCCTGCGTCATGACGACCCTGACTAAGATGGCATTGCAGTGACGGAAAGTTCTCCACGTCCTGCAACAAACTTCTGCATCAGTTGTGTTGTTCTTTCTGTGTCTCTGTTCTGTGTCTCTGTTCTGTATTCTCCAAACCACAGACGGTCTCGGCAGATGACCGCTTGTGCTGAGCCTGGTTCTGCCGGAGGTTTCTTCCTGTTAAAAGGGAGTTTTTCCTTTCCACTGTCGCTTCGTGCTTGCTCAGTGTGAGGGATTGCTGAGAATTACACGACGCAATCTTCTGTGGTTCTCTAATTTCTAAATTAAACATTGTATTGTAATAACTCTTCTTGTAAAGTGCCTTGAGATGACATCTGTTGTGAAACGGCGCTATATAAATAAACTGAATTGAATTGAATGCCTCCAAATCTTAAAAAATGTCCCAAACAAGATGACATTTACCCCTCTTTTACCTGTGATCAATCAGTGTTTTCAATGAATATTTTTCATATCCGCTCCACTATTCCACATGCCACAGTACAACAACATACTGAATAATTAGGATTTTATGTCTCAGACTAATTTAAAGTAGTGCATAACTATGAAGTGGAAGAAAAATCGTCAAAAAATCCTTGATGGGACAGCTGCAAAATGAAAGTTAGGAAAGTCTAATTTGCAGACACCTTCATGCCATGTCGCAATAGCAAGCATGTGGCAAATGTCAGATAAGAGCAAAATAAATGTTTGGGCTCATGAAAGGAAACCAATACTGCACCTCAGACCACACAGACTCACAGAATAGTGGTAGCATCATGCACTGGGGAGGCATTTCTCCAACAGGGAGGGAAGTTGGGGCCAAACTCAACGTGATAATGGAAAAAAACCTGCTAGGCTAGATTTTAAATATAAGCAGATGTACAAAGGAATAGTTCAGCTGAAAGCATATCCATGTTGGAATGGCCCAGTCAAAGGGCCGACCTGAATCAAACTGAGAATATGTGACTACACTTAATAATTGATATAATGTAATGACTGTAGATGCTCTCAATTCAGCCTGACTGGGCATAGACAACTGTGTGAAGATTTCCACCTCTAGACATATAGTCTGAAACTAGGAACAGTTCACTTCCAGATAGTCCCTTATGTCTTAATAGCTGTTTTACTTTCTATACTTTCATATGTCTTGTTTGCTTCTTTACAACCGAATCATATAAAGCACATTGGTCTGTCACAGAAAAACCAAAGAAAAGACATTGAAGTTTGTGACTATAATGTGACATGTGAAAACTTCTAGGGTAATACAGTATGTATGTTTCCAAGGCGCTATGTAACTCATGAAGTTTAACGTGTGACACGGATTAAAAACCTTTTTTAGACTAAATCTACTGCACTGTTGTTACACTTGATCGCTTTTAGTTATTTACAGCATTAATATCCAGAATGCAGGAGTTAGAGCAGTGAAATATAAGGAAACATTATGGTTTAATTGCAAAAACAGTCAAAAGCTGTGTCATGGGCATGTGTGGGTTGATGCCTTTTACTGTTTACTTCCCATGAACAATATATATATTTTTTTTAAAGGCAAATGTGTTTTATTTGTATCCTGAAGGAGGTTGCTTTGAACCTACATCTAAAACTTTTGTATTTCTCAGAACAAGTGAAACAGGTCATCCTTAGGCCCTAGAAACAAAGTAAATTCTTTGAAGGATACCATGATGACAGTTTGACACATTCTATTTTGAGAAAATAAGAACACTATTCAGTGTGAAGAAAAGAAAGTCAGGGCATCGATTGAAGACAAGAGCGGTGGATGATCACAGGATCATTCCTATGGTGTAAGGGAAAAAACCTCAATAACATCCAGGGAAGTGAGGAAGTCTCTTTAGGTGGTAGACATATCATTATCTTTGCCTGGAATAAAGACAAGACTTTACTTAGGCTAAGACTTGGGGGTGTAGAAAAGTATTGCCCCTTACTGGTTTTGTATTTCTTTGCATGTTTGTCACACTTCAAGGAGACATATTATGACTTTTCTTTCCCACTATTTAAAATAAGTCTATGAGTTCCAGCAAACATGTTTCTGAAGCTGTTGCTGGAAATAGCTTGCAGGATACAATTGTTGCCAACCTGTATTACCCTCTGTTATAGCCCCTTGCAGATTGTGCTGTTTCCTGCTGCTATTGAGCTGCAGTTAACTTAGCCACGCCCAATGCTTCTAGAATCTTTGCTCACGCCCACCACTCACATAGTGACTGTTAACACTATGTGTGAAAGTTACAGAATTGGCTGCTGCAGTAGTTCAACCATACAAAAAAAGTAGTTCAACCATCCCAAAAAAATTATTCAACCATACAAAAAAATACAAAAAAAGTAGTTCAACCATTCAAAAAATAAAAAATAATTCAACCATACGAAAATACAAAAAAAGTATTTCAACCATACAAAAAAAAATAATTCAACCATACCAAAAATTATTCAACTATAAAAAAAGTTTTTCAAACATACATGTTGGAACGAGAATCAGCTCCGTAGAGGGGAATCTCCTGAGAACCTGAAATACTCTTGGTTAATGAAGAAATTACTTAAAGTTAAAAGAACATATTTAACTGCTTACCTGGCACTCTTCCTGAGATGCCAACTATAAAGCCTTCCAGCTCAACACGTTGCCAAACATCCTCACTCCCAACTCGTCACATATGGACGCATCGTCAGACACTCCCTCCGCGTCACATACCCCCCGGCATCATTTTTTTCATTAATTGATGCCGAGGAGCCTGACCATGCATCCATATGTGACGAGTTGGAAGTGAGGATGCGTTGTCCAGCTCGATCTTGCTGACCCCAGCTATCTAGCACTGCAGACCCTGCTTTTTGAGCTCCGTTCGGCTACATATTCTCAGTCTTCCCCTGGGTTGTGGTAGCTCAAATTGGCTGCTCGTATGCCGTCTTCCGCTTGGAGTTTGAGTAGCCCTTTGCGGTGGCAGGTCCTCAGTCTTACCTGCGCTAACTCGTAGCACATTACCATAAAAAATAAAGCCAACCTTTGCCGCTCTTCTGTGTCATCTCAGTTCGCCGGCAGATCTCCTGTCTTTCCCACCCTTACCGTCAACATCTTACCATAAAAAATAAGTCAACCCATGCCGCTCTTCTGTCCTTTTCGACTGGGACCTGATGAAGTGTTTTGAGCTCTTTTGACCAGCCAGAAGCCAATGCCAATTTTCCGTTGTGCTTCAACATGGTGTATCCTAATATGAAAGGTAACTGTGAAAATTGATTTTTTTCACAATATGTCTCCTTTAAATGTTACAGCTCATCATATAAATTTAAACAATAGTCAAATACAACACAAGTAAAGACAAGATGCAATTTTAGCATAAAGGTTTTTGTTATTAAATAAGTACTGTGTAACCTCTATTGATCTCTCAAGGTTTGGGGCGTAAGGTCACTGTTGTAAAACAAAATCTCTATGGAGCACATCTGAAGAGGCTGACAGTTTTAATAGCTCGCTAGCCAAAACAACAAAACAGTTAAAACTAACCCTGTGTCAGCTGGATAAGTCTCAAAAGCACCGTTTTTTTTTTAAATATTCATTTGGAAGTGTGTGACCTAATGCCTCAGTCAATTCTTCTGGAAGGCATCCTTTGAGAGAAAAGTTGTATAGTGTGGTTTTCACCCACAGGACGCTCCCAGGCAGTGACAAATCTGAAAATGAACATAATAAATTCTGAAGTGCTGCCAAAATGTTTCAAAAACACATATTCATAAGGTATAATCAGTGTTGGACATATTACATTAAAAAAGTAATTAGTTATTGATAAAATATTTTTTTTCAAAAAGTAATTGAGTTAGTAACTCAGTTACTACACTGTAAAAGTAATTAGTTTCTCAGTCAATAACTGTGGTGTTATCTTTATGTTCTATAATGCAGTTAAATATTATAATATTTTTAACGTCAAATATTTTTATAACTGAATGATGAATAAAAAAAACACCATATACAGAATTTTGTATTTGGTATTTGAACTTGACTCCATAAGATAAGCTGTATGAAGAAAAATAATATATTGGTCATACGTAATCACACACTTTTCATTAACGTAAAAAAATAAGACACATAGTGAGTAGTGAGTAAATAGAAACAAATGAAAATCTGTTTGATAAGTTTTGCAAATCTATGCATCTGCAATATTGCACAGTAAACAGAAAAATATCCAATTGGTTGTAGTGAGATATTTCAAAACTGACTTGGTGTCAATTGGTCACATGAACTGGAAGCTATTGGAGGAAAACCTTAAAAATCACAGTAAAATTATTAATATAAAACATTCTGTCAATTCAAATGTGAAATAGATTGTTTCTGGTTCTATAGAAGTAATAAGACATTTCAAGGCTGATTTCCTGTCACCTTATAACATGAACTGGAAGCTAATGAGAAAAATCAAATTTTAGAGTAACATATTAATAAGAAATTTTACATATGTCAATTTTGAAAACATAAATTGTGTCATGTTTCTTGGGTGTAGAACAATAATTTATCCATATTTTGGGGTTACTTTTTCAGTATATCCAAAAGGTGTTTTTCTGGGATGTACGGAGATGTATCGAAAACAAAACGATAACCAAAACCACCGCCTTCAGAAGGTAGCCTTTTCAGTCGATGTATCTGCTCTATCAGCGCAGTTCTTGAGCAAACGGCTGCGGAGTATGCCGCAGAGTGGAGCGCATATAGTGGAAATTATGGGTGAGACGTTCCAGGGGGTCTCTGCTTTAAGGAAACTAATGTCCATTTAATATCCAAACTATCTTTACCGTGGTCTTTACAGCATGCAGTGAGATTGGAAAGCACTCAGGATATCCATCCACCCTTGCATCATCATATTTGCAACGGCGTCATCACTGACACCTGACGCTGAAGGGTGGCTGTCAGAAAACCTGACACCACTGTGTTTTATTCAACCCTGATTCAACTATGCTGTAACGGGCCACTTTCATCCTCGGTAATGGTAACGGCGATGCAACAACAGGAAAAGTAAAATAAAAAATAACGCAGTTAGTAACTCCATTATACTTAAACGCCATTACTCCAAACACTTTTCAGGGAGCAAAAAATATCCTAAGCTACATGATCCTGTATGACAGTGTTCCCCTCCCATTTAAACATAACAGTGGTTCATCCAACCCACAAACAGTCAGACTCGAATTAATACCATGGACAAGACCAAAGAGCTGTCAAAATACACCAAAGACAAAACTGTATACCTCCAGTCTCCCTTGGACTGGGGCTCCATACAAGATCTGATCTCGGTTATCACTGATGATAAGAAAGGTGAGAAATGAGCCAGGACATACATTGGACGAGTTGGTCAATGACAGGAGGAGAGGTGAGACCATGGTTTTACAGGTTACTGTCGGTAGAACACTACACCGTCATGGTTCAAAATCATGCAATGAATGGAATTCAATTCAAAAATACTTTTTTGATCTCAGAGGAAAATCCAGTATTGTTGTAGCTCATAACTAATTTATTGTAGATCATAATGGCTGTGGAGAGAAAGGATTTCCTGTAGCGGTCTATGTTGCAGCGAAACTGAAGAAGCCTCTGACTGAAGATATTCTGTTGCTGTAGGATAGTCTCATGGAGAGGATGCTCAGGGTTGTCCATAATCTTTTTATTTATGAAGAATTATTCTTTGTATCCTCATCTCCAGTTGTTCCACAGTCGCCCCCACACCAGAACCAGCATTCTTCATCAGGGTATTGAGCCATTTTAAGTCCCTCGCTCTGATGCTTCAACCCCAACAGATGATGGACGAAGCAATAACACTTTTTTTCCTCGTTTCAAGTTTCCCCAAGCAGGAAGTTTCCTCAAGTCATTAGATGTCCACGCTTTCTGAAGTTTGCCAATGACCATCTGGATGATTGAGAAGAGTCATGGTAGAAAGTCATGTGGTCAGATGAGACCAAAATAGAACTCTTTGGTTTAAATTTCACTCGCTGTGTTTGGAGGAAAAAGAAGGATGAGTTGTATCACAAGAAGACCATCCCTACTGTGAAGCACTGATTGGAAACATCATGCATAGGGGGTGCTTTTCTGGGAAGGGGACAGGAAGACTGCACTGTATTAAGGAAAGGATGAATGGGGGCATGCATTGGGAGATTTTGTTTTAAAACAAACTCCCAGTCAGAACATTAAAGATTGATTGTGGCTGGGTCATCCAACATGACAATAATCTAAAGCAAACATACAGAATAACCAAGAAGTGGCTCCTAAACAATAATATCAGGGTTCTGGAGTGACCCAGCTAGTCTAAACCCAATAAAAAAATCTTTGGAGGGAGCTGAAACTCTGTGTTGTTCATGGACAGCCAGAAACCTGTTGCATTGTGTGCAGACCTTGTCAAGAACTACAGGAAATACTTGACCTCTGTAATTGCAAACAAGGGATTCTGTACCAAATATTATTACAGATTTTTTCAAGTGTTTAAACACTTATCTGCAGCAATAAAATATGAATAAACTTTTTTAATTCTTTAAAAGTGTGATTTCCCAGACCCCTCCATAATTTCTAAATGGGAGAACTTGCAAAATCGCAGGGTGTTCAAATACTTATATCCCTCATTGTAGAAATAAGATAGACATGGAGAAATATATTATGTAAGAGGGTAACATTCAAAACAGAAGCCAACATGTCCAGGACTGGTCCTTTTAGCAAGTTCAGAAGAACTGCAGAAACTCTGGGTTCTTGGATAGTTTGCCAAGACAAAGAGCTGTATCTCTGAAATAAACCAAAAACAGAAAGCCCTCTTACCTAAAAACAGGAAATTAAGGCTGAAACAGAACCAGACCTTGCTACATGGAATTGACCCAAGACATACTTTCAACAAAAATATAAACGCAACAGCTTTGATCTGGTTGACATTCCTGCTGTCAGCATGCCAATTGCACGCTCCCTCAACTCAATCTTGATGTGGCACACCTGTGAGGTGGTATGGATTATCTCAGCAAAACAGAAGTGCTCACTATCACACATTTAGACTGATTTTTGAACGATGTTTGAGAGAAATGGTAATATGTATCTGGAATGAGTTTTGAATCTTTAAGTCAATCTCATGAAAAATGAGAGGAAAAACAAAGGTGCTGCGTTTATATTTTTGTTGAGTGTATTTTAGATCCACCAGTCAACCAAGAACTGTATGAGAATTAAGAAATGGAAGTCCCTAGGCAAGAAGTAAATCTCAGATCTTTATCTTATCACAATGCTGTGGGTTGACTTGATTCATTTGAATTTCACAGAACTGCTTTGAACACTGGTGACTAGTTATCAAAATCAAACAAACAAGTAGGAACCATGAATACTTGTTTAAGCTTCTTTATTAAATATGTGATTGAAATCTGCTGCAAAAGAGCCTTAGGGAGGTCGTGGGGGATTAAATAAAGGAATAAACAGTCATACTATATTTCATACTATTGCGTCATTTAAAACAATGAAAGTGAAACTAGGTGACATGGTAATTATAAAACCAGGAGATCTACTGCACTACTGTGTGTGATCCTTTGTGTCACACACACAATGTTCCCCTCTGAACAGCTTCGACTAGGTTTCTGCTGATGAGATGAGATTTAAGTGACCAAATATTATGTCAAACATTTTAAACCAGTTTACTGAGTTAGACGCAGCCATTTTGAACTACTAACTAACAAGGTAAGGCAATTTTATTTATATAGAACTCTTTCAACACAACTCAAGGGGCTTCTCATGATTACAGAAAGTTTAAAATTAAACGCAGGAATCAATTAAAACATTGATGTTAATAGTAGTAACTACTTTAGTTCATACTGCACTGCAAACCCGAATAAGTAGGCAGAACTCAAAAAAGTGAGGTAATCAGTTGCCACATATTTTTTTGAGTTCATAAACTCAGATATTTGAGTATATCAAAGCTTAAATATTTGGAGTTTTTCTTAAATACATTTTTTTATTTATAATTAAATTAAACTTAAAGATAAAGCCAACTCAAAAATCTTCAGTACATGCACTTTTATTTTATAAGTTTCATACACACATTTGATATACCCTACCCTTAAGTTATGTTAGTGATATGCACTTTTCTAAAACTGACATGAACTTATAGATGACTCACATGAATATATTATATAATTATGCTCTTAAATTGCATAATTATCAACATTAGTGATACAATGAGCAGAAATGTAATCACTAAGAACCACTTGGAATAATTCGATAAATTGTGATTGATCACCATGGGTATCACAATAGAACAGACTTCCAAGTCACTCATGCTGTCAAAAACATGCCCCTAAGCACCCTGGAAAATATGATAATTAGGTCACTCAAAATGTTTGAGGTACTTGTACTCAAAACAAAAGAATATGCTGAACTAACTCAACACATTTCAGTTAGAATATTCTTTTTCAGAATATTGAGTTTCAGCTACTCAGTGTAACTAAGTAACCTCAACTTTGAGGATTACAGTGTGGTCAATGGGTTTGTTCACTAATGATACAGTTAACCTACAGTAAGTATAAGCAGTTAGTACAAGCTAGTGATGTTCATAATTTTAATCTGTCCTGGTCAGAAAACAGTAAAAGCAATGTAAAGTAAGTTTTACGTGTATTTTCTTTTTTAATTACATTTTGTAGCACTAAATAATAACAATAAAATAGAAACTGTTTTTCTTGTGGTGAAAGAAAAACAACCTTTGTGTTTTTTCTGGTTAGCACTGGGCTGTGCCTTGGAACTCTTTCATTTTCACTCCTCTTTCTTAATGTCAAATCATGAACTCTGACCTGACTTGAGACAGTGAAACCTGTAATGCTTTGAATATTACCCTGGGTTCGTTTTTGGCCTCCCAAATTAGTGATCAATACGCTCTTGGAGTAATTTTGGTCAGCCAGTCACTCCGGAAAAAAGTTTTTAATTTACTTGACACCAATTTTTTTTCTCTTTAATTTCAAGTTATTTTGTTCTTTTCTTATTTTTGCTATTTTGTACTTTTACATTACATTACAATAAATAGAGATTTCAGTTTCAGTTTTTGATTTTATTTAGCTCGGGGCATGCTATGTTGATTTTAGAGATCTTATGGCCTAATTTCCTATTTAAAGCCGATGTCTGGAGTGTTTTAGGGAGAGAAGGATTTTTTGAATCCCACTCTCAAGAGAAATACAAAGAAGCCAGAAAAGGTACTCAGAAGTGAGTGGTGGCACCTGGGAGAGAGAGCAGACAGAGGGATAAGAGAAGCCGAGGAACAGCTAGGAAGAGGAGCATACTGGCAGGGTGGGGGGTTATACAGCAGAAAAGCAATAAGACCTAATAATAAACAAACCAACAAGAAGTAAATCAAAATGACAAGATCTTAGTAAATAACTAACAACTAACTGTTCAAAACAGAAACAAAGAAGAAACTTGAGTCCAAAACTTTGAAAATGTGACAAACCTTTATAGGGGCATCAAGGGTTGAGTTAAGCTAATATTTTCTGTATTTGACTGGTTAATTTGAACGGTGATGGAAAAGTCTGAGGGCTGTCAATCATTTTTACAGATTAGTATCCACACCTCTCACCACTTGGTGCAAATGTGCAAATACATTTAACTTTACACACAGAGTCCAGGTATCTTGCTGACTGCACGTTGAAAGGTTACCGAGGCTGACTGGTTACTGAGCACGATTGTGGCCGATACAGCCAAAGAGCCAGCACCTGCTCCTGCTTTCATACCACAGGCTTTCCTCAAATAGTTTATGTGTCAGGAAACTATTAATTCAGTCTTTTTAACTTCTGATCGCTTCTTTTGGAGAAACGTTTCCTTGTTTTAAAGCTTTAGCTGAAGTGGTTCTTCATTCCAGTCTCCAAAGCTTGGATTAAGCCTTCAGAACATTTAACCCCCCATGAGTAGTCATTTATCCGTGGCAAAATTGTGCAGCAATCCCACAATTTGATTACAAACGAATGTGTTTACATTTTGATTCCATGCGGAGCAGGAATGGCAGCAGGTATTCATATTTTAAGTGCAATTGTTTCATTTCATTTACAGTGGGTACAGAAAGTATTCAGACCCCTTTAAATGTTTCACTTTGTTTGATTGGAGCCATTGGCTAAAATTAAAAAAAGCTTTATTTCTCATTTATGTAAACTCAGCACCCCATCTAAACAGAGAAAAACAGGAATACAGAAGGTTTAGCAAATTTATGAAAAAAGAACAACTGAAATATGTCATGTCATACATATTTAGACTCTATACTCAGTATTGAGTAGAAGGACCCCTTTGAGCTACTACAGCCAGAGCCACAGTCATCTTTGGGTTCTACCTCTCTCACCTAGGGTCTTCTCCAACAATTGCCTGGTTTGGCTGGATGGCCAGGTCTAAGAAGAGTTCTGGTCATCCAAAACTGGGTCCATTTGAGAGTTATGGAGGCCACTGTATTCTTAGCAACCTTGAGTGCTGCAGAAATAACTTTAGAACCTTGGCCAGATCTGTGTCAATCCACAATTCTGTCTATGAGCTCCTTTAGCAGTTCCTTCGACCTCATGATTCTCATTTGCTCTGACATGCACTGTGAGCTGTAAGGTCTTATATAGACAGATGTGTGCCTTTCATTATCAAGTCCAGTCAGTTTGTGTAAACACAGCTGGACTCCAATAAAAGGAGCATATCCATCTCAAGGAGGATCAGAAAGGAACGGGCAGCATCTGAGTTAAATATGAATACTTACAACCATGTGGTATTTCATTTTTTTTTAAGTATTTGCAAAAAAAATTCTACACTTCTGTTTGTTTTTTGACAGGATGGAGTACTATGTGTACATTAATGAGAAATAATTTATTATTTTAGCAAATGGCTGTAATGAAACAAACAATTTAAGGTGGTCTGAATACTTTCTGTACCCACTCTATATGTAGTTCTCTGTTCAGGTTGTTTGTATTGAATATTATTCAAAATGATTTAAAAAATAAATACTATGGAATAAGTATTAATTTGTCTGATGATTGTTTGAGAACGGCATCTTGATGGTACCCAAAACGTTTAGGGACATACATATTGTGTGAGCTGGGGTGAAAAAATAAAACAAAAAAGTCTTAGGAAGGTTTAGTTCCCTCTACAGTATATCCTCTCATATTTGTTCCACTACAATAAATGATGACGAACATGTAAATTTAAAAAAAATATATTAAAAAATGAGTTTGGAAGATAAACAAAAACCAAAAATATTTGAGCCCACTCACCCCTCCTGTATGTGGGCAGTGGTGTCACATAGGGAATAATTAACTCTTGCTAGGTCAAGTCGAGCTGGCGAGGGTATCACAACATCAGAGAAGTGGCCAGTTATTTTTTTATTCTTGTCAGTAGTACAGAAAAAACAGATAAAACCCCCGAATATATCATGTTCCTCATCTATTTTTTTTTTTTTGCACAACAACGAAAATCAGCTGGTGTTTCTGTATAGGCTAATAATGATTCTTAAAAAAAAAAAAAAAAAAAAAAATCACTTTTAATGTAGGACTCTATGAGTAGTTTCTTCTGAAAATCAAATTACTTATTTTCTGAATGCATTGATCATCCTCCAGTGGTCAGCAGCAGCAGCACGTCTGCTCCCTTGCTTCACCACAAACATCCTTTGTAGGAACTCGAAGTCAAAGATTATTCCACTTAGGATATTAGAATAAGAAACATACTCAATATGCGCTTTTCCTGTCTCTTTTAATTAGATTTTTCTTTTCTTTTAATTCGGTCCTTGTGCCTATGTTTGAGTCGAGATCGGCGCAGCGTAACAGTAAGTATCCCGAGATTAGATGAGCACTCACACCAGCAGTGGATATAGCAGGTGCCCATAAGCTGGTGGCGCATTACTCGATGTGTGTGTGTAGAGGTGGTGGTTTGGGTGTGTGTGTGTGTGGGGGGGGGGGGGGGTGCCTTTCTTTTTCACGCGTCACCAGTGGGCGCTTCTTCCTGCGCACATCATAGAGAGCAGAGCCCGGGGATGCGCGCAACGCGAGCATCGCCTCAGTCAGTGGCGCCACAGCTGTCCTCCCTTCCCTTCTCTTCCACTCTCCTCTCTCTCAGCTCATTTCCTTCCAGGCTGCATCTTTTAGGAGCGCACGCAACGCGACGGAGGAGCTCGAGGAAACGCGTCGCTCCCCTTTCAGCCTCTTGCGCATTCACTTCACATCCTTGGATTAACGGAGGCAGAGGTTGTGCTCATCCGATTCCGTCCGACTGAACTGAATTGAGGGACAGAGTGTGATTGCTTCTCTTGGAGCAAAAAGCGTCTTCTTTTCTTTCTTTTTTTCTTTCTTTTTTTCTCCTAAGAGTTGCAGCGCATAGAAAGAAAATGTTTCCGAGCCACCAAATCTAACGGATACTGGACTTACAACTTAAGCAGGTTAATGAAGAGGAAAAAACCTGCATCACAGAAGCAGTAAGTGTTCACTCTCATCTCATCACTGCATGCTTTTATATATTTTTCCTCTAAACTAGGGGGGGCAGGATGTATGAAGGAAACAATAAAAATAAATAAAAATAAATAAAAAACTCTGTTGTTAAGTTTGCAACTTAATCTGACACAAAAACGAAAGGGGGGAGAATACTGAGAAACATGGTTGCCTCTAGATAGATCAGCCTTATCTTAATTTCTGTGAGGATATCCTGAGACAGGAGGTGCATGCTGATCTCAGTCACACACAAGCACGTGCATGCTGATGGTTGGCTTTCTAGACGAGCACTCAAATGGTTTGGATGGTCCTTCTGGGGATTCTTACTGCTGGGGCTCATTTCTCTCCATCTAGGACATCGTCCATATGGTGCTGCTCTGCTCAGTCAGAGAGAGAGGGAGAGAGAGACAGCATCAGGACCTGCAGCTCCCACTCAAAACTTGCTTAAGAATTCCCCATCAATTCACGCACATCATCCGAAAGGCTCTTTACAAAGACAAGCAGATCCCATTCACATCCAATTAAAATGGAGACGTGGAATCAAGACAATCCAAGGAAGTTCTTTAAAACGATTTAGAAGGAAGCTGCTGGTTTACGACCACAATTTATCTTAACAATGTTGTGTTCAACCTATTGTTAAAAGTGATGATAGTGGAAACTCAAAAGGAAGGGGTGGGGTGGGGGGGGGGTAATTAGGGAGATCAATTAAACAGCTCAGCACAACTCTGCTTCATTCTGGAAAAAACAAATATTTGCCCACCAGTGAGTCTTTACTCCCACCCAGACGGACGGAACAGTCAGAATGAAAACTGCAGCCGACCGCATCTTCAAAGTATCCTCCTTACTCAGAGGGGACTGCAATCCCCACCACCACATCTCCACCCCCCTTTTTTTCACTCTTCATGTTTATTTATAGAGCTTTTGCACATATTTGGAGAATAACAAGCAGCAGCAAAATGAGAGGTGAAACATGTTTTTGTTTTAGTTATTCTGTAATGCAGCAATATTCCGCGGGGTGGTGAGGTGGTGGTGGTGGTGGGGGGGGGGGGGGGTTGTGCTGTGGCACCATTTGCTTTCAAAAGCCCTTTTGATTGAACCAGAGAGACAATTACAGTCCACAGCCTGTGTGCTTTCCTTCTTTTCCCTCAAAAGCTGAGAGATAAATTGAAGAGAATAAGAGGGAAAAAATGGTTAAGAGAGCTACCCAAGTGTCTCCTGGTCCTCATTTTTGACCTCCAGTAATGTGTTTAGTGGCTGTATCCATCTAGGTTGGAAGGGAGATGGGGCCAGATGGATCGCTGCTCCCCTTTTCTTTTGAGTGCACTTACTCTCCTGCTCCCCCACAGCGTTGACCATTGGCTGTGTTTAAAGTCGACGGGGAGTTGCTGGGTAAGGGATTTTTTTGGGGTTTGGGGGTGGGGGGGTGGGGGGGGGTCTGCTGTCTTTCAGGGGATCAGGGATTTCTCGCTTCAAAAACTGCACAGCTGGATGCGTGGCAGAGAGTCCTGTCCAGATGTTGAGAGCGATAGTAGCGATCAGATTGAAAAACAGATCGAGGAATTTTAGGTCATCACAGTATGACCAACAACTTGTGTAAAAATCGCAGCATTTACAGTATCAAGTATATTAATTGTTGCAATGAAATTGTTCATTGTGATTGAATTGCTTTTATTGTTTCTACTGCCAACAAAGTTATTCAACACTGACAATCATCTAAACATTACCTATTGTTTTTTTCTGACACATATTTTTAAGCAACAATATAGGAAACAATAAGCTTGATAGAGTGAGAAAATTATAACTAAAGCTTATGTTAGTTGTTTAAGCAGTCAAGCTATCTGCTCAGTTAGCCAGCCTCCATGTAGCCTGATCCTTGCTCAGCAGCTTGGTTTCTGCACCCTAAATGTCCGTATTTTACGGGACAGAAAATAAAAATGTGTCTGCTGTGGGGAAAGGAAAAACTTTAGTTTCCTTCTTTTTACCATGGCCGTGAACAAACACATGTGCACAAAGAGCACGATTGTGTTGTTCTACAGCTGAAAAACTGTAAAAAAATACAAAAAAGGCTAAAAACAGCAAGCAGTAAGGTAAAACAGTGAGAACAAAAATGTATATAGTTCTGGTAGAGTCTGTAGCGGTGCTCAATAGGCAGCTGAATGGCAGTATAAAGCCACAGTTAGGGACGGGGTTGCACAGTACAGTTCTGGTTCAATACAGTTGAAAATGGTCTCGTCACTTCAGGATTTCATCTGGCATATCATGAAAAGGTCTACATAGATATGATATGATGGAACATGTTAAAGATTACTATTGTACTCCTTCATACTGGTGGGAATAAAAATGCCTCCTCTCTATAAAAATGTATTTCGAAGTACAATTGATGATAATATGTAGCAAGAAATAGGACCCTTTTTGAAAAAAAAGTATTTAAAGTCTGGATATCTTTCCATGACTTTAATATACAGTATGTCCTTTCATAATTAAATCAAATACATTTTGATTTAGTTAATCTATATAAAGATTTTCACAAAGCATTTTATGGGTTTTTAAATCATAACCTTCCAAAATGTTGTTATACCCTACTTTGATATGAGTAACAAAGCCAAGCTCAGCCATTGTAGTCCTACTCCAACAAATTGTCAGGTCTGTTGATTTGTTTTATTTTCTTAAGTTTGCTGTTAAAAATCATCATAGCATAAAACATTATCCTTGAAATATGGAATAAAGATTCCAAAATCTATCTATCTATCTATCTATCTATCTATCTATCTATCTATCTATCTATCTATCTATCTATCTATCTATCTATCTATCTATCTATCTATCTATCTATCTATCTATCTATCGATTCACCTTTGATGCTAAATTTGTTGTGGTGTAATCAATATCGAATAGTAATTACGAAATGTCTTCCTTTTCTAAAAGTGAACCCTCCTAGATCTCTCTCTAAAAAACCTTTCCAAAACAAAAAATCTTGGTTTCTGTCTCAGCAATGTGTAATTGTGATTTACTATGGCGAATTGTGGTCCCCATGAAGATGACTGAATAAGCTTAGCACCCAATGTCTTTATGTAGACCAAATTAATACAGAACCAAAGGACAAACACAACAAAAAAACATAATTTTCTGGGCTTAATAAGAACGGTGACTGGATGACCTGGAGTGACTGGAATATTGCTGTTTTTTTATAAAACCATTTAAAAGAAAAATAGCAGAATTCATACATTTTAACTAACAGTATTCACAAGACAAAAGGTGTTGAGGATGCAGGGCAGCAAAGGGGTCAGATGGGGTCGAGCATTGCCTGAGCCAGCCAGCAGATTGCGCAGCTTAGGGAAGAATAATATAGCCTCAAGGAAACTTAATTCCGAGCTATCGACTAAAGTTCTTGGCCCGGCAAAGTTGACTGAAGGCTGTTTGCTCTATTCGATGAAGTTTAAAAGTAAATCCAACCTTACTTAAAACAATGCAACAATATACGAACACTCTTTTTTCCGATTTTGGGTAATACTGAATCAACCAAACACACCAAGTAAGAAAAACACTTTTATCTTATCCTGATTAGGTTTATTACAGTTGCGACAACTAATTTGAACAACTAATCGGTACATTTTGTGTTTCAGGCAAGTCCAAATTAATAGGTTTAGTTGGGAAAACAAATGTCACATTTATGGTTAGTCCTGTTGGGGCCCTTTTGAGACCTTACTTGCACCCTGAAAACGTTGATCATAATTACATGATTGCTGAAAGAAGCCTTTGTTTTATTTTATGCCATGCATTTCGCCACCCTCTTACTGAAAACACAGATGTTAATTTTGTATTTGTCGTTCGGTCACCTGGCTTGGGGAGAAAAGGCATCTGGTTATTGTGAATTTCTCATTTACTGGCACAAGCCCAGAGCAGCTGTGTATTCGGATTGCGTGGCGGATCCTTGTCTCCCAGGTTCTACTTCAGCGTGATTGGATGGAGATGGCGGCGGATAGCCATTAAGAGAATACCAACACTGGAATGAGTGCATCAGATGCTGCGTTGAATTTACACGCCAGTCCTGCCAGTGGTGTTCAATTTGCTCAGAATGACTCTTTACTTTTTCCTTGTATGATCTGATACGTGCAGATCTCCCAGGTTTGTGGCGCATCTGTACAGCTTGTGATAGGAATGCAGACCTTGAGAATGTGCGCCTCTTTGATAAAAAAGTCTCCTTTCCTTCCTACCTTATTAGATTCTTTTGCAATTATGTTGCCCTCAGGGGGGGAAATGGATGCCTTTAACCACCTCTCCTATCAATTATGCGCCAAACAACAGCCCCACTAACCAAGAAGTCATCTCATTTACTCTGCAATGCGTTTAGCCGATGACTTCCATTAGGTTTAGCTTCTGTGGAGGTGAAAGTGCAACGCCTCATTACATTTGGCACAGCAATCTTTCGCTCATCATTTCAGCTGAGAAAGTTGAAGAGAGGGAGGAAGAGAAGGGAGGGAGAAATGCCACCGCATCTTTAGTGCAAATTTTTTTTTTCTTTTTCATTTTTCAATATACACAAATTTCTATCCTTTTTTTGCTCTCAAATTCGCAAAATCTTTGGTTGCTCCTGCTCCATAACCCCCTTACAGCCTTTAAAGGTTAGAAATGCCCTAACAACAGAAAAGAGGGACAGATAAATAAAAGGGACAGACCTCTGTATAAAATATAAATCTGGTTTAAAAAATATGTATTCATCCCGTTATTCGTCAAGTTTTTTTGATTTACATAATACAAATACAAAAAATACTCAGAAAGTGAAAGAAGTCATTTTAGGTTTTTTAAGCCCAGGGACTTACATTCATTATATCAGCAGATACTCTCTGCTACGGACTGTTTGATTTTCAAGGACAGCTTTTTTCAAGGAAATTTTCCTTTTATCATCTTGAAACTTGTAGGACTGAAGGGTCGAGATGGCAAGGATGGATCATCCAGAAAGAGGATGGTCCTTAATGCTACACTCAAACAGAAAAAAAAGTGGCACACAATTTTTTCCCCACTCTTTCCTGTAGCCCCTCAAAGCGTGTAATCCAATGCGATGGCTTTTTAGAGTGGCAAAACGCCCACTAAATTTTGAAAGACACCAGGAAATCCACTCTGAATTTGGCTGTGCCTGCAATTACAGGAGACGATGAACAATTACTGGCACCGGGACAGTCAAGCAACGCCAACACTGGCCATTAAGTTATAATCAAGCAAATGGCATGATTTTCCCTTTTTTTATCTGCAAACTGCACGTGCTTCAGGTGGTGCTGAAAGATTTTCCACGCCATACCTTTTACATTGTTCCAGAATCGATAAACCTATAGATAAAAGGTTAGCAACACAAGTAAGCATTTAGTATGTAGGTCTTAGGCAAGTATTCCAAAGATAGCTCTGGGTTAATCCACACAACAGGGTTGTGTTGGAAGGATAAGGGGTTGAGTTGAATTCTTAATCCTGAGAAGCGTATCATTTTCCACTTACTGTGATGTAGGTCAGACCTTAAGCAAAGCCCCTCCTTTTTTCTTTGAATTGCACGGTTAGAGCCTTCCATTTCACATCAGGAAACTGAACCAGTGTCCACTGGTTCGAGAAATAAATAATTCATGTCTCCGAGTGATACTGAAATTCAAGAGAAATGAATTTATATCTCAGTAAATGATGTTAAGCTTCTGGTCTAATGGCACACATAGGTTGCTGCATCATCAATAATACTGCCTATGTTATTTGTGTTACATCATTATACACTCCTTTGGTTCTCTTTAGAACTGTTCCATTTTAGACAGAACTCGGTAGAGATGCAGATATGTGGCCACAACAAGGCATGAAGGATGTCATAAGGAATGGAGTGTCAATGTTATGGGCAGATTCTCTGGCAACTAAAAAAATTCTACCAGCAACACATGATGTTTCCTGGACTCATTAGTTTACCAGTACCTGGTAACATTTGCGGGGGTCACACTGTGTGGGTAGTGCACAATAACCTCATCTTAAAACCAACAGTTTCAAGATGAAAAAGAGAGTTGTTTGGTAAAACGTAATGCACACTATAAACTTCCTCCCTGGATGTGGGCTCTCTTGGGCAGCCAGTACCTTCATGCTTGTAGATGGTAACAGCGGCCCACTGTCACCTCTGCTTTCAACTGGACACGTAGGTGGAGCGTAACGTAACAGACACGTTTTACTCGTGAAATCACTCTTCCCACCCAGAGTGTTTTAGATGTGTGTCACTCATAAAAGCGTTACATCCAGTTGGTCCTGGGGATAACAAAATGACAGGAGAATTACAGTTGAATAAGTTAAAGGTAGTATGCAGGAGGAAAATGTAACTCTTTATTAATAAGTAGCATGAAGGCGTTAAGTTCCATTGTACCCACATTGTACCTCGTTCCTCTCCCTCAGGGAACAGTGGTTATACGCATAACCTAACGTTTTTTCATTTTTGTAGTCAATCAATTAAAAATCTGTACGTGTCCTTTATTTTGAAACTGCTGGGTGTTTTACATTCATCCCATGCCCGATTTCCTTTCTGTTCAGATTGAAAGTGCTGAGCTTGACACCTTTTAGAAGTTTGGGGGTAAAAAATATAGAACTGCCAAATAAATTTTGGAGAGGGCCGTGATACAACGCTCCTGGGACCCGTCTGATTCACGCTGCTTCACACCCAATGGAAACAGTCCCATTGATTTTAAGGGAAGCTATCAGCTGCGTATTACACTTCACGGATAACACACACCGCTTTTGAGTCAGGTGGAAAGCAGGGCTACAACCACCCTCTTGTTGGGCAAATGCACAACTTGGCAGCATGCAAACCGAAAATGGTGTCACCATCAATCTGTGCTGAAACTGTAACTATACAAAATATGTGTACAGGGCATCCTCATTGTTTGTGAATCTTTACTCACTAACCCCTTTTGGGTCATCATCTCACAATGAATCATACAACAATAATCGTCTTTTATTAAGATCCTATGCCATGAACGCTTTCAGTTGTCAAAGCTGGGAATAACGAAACAAAGGGTAGTGTAGTGGCCTGTAATTTGTAACATTCACCTAAATGACATAATTGAGTTCTGTAACAATTTTGTTAGAAAGCAAAACACAAACAAATATTGTGTGCTATCCTACCTGCATAGTTCTGCATGGATGCAGTATGATCCAGGTAATATATACCAATGTACCAAAACTCATACTTACTCTTAAGAGTGAGGAAAATTAAGGTTAATCGCAGAAATCATCATGGGAGTATTCATTAGTAATTTAATAAGTGCATGCCTTACTGACATTGTGCAGCCCTATTTGTAATATGCTTTTGTGTAAAGGTCACTTTGACTTATTTGTACATTTTGACACTGTAGAATAAGTTCTCTGCTGCTTGTAGCTCAGGCTCTTGTGCTGGGGAAATTAGTTTTTAACTAAACATTCAGAACTAATTAGCGGCCGCTTCTTTTTTTCTTCCTTTGTTTATTCAGGGCTGCTTCCTTAATAACTCGAGCTACTGTACGTGTAAGTCTTCATTATTTTGTTTGCACCAAAAACAAAACTTTGGCTGGCTTAACGAGCAACATATTTTTAAGTCGTTGTATTCAGAATACCACCATGATCTCCAATTTATCTGTATTTCGTCATGTTACATTGTCTCTCCTCTATTTTGCATTGGAGGAAAATATCCTAGCCGCTTCAGGAAAAGTACAGAGCTTCAATTTGGTCAGCATGTTATGAAGGCCAGACCATAACATGTTGCCTTCACATTATATATATATATTATCACATTATATATATATTATATATATATATAATATATATATTATATATATATATATATTTTATATATATATATATATATATATATATATCGTAAGATGATAATGCAGGATTTTATACATAATTACTGAATTTTCAGTTCAGCAATTTTTATTAATCCCAGAGGGGAAGCAATTGTTGTTGTGACTAGTTATTTTAATAATATGAATTACACAAAGCGGTTTACACTACATTCACTAATACAGTGATACAGTGATTCACCATTAACGCTCACATTCACCCCCTACTGAGATATACCAAGATTTTAAAAAAATTGTGGTTTCAAAATAGCAAATTTTTTTCATCATATGATTCTGCTGTTTTAATCTCCTTTCAATGACATGTCTGAGAATGTGCCAGAAAGATGGGAGTTTTCTCTGGCTCCATATAGGCTGAGTAACAGTTTTTCTCATACACAGAAATCAAACTACTCAGCTATTTCTAAGTACAGTGGACCCCTCCCTACTCATGGTTCAGTATTTGTGGATTTATCTAGTCAGGTTTTTTCTATGGCAGGCAACTTCTAATTATTTGCGGAAAATTAACCTATTTTCCTCTATCTAAATAATTCAAAATGCAACGTAGAAGGCAGAAATACCTGGCTGCCAGCTGAAAAGCTGTTGGGTGGCATTTGCAAAGCAGCCAATTGAGAAGCACCATTAATTTTCCTTGCAGGTGAGTGGCTGTACCCCCAAAAGCAGAAATAAAGAAGACTGTTAATATTTGCTACTGTTGTTGTGCTAAGACAGTTTACAATATGTGTATTAATGTAGGCAGTTACACCAGCCCTGTTTAGTCCGCTTTCATCAAACTCTTATTCATTTTCCCATGCAATCCGGTTTGTATGAGGAAGTATGAATGTACATTCTAACTGTGGTCTGTTTAAAGACCTAGGTCTTGGCTCGGTTGAATTGATCTCAGGTGCTCTAAAAGCAGGAAGCAGAAAAATGGTGCTGGGCCTTCCAGGTAAATGCAACCCAAAAAAAACGCAAAAAAAAAAACAACGCTGCCTTACTCTATGTTGAAGTTGAGGCCACTGCTGCAATGTATTTTTATGGCTTATTTGACAACAGAGCAGTCCTAAAACTGCTTAAATCTGACTCTTATTTTATTTACACTTCAAGAAAAAGGAAGTCTCCTTGTATTGATTGCTTCTTGGAGTAGCGGCACCACAGGCAAGGTGGTAAAAATGTTCCTAAAAAGGGTTTGGTCCATTTGAAAAAAGTGCAGCATGAAAGTGAACTGCACCAGCTAAAAACGGCAACAAGGTTGCAATTCTGGTCCACAATCCAACAGAGTCTATCACACAATAAATAAATAAAAAACGTAAATATTATCTGTTGTTTGAACAAAAAACTATTAACTATTAAAATGAGGGTTTTTAGAGAGGATCTCAAATATTTATAGGTTAAAATTACAGTTGTGGTCCCCAGCCCCCACATATACCAGGGCTCCACTGTTCCGGATCCAAAAAAACTGTCAGAGTATAGACACTAAAGAAGGTGTACCATTTTCTAAATTAAGTTGGTCGAGGCAAGCTACAAGATACTTGATAAGCTGTTTGAAATAAAACAATTAATTAGAGATCATTGTACAAAATTGTGTTTAAAAACTTTGTGGGAACCGTTTATATTGTCAAATTATGGAATTATTTCTCAAGATTATAATACAATGAGGATTTCATACCAACCCCCAGTCAATAAGGGCTACTATTGCCAAAAACATCCTTTGGAAGATTACTCCGAAGGAGACCATTCTCTCTGCTCTAAAGGAGCAGAGAGAATGGTCTTAATTTTAAGATGTTATTTGGTCCACATGCAGACCAGTGATGGTACTGCCTCACATGTAAGCCTTAAAGATGTCACAGTGTTGGAACCTGTAGCAATGTAAAGGTACCGACACACACACACGCACACACACGGGGCTCCCGACCACATGCGTTCATTCAAATACTATCAAACTCAGTTAAGTGATGGCATTGCTATCGCATGCATCTATGAAGCATGTTCTGTCAGATGGCAAGGAAACTGTCATGCAACAATGTTGCTCCATCCTCACCCTCTGTTAGAGCTCCTTGTCTAGTATAATGTTCTTTATGTTTATGATGTTGTGTTTTCTGTTTTTATTGTTGTTTTATTGCTGGTTTTATTTTAATCCCCTATTCCATCCAAACCACCATGAATTGCCTTGTTGTTAGAGTGTGCTATAAACATAAATATGCCTTGTTTTGCAAATTGAACAGTATGCACAGCCTTCTCTGGTCTGCAGGTGCATTGTATTACATCCAATTACATCCAATTACATATTACATCAGACCATTCCTCATTGGTGTAGCACGATTATTACACTTTTTTTGGACTATAACTATACTCAGCTCTGAGGGCGAAAATGGGGCGGTTTTAGTCATTGAGCATGTTTCTAAAAATATGAGAAGTAAATTTAGCTTGATGGTTAAAACTGTTTCTCATTTAATCCCTAATTGGATAACGATGATACATTTTTGTCTGTTAACAAGAGTATTTATTATGTTAGTAAAGAACATTTTGCTGTTTGTGGTTCTCCTGTATTACTTGTTGGTCTAATGATTTTTCAGATACAAACAGAAAAGCAGGAATGATGATGTTTAATAGGACACCAAACACACTGTTAAAGTAGGAAGAGGCGTTTTGTACAGTGCTGGTACACAGTCTGCCAGCTCCTATTAATAGTCAAATTGGGAGAGAAAAGTATTTTTTGAGGTCAATCATTTTCTTCCCTCGCTCTTCTTTAAAGCTGAAAGAATTTGCTTGTTAGGCAGCACGGGAAACAGGCGCAGCAAAAGAAAACACAGCTATTTAGCAGCTGCTGCTTCTTCCGTGCCACCTGAAAATTGTATATCCTCCTTTTCTGTCCGCTCGCTTCCCCTGTTTTTTCCACTCGACTCCTCAAACTTCCTCGAGATTCTCCTTCCCCTCACTCAGTGTAACTCAGATATAATAGGAACCAATTTTGTAACATAGTAGTGCTGTAATCATGTGTGGGATTTTTTTTTTTCTGCCACTGTATGTATGCTTGTCATATTTGGATCAAAATGTCACATTTTAATCACACCCATAATTACTTTCTCTCCAGATTAAATTCTTCTATTCAAGAGAGAGCGTTCCATTCAGAAGCAATTGGATGAGAGACTCATTAGCCCTCGGCAACTAAAGATGATGTTACCATGGAAACAAATTGTTCTGCTATCAATCACTGGATGCCTTGCAGGTAAGACATCTTAGCACATATTATATTTCAGTCTCACTACACTGCAGTTTGATGTCATGGTTGATGTCACCAGAACATTTCTTCTAAAAGTGTGTCTGGGGTACATTCATTACAGATTATTACTTTTTGCTGCTTTGTGGTGTAACAGACTGCAGTTCTGGGAAAAAGTACTTGTTGGTTGTTTTTTCTTTACACACTTCATTGTGTCTTATGATCACTAAAGTTTAATATCTGACAAAAATATTCACTAAATACAAATAACTATTTTCAAATTATTTATTTTATTAATGGAAAAAGTTAAGAACCAGTAAAAAGGGTTAGGGTTAGGGTTACTACATTACTATTTTCTACATTACAGTGTAATATTGCAGTTATATAAAGCCCCTTTGCATAACTCATTTGATTAAGATCTATTAGAGAGTTTTTCAGTAATCTCAATCCAGTGCTTCTTAATCTGATTTAATTCTCTAAATTCCTCAGCTCAGCTTCATTCTCCTGCTACATATTCCAAGATTGCTTATGTTTAGAATTACAAACTAAGTACCTGATGTTCTCCTTAAAGATCTTCTGCTATATTGGAAATTAAGTGATTCCATTTATTATGGAAAGTTGTCCAGAACCTCAAGCTGCAAAGCGGCCTCAGAACATTACTACACGACCACCATAGTCGAGTCTAGTCATTGATAGATGAGTCATTGATGATAGGTTGGCCAATCCTTGGAAATTCACCACTGTTCTCCATTTGTAGGAAATTGTCATTATTTTGAATCACTAAATTTCCCAAACACTAGAATTGACTTTGTAATATTTTCCAGATTGAAAGATGTGAATGATTTTATTCCAATATATTATAGATATTCTCTTTTAAATAGCGAGGTGATGTGTTGCATTTGAGATCTTTCGGCCTACCTCATGTTGCCAGATTAAAATGAAACTTAAAGTGGACATGCTATGCTTTTTAATTCTTCATTTTTACATCTATATGATTCAGTTGTGGTCTAAATAAAGTAAAAGTGCAATTCATAGGTTTAAATTCCTAATTTTTGTAGCTCTACAGGCCACTCTTCCATCCCTGTTCTGAGGAGTCTAGATAATTAATCGTTTTGGTGCGGTCTTTTTATATAATCTGCCCCTCTCCAGGTCAAGGAGATACAACAGCCTAACAGTGCAGAAAATGTATTTACACAAGATGTCAGAATAGTCTTCCATCCAGCCGCAAACTTTTACCTAACATACCCACTGTCTATGTATAAGACAGTTTAATGCCCCACCTCAATAAAAATATAGCTTTTGCAATTTATAGCAAAGCATCTGAAACACCATAACTAACACAACAATACTGTGTAAAAACTATAAAAAATAGTATTTTCTTAAAATACAAAGAAAAAGATTATAATAAATAAATTACATTTGTGTGTTTAAGCAAATAGACTACATGAAAAACACCAAAGAAAAAAGTTAGCAGTTTTACAGTAGCATATGCCGTAGTCCTTTTGATGTTACTGACAACACTTTGACACACACCACTTGTCACATACCACATTATAGTAACACTACTGTAATGAGATGAATGCATCTTACATTTTGTTTAGTTTATTTATATAGTAGTGATTCATAATAGATGCTTTGGAGCTGACGTCATTGAATGTGTTAGGATCATGGGTTCTACAGTACTAAAAAAATAATTAAAAAGTTTTAAAAAAATAATTTGATTATTGTTAATGTGATAGTACTGTTAAATTATGTATGTCATCGAGGAGCTAAAATACAGAGCACATAGCGCTAACATAAGCAAAAGGTCTGATGCTAATGCTATCAAAAAATTGACCAACAGGGGAAAAAAAATGCACGTCTAAAATAAAGTTTGACATCATTTTCATCATCTTACTTCTTTTCTGTCGTCATCACTTCCATTCTTAGAAGGATCTGCTGAAAGTCTTTCAGCAGATCCTTTCGCTAACAAAAATACTATCCCCACGGATGCAGGTAAACTACTGTGAAAAATGAAACTTTACCATGCACTTCAGAGAGGTTCTGATGCAGGGGGACGGTGTCAAGAATCGTGTGGGCTAATAATCCACCAACCGAGCATTTGTTCCATTTGTACGTCTCCTAAACTAGATCCTAAACCGGTCAAGCATTAAAAAGGGCTGGATGTTGCTAGGGAAGCTAAAGAAAATGTGGACAATTCAAGATTTAACAAGGGTAAAGATATTTTTCCACATAAGACTATAGGTTATTTACACCATAATATTTAAAAATGGTTTTGTGATTTCCAAACCTTTAAAGATCAGACATGGTGTTAACAAAATCTTGGATTTAACAGTTTTGATCCAACAGAGTGCGGTGTGTGGCCACACGGCAATGATGATACACCACACAACAACAGCTTTTACTCATGAACATTCCCAGCTCAGATAAGAAAATTTTGCAAAACCATACTAGATAAAACATGGGTTTTTTAACTCTGATTTATTGTTTTCCGTTTCTGTGTGTGTGTGTGTGTGTGGACTGCAGTCAAGTGAGCTGACACTTGGAAATAATCATTGATGGTTCCAAGGCGTGCCCATCACTTGCTTTCAAATTGGCCACACTTCACATGACAAAGACTTGCTTGTTTGTCCTCGGAACACACCATACACGTTGCAATATCAGGCCAAGACTATCCAACAAGTTGAATATCCATATATTTTTGGTTGGAATGATCCCAGACCAAAACAGTCAGAACATATCACACACAGCAGGAACATATTCTAGGATCATTTTAAGCGCAATCACGCTAATCCGGGCATGTTTGCGAAATATCTTGCTATGTAACCCAGGCCTAAATAAGTTTGTATGATTTTCTTACCTTTTATAAATGTAATAATCATTTTAAAAGTAGAGCATTCGGTCAGGTTGACTATGTTTGATATAAAAATTTGCTTGATGATCTGAGGCATAATTGTGACAAAAAAAGAATACATTTCTAAGGGGAAAATACTTTTTTGATGGCACTATAAATGAAACTTTTTATGTTAGCAAGGGCCGTTTGTTTAACATATGCTTTAAAGACAAGACGACAGAATTGGAACAATTTCTAATAACCTCAGAAACTGCATAAAGCATAAAGGTTATACTGATTAAACTGACGGGATTACATGGATGTACAGTATACCAGCGTGATGTCCTTCACCATTCCCCAGTGTCCTGAGGCACATTTAGAGTCCACCGCACAGACAACTGGGACTCCTATTCCTGTTCCTGTTTATGGCCTGTCCAGATCATTATCAGGATCCATGCAATGAATCCAGCCTCACATTTTAGCCCAATCTACTTTCCACCGTGCCTCATTCTGCCCTTGTACAGCCACCTGGGATTCGAGAAGGAGAGGCACAGACACTCTACCAGAATGTCAACCCTTGTTCAAATGACATTGTAGCTCCCAGTGAATGTTATTCAAATTGGCTCATGGGTAATTCACGCATTTTGCCCAAGGGAGAGACGGATCCAAGCAGTCTCACCTTCTCTCTGCGGACGAGTCTTTCTAGCAGGGCCTTGGTCTCTGTCTGTGGGTGCTATTTCTTATTCAGTGTTATGCTTGTAAAACGGCAGCACTTGTAATCTTGCATTAATAAACATCTATAATCCTCCACTAAACTAATCATACTCCATAAGCTTCTTTGTTTTATTTCAGGCACAAACCTAAATATATTTTATTGGATTTTTTGAAGGCTTGATTAACACAAAGCGGAACATAATTAGAAGGTCTAAGAGACAGATTTTTTGTTTTTTTAATGTCAGAGGAGATGGTTCCATCAAAGAAGACCCCGAAAGGCTACTGTTAACACTGGAGGAGCTGCAGAGGTGGAGCAATCTATTGACGGTACAACTATTAAGCCTAGTTTATACTTCTCCGTCAGCAAGTTTGTACTGACATTCGCACATCTTGATGGAGATGTTTTTTCTTTCATTCTTTTCTGTCGGTGTTACAAAGCAATTCTCCACCAGTGCAGCGGTCGGTGTAGACCTTTTCTGGCTGGTCTTCCGACCATTGCTGTGTCATCTGTGGTCAACTAGAGTTTATTTACTTCAGCTTGTAAACACACTTCCACTTAAAGCGTAACTCACTCCCTAACAGTGTCAAAATCTACCTACGTTTTCTGTTTGAAAAAGGCCTCAAAATGAGGCCTTGCCTCATGGATCATGGAGGGGTAGGGCTGGGCGTGATCTGTGAACTGACTTGAAGCTTCTACAGTGGGACACACACACACACAGGTAGCCAGAAAGATGTAAGGCAATAGCGACGCAAGCTCCATTGCGTCAAAGGTGGGCAATTGTGAGGTTGAATATTTCTCTCCACCTCCTTCAGAGAGATGAGACAATAGGCAAGAAATGTCTGTGGAGGAGGTGAGCAGCCCTGAACTGTATCGTTTTAAGCTTATTGCTTGTGAGACACCAACTCGTTATGGAGGTGTGGCCAAAACCGACTTTGTTTTATACTCCACAGTGGCGGGTCGCTACTGTCAGAAACCCAGACTGAGCCAATAGCAAAGCTTGTTTCAAATTCAAGTGCAGTGCATTGCAGTGCTGTGTAAAGTTTTAACCAAAAGAGGGCACTCCACAAACGTTTTTTTTTTTATATACAAAGTTAATATTTTTACTAAAATATACTAAAATACCAAAAATAATGCCCACACATGTACACAGTGCAATTAGACAATCATTTATCGAGGTTATCAGCAAGAAAAGTGAGTTTTGGGGTGAGTTGTACTTTAAGGAGCAATGGCAGACAAAGTGAGTTTTGATTGAGCTGGAAAGGTTTTTGCTAAAAGTGCAGCTTATAGAATGCTCTAAAATTGCATCTAAAGAAACACCACAGTCTGTTTTGCTGTTCTCTACACCTCCAGGTGTTCAAAATCACAAAAAAATACCATATTATATAAACTAGGCTTGCAATATAAAGCATCCCACCTTTCAGATTTTTTTTCCCTTTCTTCCTACTGCAAACTGTGCATTACTTTGTGTTATTTATTTATTTATTTATTTATTTATTTATTTTTCATTTAGAACCCCAAAAAAGTGGAATACAGTCTGTGGTTGCAATACAAAAAGGAAAAGAAAAAAAACAGCAGAAACGTTTTTTGTCTGATTATTTATCCAGTTATGGTGAAAAGTAATGCCATCTTCAAATTTGTATATATTAGAACAAAGCAAAAATGTTTGAGCCTTAAATCATGCATTCATTATAGTACATATCCACTGGCATTGTGTAAGTATTAATTTAACAAAATTGCAATAATGCAGAAGGACAGTTTTAAGAGGTCTAACAGTATTGCTTTCCTAGGTATTTGACACCAGAAAATTGGCCAGTGTACAAAGCTTACTGATGGTCATTCAATAGGTTAAACTCTATATAACAATATCAGGGAATTTTCTACACTGAAGCATTTGGAGTTAACATCACCAGTGATCTTAATTCTTTATTTGCATCCTGCAAGCTTTGTATTGGCATTTGTGCTCTTTTTTAGATAAGGGGACAATTTATTGACTTTAAAGCCAGAAATTAGACCAACCCACCCATATGTACTTGTCAGACTCTACAGGGAAATTTTTGGTGGTATAATTAGAAAGACTAAATGAAAAATATTTGTTTTTTAAGCAATGGCTAAAAAATATTTTTTTGCTGTGAAAAGAACATGAAAGTAAGCTTATGTTTACAAAAATACATTTTACCAAACCACAAGATTTCTGTCATATTTTAAAATTTGCATGTCCAGCTTTGGACATGCAAATTAGTTGATGATTTGGTAAATTAGTGTGTCGGTTTCACCATGAAGTTCTCTGTAAATTAAAATATACTTGGGTAAAATTTTCTCAGAACAAATCTGACTCAAATTAAGTCAAGTGAGACAGTAGTAACACAAAGCAGTGGAGTAAATCTACAAATCTACAGTGGAGTAAATCTACAAATCTACAGCACAATAGCTAGAAAATCGTGCAGTCTCAGAAAAATTCACCCACAAAAGAACTGGCCCAGGTTTGCTAAGAACAAATTTAAAATTTCTGGACTACAATGTAAGAGACCTACAAGTTCAAGGAGACTGTACTTCAAGTTATTTATTTTTTTTATAATTACATGAAATAACATAACATTCATTAAATGATTACCAGTTTAGGGTCTGTTTCCGTGTTTTGATTCAACAAAGCAGCTTAGAAATACTAGAAAACTTTCCAAATCACCAATTCCTTTACTTGCTGGTTTGTTTCTGTGTTTTCTGCAGATACATTTAGTCTGCTTCTATTTTCTCCATTCCAAATGACCCCTGAACAGCAGGCACGGCTCATTGTCCTGTCTGGCTTCTCAACCTGTTTTGATTTCACGACACATTTTTACCACGTGTAGAATGGCTAGCCACATGCCTCAATCTGCGAGCAGTAGGATATTAATTAGACTTTCTCTGGCCGTCTGTTGACTCTGCGTTTATTCAGTGCCAGATTGTGTTTCACATCCCTTCATTTTAAGGCTGCCGGCAGATGAGTGCATCTCCTTATGGCCCCTATTAGCTGGTGCATGTGTAGCATGCCATATATATTCTTAAAATAGATCTCCCAGTTTTATACTTACACTTAATTTCAAATAAGTATTAACTTTTATGAAATCTGTGAAAAAAGGCAAACATATTAGGCAATGCCTAATATAATGTCTATATTAGGCATTGCCTCATGTTTAGGGCCAAACTCAGCTACTTTTGTCATTAGATTGCCTTGAATTGATAATTAGCAACGAACACCTCTATTACATTATGCCAATCAGCAGCTCTGTGAGACTCATCAGACTCATTGCTTAGACACCTTAGCTAAGGACACGCTCAAGATAATGTAATAAAAAGATAATTGCCATGTACTGCTATTTTTTTAATTTTACTTTCACTGGCGCAGGGGTCTTTGAGAAGAGGAAGATGGCTTCCAGCATCCAGCAGTTAGGTAAAACAGTGAGTTAAGGTTCACATGCATACTATCACTGAGAACATAATTGCCTCGTATTAAAATCAGCTGTTGCCTTTAGAACTGGCACTAGAGGGCATACAAGTCAAATCGACGGTCCTTATGACTGTACAAAAAACCCGAAAGAAAATGTTAACTTTATGAAAGATACTTCATAGATGCATTGGATGCAAAGTTCTCAAACTGTACCGCAGGTAGCAGTGGAAGAATGTATGGCCCTCTTGTACTCGCACTTAACAGCGGGGCTCGACTCTGCTCATCTCTAGACAGTGTGAATGGTTTTCCATTACAACTGAGTAACAGCTAAGTTGGGTGGTGTTGTCATATAGTTTGGCGGTTCCAGAGTCCAAAAAGTAGTGAGACATGATCTGTGCATGACGCGAACACAATACGACTCAGCAATGGAAGACATGTAAGCTAAGGTTAATATTTTTGCTAGGCCAACCATTGTATTCAAAAACTACAATGACGCTTAGTCGCTGTATTGAGATTTAACAATAATGGGTCGGATTATTGTTGGGGAATTGACTCCACCCCAGGGGTTGTCTTAAGCCAACATTTTCTGTATTTTTCAGATAATTTTCAAATTTAGACAGATAAATAAATCAATTAAATAACAGATTCCGAGACACGGTATTCAATGTATCTCATTAAATATATCTAATATTAAATGTATCTCATGTTAAAAAGTTAAAAAGGGGTTTTGAAGTGCGACTGTGGCCAGTGCGGCTGGTTAAACATGTTCCAAAGAGCCTGATGTGTGCAAAACCCCCATGCCTTATCTGCTTCCCATCTGTCCTGCCCAAGCAATAGGTTACGGGTTAGTAAATGGTTCGTTCAGAGAGTCTTTTCTTCAACTGGAGAAATGTTTCCTCATTCCAAAACTTTGGCTGAAGTGGCATTTCATTCCAGACTCCAGTGTGGCAGTAGAGCACGTATTCTGCCTTCAGAGGAACATCTAAACCCCCATGAGCATTAATGAAGAACCCCCTCCGAAAGGATTTAGAAATTGACGGGTAAAAATATGACCAGATGTCTTTTAACGTGTTGTTCAAAGTGATGGAAAAAAATATTTCTAGGGCGACCTCCTCTGTACCCCTTAGCCACTCAGTAACTGATCGTCTCCTAATATTGTGATTTCCACCTGAATTCACATGCTTGGAACCCCAGCAAAGTGGGATCTCAAAAAGGGCTGGTTTACAAAGCTGTTTCTAGTGGAAAACCTTTAGAACCATGTAGAGAAGATTCAAGCCGTATTGAATTGGAGCTAGAGGAAAAGGGCCATTTGGCCGTCTTTTGAGGTACCTAAAATTAGTCAGCCGCTCACACAGTTACAGAAATTGTATTAACTGATATAGAACTTATAAACCAAAGTAAAAAAGACAATACATTTTATGTTGAAACAGAAAATTGAATCAGAAAGTATGTGTCAAGTGATATGCTGAAAAAACAGTTATTAACTGTTAATAAAGGTTAATAACATTGTATTTTTTTGCATTGATGATTTCATCAAAAATCCACAAGGGTGGTCTGCGTACATTAGGTTTTGTTCACCTTCATGCTACATCTTTGATTGCAGACATAATTGCCGTCACAGAAACAATTCAGAGCCAAAAACGTAATGTCACCATGACATCCAGTCATATGTATACACTACGTTAAATCAGAGGGGACAACATTAAACATTTACTCGAATGAGCTATGCTTTCTGTCCCACTTCTGAAAACAAGATAAAGAGGTTGTTTATGAGACCCCTGTACCACACCACGGGTCTTACAGAGGTCTTACGTCGTGTCTAATTCAGCTCTAAAGTCCTTCTTGTTGTGTCTAAAGCCATCCCCTTTAGAGGGCAAGTGATCATATTTAGCCAGTTTGCTTTAAGCAAACTCTTACGATCACGTTATTTCACTGAACCTATCAGCAGAGATCAGGCTCATCATAGTTTGCGCCATTGCGCTGCTCGACCATTCACAGCAGGTCTCTGACTCGCAAAACATTTGCCTTCTTCCTGAATCAGAAAAGTGCAATCCTGTTGCTCGTTGTTGTCTCATGATCCTGTCTGATTTCTAAAACTAATGATGGTAAATTTATGAAACTCTCACATTGCATGACTGATTAGCCTTACTAAATAAGGATATATGTGCTGTATATGTTAAACTTCATGATATAGGTGATATTGTACTATAAAAACTGGAGGCACCATATTTGATCATAAGCCCCGAGCAAGAAACAACAGACCACCATTTTCTAAGTCTATTTTACACAGAGACCCAATGCATCAACTAAGACATACGTGTCTGTTTAGGGTTAGGGGACAAATGATTATGTTTAAACTGCAAAGACGATGTTTGGAACATTTTGTTCTGTTTCATTTTGTTTCAGTAAGATTATCAAGACATTGAAAAGGTTATAAAGTATTCTATATTGCTATAAAATATATTTTATATATATAATACACTATATTACAGTCTAAAAATTTCATTAGATAAATATAACATTTTTGTAAAATGTTTAATAAAAATGTGTTAGATTTGTTAAAAGTGTTTTTTGATGTACTACAGTGTTCTAAATTATTTTTTATATAAGTTATATAAGATTTTATCCATGTTCTCCCAAATACTCTTTTGGAATGTTTTGTTACCAGAACAGGGCAAGTGGTCATATTTGGTCACTTCAATTTATGTGATTTTCTACATGAACATAAAAAACAAAAGAAAGGTTTTGACATATACCAAAACTGTGGTCTAAATTTTTTATTCTAAAAAATTTCAATGGGCCCCCATAAAGGGGTAACTTTAAAGCGACATATTCACTTACATCATATGTTGAACAATACTTTATAGGTGAAAGATTTTATGAGTTTTAAGCAGTCAGAACTACCCATCAGGAGGTTCTTATTGTAGGTTAGTTATGTTTTATATATAAAGGCAGCCATATTAATATTTGAGGTGTCAGTTAGTAAAAATGATTAAGATAAGATTTTCTACCACAGAGGCAGTGTTGCTTGAAAACCTTTGTAATTGTTGAGGTTGTACTTCTTATGAAAACCTCTGCAGAATATATTTCAGACACTGATTTGCTTTTGCTCCTTGGTACATTTTATACCTGTTTGTGGCCTGCATGTGCAGTGAATTATGCCCAAATCCGACCATTCTCTTTGATTGTTTAACTTGGCTGCTTCACGCTTTTCTTGGTGAGTGCATGTTAGCATTAGCTTTTAATGCCTAGTAATGGTGTGAGGGATTTACTGTGCTTGCTGCAAGATAAACAAGCATTGTACACAAGCAAGAATGCAGCCTGAGGACAGCGTTCTTGGTGTATGCTTTGCACGTCTTGTATAGGGCAGCACTTTTTAGAGAGAGACACTGGATATAGGATTCCGTAAAAGAACCTCAGACGGAATGCTTTGTTTTTCTGAAAGATTAACTTTTTGTTCTGATAGTGTGTATTCCTCTAGCACTTTCTCCTTAAGGTCAAAGAGACAGATTTCCCAGCTTGTACAAGTAAAGACTTTCTCCGCTTTCTGCAGCCTGTACAGAGGATGTCATATTTCAAGGGCCAAGATGGAGGACGGAGCCAAGCAACCTCATTTTGCCGATCAACTCCCCGGACCACCAGGCGACTATCACGTGCCAGGCAGAGGGGACCCCCCGGCCGCAGTACAGGTACGCTACCACAGCTAGGTCTTGACCTCTTAACGTCCAAAACTGCATCACACGGAGAGAATTCAGCTCAGTTTTAATTGCTTCAGTGCTGCCTGGTTGCCTCCTCCCTGCCTGCATGGAAAATCAAAGAGGGCACTGCTAGTTGCTCGATAATGAATTCTTCAGAAAATATTTTCTGGTCATGTATGCTGAGGAGAAAGATTAAGGATCGAGCAAAAAAAAAATAAAAAAAAAATAAATAAAAGAAAGGCTTCAAAGTGGAAATGGCATAATTGAGCATCCGTTTCTAATTGAAAAAAAGCTTATCTATTTGGGGCTTGAGCTGTGATGTCACAGCCAACTGTGGTTGATGAATATACCTACAACTGAAGATGAGTGCGGTTAACTTTGATTATGAAAAGATTTAAACTGCCGTTTGCACTGAAGATGTATGAATTGGTGCCTGGCTTGAGAAATTATTCAATGAGAACAGGAAATCCCTGTGACTCATTTGTACCACAGATTCTTTGATACGACTCTAGCCCTTCGCTGGCAGTGAGCTTGAATGAAACTGGCAGCTGTCTGTAGACTTCTTTTTTTTTTTTTTTTTTTGTGGTGGATTGTGTTTCTGAGCTAGGTCAGCACCATGTAGATGTGCAGAAAGCAGAGTAGAGAGCCAGTAACCTTGTGAGCGACATTCGGTTAAATGCTTACATTTCCTATAATGCGGCAGAGTTGAAAACATGGTCGAGGCTCTGCGGCGTGGGGGAGTATCATTATACCTGTTGTGCAACCTGAGCCATCCCACCGATAAAGGAGAAACTGTCACTTGTTTTATTTCTCCCGCGGCTTAACAGTTGCTGAAGCTCACTTGTGTTGTTACAGAGGTGTTTTTTTCTTTTGCTGTTTTGAAAGGGATAGTTCAAGATTCTCAAGCTTTTGTTTAAATATTATAAACTGTTATCATCTTACCAAAAGTAAATAACTCACTTGCAAAATGTTTGAAAGATTCTGTAGATTCTGTAATTTTATTAGTATTATTGTTTTGTATCATTGTGTTTTTATTTTAGCACTCGTGTTTAATTCTCCTCATTGTTCTTGTGCTGTTATCCTGGACCAGGTCCCTCTTGAAAATGAGATTTGAAATATCTATGAGCTTTTCACCACTTTTAAAAGTCCACAGTTTTTCCTGGTAAACTGTTACTCACCAAATGTTGCTTCATTGAATTACAACCATATAACTAAGGTAACAGGTAAAAAAAAATGTTAATAGCACTGACCCATATCTATATCGAATTGGAACAGATTGGACTGAATCAGATCGTGATTAGGGCTGGACAATAATTCAGTAGCATTATATATATATCGATAGACATATAGAAAAAAAAGGGGTCGATAAAAAAAGTTCAATAGAAAACAAAGGTTTCCCCTCATTTTTTTATTATAGCCTATCAGGTAATTTAATACAACAATTGCTTTCTCCAAATGAATCATTAACGCTGACCCACACAGCTCCGTCAGCTACCCCACTCTCCTTTCAAACCACAAAAAGGATGAAATGATTTTAGCTGAAACTCATTTTTTTGATAGCCCCTAAGCGATCCATCACCGTAATTTTATCGTGGTCAGATGTCACAGCAAGAGATCAGCAGAGGAATTTGTTCCAGATAATTGTTTCAGTGGCCCAGGTAAAGGTTGCTTCCCGTTTTGAACCGATCCTTAACTATAATAAACCAAATATAATACTACAGTCAGTTGTCTTAAGCAGAAATTCCCTCTCCCAGCTCGCTGCAAATTTGTTACAGAGAGACACAAGAAACTTACCCAGGTGCTAACAACACCCGTGGCTCGCGCTGCTAAAAAAACCTGTGGCTTTTAAAATCTCCACTCGGTTCTGCTCCCGGTCCTCAGAAGCAAAAAATGCTTTAAAAAATACTACAGGTATGGATAGACATACTGGCTTCAGCTCTCAGTGACTGCACTGGGCTGCAGTGTTCTGGGCTCCGTCTGTACTCTGGTGTGTATCTGGTTAGCTTTAGCCAACAGCATGAACCAGAGCTGAACAAATTAGAATATCCTTTTTTTGACAAAGTAAAACAAAGCTTTCAGCCATTAATATTATAAAGTTTCATAAAATGTTTAAGAGATTAAAAAGGATCAAGATAAGCCTTTGATTTAAATTACTCACATAATATATATATATATATATATATATATATATATATATATATATATATATATATATATATATATATATATATATATATATAATGGTTAATAATATTACTTTTCTTTGTATTTATTGATGTTACTCATGTCCCTTGATTTGTTTCTGTTTCTTACAAACTGTTTGAAAAATGTATTAATTTAATTCTTAGTTAAAATTAGTTCATTGAAGAATAACAAAATGACCAGGGAGGCACTTAAAATATATTTTTTCCATTTTGTGATATTTATTCAAAATTATTGATATTGATCAATATGACTATTCCTTTATCGATATGCTCTTTTTCTATATCGTCCAGCCCTAATCGTGATAATTGATTCTAATTCTTAAGATTTGAATCAAATTGATTCTCGAAATTTGAATCGATGCCCAGCTTTAATCTCAAGCATGAATTTGTCTACCTTTTTAAGGTATTACCAACTGTTCCTAAAATGTGATACAAGTAGATACTTACAAGAAATATTTAAAACAACTGCAGTCCAAGCAGGATGAACAGTTTTGACTCGGTCAGGCGCAGCTTATTTTGTGAAGAAATCTTCTAGATCGGTCTCTTTCAAAGCATAGCCTCTCAGCTGTATCTCGATGAGGAGTCATCTGGGATGGATGAGCCAATTTGGGTGGTTAGAAACTTGCTTATATTGTTTTGGTAAAGCCAATGTAATTAATTTCATAATTAAATTCAAAAACCTATTTTTAATTCCTAGAGGGAAATTGAATGTTGTAAATCGCTTTATACAATTTTCTTCATAGAGTTGTTGTAGATTGTTGTAGATATCGTGTTGCAACATTAGTCCTTTAATCCTAGAAATGTTCTTAAGGTGATAGAAGGTTGACTTTGTTATTGACTTTGTGTGACCCTGGAGGTTAAGGTCTTAGTCCATCTCTACACCATCTAAATTAAGAGAACATTAAAGGAAAACGACTATACAAACCAGCCTGATATGCCCTATATGAAAAAGTTTCCCCCCTAATATCTGGCTGCGGCACACTAAACAGCACCAACTGCCGAGCCTTGGCCAGTCAGACATATTTTTTTTAATTTCAGCCTGATGGGTTGCTTTGAATACGAACAATATATGAGCAGTGTGTTTAAAGTTATCTTACTGCTTGGTCGCATGTGTAGAGCTCATTTTCAACCAGAGGACCACAAAGCACTCTACACAACATTCCGTCATAAAAAAACTAATGGTAACAAGCCTTTTATTAATATAAAGTCTTTTAAAGGATGGCTTCCATTGGGGCTTTAGTTGTGTTGTAGCTTTTGCATTTTGTTGACCCTTCTGGGCGTCTTCCCCAAGGACACAATGACCAGGTTCAAATCCCGTTAAAAGAGTTAGGAGATTTGAACTGGCAATTGGACAAATTCCTACCACTGAAGCCACGGTCTTTCAGAGATGACTTTTTTGTTGTGCTTCAGATCATTGTCCTGCTGTATAACCAAAGTTTGATTGGGGCTAGGGTCATGTACTGATGGTCAGATGTTCTCCTGCAAGATCTTCTGATTCCATTTCCAAAGTTCATGATTCCATTAATATCACATAGTCTGGGTCTTGAGACCGTGAAGGACACCAACCTTTCCCAAAACATACCATATTTGACTGTCAGTATGATGATCTGTTTCTGAAAAGTTGTTAGTTGTGTAGGACTAACAAGACCTCTAAGAACTTCTCTTATTGTCTTGTCAGTCCACAGAATATTTTCCCCAAACTCTTGGGGATCGAGATGTTTTTGGTCGAATGGGAGGTGAACCTTTAGGTTGTTTAAAGTCAGGATTTGTTTTGACCTTGACAGTTGTGGTTGACTGGCCCCACCTGGGAGGAATTACTCCTGCTAAAAAAAAATTCTCCAGTTGTGGAAGATGGTTCTCAAATTGGTTCTCAACTGGTACTGTAACACTTTAAGGATTACAATATATCCCTGACTTTGTTTTTCCACATATTTTTTAATATTTCCCCTGAGGAGGTTGTGTTTTGCCAGTTTTTTTTTTTTTTTTTGCTTGTTTGATAGTCTGCAATATATTTTCTTTCTGGTAATGTCCGCAGTGGGACCAGGAACAAGTGGTCAGGTTTTGGGGGTATTCCGGATCACCGTCTAGGGGGCAGCAGACTCTCTAAGAGTCTTTTTTAGACGTGTTGCCTTTCATTAAAGTTAAATCATGATGTAAAAAGGGAGCAAAACATTTTCCCAGAGGTCCAGGTCTACTGTTGGCTTGTTTCCTTAATAAATTAAATCAACAGAATTCCATGTATTAAATTGGCTTACAGTGGCTTAGGTGAAGGCTATTATACAGATTTTTAAAATGCCTTACTTTATAGCCAATTAGCTACTCTGACCTGAAGCCTTTTAGATGATCTGTTCCTTTGATATATCTAATCCACTTCATCCAAGGTTTGGTGTAAATAACCTCCAAATACAAATGATGATTTATAAATTCATAAAATAGTGTTATCATAACCTCTTTCTTGGAATCAAAGTTGTATTGACATAGATTCATTTTGGACTAAGTCCCTCTAAAACTAGCTAGTTAGTTGGACCAACAAGTTTGGATTTATCATAGTGAAGATTTCAAGAAATATATCTACTGCAAATAAAATATTAATTACTAACAACCTTGGAAACGAAATGCTTGCTTTGAAAATCCTGAACCATCCCTTTATTAGTGTAAGCATTGTTTGTCTTCCAGAAAGCGGAGCTCTGACGTAACATAACAAGAGCAAGCACAAACAGATTATCACTTTTTGATTGGATTGTCACATGAAAGCTGCTCCAGTCAATATTTCATATGAACAATAGATCAAATGACATCATGTAATAAGAAATGGATCGCTTGCTAGATTTATTACCAGCTTTGCAAATCCCATTTGCTTTCCAGAGTGAATTGGTGTTTTCCATGTCGTTGTTTTACTTTATGTTCAATCTCCACCTTTTGTCAACCTCCTGTCAAGCAACAGACTGCAACTCAATTTCCATGACAGCAACAAATATAACCAGCGCTCATAAAAAAACTCCTGATTTCTTCACTCATCACCAGCTGCGCAGTGGTTAGCAATAAGCTAGCACCGTGAAGCCTTTAGCAGCTAATGTGCCAGCTGTATTTGTCAGCAGTCAGTGGCGAACAAAACAAAGGAAGGTTAACATAGGGACATTTTTGTCAGGTCACAGAAAAATGACTCCCAGTGAGTGCATAATCTGTTGTGGTAGGGGGTAATTTGTAGAAAACTAGAGCACATCTGATTTTAAAGCTCGTGGTGGCCACTGATTTCCTCTTATTTTTCACCATATTCAGCGTCAGTTTGTGTTGTTGCAGAAAAACAGCTCAGATTGGCAGTCTTCTAGGTCAGCAGCTCCAACGCTTGGAGTCAGTGCCCTCAATTATGAATATGAATAGAATGTGAGACCAGCTTTAAAAAGTACAAATTGATGTTAGAGCAAGAAAACTCTCATCACTGTAGATTGACATTTTTGGTAATGCTTTTAAAGACACTGCAGTTTTTTTTGCTAGTAATTTAACTTTAAGAACTGAATCTCTTTATTTTTCCTGCCCTTATTTTGGTTGCATCACTTTTATGACACTGATTGTCCTTGATGTGTTTCCCTTCAGGCAAGGAGAGGACTTCTTTTCCCTTCTTTCTTGCTTAAATGCAAAAATAGAAGGCCCTTTCCTGCAATTTATTTTACTGATGATGAAATAAAAAGTTTAAAATGTACTAAAAAGAATACCATTAAGGTGGAAAGACTGTAAAAAGGTTAGAAAAAATATAAAATGTTGTTGTTGGTAGGGAAGATATTGTACAATTAAATGTAAGTCATCATAGATATTAACATTTTCCCTACATTTTGTTTTCTTATTATTTTGGCAAAACGCTGGTCCTTCCAGGTATGCTGGGGATATTTTATAGAGGAACATTAAATGATAGCAACAATGACAGAGAATATGCAGCATACTAGCCAATACAAGGGGCCATTGTTAATTAAGCATGGATTTGCAGGATGGAGAAGACACTGCAACTAGCACTTAATTTACCTAGTTTTTTGTTTATGCTGAAGCGTATTTGAACTCCAAGTTGGACAAAAACTCTCAATAGGCACGGTATTAAATGAATCCATTTGAGTTTGTACTGCTTTTTATTTTGCATTGCCGTAACACCAAAGGCTTTTCCCAGATATGGAAAAATAGGCGGAATCATGTCAATTGAATAAAAAAACCCTTTCATGTTCAGAGTGTAACGTTTTCCATTAGCTCTGAGATCACTCAGGTACCTTTTTAATACTAGGTCAGAAGTTAATCTTAATTATGCTTAAAACTATGTATTAGGACATTTTCAGCATCAGGATATCCTGCCAATATTTCACCAAAATCAAGGAGCTTATTTCAATTCAGTCTATTTAATCATCACCAGTTCAAAACAATAAACATCCAAAGAAAATTAAAAGCAAATCATGTCAAAATAATTACCTTTAAATTCCAGCCATATATCATTCCAAAGTAATCTTATACCAAACAAAATCAAACTATGCTTTATGATTGAACTAACAACTATTTTCATAACTTTTTATTTTAAGATGGGGTTTTTTTCTGAAGGCTAACGTCGGTTTAAATTTGATATTAAGGTGCTTGTATGTTGGCATAACTTAGGTTTAGCGTAAGATTCATTTTAGCATACCTTTTGTTTTAGCATGAAGTCTGTTTTAGCATAATTTAAGATGAAGCATGTTTTAGTATATAGTCTGTTTTAGGTTAGCTTCCATTTAATTATAAGTTTTCTTTTATTAATATAAAGTCTTTTAAAGGATGGCTTCCACTGGGGCTTTAGTTGTGTTGTAGCTTTTGCATTTTGTTAACCCTTCAGGGCGACAATAAATTAAAAGATCAGAATAAATATTTACCATAAGATTTTCATTAATAAATGTCTAGGGATTAAGATCTTTAATGCTTTAAAACTAATGGAAAGTACTACTTTTCTGGCATAGGTATAATAAACCTGGAACAACATAAACAGAAAAATAAAGTATGTGTTTAAATAGACCTCTAAAATATGTAAATCCTACAGTACATTGTACTCTAAATAATTGTCAAATGAAAACTAAATTGATCGTTTTGCTGTCTGCAAACTCTGTGAAAGAAGACAACAATGCTTTCGTCTATCTGTGAATTTGTGTTCCAAAACAGCGTAATGATCTGTGCTAAGTGCCTCCCAGCTTGAGCCTGACTATTACTGCTATGGACATGAATATTTGAAATTGATTCTTTAAATTTTTTTTTTTATTGCCTTTGTAATTTCCTGAATAGGAAAAGAAGGAGTGCTGGAGGGACTGTTTGAATTGGACTAAGTGCAGCATTTGTTGGCGACTTTTTCAGCAGCAAATGAATCCACATTTACAGCAGGATGGACCGTGTTCAGTCAATACAAACAAAAACTTAGAATTTGTATTGTAATGTTTTGCAAAATTATTCACAACCCTTAGGAGTTCTTCACATTTTTTTGTGTAACAGTCATAAGTTTCGAAGTATTATAGCAGGTTATTTTGTGCCAGATTGGTTTGAGGGCATCTTTAACCAACGATCGTGAACAGCAAACTGCATATACAGAACTTCCTATGGACTTTATTCAACATTGGTTTTCTTCATGTCACTCTAGTAGACCTGACAACAGAGTGTCAGGATTAGTTTTCTGCATTTTTTAATAAAGGATTGAATAATCTTCACTAATGTTCTCCAACAAACCTCTGACCCCTTCATGAACCATCTGGATTTAAATAGGGATTAGATTATTTGGGGACGTCAGAGTGGAGGAGGAAGAAGGGAAAAAAAAAGTGATATACATTTCATATTTTATTTGTAAACACATTTGGAATCTACATTAATTTCCTTGTACATTACACTGATGCTCTACTCCTTCATTTATCAACATTTTGGTTGTAAAATAACAAGATATAAACAGTTAGAAGTAGGGATGTGTATTGGCAAGAATCTGGTGATACGATATGTACCACTATATTCTGGGGCAATACGAAATATTGCGATACTATGAGAGAGACTATACATTGTGATTTTTAAAACTTAATTTCACTGTTGAAAAACTGTGTCAGCATTCTTAACAGTCCAAGTTTTTCAGACAAGTTTTATTATTAGAGCTAGTTGATCCTCTGGAACGAAGAAGGTGAAAACAGCCACCAACTAGCAGTTAAATACTTGTAATTTTACAACAATAATGACTGGCATCATTAATGGTTACATCTATATTCTGACAAAAAAAAAAAATGATACATTGCTTTTGAATATCAATACAATATTGTGACATAAGATATCATAATCCATTGGGGTATCAATATTTTCTTAAATGCCTAGTTCAAGGGGTGTTAACATTTGTACAAGTCACTCTATGAAAGCTGTTTGTTATTAGTGTCTCTTATATGTGGCAGTAACTGTTTTTGGGGGAGTGTCAGTTGCTCACACATTCAGCGCTCACACGTTGGTAAAAATCCATCTTAAAAGACTCAGCTGAGGAGAAGCCAATAATGACTGACTGATTATAATGATGACTGATCAGGATGAGGATGATACAGACTAAAACAGAAAGCCCTCCTTCTTATGGCAGAATTGTGATATGAAAGTGACACCGAGGTGTCCTGTAACAGGCTGCTGAACAAAAGCGATATTTAGCACAGTTCATCTAAATATTGCAGCATAGTCATGCTGCAGACATGATGAAATAATTCTAATCACAATGCTTTCGACTCGCTTGTTGGCTCCGTCCCACTGAACTCGTTCCATTTCTGCGCTCCTCCACCTCCTAACCCCCAGTCCCGATGAATACGTGCGAACATGCCGACGGGAAAACTGTGACAGATCTTCATTTGACAAATAGTCTGCTGCAGCGCTGGAGCACACTGCTGGGCTCGGAGCGCTGCTTCATGAATACACCTGTCACTGTGTTTACTATGAATCTGATGTAACATAGGATCAAGGGCAGGGTGGTGATTGGAAAATGGGAATAAAAAAAAAGGGGAGTGGGCTCTTCTTGGTGTCTGCTATCACGTAGTTCAGGCAGACGTAGTAATTTTATTACACACAACCAGATAACATCTCCAAAACAGTTTTCAAATGAAATTTATTTTGATATTCTGGATGGTAAATTGTCCCTTTACTCGATGAGAATATTCCTTCTGAGCCTTGGGCTTGTTAGAATGAACGGGAGAAACTACGAGGGTGCTGATCCATATGCTACATCTAGGAATTTCTGGGAAGCAGATATCTTTTTCTTATCTTTTTAATTTAAATAAAAGCATTTTGTTTCTGCAGCACAAATGTGTAACCAGAGTAGATAATATTCTGGCTTATGAATTGAACACGGTCCATTCACTTGTGTGAGCACGTGATGCACATCTGCCAATATTTCACTTATTCCACAGGATTTATGAGCTAATGCACATTCCCAAACATGCACGCACACAATAGCCTCCACCGTGATAAAGAGTGGGTTCAGAAATTTTCATTGTGTTACACTTGGCTTGAAAGAGAAATGAGCATCAATTTATGTGAACTCTGCAGTGATAACCTACTAAACATAATTGTAGAGCGCCCTGGCCAGCAATTGAATTTCCATTAACAGCTCAAAAGCTCTGTGTGTGCGCGCGTGTGTGTGTGTGTGTGTGTGTGTGTGTGTGTGTGTGTGCGTGTGTGTGTGTGTGTGAATGTGGTCACTGCTGTCTCTGTGGGCATCTGGCTTGGAGTAAACCCAGGTGATCCACTACTGCTGCAGTACAATTCCTGCTCTATCTGATGAGGAGAACTCATGCAAAATTGATGGGAGCCTCAAGGTCACCAGGAGTTCATGACCAGACCAGTTCCACTGCATACAAAGCAGTATTTCTGTACGGCGTCTTACTCCAAAGTAAGCCAAATTTGATATTAGTTTTTACATTTGGTAATTGTGTAAACAAATGTTAAAAACACACATTTGGCTTCTTTTTTTACTGTAAAGGCAGATGGAGAAATCTACTTTAAAACTGATAATACTGTTGTAACCACTAAAGGTAATCCATGCATTTATCTTTAGATGGATTGACTGCAACAGCTTCGTCACAGGTCTACCTAAAAAGTCAGTCAGACAGCTGCAGCTGATCCAGACGCTGCTGGTTGCATCCTCACTACAACCTGGAAAGTAGAGAAACCCCATTCTAAAGTCCTTACACTGGCTCCCATTAGCTCAGAGAATAGACATTAAAACACTTTTACTAGTGTAAAAATAATTGAATTGGTTGAAGATCTGTTGTCGCTATACTGACCCTCCAGACCACTCAGGTCCTCCAATTCTAGAATCCCTAGAATCAGAACCACAAACGGAGACGCAACTTTCAGTTGCTATGCTCCCCTTATGTGGAACAAACTTCTTATGCCTGCAAAGTTGCTGGAACACTGAGGTGCTTTAAATCAAAAATGTATCTCTTTAGATTTGCTTTTGATTATTGATTAATAATAGCTGGAATGCCATATCTTTGAATGTTCTTTATGTTTTATGAAGTTCTGTCTCCTGTTTTGCTGTTGTTTTATTGCTGCTTGTATTTTTTCCCTAATCACCCAAAGCACCTTGAATTGCTGAAAGTCTGCTTTACAAACAGATTTGCTTTTCCTTGCCGTGCTAAGGGGAGTGAATATAACACTAAATATATATTCATAATCGCACCTGCTACTAATAGGAAATATATTTGGCAGCAAGTGAATGTATATTGTTACCTAAAAGTTACTATGTTTAATGTAGACAAAATGGTCAAACTATAATTCCCACATCAACTTTTTCCTTTCGGTTCAATTTTTATTCAATCCTTTTAGAACTGGTGACCACATTCTGGTCACCAGTTAAGCCAGGTTCTCATTCTTTTTGCTTATATGTCAAAAAATTGCACCAATTGTACACCATATCTCGAATGCACAATGTCAGTGGTCAAAACCTCCTTTTTTCTTGATTTATCGAATTGTGTATTTCACTATAGCTGCAAGAACAAATAAGGGTGTTGTGACTAAAAAATTAATCAAGCTCGTTCAACAGCCCACAAACTGCCCTGTTGCTCTTCTGTCAGTGATGTTTGCCACTTGGCGCATCATTGCTGCAGCAACTACGGCTTACTTTCTGTTAAATAATATTTTCATTCCAGTGTAGTCAGTTTCTACCTAAATGTGAATAAGATGAATATAAAAAGGCTGTAAAAGTGATGGCTCTCATGTGAATGTAGCAGATCATTATGAAATCCACACCCTTGATCCCATTACACATGCACTAGTCAGAGCAGGAGCAGATAAGACATGACACTCATACATCAAAGTGCTCACAGGACTTGATGTACAGCAAAATGCCCTTCGTCAGTTTTGACCCACTTAAGGTGAGCTTTTTGATATATTAGCGTATATGGCCAGATAGAACGCAGTGCAACAGCTGCTTCAGGAACTAAGCAGGTCCGCTTATTGGCAAACTGTGCAGGCTAGGTTCTTAGTGAATGTGCATATGATCTAACAAATAAAGACTTTCCTCCAATATATGGTGATGGATTGACTAGATTGGTGGTTGCAGCTGCCACTGTGCCACAGTTCTTTATGGAATATATTAATTAATTTTTTTTACTTTTTTTTGGGATAGTGGTGTATATTAGGGCTGAACGATTAATTGAATATGCAATTAAATCGCAATTTGGTAAAACGCGATTTCCTTATCGCAAAGGCTGCGATTTGACTTGATGTAAACATATCTAGTTAAGTCTTGTGACTTCCAAACAGCTCAAACAATGCATGGAGAGAAGGAAACGCTGCACTTTAACCCGATAAAAAATGACCTAAGGCTTAACAGAATCCAACACTGCACAATATTTGGTACCAAAGAGGAACAGTACATAAGTTGTGAGAAATTATATCTGCTATAAAAACGTTGATGCTGTGCAACGCCAGGTATTATGCAGAACCCGTCTTGGTATTGTTGCTGCCTCACGAGGTATGCTACAGTACAAACCTTAATCAACACCTAAAAACATCACACCACCATATATAAGAGTTGCACGGCTAAACTGACTGCCACCAGTGTTTAAATTTCCAGTAAACAAACTTCCAGCCGACAGGGATCGCTGACCGAGCTGTTTGAAAGAATCGCTCCTTACGAACATAACAGAACGGCACACGGAAATCATTTGTGCTATGACGGGTTTTATAGCCAAACGTATGCTTTGTTAAGCATGATGAATAAGCTAGGATTCAATCTCACGAACACATTTTAACCACATTTTACCTGCGCTGTATAAAAAATGCCGACAGAAAGTTAACCCTTCGTAGTCCCTCAAATAAATGCTACACTTGGGATCCTCGGCACAAAAAAATGTCCAAGAGAAAAAAAGTGCAAATAAAGTCATATAATATTTAATTACTCTCAAAAAAATTTCACAAATGCCATCCTTAGCCTCAGTCCTCTGGAAACATAAAAAAATGCCTGTTTTTGAGATGAAAGCCATTTAATACCAGGTTTTATTTGAAAATCTGCACTCTAAAAAAAAACCCAAAAACAGTAAAATGACATATAAAATTGTCTATTAGGATATTGCTCTTCTTAAAATGACCGATTTTTTTGATGCAGACTGTAGAAACAACATTCACAAAAATTATGAAACCAAGCATGGACACCAGTGTATGACATCTCTAAAAAACGCTCAAACCATATTTTTTAGAAATACATATTGCATTATGAATTCAGGGCCCATAGGATCCCAAAAATGTGAATAATTTAAATTCATCTTTATTCAATGCCCCAGCATTTATAAAGAAATCCATTATTCAGGTGAAAAAAAGTCAAAACTACAATTTCAGTTTATGAAGGCCGCAGAAACACAGTGTGTAATTTTCTTTTTTTAAATGGGGATATTAAGGTCTGTTAGAAAAATGTTGTTTGAATGGGAGTCAATGGCACAAAAAATGTCCGAGGGACCTTTATGTTACTGTAATGAATGTACAATGTTTTAAATCTAGTATGAGAAAAAAAATATATATTTCTGTCAAACTCCTCCAAAAATGCACAATATTTTTGCTTGCATTAATTAAAAAATGCATGACAAAAGCCCCACAAAAATAATTGCATATTAAATCGCAATATTCAAGAAAGAAAATCGCAACTGGATTATTTTCCAAAATTGTTCGGCCCTAGTTTATATGTGCAGTTGCTGGTGATTTGTCTGTTGCCCTCTTAAGATACAAAAATCAATTTCCACCAGATTCCAGAGGTATTCTATTGGATTTAAGTCTGGTAACTCAGATCTTCTCAGTACTGTGAACTTAAACGTCACCACTGAGAAATCTCTTTGAGATGATTTGAGCTTTTTGACATGGTGCATCATCCTGCTAGACATAGCCAGTGGGGGGTTTACAGATCATATTCTAAATATTTTATTGCCTTTCTATCAACTTGAACCAATCTGCCCATTCTCCTCTCATCTCGGACATTAGCCAAATATTTTTTGTTCCCTCAGCTGCTGGTGGGTACTTTATCCTTTTCAGATAGTTCTCTGTTAACCTAAAAGATGGTTATATGTGTGACTTGAATCTGTTTTCCACCTCTATTTGAACTTCAGTAAGCCATCTTCACCAGGTTTAGGCACCTACAGTGGGGAAAAAAAAAAATTTAGCAGCCATGCAAGTTGTTCCACTGAAAAAAAGAGAAAGGTCAGTCATATTTATCATATACACATCAAATGTAAGTGACAGAATGTTAAAAGATATCCAGAATATTACGTAGTATGATTTGTAAAGAATGTATTTTTATAATAGTGCATAAAATAAGCATTCCGCACCTACAAACAAGCAAGAATTCTGGCTCTCACAGACCTGTAACTTCTATCTTCTACTTATTACCTGCATTAATGGCAACTGTGGACATGCCCAAGTACAAAAAGCTGTCAAAAGACACAAGGGGCAAGATTGTACAACTGCACAAGACTGGGATGAGCCAATCTACAATAGTTGGAGCAAGTAATAGAACATTTCTTAACAGGACCATTGACAGTCTTTCTCAGCCTGCAAGGTCTAACCTGATGGGGTACAGAGAATATTGAGAACAGTGATGAAACAATCCAGAACTACATGGGGGAGGAGGCCACTAATCTGACGAGAGATGGGACCAGATGAACAAAGTTACTGTTAGTAACACACTAAGTCGTCATGAATTAAAATCCTGCTGCTTTCAAAAGGTCCGCCTACTTAAGACACGTTTGTTTGCCAGAGATCCAGAAAAGAATTGGGAGAATACCATGTGGTCAGATGAGACCAAAGTAGAACTTTTTGGTAAAACTTGTTGCGTTTGTAGGAGAAAGAATGCTAAATTGCATTTAAATAACACCATACCTACTATGAAGCACAGGGGCGGAATTGTCATCCTATAGGGCTGTTTTTCTGCAAATGGACAAGGATGGCTGATTTGAATAAATCATCAATTGCTGTTGACTGCGTTCTACTTTTGTGCTTGGGTAGGGTTTGAGGGAGGGCTGTGAAGAGACGTGGGCTGTAATCCTTGAAGGAATCTGGCATTCAGCGCTCAAAATGGCTGCCGCAAGAGTTTCAAAAGCCGTGTTGCGTGTTGTGGCTCCCATGGGATTTATTTAGTTGCTACTTGTGTTCAATAGCAGTTAAACAGGTGTATCTAAAAATGTAGTTGGTGAATTGATATCAAGGTTGATACTTTTGCAAACATACCATAATGAATGTGGGATTTTGGGCAAAAACCTTCCATCATTGAGAGCATTGAAGATAAAATGATGCTAGGTCTTCTAGCATGACACTTTTTACAAACACACCGCATAGCTGCATTATAAGCATTTTAAGGTTCTGGAATGGCCTAGCCAGTCCCCAGACCTCAATCCAAAAGAGAATATGTATAGGGAGTTGAAGGTTTGTGTTGGTCAACGACAGCGCCCCAAAAATCACAGATTTAGGGATCTGCATGGAAGAATGGGCCAAAATACCAGCTACAGTGTGTGCAAACCTTGGGAAGATCTCTGTCATTGCGCTCCTCCATTGGTTGTGTCTATCGCGTTTGGTGTGTAAGCACCGTTAGTTTTATGATTATGTTTTCTAGTGTTTGCTGAACTAAGAAGAAGAAGTTTTATATCTTTAGCTGCCAGCTGGCTTCCTGTATTGTTTGTGATGCTTTCTCTTCAAGTAATTAAACATGTTTATGGGGTTGCGATCACTTGCCTTATGCTCTCTGTGCAAACTTTGAAAATTATATTCTTTTGCTCTTTGTCATTTGGTAAAAAACCAAACCAGTTCCATATACAATGGATGAGGACTTTCACTTCAGAATGAAACACTCATTTATGCTCTCAGTCGCTGCAGCATCATGCTTTTTTACAGGTTATACACACGCAAAGCGGGAGGGGGGAGAGGGGCGGGGGGTAATTCGCTTAGAGCAGCGACAGAACTGTGAACCGGGATAAAACGATCTCTCAAAAATGACAGATCGTCACACGTGTAGATCATTTCACGGTCTTAAATCGTCATATCCCACACCCCTATATACTACCTATCTGAAACATTGCACTCACAACATGTCCGAACTTGAATTTAGCTGCATGTCTCTTTAAGAGCCTCAGACATTCCCCCTTTGAAACACTGTATTCAGTGTCATCACAACATTCTCCTGTCTCATGGGCACAAAGCATTACAGTGCATTCACACTAAACGGGTTTGAAGCAAACAAAAAGCAGCCCCGCTTGAACATTTGCACCTCAAAGCGTGAACTGGTCACGCTTCAAAATATGCCGTTTTCATGCATGTGAAGCCAGGAAAACACAACTTGTGGGAGGACCCTGACCGGGACCGCTCCGCTGCCTCCTCTTCTTCCTTGCTCCCTCCTTCTCCAGACCCTCCAGAAGCTCCCAGTGCACTCTGGACTCCGAGCTCACCGTATTACGTAACAATTACGCGCAATTGGGAAAAATAACTAGGTATATACTAATTTCCCCACAGGTGGTAGCTGATTGCTGTTGACTGCGTTCTACTTTTGTGCTTGGGTAGGGTTTGAGGGAGGGCTGTGAAGAGACGTGGGCTGTAATCCTTGAAGGAATCTGGCATTCAGCGCTCAAAATGGCTGCCGCAAGAGTTTCAAAAGCCGTGTTGCGTGTTGTGGCTCCCATGGGATTTATTTAGTTGCTACTTGTGTTCAATAGCAGTTAAACAGGTGTATCTAAAAATGTAGTTGGTGAATTGATATCAAGGTTGATACTTTTAAAATGTAAAATGAATATTTATATCATGAGATATATAATCCAGTAAAATTGATATTTGGAAAAAAACGCTCTTGGTGTGCAGACTTGACAATTTTAATATGTTCTCCTCTCCACCTTTTAGTTAAAGAGACGTGAGCTTCCAAAAACGCTTAAACCTAAGAACACAACAGATACAGCATATTCCAGTGTTGCTTGTGCTAACGTCAAATACTGATCTTTGTTAGTGATTAGAAACCGATCAATTAATGTTGATTTACTTGAGCTAATTAACTTTTCCATGTCTTGGTCAGTAAAAAATTGACTAAACGTCAACATCCATATTATTTATAACAATAAGATTATCATTATTTATTAGGCACATTAAGCACAACCAGGTTTGACCAAAGGGCTGTAAACAGCATTACATGGTAACAACAGCAGATTCAAACAAATGAATAGAGACAGATTAAATGTCTGTAAAAGCAGCTAGTGAGAACATAAATAAGATAAAAGCAGAAAGTAAAGGGTTCCCAGATAATCGAGGGGCAAGATTAGCTAATATACGCAGAGCATTAAATGCAGACGGAAGCAACAAAGGGCAGATATATCTGTTGTTGTTTCAGAAACGTCATTGGAGAGGGCACCTTTAATTTGATAAAGTACGGCTGTTAGCCGCTTCAGGTGTGCCACCACAAGGGCACAGTCTCTCTTACTATCATCCTCAATCAGGAAACTGCTAAAGTAGCTTTTAGTTAATCTAAGGCCCATTTCAGACCTGGCACTTAGAAACAAGCTGGGCCATATGGTTGTACTTAGACAGCTCTGGATACAGGCACGAGTTGTCCCAGGATTCTTCACTAATTCACCTTCAAAGTTGTCTCAGATCTTTTCTACAAGGCAGCTGGTATAAATACCTTTTTTTCACCAAAAGTTGGCGTATCTAAAATGCATTTTATATGTTTAAAATGTGCTTCCTTTATACATACCTTTTTTTAATTAAAAGTCTGTCACCTTGACTGATGATCCCTTGATAAACTAGGGTGATGATATACAAAGGATGTATATGATTGTATTGTTTTGTATTACATATTATTGTATATAAATCCAACCCCTACTTGTATAGTATCTTGACATGATATTTGATGAGAATCGATAAAACAGTCAAATTTGGAAAAGTGTAGAAGCAATTTTTTGAAGCGAGTTGGTCGGCAGTGTACAGCAACAGATGAACTTCAAAAGTGATATATGGATGACTTTTTAATACAGTCTGAATAGGGACTAACTACAGGATGAGTTGGGTTAGAATAAAGTCAGAGAATCATGGAAAGCCCGGACAACTACTTATGTGACTAAATGTTCAGAAAAAAAAAAAAAATTAATTGGAAGCAAAACCAGCTTGAAACATTTGGGTAAAAATGAGGGATGCAACGATACGACTTTTTTTCAAACCGATATGATACCGATACTTGGATCTGTGTGCTTATCGATAGCAAGTACCAATGCTGATACATTTACCACACAAAAAAATGCAATGAATTGGAAGAACAGTTGTGTAATCTTCTCTGCTTGTTACAACAAATGATGGTGAATTAGATTAAAAATAAAATATTAATATTGTAAAATGATTGCAGAATTTCTATTCAATTCACTTTTATTAATATAGCGCCAATTCACAACAAATGTCATCTCAAGGCACTTTACAACAAAAGTCAACTCAATACAATTATACAAACATTCCAATCAGTTAAGTTTTCTATGTAAGGAATCCCAGCAGATTGCGTTGAGTCATCGGCGTGAGGTTGTGCCCGGATCATGCAAACTCCAACCACAGCAATTCCTCAGCAAACCCTCATACTGAGCAAGCATGTAGCAACAGTGGAGAGGAAAAACTCACCTTTAACAGGAAGAAACCCCTGGCAGAACCCTGGCTCAGTACAAGCGGTCATCTGCCACGACCGTCTGGGGGTCTGAGAAGACAGAAAAGAGACAGCCACGACCGTCTGGGGGTCTGAGAAGACAGAAAAGAGACAGCGTGGAGGATGCTCTGTGACTTTGAGCATCATCTGGACCCATCCAGCAGGGGTCATTATAGCTGAGCAGGGTACCAGACCGGGTAGAGCTTCTATGGGAAGAAAAACACTGAGAGAAAACTGGGTTTACAATCGCATTAACATCAGAAAAAATATATCTGGAGAGTAGTAGAAAAGAAAAGTAGAAGAAGTGTTAGGGTCAGTTGAGTCTGACAAAGGATAGTTTTTTTCCTAATTTTTAAGTCTATTAGCAATATACGGTGTGAGGGAGATTGAGCTGAGGAAGGCTGCCGGACCGGGCTGCATCCTCCCCTCACCGGATCGGGCTGAACACTCCATCTCACTCTACTCCCTGCCTGGCAATCCAGGAGGAAAGAAGGAGGTAAGTGGGTAAGTATTGTAGTGCTTATGCATCTCTCCTTGCTCATAGGTCTGCACCCTCTCCAGAATCTATGTATTAGAGAAATAATATTATTGATAAGTGATATAACTGGAGTGTATAAAGGCCCGCTCTTCCGAAGACTCTGGCATTATTTACCTCGACGACCCCCCGGCCAGTTTGGGATAGGGAGACGAAGACAGTGTACTTGACCAACGCACGCTGTCAGTAGACTCTTTGTCCATCACTTCCTATCCTTAAAACCTGGTGTAAATCTGTTTCTGTCCTGATTCATCATTCAACCTTTGATCAATTATCTAATCATTTTATTCTGGTAAATTAATACCTTACTGTTAGAAATCGGAGAGGGATTATAAGGTCTAGTGTCTATATAAGTAACTATAAGCTTTATCAAAAAGGAAGGTTTTAAGCCTAGTCTTAAAATCAGACAGAGTATCTGCCTCACGAACTAAAATTGGAGCTGGTTCCACAGGAGAGGAGCCTGATAACTAAAAGATCTGCCTCCTATTCTACTTTTTGAAATCCTAGGAACTACCAGTAGACCTGCATTCTGAGAACGAAGTGCTCTGTTAGGAACATATGGAACAATCAGATCTCTGATGAACGATGGAGCTTGATTATTAAGGGCTTTATACATAAGGAGGAGGATCTTAAACTCTATTCAGGATTTAACAGGGAGCCAATGGAGAGAAGCCAAAACAGGAGAAATGTGATCTCTCTTTTTAATATTCATCAGAACTCTTGCTGCAGCATTTTGGATCAACTGAAGGCTTTTGATTGCATTTTGTTGACTTCCTGATAATAAGTAATTACAGTAGTCCAGCCTCGAAGTCACAGATGCATGGACTAGTTTCTTTGCATCACTCCTGGACAGGATGTTTCTAATTTTAGCAATATTCCGAAGGTGAAAGAAAGATATCCTAGACACCTGTTTAATATGTCATGTCTTGATCAAAAATTACACCAAAGTTCTTTACATTATTACCCGAGGCCAAATTAATGCCATCCAGATGAAGTGATTGACCTAGCAGTTTCCTTTTTAAAGGTTCTGGTCCAAAGACAACAACCTCTGTCTTGTCTGAATTTAGGAGAAGAAAATTCAGAGTCATCCAAGTTTTTTTATGTCTTTGAGACATGCTTGTAATCTACCTAACTGATTGGTTTCGTCAGGTTTTATGGATAAATATAATTGTGTATCATCAGCATAACTGTGGAAATTCATATCATGTTGTCTAATTATTTTACCAATTGGAAGCATATATATAGTAAAGAAAATTGGTCCAAGCACAGAACCCTGTGGTAATTTCTACATTTTAAATATCGGTTCAAGGTATCAGTTAACCATCCAATACAGATAATTGATACCAATATCAGTATTGGTGCATCCTTACTAAAAATGCAAAGCTTGTTTAAAGTCTAGTTACATAATTCTAAACTAGCTCCAAGCAATAAAACTGAATATACTATCCTGTAATAATAACAAATATTTCTTAGTGCTTAAACTCTTTTTATTGTGTGTATTGCAACTTCTGGTTGTGCCATAAGTCATGGATGACAGCTTTCCAAGAGAGGGTGGGAGACAGAGAAGTAAATCTAACAGTTTTCCTTAATAGAGATTATGAAATAATAGAGATTTTTGCAGAAGTAAAACATATTTAGGTAATTATGAGTGCAAAAATACTCAAGTTAAAGAAAAAAAAAAAAGGAGTGCTTGGAATGCATTTATCCGTTTGGCGTGATGGTTAGGGTTAAGCACTCTTCCCCAGATCCACCACTGAAAGAGTCTGTTAACAGTTTCCATCAGCGATCCTTTTCAGGCTGACTGCTCAGTATTGACCCCCAGTGCAGAAGATTGTTAAGCAGAGCCTGTATTGGAACCGTTTCCGAGCTGAATGAAGCATTACCTGGGCAGAGCAGAGCCTCATCCAGCAGCACTGTACAGCAGTTAATGGGAGGCTGTGTTAAAATCCTAACAAAGACTATTTTTGCTGCAGCACAGCACTACAATCCAAGATGCCTGTGGCCAAGGATTAGCGCTGCCTGGTGTGGAGGTGTAAAGATGCACGTTTCCCTTTTATGTGGAAAATGTATTGAGCAGAAACTGTCTGTACATTTATGTCTCCCACTAGAATGAGTCGACTCAGGACCTGCTGCTGGGATCTTCAAGAAGTGTGTCAGTTGGATCAAACAAAACAAATGTCAGTTTATGTATGAATAACAAATCAAAAAATAGTAATGCCTCCTTACATACAGTACATTCCAGAACTTTTTCAGATTCAGTTCCATATTACTTTTGGTTAACATCCTGTAGCGCTGCTCTTAAGAGTAAATCATTTTTGAAGTAGGACAGATCTGTTGAAAAGCTGAACATGGGACAAATTCTGATGTCTGTCGCTTTGATCATTTTTTTATTTATTTTTTTCAAAGGAGTTTACTGTTGCTTTGAAGCAAATAACTCCATATGAATTAATTATTTGCTCTGGTTAATTCCATAGGTTCTTCTTTTAAAGAAAGAATGGAAGGAAGGCGTGATTATCATCCCGTCGTCTCGTCTTTATCTCTTTTCATCACTGACTCTTGATGCCTTTTTCAAGGCCGAATCCAAACACTGATGTCTCCCAAACTTAAGACCGAGGCATAATTGAACAGATTCCTGGGGGGGAGGAGGATTCATCTTTTTTTTTCTCTAGCAAATGTTAATTTTTTATTTCTTATACCCAGTGATGCTGGTAATGTGTTACTTAGTAGCACGTTACTCCTAATGTGACCACTTTTTCAGTGACAAATAATATAACGCATTACCATTTCCATACCAGTAGTCAAATTAAAGTTACTTGTCCAAGCCACTGTACGTTGATAAGTTAGTGTTTTTTAGGAGAGCCGGTTGTTAGTGTTCGGCTCACTAATAAGAACCGGCTCACAAACCGCTCCTTACTTTTTTGGTTTCTTAAATTCAATCAACAGCAAAAAGGAAGTCAAATTGTGTGTGAAATGTATTACTAGTCTACAAACTTGGTTATATAAAATGTTTATTATTGTTGTATTGTATGTACATTCACCATGGAAGTATAATAAATGTTAACGTGCAATAAACAAATTGTATATTGCAACATTGATCAACTTTGTCCTATTCACAACGAAGTGACAGAAAATGTAAAATAATAATGTACATAACTGCACAGCCTGCTTGATATATTTTAACTTTGCATACTCGACACTGCGTTGACATTATCAATGTAACTGAAATGCATCCAGATTTTGCTGTTTCCTCATTATCTCACCTTTCCATCATGTTTTGTCTGTAGAGCTTTTTTCACGCAATTACTTAGAGACCAGTCCCGACTCTTTTGTAGGCTCTAACAGGTTTTCTTCCAGGATGGATTTACCTCCATGCATCTTTCCATCTGCTCTCACCAGCTTCTCCAACCCTGTTGAAGAAAGGCTTCCTCACAGTATGATACTGCCACCACCGTGTTTCATTGTGGATAATGTGTGTGCAGTGCTATATGCAGAGTTAGTTTTCTCCCACGTGTGGGAGATGAGATGTTTCAGTTTTAGTCTTATCTAACCAGAGCACCTGTGTCCGCTACTTTGGCTTGTAAACTGCCTTTCACTGTGGATCACTGATTCTCCCACAGAATTCCCCTGAGCCTCTGGGCTGCTTATCTAATTATTGCCAATTCATTGGTTGCCCAGCCGTTTTAGGTGGGCATCCATGTCTTGTTAGAACTGACTTCGGGTTTAGCCTTACTTTTTCCATTTTTTGGGTGGCTTAGGTTACCAATATGCACTTGTTTGTGTTGATCGATCACATTAAGGACATTGGAGTTTGTGGTTGCAGCACAACAATGTATACACAAAGGCTCAAGGGGTATGAATACTTTTACAGATGCCTGGAACTGATTAAAAAACCGCATGAAAGGGAGCATGTCCAATAAGTCACTGCACTTTACTTGAAAGACTACATGAAGCTGTTTATAACACGCTGTGAAACCATCCAGAGACAAATTCCAAAATAGGTCAAAATAAACTGTTCAAAACAAATCTTTAAACCTTAAAAAAAGAAGAAATCATTGAAAATGTCTCTAAATGTCTCTAAAACAGATGGAGGCAGTTTAATGGTCTGGTCAAGCATGGCCTCTAGTGACACTTGTGGGTCCGAAGTGGTCATTGGTGATTTGGCAGATGACAGCGGTGCATAGATGAATCAGAGAGTCCTGGAGGTCTCCTTCCCTTTAAGGAAGTTCTCCTCACCACTGAAACAAGCTTACTATTTGGCATTTAGTAAATATTATTATTAATAAACTCCGTGTTTTGAAACAGTTAAGCAACTGAACACAAATTAAATGTTTCTGCTACTATGAGATCATGTCTCTGGAAGTTCAGCATGGGGTTAGGGGGTTGATGACGTTCATGTTGTAACGGCTAACTTTCCTCACGTTGTGTGATCTGCCCAGGCTGTCTGCTTTCATCTCCCATTAAATTCAATCATGCTGGGTTGCTCCAAGTCAAACTAGCTATCCATCCTTTTTCTTTTTCATTTAACCTCCTCCCCTCTTCTTCATACAGTAATCTCTTCCATTGCACTAACAGAGTTGGAGTTCTCCCCATGGAAAACACGGGGGGACGTCACATAGAAAAATACGAGCGTCTGGTTGTAAATTTAAATGTTCTCATATGTTTTGTTGGAACAACTGATGGTTAGGAGAAGCAAGGGCTGTTTGAAAGTAACACTGTGACAAAATCAGTCAGATTAAGTGACGGGCAGAGACTGTTGGATGAATAATGCAAGCTACAAGATGAAAGACAGCTCTGTCTTTTGTAGTCTGTTTGGCATGAACCCGGGTGGGGGTGGGTTGGGTTGGGTGGGGGGGTATTAAGACTGCATGATGCATCATTCTAACTGCCTGATAGTTTGCCTGGGAGGCTTAAAATTATATTGATCCCCCACCACCACCTCTGATCATCACTTTTCTGTCCCGTCGCCTAGAGAGACTCATACCAGGCATTCCAATAATGTTTGATTTCTCCGATTCTATAAGAGACGTGAGGTGTAACTTTTCATCTGCGGTAATGCTGTGAGATAATGCCCCACTACAGCCTGCCTGCATGCATGTGGCTGCACGTTCCATGTGGAATTTTGCTTCTCGTCCTGTCAAAGTGCGATCTGAAATCATAGCTTCCACTGAATTGCATATGAAGTGCTTTTTATTGTCGAGCACAAATATTCAGTGCTTTTGTCTCTCACATTCTGGCTGTGATTAATCGCTGTCACTTCTTGAATTCAGCATGCATGACAGACAATCTTGTGACCTTTTCTAAGGGAAATGGTCTGTAGACAATGCAATACGAAGGTGTCAGAGAGCACTGCATCAGAAACACAAAGGCACAAACAGAAACTAATTAGAAAGCACTCAGAGAGCGCATAAATCTGCCAAGGCGGCATGGTCCCTTGGATTTGTTCTGTTAATATCGCAAAATATTTAGACGTTTTCATCTCCATTCTGATTCAAATCTGTTCTCCGATTGCGCATTCCGAAGAAATTATAGCCAGCGTAATAATTTTTCAAGTATGTGCAGTGATTAAGTGGGAAATAAAAACAGAGCTATTTACAGCAATGCTGTTTATCGACTATTTCCAGATGTCATATCCTGCCACACTCTTTGCCTTTTGCACCTTTGCTATATGCTCAAAATAGCTTGTTGCATTGTCTGAGTTTTTTTTAACACATTTTTCTCAGAGTGATATAAGGCATAGCAATAAAACATACTTCCGTGGTGTGTGGTAACAGTATGGTTACAAACCAAGTTCCTGTATGTCTATAGTTTTCATACAGTCATGCACTTAAGTAAGACAATAGTTGATCTGATTTAAATGAATTACTTACCATACCAATTTATTTATAAAGCACATTTCTACACAGCCGAGGCCGACCAAAGTGCTGTACGGTATTAAAAACATATACAACCAAACTCTCAAAAGAAATATTAAAATAGCACAGTGAATACCATAAAATGACAATCGGTTATAAGATTAACTTCATCAAAGTAAAATAATGGGCTACAATAGAACAATTCTTTATTGTCCCACAAACAAATTCAGTTTCCAGCACAAGCCATTCGAGCATAAAAATACGAACACATAGACATAAACAGGATCAGGCACACTGTGGCAGCAGCCAGCAACCAGTGGCGCTCCATATACAGATAAGGAAGGATGACAAGAGACGAGGATGGGATGACGGCAAAAAAATAAATCTCAGCCCTGCCCCCAACAGGAAATAGAGCAGAGTTACAAAAAACACTCCAGTACACAAATTTCAAACAGCCAAAACACAAGAGAAAATGTATGGTGGGGGTGGGGTGGGGTGAATCACCTGCACAAAAGAGCAAGATCGCAGGAATGTGTATGTGTCTCTGAGTGTTGCATGAACGTGCGTACGAATTTGCATCCGTAAAAAAGTGAGTCTGTGAACTCCCTCTTAGCTCAATCCAATGTCTATCTCCTGAAAATATACCGAGAAGACCTTGAGAAAGCCGATCCAGGAAGCTTGCGGGCCTGTGGACTTGGGGTGGGGGTGGGTGGGGGGAACAAGAGTGTCTGTCCACATAAACATCCAGGGGAGCCTGAGATGGTCGGCCTAAATGGGGAAACAAGCTTTATAGATAACTGCTATTGTTTTTGTTTTGGGTTCAGGCCAGAGCTTGTTACGTCTGCCTTACATCTCTCAGTGGTTTCCAGGATGAAGAAGGTCTGCAAGGCAAGATTTTTAAACTGATATCGGACCTGATCATTTTCCCAATCATAAGAACGTCTCAGTTATTGTGATGGCTCTTAAGATTATCCTAACAGATATTACTGCTGTATATAGCGCTTTCAGAGTGCTTTGGTCTGCTCAGATGTACGTTAGGACCACTTCAGTTAAAGTTTTGAAATCAGGGAACATTTCTCCAATTGAAGTGATCAGAACTCCGAAAGACTGTCCTTACAATCTGTTTCCTGATCGCAGTAGAAGGAAAGCATGGATCAGTGGTTGGTAAAACACCGGGCTCCTAGAGGCGACGCATTCCAAAGCCTTAGTAACTATTCAAGGCTCTGTCAGCTCCTGGTTAGTGACATGCATTGGGTATGGTGTCCGGGTCTGAGATGATTCTCAGATGCTTTCATGGGAATCTTTTTTTTTTTTTTTTTTGAGTGATTGATTGATTTAGTTACCCATACTCCCTGCATCAAGTTGAACATATTAGCACATTTGCACCAAGGTGTTAGTGGTGTGAATACAAATCTGTCAAAAGGATGAATAGACTTCAGATTTTTCCATCACCATTCTAAAAAAAACATCCAAATACGGAAAATAATCGATCAACACGACCCCTGTAGTCAACATGTTGGATTGTCTTGGCCCGATATCAGTGTGTGGTGTGTTCAGAGGACAAATATGGATGCAACTTGTTGAATGTGATGTGTAGCAAATCGGAAAGCAAGGTGACAGACAGCGACATGACTCAGAAGTGTCTAATCTACAAACCCAAGAAGAAGAAAGTGAGGTACAGCAATGGTTTCTCATTTATCTCATGAGGTTTGCAAGATTTCTCGCCTAACATAGGAATGTTTGAGTGGTACCTGTCCACAGGTATAACAGTTTTGGCTTTTGATATGTGGTAATGATGAGACACTGCATGCCAAAACTGTTGGTTTTTTTTTAATCAGCATGTGTTTTGTCTCAGGTTTTGGAAATGATACAACCATTTTAAAATCTTGTGAACCAGGCCTTGGCTAAAACATTATTAATGTCATTAACTTGTCAAGTTGAGCCAACCTTACAAATCAACTTTGATCAACTTAATATCAATGACTTCTTACTTTATTGCCTCTTTTTTTCCAGTGTGAAAGATAATCAGTTCACTGTTTACTGACTGTTTCAACTAGGTTTATGAACAACAACATCTCAGTTGATTAAATCCAGGCCAAAACTTCTCTGTTAGGGGTAATTAACTGGGAACTGGGATGGAATAGAAAACAGCGGACAAACAATAGTCACAACAACAGTAATGGTTAATTTTTTTATTTTGCCTCAAGAACAGCTGGACAGTGGAACTGAATAAACTTAAGCTAATTGGATCCAACATTGTCAACTGTGGCATTTGCTTTCACCCTAACACGACACAAAGAAAGTTTCCTCGTAATCTGAAACCCTACTCCTATTACCCACCTTTTATCCTCTCAGCATGGTGTAAGCAGACCGATCAAATGGATCTCTGATAAACACTGAGCGTTCATCTCCAGCGGGGCTCAGCCACTGATTGTGTTTGCGTTTTTCCAGATGGTCACTAAACGGAACACTCATTGATCTGGGGAGCGACTACCGGCGTCACATGTCTGGGAGCAGCCTGATCATTAGGAACCTGGACAAGGACCAAGACAGTGGGATGTACCAGTGCACGGCTTTCAACACGTGGGGTTCCATCCTGAGCCGCAGAGCCAGCATCCAGTTTGCATGTAAGTGCAACTACATTTGCTAACACTTTCCTGGCATGGCTCTGACACAGTTATGACAGTCTGGCATCTCTTAGTATCTACAGCATGTCACCCTGACATGTGTAATATGCTTTTGGCCCACAACTTGTTTCCGTTCTTCTTTTTTTTTTCACTTTCCATTTACTCTTCCGATTTCTAATTTAGATTGCCTAGGAATAGATTTTCACAAGGGGACATGGTAATTGAGTGAAATGTCAGATGCAACAAACACAGGGGTAGCCTCTGACTGTCTCTGTACCCCATTGATTCTCATTAGCGGTTCAAACTCTGACAGCCTCCACGCCTCGTCCAAGCAAACACATATTTTGCCAAGTTATACTCAGGCTCTTGTTATCTAGACTTTAAAGCAGTCAGGCACGAATAATGCCTGAAAAGTGTTTGTATCGTTGGACAGTAATCGCCGCATATGTCTTTGTACATAATATCTGATTGTGAGCAAGTTAAACTGTGACAAGCTGACTGCTACTGCTGGCAGCCAACATGAAAAAAAAAGGAATTCTGGGATGTGATGCAGTGGAGTGGGGTTCTACCTTCCAGACGAGCCTTATAGAAGCACCACTCCTTTCTTGATCAGGCTTGCTGACTATCGATCTTGTCCCAAGGATAGGGAGCCTTCCACTTCCTCTCATGAGATGGACTGCCATTATCCCTATAGCTCAGTAATGAATCTCACTTGTGGGGACCAGCTGAGGAGCAGATCTGCTTGACATTTATTGTCTTGCCTAATGCACGGTGAGGGAGGCCTGAAAGATCAGGAAGGCTGATACCCTGCTTTTTCCGGTGTAATGAGGCAACTGCCCTGAGATAGAAATGTCATTCTTCCTGTGCTGCTTTGCCTTGGACTCGAAATCCAGCTCCAGTCAAAACAGCCATGGCCCCCCTCCAGATTATTTTCATAGCATACCAGACATTGTCTGAAGTGATTACAAAAAAGAAGATAAAAATATCTATTTTCTCAGAAGAATAGCCAACAAATTGATTAGGTCTGGGAATCTAGACATGATCAGACTGTGCTGGGACTTTCCTTGAGCTTTGTAATAAGAGATTTGTTTTATTATTTCTTAATTTATTGTCAGTTACTTTTAAGAGCTTAATAAAACAAAACTATTCCCCCTCTTTTGCAAGGCTGCTATTAGAGCCAGTATCCATAAATCAAATCCAAGAAGTTTATGTTCTAAGAAACCAAAAAAAAAAAAAAGAGTAAGGGTAAAGATTTGTGCAGCTTTAATAAGGTCCAACATGGTCATGCATGATAGGTGAATTGATCACTCTAAATTGTCCCTAGGAATGAATGTGAGTGTGAATGGTTGTCTGTCTCTCTGTGTTGGCCCTGCAACAGACTGGCGTCCTGTTCAGGGTGTACCCTGCCTAACGCCTGATAATTGCTGGGATAGGCTCCAGCTGCCCCGTGACCCTGAATTGGATAAGCGGTTAAGAAGATGGATGGATGGATGGATGGATGGATGTTGGGTATTTAATGGCTCCCTGCCCAGACATAGTTAAAATTTGTGATTCTGAAGTTCAGTGTTAAACTAAAGACCTATTACATTGTTTTTGGAGGAATCATCTTAAAATCGGGTTCTCTATTGTTCAACTCTAGTTAAACTTTGCTATGTTAGACCAACTACAAATTTTCTGAAACAAAATTTGATATATGGAATATTTTAATTGTCCTATATTCTTGGATAGTTTTGGCCCACTGAGGGTCCACTGTATAAGCCACCCATGAATAGCTAAATTCTGTGAATATTAAAGACCATCTCTGAACATGCTTCTAACAGTTTATTCCACTCAGTTCAAACACTAAATGTACCTCAATATGCCTTAAGCACACATTGGAAACCATCTTAGTGCTACTGCAGAAGCTAATATCTACTGTCTTGCTTGTTTCTGCTTTTAAAGGGACAGTCAATCAGCACTGTGGAAAATAAATGCTTTTCCTGGATTGGCTGTTTTGCAAATGGCAACCAATAACATTTAAAATAATATTAATTAGGGCTGGGGTGTATGCCAAAAAATTTACAGATAATGAAATTTTTGACTGTTACCGACGTCATTTTGCCTGTGATGCTAAATTTAGTTGTTTAAAAACAAAAGAAAATATGTGTTTTATTTTAGCTGTGCTCATGCCCCTTTAAGAAAGAGCGGTCGGCTTGACTCAAATGACTACGTACACTCGTTTAACTCAATGTTCATATAAGGTACATACCAAACTGTTTGGCGTACCGGCACACCTCTACTAACTATTAGAACTATTACTATAACTATTAATAAAATCTAATGTTTTAAAACAAACACAAAACTATTAACATATCTGTAGAATCTTGAATATGCATTTCTTAGCATAAGGCCTGGAGAATTTGGAAACTTTACAAAAAACTGCGAACATTTCTGAATCCTTGAAAAATAGAAGTTTCATAGAAGGCTTCAAAATAGCTTTGTTCTTGCTGATTCAGCCTTGCTGGTATGTGCTGGAAATCTTACTGTCTCTTCCAGTCTCAGATGTTTACAGACACTTAATTGACAATAGTTCTTTTTCAAGAAGCTTTTCACATCTCTTTGTATCCTGTAAGCTGTCAGGACCTGTTAACCACGAAGTTGTCTGGTTCCATTCAACATCCTATCTCTAGGTGCATCTCTAAGCTCAGTATATGGACAAGTTAAACCTGGACAGAATCATGTTAAGTTGATCATTGATTCTCAAAAACAAGGCTGCAATGTATTAAACATATTTGTGAAAAATAGCGTTAACAGAATAATTTTCATGCAAGAACCGTAACTGGGTCAGAACTGTGGTTGCTCATTGCTTTGGACATCTTGTGGGATGCTCCTAGGCTCCAAAGGTTGGCATCGAAGTGATCAAAGGAAGGCTTACATGTGAAACTACTGCATATGGGCAACAAATGTTCCCTCATGTTGAACACAAACACTTTGAGGTATAGAACTAGAAAGTAATTGCCTGGCAGTTCATATGTTCTGTCAGGTTTTGTTGTTGTTGTTTTTTTGTTGTTTTTTATTGTTGCTTGGCTCTATCAGTAAAGCTGTTGATGTGTCAACTCTTCACAATGAATAGATTTGCTATCGTTTCAACAGCACTTTAGCTGCCCAGCAAAAATCCCAGAGTTATGTTGGTAAACATGACACATGATATCTGCAGCGGCTTGTGAGTGGAAGGAGCATTAGCAGTATAAAGCTAATATTAAACCACTGAAAGAAGCGTAAATTTATGTGAGAATCAAGCTCTTCCACAACATCTGTATACACATTTTTTCATCTAACTTTTTTCATCTATCTTATCCAGACTTTTTGTGCCCATTTTTTCTAACAAATATATATAACACAGAAAAAAATGCAAAAAATTTAATGTTATTCATGTTATTTCATTTATCAGAGAAGAAATCCATAGTTATGTGTTCCGTATATATTCTAGCTACACAGTTATCACTAATGTCTAAGCGACAAAGCCTCCATCTGGTGCCACGGTCATGTTGCAGGACAAGCCATATGTTTAACTAATGTTAATCATATTTTCCTAGGATTTCCTAGGACACTGGAAATTAAAAAAGTTGCTTTGAACCAGCTTAAAAAGATTACTCTAATTTTTTATATCTAACTTTTTAGTTTGTTTTAAGTATGAATGTGATTTTCTTCAAACTATTAATTTAGATTTGTAATAATTTACAAAACTTGGTTAACTGAAATCATTGATTTAACTGGAATAAAACTTTAACACATGTTGTTTTCCCAAATACCATTAACCTTTTTTTTACTGTGATACAATTACATTTTTCTCTTAATAAAAAACTAATTCATTCATGTTTGTCATACCTGACAGTTTTGTTAAGTTATTTCAACTTATACTTGAAGCTTTGCTTATTAAAATACAATGTATTCTTAAAAACATGTGACAATTAGTTTGTGTACATTACCTGACAAAGTTCAACAACAGAAAAAATTGTTAATTTAGGAGAAAACAAATATTGTAAGAAAATCAACCATAACTCCTTTGAATGACCTTGGCTCAAGGGTTAGGAGTTTGACTTGTAACCATATTTTTTAGAGAATAAATCCAGTTAAGTAGCAAAGCATAATATGTCTGTGCAATTGATGGCAACTCATTAAGAACTTTCCCACATTCAATGATAATTCCAATGTTTAAAGCCACCACATAAGAAACATGTCCATTGTGCATCTCTCAAAGGCATCCTTTTGGGTGACCTTTGTAAAAATATTTATGATTAAAACAAAGGGTACATGATGTAAAATAAATATACAGATACATTTTGGTATTCTTAAAATGGCAACACACATGAAATTCACGAGTGTAAATGATTAAGTCGTGATTAATCGCAAATTAATAGTAGAGTTTAAAGATCTTCGTAATGAACCTTAACAGAATATTTCTAATAGTCTCTGTAAGCATTACAGGGAAAAAATATAGTTTCAAATAAGCAGAACACTGCAGTTAACTGCAAGCTGCCTAAAATTATAAAGAAATTAATGTGATTAGTGAATTATATAACTCTTAGGCAACGTGGGGATCTTGGCTATATATATATATATATATATATATATATATACTATTGAATCCATGCATTTTACCATGGTGTCATGTTAGCTGACATATATTAATTTGGTTATATTTACTTTCAACTGGATTTCATAATTTATTTTCCACAAATTCACGGATTTGACTGCTTAAAAAGCAAGGTAAATGGCAGACACAGGAATCAGCATCTCAATGAAGTGGTATGGTCATGTAACATGATGGATGACCTTTGACTCGAAGTAAATCTTCATCTTAGGACAAAAAATGTTTGTTTCTATAGTTGATTTGTTTTAATTTTAGTAACATCAGAGCAAAGTTTCCAACCAAACGGATCAATTTGAAAAAATAAAAATAAAAACCTAAAATTTCAATTCAAGTAAATCAGGCTGATGTTTCACTTTTTTCAGTGTTAGAGTGAAAGAATATGAAACTAGAAATTACCCAAATATGCCATTTTCCACTTTACTGCTCCATTCATCCATTGTCTGTACCTGATGATCACCCGGTCAGTGCCACTATCATGAATATATGTATGCAAAATCAGTGTGTGCAATATTATTTTACAATGGACTGTGGTGAATGCAATAACTGTTGGCTGATATCCTCCACATGCCATGAATACATCCTTTGCATGCCAATTTCTTCAGACTGTTGGATGCAAAGATGCTAAAGGTCACGCTAGGCAGACAGCAGTAGGGAGAATGTGGAATTACTACGTCTAATATTATATCTCAATTTTTACAGATAATATCACTATAGTATGGTTTTCTCATGCAGTGCAGCCCTATTGCGGCAGTACAAAGAATGGCCAAACTGCTTAAGATGTTAACATAACTAAGTTATAAGTAGCTTGAATTTTTCTGATTCATTACTGGTGTGTTTCTTGTTGAGTTGTGCTGTGGTGCATCTGAAACAGCTTTGCTTAAGAATTCTGCTGGATACAATATATTATAGCAGGGAATGTCTGTGCGCTGGCGCCCTTGCCCAGACCAATCATCCTGGCACTGTGATAGCCTCCCTCTGTAATCTCTAGGCCAGCCATTCTTATATGGCAGAGATTGATTCTGCTTACAAAAGAATCACTGCAGCTATAGTGAGTTTGGCCTCTAGCTTTCAGAGTTACAGTGTGTGTGGTCAGCTGACTCCCATGAAGCCCATTATTCTTCTGTTCAGAGGCAACAGAAGAGGGAGGGGTAACCCCCTCAGGCACTGAGCTTGACAACAAGTTTTTTACCCTTTTCTTGTGCAAATTTGCACAATCTGGGCAAACATGTCTTTTGCTAATCTCCTAAGCAATTACAAGTGCTCTGATTCACCTCCCCCTGTTTTTAAAGGTGTTATGACGATCAGCAGATTTAAAAGATGGGCTAGGAATGACTCCTGCTTCAAAGCAGTGCTACTCAGAATCAGAAACATCGTTAGGAGGGAGAATCAGTGTTTATTCAGGCAGCCTGCTGAGAACTGAGAAACGTTACCTGTGCCAATGTTTTAAGCCCGTCACCTCTTCCTGTGGCCTCTCGCAGTCCTGCCGTGACTTGGCTCCGTTTGATTCCGCCACGGTCAACGTCGAGCTGCTCATTAATCTTAGCAGCGCTCTGTCCCACTTCTCTCCATAATCTTCCTTCTCCTAATTTCCCTTATCGGTCACACTGACTTTCTTTTGTTTGTGTTTGGAAGGCGTACTCCAGGCTGTTAGCCAGAGGGTGCAGACAGAGAGCAGAGCAGCTACCCTCCATCCGTCATGAAACCAGGGGTGGTTTATCATGCCAGGTTTTACGTTGTTGTCCCCCCACCCCATCCCCACCCCCCTCCCATCCCTGCCAGCAAACGCTCATTCATTTACAGGCGATAGATTGTGCTGAGAGTATTGATGGGGAAGCTAATGCTTTTAAGTGCAGTATTACACCACATTTAATAATGATGTTACTTATTGCTGCTGGCTCTGCAAACTGTCATTTGTCATGCATTCCCTCCAATTGTGTTCTCCCAGTCCTCGCACAGCGTTTCCTTCCTCCTTGCTAATTTTATCCTATTTTAGTCTAAGCTCTTCATTGCAACCCAAATTGCAGTGTTGCTGGAGTAAACATCAACAAGGTAGGTCCATCTATTTCATCAGCACCTTGACGCCTTTGAAACGATCAGCTGCTGTCAGGAGGTGCCCGCGGGGCAATCATTGATGGCCCGTTAAAGTCTCAATCCTCTCCTCTGTGTTTCAATGAGGGATGCATAAGGGGATAAAAAGTGTTCCCCATTTCAAAAAAACATCCTCATCAAAGAAACCCAAATGAATAAACTGTACTAAAACACTGAGGGAAACACAGTGTTATGGTATGCTGCTGAGGGTTTCGCTTTGTTAAGCTGCTGACAAATTCAGTCTCAATCTTTTCTCACTCTTCAGATCTTGACAGCTTCAAAACCCAATCGGTGAGGAGTGCAGTCAACGTCCGTGAGGGCCAAGGAGTGGTTCTTTTATGTGGAGCCCCCCCACATTCTGGAGGTAAGCGCTGCCACATCAAGTTGTTGTTTGTGTTCTCTTGTTTTGATTTTAGCAACACCCCTAAGATGTATCTGTTTTTACTTTGCAAAAAATTGATGAATTAACATAAAAGTTTTATGGATATTAGGCATGGTCCAGTATGAAATTTTAAAAACATGATAATGTTGTGTAATAATTCAACTGTTTCACAGTATTTACACAAATATTGTTATAATATATAGTGGGGCAAAAAGGTTTTTTGCTGCCATCAGTTGTGTAAATTGTCCCAGTTAAAAAGATTAGAGGTCTGTTTTCATCATTGCTAAACTCCACCTGTGAGAATATTAAAACAAATCCAGGGAATCGTATTCTATGATTATTAAAGAATTCATTTTTATAATGGTAAAAACAAAGAAGTATTTAGCACCTACAAACTAGCACACATTCAGGCTCTCAAATACCTTTTACTCTGTCTTTAAAAAGTCCCCCTCTACTCCTCTTATTACTCTAAATGAATATCACTTGCCTGAGCTTGTGAAAGATTCCTGTCCACACCTGCAAACCTTCAGACTCCAATCTTCACCATGGCCAAGACTATGAAGATGTCTAAGGACATCAGGGACAAGATTGTACACCTGTACAAGACTGGGATGAACCAATCTACAATAGGCAAGCAGCTTGGTGACAGGAGATCAACTGTTGGAGCAATTATTACAAAATGGTAAAAATACAAGATCACTGAAAATCTGCCTCAACATGGGGCTGCAAGGGAGATCTCACCTGGTGGGGTACACATGATCTGGAAACAACCCAGAACTTCACAGGGGCAACTGATCAATGATCTGAAGAGAGCTGGGACTACAGTAAAAAAAATTATTATCAGTAATACAATCCGTCGTCATGGATTAAAATTCTGCAGCGCTCGATAGGTCTCCCTGTTTAAATAGGATTTTTTTTTTCAATTTGGACCTTTTTTTGAGCATGCGTTACGTTAAATTACTCACCCAGACAAGTTTAGCGCTACTTGGAGTCCTTCGGGAGAAGTTTATATCCAGTCCTGAGCAGTGTATATCCATATAATGAGGGTCAGCAATGCTGTGTTGAAAAAAATAGAAAAACTGATTCTAAATCAATTCTTATAAAACTCAAACTGAACCAATTTGCAAGTCCAAAAATCGATTTAATTGTTGAACATTGTTTGCCATTTTTACAGCTAATATTAGAATGAAAAGTCCGGAGAGCCATTTTGAGGCTTGTGTCTGAAAGGGTTAAAATATTTTTGCCCGGTAAAGTATTACTCATCCAGTGTTATGTCACTGAATTACAATTATAATTAAGGTAACAGCTAAAAAAAACCCATTTTCTAACAGCACAGATCCATGTCAATCTTGAATTGGAAAAGATTAAATTATATTGCATTGGATTGTGATAATCGATACTAACTCTTGAGAATCGGAATCAAATCAATTATTGAAATATCAATCGATACCCAACTCTACCCTGCATTTAACAACGCAGCATCTCCGAGACACTCCGAACTCAAAGGGGAATAGCATTAGCGATTCATTACGAAACATTCATTAAATGAAGGAGTTTGGTGGCAGATAATGGCTTATTTAGAGGCTGCATGTCATTGACCTCATTGACTCCCATTATTTGGATACACGCTGATCGTGAATGCATATAAACTTCTCCTGAAGGACTTTGAAAGGGTCCAAACTTGTCTTGGTGAGTAAATTAATTTAATGCATGCTAAAAATAAGATCCAGAGTGAAAAATAAAAAAAACTAACTTCCCACTTTTTAGCCTATGTTAAGGCCCATCTAAAGTTTGCAAGAGAGCTTCTGGATGATACATAGGAGTATTTGGAGAATTTGGTATAAATAGCACTTGCCGTATTTGCAGGGGGAAGAATGCAGAGTTGCATCCCAAGAACACTTTACCAACTGTGAAGCATGCGAGTGGAAATATTATTCTTTGGGGCTGCTTTTCTGCAAAGGGGACAGGACGACTCAACTCATATTTTGTTTATCAAACACAGAATTAACAGACAGTAAATCTAATAGTTTTTAAGCAAACACACCAGTTCTGCATAACATTTTAACATTTTGGGATTTTGAAACATATACAAGCATTAAAGCTCATAGGTTATCTGCTTTAGATGCTAACTCTAGTTAAAAAATAACATTGAGCCTATACTGTTCTCATTGTTCCAAATGAAGAGATTGTGTTGCAGATATTTTTCAGCCAGCTGACCAGAAATGCACAGCAACAGCTGTGTTAGGGCAGTGTTGTGTTATATTGCATTACCTTGGAAGTCAGAACACTGAGCTGGGTATGATGTGACACCCGAAGTAAACAGCGTTCCAAATAACATTGTTGGACAAGTATTACTATAGACATCTCAATTTTACAAATAACTTAAACCAGTTGTGGATTGTTTGTTTCTTAAAATCCTTTTGTTCTTATTAAAGAAGCATTTTCCTCAAATAAAAAAAATAAAAAGAATGTATTTCCTTACACCGATTGTAAATACTCCCCTTAGGTTGGCTGTAAATATGAAACTGCAGTAAATACAAAGGGTGGAAAGCAGTAAAGAGGTAGCTAGTCACTGTGAAGATATGACAAAACCACAGACATGTAAACAGCACCTCTAAAGTTAGCTAATTAGCATGGTGTATTAATCTACTTATATGGTAGAAAACTGTCTGGTTTCAGAGGAATTACATTCTGAGAAAGAAAACAAAACATTCTGCCCACAACTACTACCCGTCACATTCCAATTTAAGGTTTGCAGAAATGATAATTAATGGGATGCAGGGCTACATAGTTGAAATTAGCTGCTTCCCTGTTGCTTACAGTGCCCTGCAAATGTCATTAATTTTATTGGGTTCTTACGTAATAGACCAACAGAAAGTTACAGAATAAAAGAAAAATATATGTTTTTTAACCACTCATCCTAAGTCTGATACCCAGAAACAAATCCAGTTTAAAAATTTGGTTCAGAATATTGAGTTCCTACAAAGCTGAGAGCTTTTATAAAGGTCTCATTCACTAAGAAATTCCTTCTTTCTGAAATATGATCAGTGTTTTGGAGTTACCTCTACCTCTAACTACTAGCCACATAAAGGAAAAAAATAGGAAAATTGTTAGAAAAAAACAGTCCCTTCTACTTCTTAGAGAAGATTTGTATATAGCCTATGGGAAGGCTGTATTCATTTTGCAGCCAGGAGAGAGTCTCTCTGCTAGCAGTAGCTAACCATTAGCAACTCCATAACATGGCGGAATACGTATGGACTTGTATTATTTGTGGAGACAACATACTGACGTTGCATCTTTTTTTACCCAAGATAGAAGATCTGAGGAAGAAATTACTGAAATATGTCTTTGGAATTCAAACTCTAACGCCTTGTCTACACGTAGCCAGGTATCTCATAAAACTGAGATATTTTTCTACAGTTTGGCCTGTCATCCATACGTATACGCAGATTTTTGGCACCAAAAACTCCGGCCACTAAAGACTTTGGCCAAAGTGAAGATCTGCGTTTTCCGCATTGTCAGTGTCTGCGTGTGGATGGATTAAGGTGGAAAGAGTTTTAAGTGTTGCAACATCACGGTCAGTAACAAAAAACGCTCCAACATCAATAGTGCGACATGTGTTTACACGCAGAACACTCAGAAACAGCATTTATGCACTCAGAGCTGAGCTGGCATTACCGATTTTCAAAGCGTGTTTTGCTTGCTTGTTTTTACAAACTCTATCACTGTGTATGCCGAAGTTAGAGAGTAGAAAGTCACTTCAAATGGATAGGATTTGGGAGAGCTATTGTCCCCTACAGGTTCGCCATGTTTATGTAGTATGTACTGTACATCTACTAATTTAATTATTTGTCCGAAAATATCATAAGAGTAGTATTGCTGTATGCCAATCAGAGGTGAGACATTCGAATATCATGAATATCAATGAGTAAGACTTGTTATACTGCTTTTATACTCCCACCCACTCTTATGGTCTTTAACCCCCTGAAACTAGAGCGCAAAGGCATTTTTTTCCCATAGGAACCGACTCACAGGCTGCACGGTGGCGCAGTGGTTAGCGCTGTTGCCTTGCAGCAAGAAGGTTGTGGGTTCGTATCCCGGCCCAGGGTCTTTCTGCATGGAGTTTGCATGTTCTCCCCGTGTATGCGTGGGTTCTCTCCGGGTACTCCGGCTTCCTCCCACAGTCCAAAAACATGCATGATAGGTGAATTGATCACTCTAAATTGTCCCTAGGAATGAATGTGAGTGTGAATGGTTGTCTGTCTCTCTGTGTTGGCCCTGCAACAGACTGGCGTCCTGTTCAGAGTGTACCCTGCCTAACGCCTGATAATTGCTGGGATAGGCTCCAGCTGCCCCGTGACCCTGAATTGGATAAGCGGTTAAGAAGATGGATGGATGGATGGAACCGACTCACACGGCATTCAAACATACTGGAGTTCACCGCAAAATTTTTGAAAAAACCAAAGTAAGAGACCTTTAAAAAAAAAAAAAATACCAAGCACACCAACATATACTAAGACATAGCTCTCAACTTAAACTGGTAAACCAACTGAAGGCAACATTAGTTAAAAAATATGCAAGGAAGCAAAGTCCAAAGGAGCCAAAGAGATCCGGAGCTCAAATCTGGCTTTTATTAAAGCAATCATCCTTGTATGGCAATCAGTAAACATGTGCCAGAGAAATTAAACTACTTGAGAACGGAGCAGAGGTTCACTTTCCAAAAGGACTACAACCCTAAGCATTTGGAATTGTTTTCATAAGTAAACCTTTCAAAATAATCTGTTACTATATGTTAGTAAATCGTGTTGAATTAAAAATAAAACTGCATGTTTGTGGTTATAACGAAATATGAATCAGTTCAAGGGCTGCAAATAATTTGCAAGCCCGTATGCTGAAGAGCAGAGAGCTCTCGGCTGTAGACCTACTGTAAATGCATCCACATGACAATTTGAGACTGCATTCTATAAACGAGAAGTTACAAATAAAAGATTAAGTTGCAGGCTGCTCAACCCCACCCCAACCGCATCTACAGAAAACTGAGGCACAATGCCTGCTGCCTAGCTTGTCAGCCTCTTGATACAATAGCTTGCACATTGAAACAACCAATTTCTCTCACAAGAGAACAGTTTGTCGCACTGCATTGTACAGCTGGTCTTTGGGATAATGGGTCAGAGTACTCTGTGTGAAATACAGTTTGACAGCTTTCCTCTCTGACACAGGCTTATGCGCGACAGGGTGCTGTAACTATAGCACTTTTGTGTTTTACCACAGTCTCGAAAAGTGAATAAAAGTAAGGCAGTCCAAGCTGTCTGTCTCCCTCTCTCCCCCCGCTCTCCTTTTAAATCCTTTTCTTGCTTTCCTCTCTTAAATGTGAAAGCACCGATGTGCCTCATAACCTCGCACTCCACTGAACTGTATTAGACACCTACAGCATGAGACGTTTCTTTGGGTTTTCATTACGCTTGATTGAGTCTGAATTGTGAAAAAGCTTTCCCTTTTGCCTGCGCATGCAATATCACACCACCCAGATGTGAAAAATGAAATGCAATAGACAAGTAATTGCTGTTGTACTGCTTCTGTAGTCCCAACGTTTTTTTGTTTACTTAAAAAGAGCCTTTTTTGCACTTTTTCCTGCATCAAAGCATTCATGTTGTATTTCAGTCCGTACTTGATGGAAGAATTGCTGTGCAGGGTTCTATCACTGCTCATTACGCCGGCCCAGTTCAGACGGGGGTTATGCTGACTGAGCTATGTGGCTCCTGCTTGCCTAATCAGAAGCAGCTTTGTATCTGCATCGCTGCGCTCAGCATGGACGCTTCAGCCGGTCAAAAGCCAAGTGGCTCGCAACCCCATAGCCCCCACCCCTAGCACAGTGTTGGACATGACTGACTGTCATTGAATACACCTTTAAGCTTAGAAACCAGCCCTCCCCCCCTCACCGTCGAAGTGGAAGAGTGGAATTGCATGGAGCGCTTCCCTTCTCATTTTATGGCTCTGGAAAATGACAGCGTAATCCTACTGACAGGTGTTTCCTCTCTTACAGTGGGCCTGTTGCTTGTGAAAAGGAACGACAGTATGTTCTTAGATCTGTATGCGAATCCATTGATCTTTCAAACCATTGGTTCATTTATATTTACCAATACCATTAACTAAGTCGCTCAGGGACCCGGAGAATGGAGGCCGTGTATCAGGGGACGACCACTGACGCGCTGTAATCCAGTTTGTTTCGCTCCCTTTCCTCTGGTCTCCTGTTTTTTTCCTGCACCGATAGCTGTTGTATTTTTGGCTTCTCCTTCGAAGGAAACCTAACATAAGGCCAAAGATGAGTTCTTTTAAATCAGTCATTCCATGCGTATGTATACTCTGTGGACCAAAAGTGTGCTAAAATGTTTTTCTCTGTACTCTAGAGCTGACATTTGCATGGATCTTCAATGAATACCCGTACTCTGTCCAACAAGACAGCCGAAGATTCATCTCTCAAGAGACCGGGAGCCTGTATATAGCCAAAGTGGAGCCCTCAGATGTAGGCAACTACACTTGTGTGGTGAACAACACTGTCACTAAGCAGAAAGTCCTCAGCTCTCCAACACCACTGGTCCTCAGGAGTGATGGTAAAAATAACACCACTCTTTCCCCAGTAGGCTATGTGTTTATTTTAAGATTTTCTTTGCTGATAATATCAATGTCACTATCTCTGTCATTTTCTTCTCTTTAGCAAACAAAATATTAAAACTGTTATTGTTTTAGTAGAACAGAAAGGGATAATTTTTGTTTTTAACTGTTTTGGTGAATTTTGTTTTTGTGTGCAAATCCACAGTGGAGTAAGACATCTTTGTGATTGAGGCAAATTTATGAGAATTTTTTTATTATTATTCAATAATTACTTACATCTGCAACACGTAAATTATTTCTGATATCAAAGTCAAGTGGTGTAAAAATTATTTACTTTGGAATTTTTCAATCAAGTACATGTTTTAGGACAGCAAAAATGCACTTTGGAACCCTGTGCTATTATTTTATGGGAAAACAACTCCATCCCAGGAAGATTTTTTTTTTGTAAGACTGAGACTTCTCAGCTCAACTTTTATCTTTTGCTTGCAACTTTTCACGACACATAGGTTTTGAATTTGTTTGCTTTAAGTGAAACTGGAAATCTTCTGATTAAAACACAGCTCCAAGCAAAAATAATATATTACAATAAAAAAAATTTTCAGCCCTTTGACTTTTTGACTAAGTTTCTTGGAGGGAAATATCCAAACTTCAATAGAGGGATTTAGTTGAAAGGCTGTGCAGTTGCTAACTTATTTGCTGGTAAAAAGAATTATAGAATTATATTTTATTGTCCCACAAACAGGAAATTCAGCTGTAACAGCCGCAAAGTGACAGGCAATATAAGCATTGGATTCACGTGAATAGAAAAATATAAAAACAAAGTTAAAGAATAATATGCACATTAAGGACAAGTCTACATTTATATTATAGAGAACATAATTTCCAAGAAGTTAATAGAATATAAACCTTAAAAGAAACTGCTCTTTGAGGACATACCAATTTCCCTCTTTTTAAAAATAACTGTTCAGTTAAACTTTCTTACCACCCAGGAATGTCATGACTTAAGTCCTTTCCTACTAATACTGATCTATATTTTTTATTGTGTTTATCATCAAACAGATAACAGAAACTCAACCTTTCAACACTACTACATGCAAGCATTATATTTATGATTATTTTTCCTCATGCTATATGCTGCTCCAAACATTAGTCTACATGGACTTAATGGCTACTTTTAGCTAAAATTGTCAACTGTGTAATAAAAAAATAGCTTTAAAACAACCAAAAGAGCAAAAATAACTTGTTAACATAACAATGTTTAAGATTTTAGGCTTGAGGTGAATAAACATAGTTTATTAGATATCAAATATAATCCATCAGATGCAATGTTCAAAAAGAATGTAATGTTGGATTTTTCAGTAATTGGAAAACCTAAAGTGCAACGAATTCAGAAAATGACCCTTTTACCCTGACGCTAAACAACTATTTGTCCTATTTTTTAGAAGTGAAAAACTATATAAATATATAAAACTATATATAGTTGTTAAACTGTAACTATTACTATGTTGCTACATCCCTAAATTGGTACCCCACTCTGGCCATATTCCCGGATAAAAAAAAAAATGTACAAATGAATCAGTGTGAAAACAGCATGTTGTGCTTGTTGAGCAGTTTTATTTTTTATTCAAACGTAGTTCTGCAGTGTGACCCTGTCTGATTGGAAAAATTATTATGGAGCTTGGAACTCTGAGTTCAAGTTTTTGTAATTCATTACTTTGATGCATACCATACGATATTTACCAAAGAAGTAGCAACCAAAACTGAAGTGGGGAATTCAAAATATTCTTCTGCAATGAACCTCATTGAAAACATGTAGTGGTGCAAATAAAAGACAGATGTGTAACAAGAGTTAAAAAAAGAGATCTGTATGGCCGATGTTTATCTCCCACCACCTGCAGCATGTTTAGAAATGATATATGGCAATTTATAGCCACTGCAGGCTTTGATGACCTAGAAAATGGGAAATCCATGCCTGTATCCCATAGGATTAACCACATATGCAGCACCCCAACCAAACTGCTGATCTTGACTGGTTACCACATCGTTTTCCTAAGTTACCGCTTTTAAATCACTGCTGATTAATACTTATTATTAGCTTTGAGACCTCCATAAAACATTAGGTACCCTAATTTATCTCTATTCATTCTTCACTTCAATGTAAGAGCACAAACAGGACACCAAAGCTGCTCTTGCTCCAGGGCACTGGGACTGAAACGGATAATAACAAAGGGCATGCTGCTATATTTGCTAGGAAGTGTGTGGGCCATCCCAGAGATGTGAATATAAATACAGTCCTAAATGAAGTTGCTTTCATAAATCTCTGCAAGTAATCTCCACCAAGCTAATCTTCTCTATGATGTGTTCTCTGAATCTTTTATGACCTGCCTCTTATTTCTTCCGTCCTTTATAAGCCCTTCAGTGGTCACTTCGCTACATGCTCATAAAGACTTTTTGTCTTAGCTGTCCCTCTCTGTCAGTCCTCTGACTCTGATCCGGACAGACACAGTGCAATATCTGTTGAATGTTAGTGCTGTAAAAAGCTTGTTCTCTGTTGTTCTCTCTGTTTTGTAGGGGTAATGGGTGAATATGAGCCCAAAATTGAAGTTCATTTTCCAGATTCGGTTCCAGCTGCAAAAGAATCGATGGTTAAACTGGAATGTTTTGCCTTGGGAAAGTAAGTCAGTGTTCAGCTTTATTTTGTGTTACATAAACTCTAGATTCATTTCCACCATAAATTATAGCTATTTAAGCAAATAATAGTATGTCTGATTTGCCAATATATAGCTAAATAAGTCTAAGCCTAAAAAAAATAATTAAGTATTAATTAAAGTTCCCTATAGAGTATGTAATCTGGGTACGTACACTTTGAAGAAAAAAAAATCACAAAGCCTCAGTCTCATCTACTTTCCTTCAGCATTGAATCACACTTTGATCACAGCGACGGATAGCTAAACCTTTGTTCCTTTTGTTTTTTTTCTTTTTTGCAGCCCTGTCCCAGAAATAAGCTGGAGAAGAACTAGCGGTGTCCCTTTCCCCAGCAAAGTCAAAATGAAGAATTCGAATGCTGTCCTTGAAATCCCTAATTTTCAACAGGAAGACGCAGGGACGTACGAATGCATAGCAGAGAACCGACGAGGCAAAAACGCGGCTCGGGGTCGTATTTCTTACCATGGTAAGATACAAGTAAAAACAATGTTTCTGTATATATGGCAATATATTTTTGAAAATGTAATATTCTTTGAATCTTAATTGTATCTTGCCTGAATTTATTTAACTCTGAATACATTTGAATGAACAAATAGGGTCAGTTTTCAATATAATTTGATTGCATTCCGCTTTTTGTAATTAGACATGAAGTTATAGAAATTATCTGTGTTATATTATCTTTGTTTTTAGCGCAATTATATAAAACTGTAATGCATATCAACTTGGGATGAAATGAGATGTCAAGATATTAATAATTTTGAAGCATTCAAACCACCGTCGGCTAATTAATTCTAAACTGACACTTTGATATCTACTACGGTGTTTGTGAAAATTAGTTGAAAATGAAAGTTAATTTATTAAATTTAAATAATTAGAAAAGAACAACTTTCCAAAATACAAGTTTATTTAGGAAATAATTAATCTTTCCAGTCAAAATGTTTTAATCAAATAAATTACTAAGCTAGTGACACAGAAATAAACTAAGTAAAAGAAGAATGAATAATAAACTAACAAAAGTAGAACAATTAAAGGCGCATGTGTGGATATTGGCATTGACTGGTGGTCAGTCCTCATACGAGCGTGACTAGCAAGCCACCATTAGCTCTGAACGTCATTGTCCCCTTCAGCTAAGCAGTTCTTGGCACGGCAGCTTCGGGCGAGCTGGTCGGCTTGAGCAGCAGAGCATCAGAGAAAAGAGGCTCTTTGTCTCTTTTATTGAATCTGTAATTCAAAAGATTGCTTTTTCAGAGTTTTAAACTAGTCAGGTTCATGACTTATTCCATCTGCCAGATAAAATGAATCTGATCACAGATCAGCAACCTATTGTGTCTTTTGCATCCAATGAGATTCTTCCAGAAACTGCCCCCGCACCTGCGAAATATGGAAGCTGTAAAGCACTTCCTCTCCAATGTGAGCTACTCCATGACCAATGAAAAAAAAGAGAATGAGAGTGGGCGGAGCCTATGCTTATATAATGGTGATGAAGTTCCATTAGGTCCTTTATTCCTGCTGAAACTGAAGTGCATTGTGGTATTAGTTCTTAAGGCTGGAGGCCTGCGTTTGGGCCAGTAACCACAGCAATAGTCTAACACCAGAATTGGAGCCTTTATCCCAGTTTAGATTTCAGTAAGAAAATAAAGTTATTGAATAAAGTGTGCTTTGTTGTGCGACGGTACGTGGTGACATGCAGCCTGTCGCAATGGCTTTTTACACATTGATCCAAGGCATCACACAAACAGTAAACAGTGTTGTTGTCGTACTGGTGTTCCTGCTCAGGTGGTCTTTTCACTTCCGGAAGGAATTTCTAGGCCGATAATTGCTCCTCTAACCTGGGATATCATTGACAAAGAGAGAATTTCGATTTTCTAACCACATTGTCTGGGTGTCTTAGCTTGATTGGGAGTAGTGTATACATGCATTTCAAAATTCAGAATTTAGGACTAACGCAATGATGTAGTTTTTTCGTACTGCACATATGCGCCCAGACTATGTCACCATTTCTTTGTTTAAGCGGGTTCCTAAACTGCTTCCACACACATGATTTAAATGGGAAGAATGCCTCTGCCATACTTTTTTACCTCAGAGCTGGTAGTGTGCACCACAGGAAGTCTTTGTTAGTCGACTCTTCCAACACAACAGGGGACCTTTCTTAGTAAAAAAAATAAAAGTGTCAAACACAGATACAGCAGTGAGGTTTGAAGCACACACCTTCATATCCAGGACTCCTATCGATATTTGACACTTATTTCACTTGACAAAGTCACATACTGAGAAGAATAACTTCAAAAATCAGACCTAATATTGACAAGAAATATTGTGATGTTTTAAAACTGTGAGGTTTTGTGGCTTGATATCTCATTACACCCTTAATTGTTAGTCTTTATTATGCTGATAATCATGTGTGAAAACTACAGCATGCAAAGCACGAAAAAAGGTGTCATTATAGCATTGCAAAGCCTTATACTGCTCTGCTTGTGCTCTAGAGCCTTAATAATTTAAACACGTGTTTGAACAGGTAATCCTCTCATTTTATTTCCAAGCTAAACCTCAGTGGCTTCAGACAATAACAGACACAGCTCGATCTATCGAGGAGAACCTCTTCTGGGAGTGTAAGGCCAATGGAAAGCCAAAACCGTCCTACAGCTGGCTGAAGAATGGCGTGCAAATGATGGCAGAGGTATGAGGGGTTTTTTTGCATTTTGCTCCAAATATACTGACAAAACAGTACACATTGCCAGCACTAAAAAGATAATAGTTGGCAATCTATTCCTCCACATCTGCAGAAAGGGTGCTTAGCAAAATGTGTGGCAACAACAACTTAAATTGGTGTGTTATATGCTTTTTACACTTTGCATAGTACCAGAAATATTTCACATCTTGGTGGAATAGAAACTTGACTGTATGTATTTATTTCTTTATGGAAATAAATTCTTGGGTTTTGACTTAAATGGGATATTTTTTTAAATTGTCCACTCCTAATTAATTATACTACTGCGGAGTTTAATTTGTCTAGAAGAGCATCCATTTTGCTAATTGACTAGCTAGGCTAACTACCATTAGCAAAACATTAAAACACAAAGAATTTTCACACATTAAACTTGTAAATGACAAATGCCCTCCATTTGTATAGAGCTTTTTGAGGTAGTTATGTTTTAAATTTTTCTCAGAAGTTAAGGTTTCCCAAATTCCAAGTTCTCATATATACCAAAATATATGGCTATGTGGTGCAATCACATTGAGTATCATATTTAAATGACACAATGATTTGCTACGCCATGAAACACAAAGCAGATAGACGATAATGTGGATTGGGTATTAATTTGAGTACTCATGTCCAAGTTCTGATTTCAAAAGTAAATGGAACAAAAGCATAAGCAGTTCCACTTCTAGTTACAACTAAATGTATTTAGCTGCATTCCTCTCTCAGGAGGTTTCCAATGAAGCAAAGATACATTTGCAAATACATATTTTACAAATACTAGTACAGGCCGTACTGGCAGTTGTAAAAGTTTGAGTATCATGGCTCTAGTTAGTAGACAATATGTGAGAGTGGTAGTTGTCCTACCTGGACAAGAAATCCTATCAAAAACACCATCCAGCACATCAGTTGCTTTGATAGTTTGCGTTCACTTTTCACCCTTTAGTTTGACAGAGCTCTTGCTACGTAGACGAAAAATGGAAGGGTAATGAAAGCCAACATGGAAAGGCCGCCTGGGGAAGAGAAAATAACTGGTTTAGGCTGATTTCAAATAGATGTAAATGTACAGAGCCTGTACATATGTTTATTTGTGTGTTTCTAGTAAGCTTATAGCTAATTTAGTGTGGTATATCGTCTGTCATATTGTGAGAGTATAATTAAGGAAGTCTTCTTCATCTTCCCCTGCAGCAATCTGGATCTCTTACCAGCTTATTTGGTTAAAATCACCCGTCATCATCTGAGCTGCCATCACAGTGTTTCCAGCTGAATGACTACAGAAAACAAATGAAATTTTAATAGACTGCATGTGCTTTTGCCAGCATTTCCTAATTTCTGTGTCTAAGATTCAAGTTCGCAGTTTTGACAACTGCCTCCTCATCCGTTTTGAGACGAATATACACACAGCGACAGAACGCTACCTAGGATTTGGTCTTATTTTTCCTCTGCCATCCTCCTCTCTTCACGGTGCATGAATAATTGCTGCTGTGCCTTTTGGACATATAAGGCTGGCCTTGCAAGAGATATGCAGAATTGTTTCTCTTTACTCTGCAGGGCCGGGTACAAATCGAAAACGGAGCCCTTTCCATAACCGCGTTAAACCTGTCAGATTCCGGGATGTATCAGTGTGTGGCTGAAAACAAACACGGCAGTGTTTATTCCAGTGCCCAGCTAATGGTGTTAGGTAAGATTGCTTCCCTTCTCCTGCTCTCATTCTGCTTATCTTTCAGTGTGTTTGATCATCTGCTAAGATAGGAAAGCAGCCTGCTATAATGTTCCTCAGAAATAAAGTCTGCATCCTCATTTGATGTCACCGTGGGCTCTGTCTCAGTGAAAATATAAATCTGATAGAGTGTCTCATTTTACTTCCAGTCGTTTCATCTATTGATTGGGATACTACAAACACGATGCCTCGTGGCATTGTGCGCGCTTTCTCATGTAGACCCGGCATCGATTTATTTGCAAGGCTTTGATGACTGGCTCCATGAGAAATTGAACTCTCTCTTGGTACATGCGATGACACTTGATGGCCCTAATGATGGCTAACTCCAATGTGATGACGAGTGCAGGCTGGTTATATGACAAGGGGTGATGGGATGTTTTTCTTCAGTTGAAGAATGAACTGACCAGGATGTCATGGCCCAGTGAGTTTTTCTGCTGACGTTGAGCTGTCATTCCAGCTTCAGTTCCTTATAAAAAAAAATTCAGGAAGGTCTATCTTAATGCTATCATGGTGCCTTGCAGAATATCCCATCTAAATTTCGCCCAGTTTGTGATGTTGAGCAGCAAACCTTTCTCACTTTTTCTGAGTGTTATTAATTTGCATTGAGGTCTGCCTAACATCTTATTTTGCGTTTTGGTAAAGTAAACCACAAATCCCCTGGAGAATGTTCATTCATGTTTGCAGCTCCCAAATTGCCGAATTAACTTGATCTTGTGTTGAGACAGTCTACTTCTCTCATGATTTTTAAATCGCAACTGAAAATCCATTAATTTAATTTAGATTTGGGAGATTCCATGTGTCTATTTGTTTCGTATATTGCATTTAATGTCTTTTTTGTATTATATTGTATATGAATGTATTTATTGTATTTAATCGTTTTTTTTTTATATAGTGCCAATTCACAACAGATGTCATCTCAATGCACTTGACATGAAAATTAATTTCAATACAATTATAGAAACAAAATAGAATATAGAAAGTTTTCTATCTAAAGAATCCAAGTTGATTCAATTTGTTTCAATTTTTCTGTACAGCAATTTGGTCTGCTGTTGTAGGAACTTCAAAAAAAAAAAAAAAAATGAGTTGGCTTCATTATACTCCTAATGAGTAAATGTAAGGGAAATTGATTGTTTCAACTTCAGAATCATGCACCAATTTGTGTTATAATAAACGCCAATAAAATGCTTTGAAGTCTGCAGCTGTAGCATTACAAAATGTACAGAACTTCAACTGGTATGCTGTCATGCAAAGATTCCCGTTTTCTCCTGTTTTTCCTATCTCACGCATTCTTTCTGCTCGTTTACGTGCAGCTTCAGCTCCGAGTTTCTCCAAAAGTCCATTAAAGGCCTTGCTAAAGGCTCGTTCAGGCAGTGAAGTCACTCTTGAATGCAAGCCTCAGGCCTCACCCCCAGCAATTAGCCTGTGGAAGAAGGGGAATGAGATCCTGCAAAGAACTGAAAGGTAGGATAAGAGTCCAAATGCACATTTCCAGCAGCTCTCATTCACATTCACTGCAAGCCGATATATTCCAATGGTGTCTTTGGCATTTGTGCGACTGCATAAAGGAGAAACTAATTAGGATAAAAGAGAGTAGGGAAAAATTGCATAAACGGTAGTTTATATACTGCTTGCACCTTCATATGGAAATCACTTGATATGAGACAGGAAGATGGAGGCTCTTATATCAACGCTGTACGTGTTAGATATAGTAGTTAGGAATTTATAAGAGTAGAAAACAGAATATGTAGTGAAGGTAAAGTCTATCCCTTTTTCGGGAAAGCAACAGAAGTTGAAAGTAACATTGAATAATTTGCACCTGCAATTATCTCCATTGTGTGTTGTTTTAAAGCAATATAGGAGCGTGATTGATGAAGCTAACAAGATGAAAGCTTTTCTGTGGATCAGGGAGCTGAGGGGCCTTCACCAAGGCTGGAAACTAAAGCAGCATCCAGACAGTGAGCGACATCAAAAAGCAATTTCAGTTGCGTAAAGTGGCGCTTAATGTATTTTGTTGCTCGTCCCTCCATGAATTGTTGAACATAAAGGAAGAGTTTGCAGAAAACAAAAGAGACGAGTCATAGGTGGAGGGCTCCAAAGAGCAAATCAGAGACGCATCAGATCAATCAATCCCCAAACATTTGTATCAGCGGGAGGAGAAAGTCAAACAGAGTGGCTAAGCTATGGCTCGGGTAAATCCATCATGCTGACTGGCTAAAAACAAACACACAAAAAATAAATTTAAAAAAATAAACTCCAGCAAAGGAATTCCTGCTTGCTGAAGAAAAGAATGCTGTGTGAATCACTCCCATGCTGCTCGTTTTGAAAGGAGTTCTGAGAAAAAACATGGAGAACGAAGCATCGTGTCCAAACAGCGCAGCGGCTCGGGACGGGGAGCTGCATCTATAGCCGGAGATAATTGGTCCAATTCCCAGACGAACTGACATTCAGCACACTGCCGTGTGAAGCCCACGTATGCTTTGAAAGCACATGTGCTGAAAGGAAAGCATTCAGATATGCAGTTGTGCTACAGATTGACACCACGGGAGAAACATTATTCATCAGCAGCAAAACATACCTGGACTTTTACTGATCCATCTGAGTTTATTGGGAGCAGCTCCGAGCTGAATACAATTATCTCATTAATGGTAGGTAATTCTAGCAGACCAGAAGCTGCCCTTATGGATTGGTCATATATGACTTCTCTTACTGCTGTGATTATGTTTTTTTTTTTTTTTTTTACACTGCCTCGCAAAAAGGATTCATATCTCTTAAACTTGAATAAGTTTCCATTAAACAGTACAATCATGCACTAGATTGTGTTGATCCAGAACATAAAGAACTAGTAAAACACATTCAAATTTGAGGTGGTATCTTGACCAAATTTGAAAAGGTGCAAAGGTTATTAATACTTTTGCAAGGCTCTTGTGCTGGATAAAAGGATATAATTTTCAATTCACTACTTCATAATTTATACATGCTTTCTTTCGCAGGATTTCCACTTCTATTGTTGTAGTGCTATGCTATAATGTGTAACTTGCAGATTTAGGCCTTAATTGGTTCGTGAATGTGTTTTCAATTAATCTCCCAGCATAACAGAGGTATCTCTCTGACCTAAGCAAAGTAAAATCTGTTAAGCACATTTCTTTATTCATTAATGTATTTAAGGATGCTCTTTGTGAGGTATATGTTTTTTTTTACTTTGTAATAGGTCCCAGAGTTGAGCTGCTCACCCACCTTTAAAAATTAGATTCTTTGGGATTCCTTGAAAAGCTTTGAAGTACAATTGCTGCATAATCATTATTTCTTTTTATGATTTTGACAAAAAAAAATTAAAATTAGGCAAAGAAAACCCAACCTTTGATGAAATTTACATTCAGATTCATAAAAAAACAACATCTATGTAAATATGCTAAAATCAGAGCAAACAGGTATGTTGCATGGAATACAAAGCAAAGCAGAACTTTGTGTGCACTTTTCACCCTTTTCAAAACAGTAAAAGACTATATCTTCCTACTATAGGATTACATTATTGCCAAATGGGACTTTGAAGATTGCAAACCTAACCAAACGGGATGCAGCTAGCTACACGTGCATTGCCAAAAATCAGTTTGGGACAGCAAGCACAACTGGGAGGCTCATCATCACTGGTAAGACCTTTTTTCATTAACGGCAGGCAGACTCGCATTATCATGGATTCCTTTTATTAAAGCCCTACGTACTACTCTCTTGTGGTAACAGCAGAGAAAGAAAAAGTTGTTGATAAGTTGAATAATATAAAATCTGTTTGTGATCTGATTCGGCAGATTGTGTCGGCTGTTGTAAACAACCCACCATGCTAGCTCATGTTAGTTCTGTAGGTGTGAAGTCAAAAGTCGCAGATGTTTCGACATTTTCAAGACAACCTGTTTGTGTCCCCTCAAATCTAAAAGTTCATGCAGCTCAGTTTAAACTGGTATTGACTTAAAGGTCCCAGTGTGTAGTGACATTTTGAGAGGTAAACCTTGCAGTGCAATAAAACTCAATATCGCTCACCACCTTCCCCACTTTAGTAGATGGGTAAGAAAAATAGCATATATATTGTAAAGGATATAAATTATAAATAAATTGATAGCCACACATCGGCACGTTCCTTCATCTTTTTCTGTTCAGTCTCTGTGGCTGGCAATTAATAAATAAAATATTTTAGAAATGCATCAATGTTGCCTTTATCTTAAATTACAAAACACCATGGCAAATCTTTTGAAGATCCAACCTGTCAAAAATTAAATGTAAAGCACTGACACTGGTTGAGTCCAGTAAACTAAAGAATCTTTTAAGTCCAGTTAAGTGGCTGAAAAGATCAAAATAAGTAGAAAGTATTTAAACCCAGATGGAAAAACTGAAGAAAAAATCAGAAAGCCTGACAGATATCTATCTAAAATTCTAAGTGGTGTATATAGCTGCAATTTTATGGACATTATCCCACAGATTTAATGTTTGCATTTCATGATTATTTACTGGAAAGCTAATAGGGCTGGACGATAATTCAATAGCAATATCTATCGATCGATAGACATGTGGTGCTAACATACGAGGGAAATGGCAGTGGGAAATGGTGCACCATCAATTATCTTCCTGTGTTAAACCCTTAGATCGAAAGGAACTTGTATAGTTTCATGTCAAAGTTATTGGCTCATAAAAGTACAATTTAAAAAAAAAAGTGTTTTATGCTATTTTATAGATTTTTTACACTGCATTGCTTTTATTATCAAGCAGTTTCTCTGGGAGGAAATGCTTTTCCTGTTCTGTTTGTGGCCTGTGTTACACACAAGATGATCGCTGATTGTACCCCACCTCCAACTTCCATTTCCCATAAAAATAGTCATTGGCCTCTTGTTTAAAACAAACACCCAGTGGAAACGTGATGATAGAATTAAGATTTATTAAGTAGCTTCACTCGGTTTCAGCCTCTGGGACCAACTAATTTGGATTTTTGCTAAAAAGCACCACCGGAGTCACAGAACCTCTTTGTACAAATCTGGCACTGTCCCTATAGTGTTTTCACAGTTTTTAATATAGTGAGATATGTTGTAATAAAGAATAAGCACATAAATTGCTCATTAGGATGCTTATAGAAAGCACTTCTTGTCGATGTTGACATGTCAGATGGACAAGTGCTGAACTAGTTATTGTTTATTCTGTACAGACACTCCATGACACCAACATCACAATCCTAATTGGATGGGAAGACGTTGAAGGCAGTTAAATCATTTGGTTTAATTGGCTTTATCTTGGGCTGTGTGCTGGTGTACTCATTTCAGTCTTTGAACTGCATATGTATATATTTTTTTTCTTCCACATATCAGAAGTATTCTGTAGTCATTTTCAGAACCCTGGACTTTTGTAAAACCAATTTTCTCTCAGTTTTGTTAGCATATAAGGATATTTGCCTGACATTAGGTTCATAGATAATAGGCTGATTATCTAAATTTCTGCTCTTGGAAAAGCTTATAAATCGACACCATCCATCACTCGCCATACTGGCCAATTATTGCTTTGTGTAAAGCTATTATTAGAGAACGGCTTATAGGCAAATGATTGCATTTCTTGCAATTCTTATAAAACAAAGGTCCATTTCTCGGCAGGCAATGGCCAGAAATTATCTTGATTTTATTTATTTTTTCGCCTTTTTTTACTTAGTTATATTGCATATATGATCTTTAGGAGTGGGAGTGTTCCATGAAATAGCATTTAAGTAGCAACAAACATCATCCTTGATGTAAGTTAAAGGTAATTTTCTAAGTGAAGTGACACAGCATATTTATGTAGCCCCTTGGCCTAACGTGCTTTGTTTGTAACCATCAAATTTATTCTCATTAGCTTCTATTCTTTTCCTACCCTGACAGCTGAACTATTTAATGTCATAGAATTTAATTACTGTGACCTTTCCTCAAAGTACTCCGAGGTCTCCAATCCAGCACAGTCACAGCTGGGAACATTCTCTGCTCTCTGCATTTGTGTTTACAACACCGTCTTCCATACTGATGCAGAAACTGTAATGGCAAACCTAAGACGTCATTGAATGTGGCCATTAGTAATGCATGAAATTATGCTCGTTTAAGCAGACATCCATTTAATGGCAGCCAATTGATTTAGTTGTGAATTGTACGGACATCGCAGCTGCAGGGGTCAGGGTGGGAGGCGCGGGTGGCGGGAATTAACATGCTTGCACTGTGATCTGTTTGTCTGGCAAGAGCCCACCAGAATCACCATGAGGCCCACTAACATGGAGATTATTGTTGGCGAGAGCATCGTGCTGCCCTGCCAGATCGCCAGCGATCCAGCTCTGGACGTCTCTTTCTCGTGGGCATTCAACGGCCAGCTCATTGACTTCCAGCGAGACAGCGATCATTTTGAAAGAGTGGGTGGGGTAAGTCATCCTGAGTCATTTAACTGAGTTACTTTCTGCACATTTGGGAATTAATTGGCCAATGCTGTGTGCCGGGCAAGGGCACGCTTCACTGCATGGGTAAGGGCCTCTCAGACACCAATAATAACCAAGGAGGAAGATTTATGCCAAGAGGTGCCCATTTAAAAGCTTCTCAGTGGTCGGTGGTGAGCAGCACATTAAGGAACTTTTTTTTCTTCTTCTTTTTTGAAATAGTCATTAAAATCTTTCAGAGCCCCATTAAATACCTAAAGATGCACTGATTAGAGATTTTGTTTTCAGTTAGTGCCTACAAAATTTGTAAAGCTCTGACCTGTTGATAATGAGTTTAGCCAATTCTAATTTTTTTAGCATAGGTAATTGATGAATACATCGACATTATTAAAACAAAACACTGAAAAGAATTACAGAATATTCTTTACTCTTATAAAAAAAATAGGTCAAACATTTTATTTACTTATAAATATAGATGTGCTGTGTACAACATAGTTTTTCAGAGTACATTCCTCTGCATTAACTCAAAGGCTTTGCCTCGAATGTGGTAATATATTGAATGATTCATTTAACTCTTATCAATCATTAGACATTTATTAAATGTATTATTACCTCTGCAATGGAGATTCTTTTTTCGCCAGGGCTTCACTGATAGTTGGCAGCATAACTGAAAAACTTGTTGACGCATAAGAATAAAATTTTTCAGGAAATGTACGCAGTGAGATCATGAACAAATCATGAGATTTTCGGATTGATCGTGGTTCAACGTCTGAGCTCCCTAGGTGAGGTCTACTTTCTACAATTGCTTTTCTAGTTAGTATTGTGTCTATATTAGGATCAGGGACATCATACTATGTCTGGGACAGAGGGAAAGAAAGAGCAGTCAATGTTCCACAGTTTTGCAGTTTGAGTGCTTCATCCATTAATTCGAAAAAACAAAACTCCAAAAGGTTGACATTTTAAACCATATGCAGCATCTCAAGCATTTTGACGATTAGCAAAATATGTGATATTATCACTGCCAACTGTAAATGGACTGAACTTATATAGCGCTTTTCTAGTCGTACTGACTGCTGAAAGGCGCTTTACATTGAAGCCACGTTCACCCATTCACACTCACATTCATACACCGACACCCAACATGGCTCTCTAGGACAATGTTTTTTTTTGTTTTGTTTTTTTTTTCGGGGGGGGGGGGGGGGGGGGTTTAAGTGCCTTGCCCAGGGGCACATCGACATTCGACTGGAGGAAGCTGGAATCAAACCCACGACCCATCAATTGCAAGCCAACTCTACTCTACCACTGAGCCACAGTCACCCTAACTGTAACCAATGACATGAAATTAATAGACACGTAGCTTAAGCTGCGATAGTGAATTTACAAAACGAGCTAGCTTAAAACACTTTGTTCATGCACCTTAACAATGTTTTAACACAGCACAGCTATAAATATTTTGGGGAGATTAAAAAAGAAAACTTAAAAAATATATAATAAAGTGGTTCTGTTAAATTTTTTGAAAACCTCAGCCAATAACATGGCTCAGTCCGAATTCAACGATTGCATATGCTTTTCTGACTCACCGGACAAGACATGCATGTGGCTCCTCCACTCATTACACACTGCCTCGTCGTAAAACAGAACACCACCAGTGTAGAGGTTCTCCGCTCAATAATTTCAGGGAAGGAGACCAGCCGGCTGCTACCATTTCAACTGTAAGACAAATATCCAAGAGTCCCAGAATTGAAAAAGCAATTTGAAGTCAGGTAAAAAAAAAAGACTGTTGAGTGAACTGCAACCTGTATTTTGTGCTCTCTCGTCTGCTGCTGCAATGCGGGTTTCCAAGTCAGCAGGGGCGTGGCCTAGGGATGATAGCTGATGGGAAGGGTGAGTGTCATGTAATCAGTGACTGCAGTTATGGCGTTTAACACCTAAATTCCACTAAATGCGCTCCGCCACGCCACGCACGCCGCAGCGGTTCTCTGTCGTCGTTAAATTACACTGCATGCGCCCCACCTCCGCTCCACTCCGCTTCGGAGCCCAGAGGTGCTCAACGAAGCATGCGCGGGAATTGCGAGATATCCCGATAAAGAGCAGTGCTATATACACGGAAGTCAGACCGAAATCATTCATTCCAAGAAAAACAAAAGAAACGGCTGACCTGCTTCTATTTGCTATTATTCTTTGTCAAGATATCTCCAAGGACAACAGGTGAGTACATTTATAGCAGATAAGCTATATTTATAGCGTATTTTTTATCTTAAAAAAAAAAGAAATCTGTCTTTACTGATTCATTTTGAAAAACCGGATCATCTGCATTTTCAGCATCCTGCCTGGTACTTTTTTATTTGTGTAGATTTACTGCGGACTTGCGCTGGCGTCCGGCAGAATTCGATTCAATCCTATTTTTGCCGGAGTGCGAAACGGCGGCCTCTTGCCCTGCGCCGCACGGCGGCAGTAGTGGAATAGTTCTTTTTCATTACAATGGGATCGGATTTGTTGCAGCGTGCGTGGCGGAGCGGAGCACATGTAGTGGAATTTAGGTGTAAGTATAACGGCGTTACTGAGTTATTTTTTAGATAACGGAGTAATCAAATTAATTACTTTTCCCATCGTTGCAACGCTGTTACCATTACTGGAGATCTAACGTGGCATGTTAGACTCTCAGCAGTGTCAGGCTTTCTGACAGCCACACGTCAGCTGCAGGTGTAAGTGATGATTGTGGGGTTGGTAGATACCCTCACCACTCCCACTGGCTGCATTCTGTAAGGTCAAGGTGATATTCAACGAGCATTATCATTTTTATTTAAGCAGAGACTCCAACATCCCTGGCAACAAAAAGAAAACCCTCAAAACAGGACTGGTTTTATATGTGGAGGTCATTTCAAGTTTCTCCCTCTTGATCTTTTTTGGCTGGTTTTGGCTTGAGTAATTATCTCTACTGGCAGTATGGGGCGATTCCTTAACCCTAAAGAAGTTGCACAGGTTGTCCAACTTCTCCAGGATGGCACATCCACATGTGCTGCAGCAAGAAGGTTTATTGTGTCTCCCAACACAATCTCCAGAACATGGAGGAGATTTCAGGAGACTGGTGGTTATTTTCGGAGAGCTGGACAGGGCCGTAGAAGGTCCTCAACCCATCAGCAGGACCGATACCTGCTCCTTTGTGCAAGGTGGAACAGGCTGAGCACTACTCATGCTCTACAGAATGATCTCCAGAGGGCCACTGGTGCGAATGTCTCTACCCAAACAATCAGAAACAGATTTCATGAAGATAGCTTGAAGGCCCGACGTCCTGTAGTGGGCCCTTTGCTCACTGCCCAGCACCGTGGAGCATCGTTCAACATGACAGGTTGGGTGGTGGGTCAGTGATGGTCTGGGGAGGCATATCCATGGAGGGACACACAGACCTCTACTGCCTAGGAACTGAGCTCTGAGTGCCATAAGGTATCGAGATGAGATCCTTGAACCCATTGTCAGACTATATGGTGGTGCAGTAGGTCCTGGTTTCCTCCTAATGCACGACAATGCCCGGCCTCATTTGGCAAGAGTATGCAAGCAGTACCAGGAGGATGAATGAATTGAAACAATTGAAAGGCCTTCACGATCCCCAGACTTAAACCCAATAGAACATCTGTGGGACATTATGTTTTGGTCCATTAGGCGCTGCCAGGTTGCTCCTCAGACTGTACAACAGCTCGGGGATGCCCTCACACAGATCTGGGAGGAAATGCCACAAGACACCATCCGTCGTCTCATTGGGAGCATGCCCCGACGTTGTCAAGCATGCATACAGGCTCGTGGGGGCCACACAAGATACTGAAAAGCATTTTGAGTTGCAGAAATTACGTTTTTGTAAAAATGGACTAGCCTGCCACATCTTCATTTCACTCTGATTTTAGGGTGTCTACACAATTGAGCCCTCTGTAGGCTGAAAACTTTTATTTTCATTAAAAGACTTGGTATCCTTTTGTTCCTAAGACATTGCCCTGTCGTTATTTGTATAGATATCCAAATTCATATTGAGATCTGATGTATCTAATGTGTTTCTTTAAAGTGCTCCTTTAATTTTTGTGAGCAGTATACTTATGTGCAGCTAAATAGTATTTTGTCAAATCAAATCTGTTTTTTTTAATAGTCCTAAATCACAACATTGTGAAAAGACATTCAGTGTTATTTCATTTTTATGAAATACTTGTTGAATACAGAGATATATTTATTAATACAGTTTGATCAATACTTTATGCCTTTACTGTCCCTTTAAGGAAATGTATTACTTTAATATGGCCCTAAATGGAAATGAGCTTGACACCCTTGGTATAGAATGTAGCTCATTATAGAAGATAGAAATAACTTCAGTTACTTTGCTGAGTAACTAATTACTTTTACAGTAAGGTAACTGAGTTACTAACTTGATTACTTTTTAGAAAAAGTCATTTGTAACCATAACTATTTACTTTTTTAATGTAAGATGCCCAACATTGCCTGTGCCTGTGTTTATGCTTTAAGCTAGCTTGTTAAAATAAAAACAAAATTGGCATAGCAGCTGTAACTCTGATACTAACGGCTGACATCTGGCATCTTCCAGAACAGGGATTGAAAGCCCAGAATGATAAAGCAGTGCAGTGTTGCTACTGTAGGTATAGCATTTCTGTTATCTGCCAACATCCCCCTCCCTAATTTGTATAATTAGCAGGTTACAGTAACTGCCAACATACCTTTGCGGAAGGTACGGTTTCCTTTCTAAAAGCTTGTGGTTCGGTATAGAGTGATGGAGGGGTAGCTTTTGTGCCAACTTTGACTTCATTCTTAAACACATCACAGATAAATAGAAAATAGACAACTTAACTTTGTTGTGAGCATAACCTTACAGGTTTTGTAGTGTGACCCTCAAGCATAAAATATTTCAGTTCTGCTCACCAGTCAATTTTGTGGGTGTATTTCTACCAGAAACAGACACCATAAGGTCTTACATCCATGATTCTTACCTTTTTACCCTGACTTACTGAGCTCCCATGTCTTACAACTCTAAAAATACAGGCACATGCTATTTTAATTACAAAGGGTGCTGATTGATAAAGTCCTTCTACTTTTCATCCTTTCAACTTCTAATTCCTGAACGTCAAGGGAGAACATTTTCTTATCATCTCCCTCTGCCATAATTGAATTTGCATACCTATTTATGAATCTTGAGCCCAGAAATAATTAAGTAATGAGCTGCCTTGCTTTCACCAAGGGCAAGCCTGAAACCACTAAGTGTTCGTTTGAAATCTTTATACCTTTAAAATATAGCTTTTTGTTGAATGTTTGTTCCTATTGAAGAAGGTCAAAGTTAATTGTTCAGACCTTGTCATTATATAAATACTTACTCACTCTCATTTTGCTTTATGCATTTCAATAAATTAATGAGTGACAGTCATCTGCTAAAGGTAGATATCATATTGGGAAACCCAGACAGTGTTGTGGACATGGCAAACCCACATCTTCATTAATGCAAATGGCAATTACTGGTGACATTGAGCGGTGCAATGGCATTTAATGAGATAGAGTTTCACCCAGAATCTGTTTCCCCCTGTCCAGTGAGATTACCAGGAGCCTGCTTAAAAGCTTCTGATGAATTAATTACCATGATTAAAGCAAACCTGCCCCATCACTTCCTTCCTTACTAAGACAAAATGCCTTGCAAGTCATTCCAAGCTCCAGGCTTGTCCAGATGGTGGGTATCATTGGGTTGCAAATCTGACTTTGGGGTGAAAAAAAGCTGGGGATGTAACAATCCCCAAAACTTACAAGACAAGAAAAGACACGATATTGAATTAATGGTAACCAGAATCGATGAGATTTTAGTATTAATTAAGAAAAGTGGTAAGATCAAATTGATGCTTCTGAAAGGCCTTTATTTTCTATTTGTATTTATTTGACCATAAACTCAACAAACTGGTATCTTTCTTCTTTGGATTTCGTTTTATCCCATCAGATCATACACATTCAGAAATTACAGAACAGAATTTTACTTTTAGGGGTACAATGTCTTGTCACTGGGATGGTACCCTCAGAAGGTGTCATTTTCTACCCTTAAAGAAAAAGTTTTTTTTTTTTCAACCTGGACCTTATATTTAGCAAATATTACTTTCATTTACTACTCACCTAGACAAGTTTGGAGGCACTTTGAGTCCTTTGGGAGAAGGTTATATCCATATAATTGGAGTCAATCTGGGCATGAGGTTTGCCACCTGTAATAAGGGATTATTTGTCCCAAAAATCCTTCATTTAGTCATATTTTGTTATGAATAGTTTTTTCTCCTGTGAGTTTGGAACCTTTCAGGATATGCTAATTAGCTTATGGGTGTTTTACAGGCTTTTAATGCAACCGATTCCAACTTACAGTAACCTGGGATTTCAAGGACGTCTGCGTAGGTTGCAGAAAGAGAGCCTCTGAAAGCTGAACTTAGTCCAGTTGGTCATTCAGCTAGTGCGATTTGAAAACACACTAATGTGAAACATGTTCATGTTTGCAAAAGCAAGTTCTGTCTAGCCGACCACGGTAGAACACAGAGTGAAAGTCCTGCTCAGACTAAAACTGGGATGAGCGACAGTGACGTAGTTGTAATCGCGCGATAGTGTACACTAAAAAAAACTAGAAAAACTTCCTGGGTGAACATAATAAAATGATGGAAATAATTTCCACCCAACTGATTTGGGTCGATTTAGCAATAAAGAATTTTGTTGATTGACCTAAATATAAACATGTTGGGTCAACTTAATACATTTGGGTTGCTATGAGGCTCAAAAATAAAAACATGGGATGGGGCTCAAACTCAGAAAAGGGCCTCCTGCACACCTGTACAATAATAATAATAATAATAATAATAATAAAGTTTGTAAATAATAACAATATCACTTTATTTCCGGTATTAACTGAACATGATTATAATGTTTCAGTAATAGAATTCCGTCACTTTTTTTCATGAAAAAAGGGAATTGGCAGGTCTTTATTATATTAAAATCATGTTTAGTTAAAAGGTGCGTTCAGACTGCAAACTTTGTCAGCGTCAAGCAACGCTCATAAAGCGACTAGTTTGACGCATATACACAGAAGGTATATTTTTAAGATGAAGCTTGCAAAGCTCGTAAGTGGGCCTTTCTCTGCTGGATCTTTTGTACACTCGCGCATAGCGGTTGGCTAGGCAGCATCGACGTCGGGCAACGAACCCACAGTGAGTCGCTCTGATTGGTTGCAGTCCTGCGTCAAGAGCATTAAGACCGTCAAATGTTCATCTAGCTGAAGTTCTGCGTTGTTAGCATTATGAGCTTTGTAGCTTGAAACGCAGGAAAAGCTATAAGAGTTGACGGCCTCAACAGTAGACATAACACGGTGCTAACAATTTATAAAATAACATTGTCAAATGAAGGAGTTTTGTTGCAGATAATGCCTTATTAGAGGCGCCACATCTCTTCACTGACTCCCATTATATGGATATACGCTGACTGGATAAAAATTACTCCTGAAGGGCTCCAAGTGGCTCCAAACTTGTCTTGGTGAGTAACTGAATAAAATATTTATTTATATTTTAAATAAGGTCCAGGTTGAAAAAAAAAGAACTTTTCTTTTAACTGTAGGTACCTATTTGTAACCTTGTAGTCTTTACCTTTTCAATTCAATTCAGTTTATTTTTATCGCGGCGTTTCACAACAGATGTCATCTCAAGGCACTTTACAAGAAGAGTTATTACAATACAATGTTTAATGTAGAAATTAGAGAACCACAGAAGATTGCGTCGTGTAATTCTCAGCAATCCCTCACACTGAGCAAGCATGAAGCGACAGTGGAAAGGAAAAACTCCCTTTTAACAGGAAGAAACCTCCGGCAGAACCAGGCTCAGCACAAGCGGTCATCTGCCGAGACCGTCTGTGGTTTGGAGAATACATAACAGAGACACAGAAAGAGCAACAGAACTGATGCAGAAGTTTGTTGCAGGACGTGGAGAACTTTCCGTCACTGCAATGCCATCTTAGTCAGGGTCGTCAAGCAGGGCGGGTCAGGAGCACCTACTGTAGGAAGAGACTAAGAGAAAACAGGTTAGCGCTTGAATTGACAGCACATCATGCAGTTGGGGAGAAGTAGGAGAGAAAGTAGGAACAGACCCTAATAATGTCCTCCAACAGCCTAGCCTAAAGCAGCATAGCTACTAACATTAACCTGTCTCCTAGCTACTAGGAGACCTAGCTACTAACACTTTCTACCTGGCTTACATTAACCTATCTCTACCTAGCTACTCTACCTCTTCCTATCTCTTCCTAGCTTTTGACACTCTACCTGACTACTAACATCAACCTGTCTCTTAGCTACTAGGAGACCTAGCTACTAACACTCTCTACTTGGCTTACATTAATCTAATTATCAGCACTAACTTGACAGCCTATCATTATAGACTTGACAAGACTGACATGACCTAACAACAATGTAGCTAATATTTGCCCATTTGATAATTGGTTTCACTAATAAAAAAATAAAATAAAAAACATGTGTTAACAATAAAACTGTGAAGTTTAGTACATAAATATAGCTTTGCTAATTTATGTATTTTTTAGTAAAAAAAGACAAGCACCAGAAATTGTACCCTATCCAAGAAATAGTACAAAAATGTACACTTGAGTACTGAGGAACATATATGTACTGTTCAGACAATATAAAGGAACAGGTAGGTACCCTGAGGTCCAATGTGTTTCCTTAGACTGTGCTAATTTATTTTTTGTACCTTGGGGCACAGTAATCAACCCATTCTGTACCCCTATTTCTGACTGTGTAAGACAGGGCTTTAACTCTGCTTGGTCTTCAGTACAACTTTTACCATTTCACAGTTGCTGTTGATAGGGCGATACTGATATAAATAACCATACCCCTTAAACGTCCAGCCATTGTTGTTATAGCGATGCTTTGCGACTCCTTCAGCGTTTGAACAACTTGCAGTGCTTACAAATGATTTTGTCTTGTCTGTCACTCTGTTTCCATTTATTGTTCCCTCTGGAAATCCAAAATGCTGCCAAACTTATGATTTAAGAGAAGTTCAGGCATCTTCTGTTACGACTTCATCAGGCAAAGCCATGCTGACCGAAACTGGCTAGTGCTCAGGAGACACCACTCTCCTCAACAAGAGGTATTGGGGTGGTTTAATATCGATTAAAGATCTTGTAAGATGAAATCTTTTTACACACTAATAAAAGCTTTCAGGTATGAGCAAAGGAGAAGAAGGAGAAAAGGGGAAGCAGAAATAGTCTTTTTCTCCCATTGGCCGCATACATTAGGCTTTGCTCTCTTTGTCTGGAGTCCCTTAGAGAAACTGTGATCCACCTTCCTTCTTTCGCCGTTGTGGCAGAGTGGAACTACAATGAATAGCCACCAGGCTTGATGAAATCTGCTGTGACCACAGCAAGTCTTACCTGGCTTGGCCCCAGGTGACTGGTTTCTAACACAGCATAGCCTTTCTTTTTTTCTTTTTTTTAAAGGACTTGACGTGCTTTGTGACAGGCCGCATGGAGAGGTGACTTTCAGAGGGCGGATACCATCAGCAGTTCCAACAAGGACACAATGAAATTGTCCGGATAAAATCTGTCCCTGTGAGATTATGTCGAACTTATTTTTTTGGCCTGGAAACAAACGTCATTCGGTTTGACTTTTTAGCATAAATGGACTAATCCTGCCAAAGGTCCTTTTCAGACTGCATCAACATTATTTTAACAGGTCGAGAGCATGTGATGCATGTGACTCTCTGCAAGATGGGTCTAAAAATATCTTGATAGCACTCTGTGTCACAATGACACAAACATGCCTGGAGACTGTGCGTCGCCGGGTTTTAGACAGTGTCATTATGTGCCAAACGCTTCTGTGATGTGTTTTTGCTGCATTTAGAGTCCCTTTTGTGCAATAAAAATGCTCCATGCAGGCTGAGTATTGCAAAACATCTATTTTGAAATGATGACTGTCGATAAGTCTGTCTTTGTTACATTGTTGTGGGGCCATCAGAAATATTATCTCTGTGCCCTGAGCCTGACATATCTGATTTCGTATAGAAGTTGGAGCCAGCTGTCCAAATATCCCACAAATAACATTCCCTGCATCAGCGGTGGCATTTTCTGTCAGTACAATGACCACTGCCTCTATTGAGTCTTAAAGTGTGGAGTTGGAGAATGAATTGCAAACACTTTTACCTGGATAATGAGCAACAGATTCTGTTGCAAGATATATAAAACTAATTCAGTTTTTTGAAAAATTAACAACTTGGTTTGAGATTCCGAAAGAAAAATATAATTTCTGTAAAAATAGTGCCATTTAAATTAAGTATGGGTGTAGCAGGATTTCTTATGAAGAGATTCCAATGTCTTCAAAGAACATTTTTTTTCATTAGGGTAAAGTCTGTCTGCTTTCAGCTTGAAGACCTGTAACAACTGTTATTTTGAAGTAGGGAAGGGATTCCGTAGTTGCCATGTTGTGTTGACTAATTTGACTTGACTAATAAGGATTCATCAGGTTAGCTAAAAGGCACTTTTCTTCAAAATCTTTGAAGCAACTCGCAGCATATGATTACTGGCCGATAGGGAGGTACGCCAAACATCCTAACTCGGTACGTTCCTTGGTTTAATACCACGGTTCGGTTCATTTTTTGTACAGTAAAATCAGGAAAACAGGTTTTCTGCTGTGTAAACCTTTAATTACATTTATACTGAAACTTTATTTGCATTTTATTATCCAACAACATATTCTGAGAAAACAAAAATGTAAAGCATAAACTTTACGATGTTCCCATTTTAAAATATGTTCATAATTTGTAACCCATAAACAAGAACATCAGAATCAGAATCAGAATCAGAATCAGTTTTATTGGCCAAGTATGTCACATACAAGGAATTTGACTCCGGCAAACTTTTTCCTCCAGTACAGAACTTGAATAAGTGAAATAAAAAAAATAAAAAAAGAAAAATAAGAACAAAAATAAGTAAAAATACAAATAAATATCAGATCGTAAATAATAAAGGATAATATATACACCAAGCCGGGGTTATTTTACAGTGAGTATGTACAGAAGTGCAGAGTTATAGTTTATTGTTATGTGAGTGCACTCACACACTGTGACTAGACAGAGTTCGTCAGAGCGACAGCCTGGGGGAAAAAACTGTTTTTGTGTCGGGTGGTTTTGGCGTACAACGCTCTGTAACGCCGACCTGAGGGGAGGAGCCTAAACAGATTGTGGCCAGGGTGTGAGGGGTCAGAGGTGATTTTCCTGGCCCGCTTCCTGACCCTGGCCCGGAATAGGTCCTGAATGGAGGGAAGATCGGTTCCTATGATCCTCTCTGCAGTCCTGACTGTTCTCTGCAGTCTGTCCTTGTCTTGCCTGGTGACGGATCCGAACCAGACAGAGATGGATGAGGTCAGGACAGACTGGACTATTGCTGTGTAGAAGATGATCAGCAGCTCCTGGGGCAGGTTGAACTTCCTGAGCTGACGCAGAAAGTACAGCCTTTGCTGGGCCTTTTTCCTTATTATGTTGATGTGTGAGGTCCACTTCAGGTCCCGTGTGATGGTGGATCCTAGGAACCTGAAAGCTTGTTGAGGATCATGAGAGGAGATGTTGATGGTGGTCTCTTCCTGAAGTCCACTGTCATCTCCACAGTTTTGAGCGGGTTTAGCTCCAGGTGGTTCTGACTGCACCAGAGAACCAGCTGTTCCACTTCCTTTCTGTACACAGACTCGTCGCCGTCGCGGATGAGTCCAATGACGGTGGTGTCATCTGCAAACTTCAGGAGTTTCACAGAAGGGTCCCTCGACGTGCAGTCAGTGGTGTAAAGGGAGAAGAGCAGTGGGGAGAGAACACATCCCTGGGGGGCGCCGATGCTGAGGGAACGGGAGCTGGATGTGAACTTACCCAGTTTCACCTGCTGCCTCCTGTCAGTCAGGAAACTGGTAATCCACTGACAGGTGGATGGAGGCACGGTGAGCTGGGACAGTTTTTGGTGGAGGAGCTCTGGGACAATGGTGTTAAACGCAGAGCTGAAGTCCACAAACAGGACCCGAGCGTAGGTACCTGCAGAGTCTAGATGGTGCAGGATGTAGTGTAGAGCCATGTTGACGGCATCATCCACTGACCTGTTTGATCTGTAGGCGAACTGCAGGGGGTCTAGCAGGGGATCTGTGATGTCCTTCAGGTGGGTCAGTACCAGACGCTCAAAGGATTTCATGACCACAGATGTTAGGGCAACTGGTCTGTAGTCATTTAATCCAGTGACTGGGGACTTCTTGGGAACCGGTATGATGGTGGAGCGTTTGAGGCAGGAGGGGACCTCACACAGCTCCAGGGAGTTATTGAAGATCTGGGTGAAGATGGGAGCCAGCTGGTCAGCACAGAATTTCAGAGAGGCTGGGGACACTCCGTCTGGTCCCTGAGCCTTTTTAATTTTCTGTCTCTGAAATAGCTGGCGCACGTCCTGTTCGCAGATCGTCAAGGCAGGTACGTGGGTGGTTTGGGGTGAAGCTGGGTCTTTTGTGATGGAGATGGTGGGGGAGGTGGGAGGTGTGAAAGTCCTTTCAAACCTGGAAAAGAAGTCGTTGAGGTCCTCAGCCAGGCGGGGGCTCTCCACAGGGTGGGGGGATGGTCTCCTACAGTTAGTAATGGTCTGCAGGTAGCTCCAAACTGCAGAGGGGTCGTTAGCAGAAAAACGGTCCTTAAGCTTAGCACTGTAGTTCCTCTTTGCTGCTTTGATCCCTCTTGTCAGCTGGTTCCTGGCCTGTTTGTACAGGTCCCGATCCCCACTCCTGTAGGCCTCCTCCTTGTCCTGGCGTAGCCGTCTCAGTTCTGCAGTGAACCACAGTTTATTGTTTTTGAATGAGCAGAAGGTTTTGGTCTGCACACACATGTCCTCACAAAAGCTGATGTAGGATGTCACAGTGTCGGTCAGTTCATCCAGGGATGAAGCCGCTGCTTCAAAGACGCTCCAATCAGTGCAGTCAAAGCAGGCCTGTAGCTGCATCTTTGACTCATCAGTCCATCTCCTCACAGTTCTTACTACAGGCTTAGCAGATTTCAGCTTCTGCCTGTAAGATGGGATGAGGTGGACCAGGCAGTGGTCGGAAAGTCCCAAAGCAGCACGGGGGACAGAGCGATATGCATTTTTTATTGTGGTGTAGCAGTGATCTAAAGTGTTCATGTCCCTGGTGGGACACGTCACATGTTGTTTATATTTAGGCAGTTCAAGTTTGAGATTAGCTCTGTTAAAATCCCCGAGAACGATTAGCAGAGAGTCCGGGTGATTTTTCTCCACGTCTGTGATCTGATCGGCGAGGTGATGTAATGCCTCCGTCACACACGCCTGCGGTGGAATGTATACAGCGACCAGCACAAACGAGGCGAACTCCCGCGGTGAATAAAATGGTCTACAGTTTATGAAGAACGACTCAAGGTGAGGGCTGCATGTCTTCTTTAACACTGTGACATCTGTGCACCAACCTTCGTTAATGTAGAAGCACGTTCCACCTCCCTTTGATTTCCCAGTCAGCTCCGCGCAGCGGTCCGCTCTGAACAGCTGGAAGCCTGGCAGCTTTAGAGCGCTGTCCGGGATGAGTTCACTGGACCAGGTTTCAGTGAAGCAAAAGGCAGCAGAAGGACTAAAGTCTGAGTTCTTGGATAGGAGAAGGAGCAATTCACCCAGGCAGAGAGCGGACGTTCCCCAGGTGTATGGATGGGAGAGCGGTGCGTAATCCCCGCTGTCGCAGCTTGACGAGCACACCAGCTCGTTTCCCGCGTCGTCGTCTCCGTCTAAATCCACAGAACGCTGCTGCTCCTCCGATCAGAATCTCCATAAAGCAGTCAGGTTGTGTAAAGACCGGTGAAAAAAGTCCGGCACTGGATAGCCCAATTTTTAAAAGTTCCTCTCTGCTAATTTTAACAGCAGAGGGAGTGCAGAAAACTACGCAAAAGAGTAAAACAGTAACTAGTACCAGAGAGCGAAGTGCCGAGGCGTCCATACGCGGCGCCATCTTGCATCTTTTGTATTACCAATTTAGCCTATTGAAAACAGGTCCTGAGAGGAACGTCAGACGGCTGTTTCCCATCTGATTAAGAAAGTTTACAGTACCCTTTTGGCGTTTGTGCCTGGAGCCAAAACAGCTTTGGATGGGGAACTCATATCGATGTAACACCGGTACACTGATTTCATTTTATACATGTCTTTTTGTCCCCATTCTCATACTTCACCGGAAAGCCGATGTGTTCCCCAAACAAGAGACTTTAATCTCAAAAGAGGGTATTTGAGCTCCTGCTCCCCCGACTCGCTAGCAATAACGAGAAGCAGTGCTCCACTGTGTTTGGTTAGCATATTGTTTGCTAATGTGCAACGTAGTTAGGCATCCGAGTAGAAACTCTGTATGATAGAGTGTACCAGACTGACAGCTCCGTACTAAAACAGTCAAATATAACTAGGTGTACCTGCACTGCACACCCCTTATATATATATATATATATATATATATATATATATATATATATATATATATATGTAAAAATTCACGTCTTAGTGTGCCAATCACAGAACATTGTTAGCTAACGTTAAGGGCTCGTTGGCACTTTATTTCAGGTTTTTTGAATATAAGAATGATTTTAAAATACTTAACGCAACAAAATTTAAACTGTATGAATCCATGCTGAATTAAAAATCTTTCTAAAACAAATGTACACTTTTCAAACCTTTATAGTATCAGCTTAAACTGTAAGTGAAAGAAAGTATTTTCAATCAGTTGTGCCTCAATGCTGTTGCTAGGATGTAAAACCAGTCGCATCCTTTTTTTAGTCTGCTGAAGTTTTACGATTTTAGTATAAATATGAGATATTAATACTTTATAATCCGGACATCCCTTATTGAAACTACTCTATATTTTTATAACTCCCTGTTTTTCAACAAAGGTAAACATTGAGAATTTATGTACCTTATTTAGCTGGCTGACAGGATACAATAATCTTTACCTACTGGGAGAAAAAAAAACTCCAGCCATGCTTGTTTTCTTTCTGGCATCTTAATACAAAGGAATTTACACTGTAGTAACAGCCTCCCAAAATTTTTTTTTAAAACTGTTGTTTTTGTGGCTTCGCTGCATTTAATGGATCACCCAACAATAGAGCATTTGTTGACTGTTGTGCAGTACAATCAAAATGTCAACTATCTCTGCTTTTCCTCAAAATGAAATTCAATCGTCACAGAATGGATGGTTTTATGCTGAAATTCCAGTGAGGTTAAAATAAAAACTTGATGTTGATGGAAATCAATGGGGCCAGAAAGGAATATTTTTTCACTACAAAGAAAAATACTAATGCAATCAAGTCAACTGTGTTGTTAATCTGTGATCTACGCAAGACTTTAATCAATACCAAAGCCCCATCAAGCTTTTCTCCAATGCCTGATAAAATGATGGAAATATAATGAGCAATTTTAAAAGCCGATTCAGATTCTGCTCACTTTACCTTTCCTGTCCATGGCTGTTAATTGTAAAAGTTAACACATGTTGTTGTCATGATCTTTGAGGAAATGGACCCGAATGTACGCAGATGTAATGAATAAGTTAAGGATGAAAAGGAATCATTTACAATTAAACCCAGGCAAGAACACAAAGACAACACATGGTTGAGGTGGAAAGAAGTCACAGAGAATTATTATTATTATTGTTGTTGTTGTTGTTATTTCAGTTAAGTTTATTCAAATTGTGCCTATTAACAATGTCATTTCAAGGCAGATTAGAAGAAAAATAAATTCCATTCAATCATACTTACGTTTTGTCCTTCAGTTTATTAATTCCAACAGTTTTAAAAGTCTTCCATTTAAGCAATTCCAGCAGATTGCATCGGGTCGTTGATTTGCAGCATTCACTCCTTCTGAACGAATGTGTAGCAACAAAACTCCCCTTTAACAGGAAGAAACCTTAAGCAGAACCAGAACCTATTAGTACAAGCTGCCATCTGCCACAACCATATGGGGGTTTGAGAAGACAGAGCGGGAACACAAAATTATCTTATCAATTCAGAAAAACACATCTTTAAAAAAAGTTTTTGGGTAAATATCTCATTATTTCAGAAAAAAACAATGCTTTTTGACTTTTTTTCAAGTGAAAGCAAACACTTCTGTTATGTTCCTTGCTTTTTGCTTAAAAAATAAGTGTAAATTTAATGCAGGGATAGATCATATTGGCTTAGGTTAAAAAAAAGAGGGTGACAAATCATTATTCTGATTTATTTATTTTTTTTAGTTCAAGCTGGAGCCACCACTCAGGTGCCTTTCAACGGTTGAAATTAAAAAAGGGACAAATTATTTGAAAATTTTTCAGATCTGAAGAGATGTATTAAAAACGCTAAAAGAAATGACCTAAGATGATCTCATAGCAGGTTTTCAGTGTGTCTGTATGTTTTATATGCATTTTAATGTTTCATGTGACTTGTCTCCTTCTGCTGCCAAAATAACTGTCATTAGGGAGGTATTAATGAGAATGTTTGTGTGCAAATTAACAGAAAACATTTACCACAAAGGTGTTTAAGGAGTGCAAAAAAGTTTGGGATAACATATTTACAGGTATAATAGACTGGGAAAAATTAGAGAAATAAAGAGATCAAAATTATCACCAAATCACAAATATAACAAAAATGTTCAAGAGGAATATACAGAAATGTTTATATTAATGCTGGAACGCAGCCCAAGCCTATTACCAGTAGATGTGTCCTATTCTGTGTGTTTCGTTACACAACAAACATGTGTTGTCATTTTGTTATCCCACATGGCAACCATATGCTGACAGCTCATGTATAACATTTGCTCTTTACACTGGGATTTACCCCCATACCATGCTGGAGTTTATGTTATCAGAGAATAATGATTGCCAATTAGCTTGAATGTGTTTGTTCAGTGTGTCCTGTGTGTAGCCGGTAGCTGTTTGCAGGAGGGCGGGACGGTCGGTTATTGCCTGAAGGACAGCCAATAGCTTTATTTGTACAGAGAGTGCATCTGCCATGTTGTTGTTTAGAGAGATGCAGAAGAAAAAGAAGAAAAAAGTGTGGCAGAAAGCATTGTTTCAATGTGAAAAAATATATATCTATATAATATATATATTTGTGCCAAAAGAATGCTGATGAAATAATAGTACATCTCCCACTTAGCCTCATTTCTTCCTCTCCTCCAGAGTATATCAGGGGATCTGATGATTCGTAACATCCAGCTGAACCACGGTGGGAAGTATGTCTGCGTCATCGACACGGATGTGGAGAGCCTGTCCACCTCTGCCATTCTGGTTGTCAAAGGTAAACCCCGACTGATTCCAACAGCGTGTTTCGTGTGCCAATTCGGGAGCGACCTTGTGTGTTTACTTAGAGGTAGAAGTCCTTCTAAAGTGAAAGACATTTGACAGATCGGTGAGGAAAAATCCCCCAGGCTCTCCCAAGGAAAAAAAACTGTGTAGGAGAGCAAAAATGGTCGTCGCCGGAGCCCAAGTTCTGTCAGCTTCGATTAATATCATATAAATACTGCTGAAATGTAAAAAAAAAATGACAGACAACTCTGGGTTCAGCCGTGCTGCAGTACATTTGTTTTATGCTCGCTGTATCAGGCTGCTCCCAGATTATTACACTGGGAGGTTTGTTCTTAACAAACTTTAATAGCTGTGCCAGGTGCTTTGAGGAGACATTGTGTTTATCACTGAAAATGACTATAATTAGCTAATTTGCACATCGGAAAATATCATGGAAGCACATTTGAATAACAGAGCGCCAGAGTGAATAATGACACATGGTCAGGCAAGAGTTTCTTTTATTCTCACCAGAGTATCTTGTTTCATTTTGGAATAAACAGCCCATCCAGTTTATCAGTAGAACACCAAGTTGTGCACGCCACAGACACAGCTCTTTAATTAGCTTGGGTAATATGTAAACTTCTCTTTTTTTAAGCTTCTTGGAACAATGATCATCTTTCTTGTTCCATATCTGTTTTCCAGGCCCTCCTGGCCCTCCGGACAAAGTTTCCGTGGAGGAAATCACAGACAGCACAGCACAGTTGTCCTGGACGCCCGGAAGGGACAACGGCAGCCCCATAACGGGCTACATTGTTCAGGCTCGGACACCGTTCACCGTTGGTTGGCAGGCTGTGGACACAGGTAAGCCAATCAGCTGTCCTTGTTGCATTAATAAACAAAATATTTTTTTGCATAAATCAAATGTATTGTTTGTTTTCCTTTTTTTTTTTCAGTGCCGGAGGTTGTCAACGGCAATATGCTGACTGCCACTGTGGTCGGTCTGAACGCATGGGTGGAGTACGAGTTCAGGGTGGTGGCGCGCAACGTCGTGGGCCTTGGAGAACCGAGTCCAGCTTCGGCCAAGACCAGAACGGAAGATGCTAGTATGTAAACCTATCATTGGTGCCCACAAAATGGTTGTTGAATAATTCATTTTTATAATGGCTTATTTTTTGTAGCTTCATTTATCTTTTCGTTTTAGTTATTTTGTGGTTTAGCAGAAAAAGCGACTGCTTTCCTGTTCTTGTGAGTTTAAGTTTATCTGATGTTGTAGTCAGAGAAAGAAAAGTGTCTTCATATTAACCCCTAAAACAACTACTTTATTAAATTGCCGCTAGCCACGAGACCTTTTACAGACATTATATTGATTTAAAAAAGCTCAGACTGTGTATTAAATAATCCTCATTATTTCTAGGATAATACAGCTCTGGCTTGATCAGTCTGAATAGATTAGACTCTGAGCTAGTGGTGGCGGGACAGATTTAACAGGAACAAAAAATATTGTACCACAAAACCTCCTAAAGAGTTCAGGGAAACAGGAAATCCAATAAAAAACTTGTTTTTCATTCAACCCTGCTGGTCAAAACACTGATAGCATTTCGATTGTAATGGAGGTTACTAAAGCGGGGCTTCTCTCGTAGATGAATACTATAAGAATGTGGGTAAGTGGTCACCCACCCCCTAACATGCTGGAGTGCACAAATAGGCATATCGGAATAAAAACAAGTGTGAGGCTGAGTCAAAATGTTATTTGGAAGAGATTATGAATCTTGGCTCGCTGGGCTTGCACTGTGACATTTGGCCGACGTCTGTAATTTAGAATTCACAGGAAGGATTGCGTAGGCCAAGCAGTGAGAAGGGCATATGTGCAGCCTGGTATCTGACGCAGACTGCCTCGACATAAGGCTATATGTGTATTTCTAGGCTTTCCAAGGAGCTTTGTAAACTGTGTTCTAATTGCTTCCCCCTTTGGGTTTTACCTCTCAGTTCCTGACACAGCTCCTACAGATGTCGGAGGTGGAGGCGGCACAAAGTCTGAATTAGTGATAACATGGGAGGTAAGTCATCTGTCACATTTTACGGTTCTCTCCATCGGCAAGTAATGGTTTAGCTTAATTGTGCAGAATTGAGTGGAGCAATTTTATGACCTACATTAGAGGGAGACACCCCTCGTCTGGCTCAACTGCAGAGAGCCAATTCTCCCTCCAAAAGCAGCAAAAGAGAGCACTTTTGTTTGAAGGGTTTTGCACTTTAGCTACTATTACAAAGCCATGCAGGAGGAAAAGATAAGGTAAAAGGTGACCGTGGAGACAGAGGAAGGGGCCATATCTATTCCCAAAAGCCCCAGTCAGTGTGCGGTGCAGAGATGGGCCTGTCTGTTTCTTTGTCTGTATGCCTTTTAATATCACTATAGTTTTGTGTTTCACTCCCAGCCTTTGCCCGAGGAGCTGCAGAATGGGGAAGACTTCGGCTACATCATCGCCTTCAGGGCGGCGGGGACGGTCACGTGGACGCGGGCGATGGTCTCGGCCCCCGCTGTGTCCCGCTACGTCCTCCGCAACGACACCATCCCACCCTTCTCACCTTTCGACATCAAAGTGGCGGCCTATAACAAACGGGGAGAAGGGCCGTTCAGCTCTGTGGCGACGGTGTACTCGGCAGAAGACGGTACAGTGCAAATAAGCTGTAATCTTTCTCCTTACAACTGTGACCTTGAATAGTGATGAGGATATTTTTTTTTCAGTGCTGTTATTTCCCTCCCCTCTCAAAACGCTGAATGTCAACTTGATATTAGTTATCTTGCTGGTAGATTACAGGAAATCCTTGCAGACACTTACCACACTGCACTGTCAGGGAGGTATCCTGTTAATTGAATTTGCTGGGCAGATAGTCTTCCCTTATGTCAGTCACAGATCCCATTAAAAGAGAGCTCGGGAAATAGCTTCTCAGTGAAACTACAGGTCTATTCAGCGCCTTCCCTCTTATTGCTATTAGTGTGTTTGATGGTGTTGGATGAAGCTGTAGGATCCTCACTGTTTTTCTGCTCTATTTTTGCAGTCCCCAGTGTGGCTCCTAAGAGGGTTAGGGCCAGAAGTTTGTCGGCAGCAGAAATTGAAGTGATCTGGGAAACTCTCCCTTCCCTCCCAGAAAGAGTTCTGGGATATGAGGTATGACTCATGAAGAAATCCTTCCTGTTTTATCATAGATAACATGATTATGGAGCATTTCTCTGCAGCTTCTTTGTTAAAGTTAAAGCATGTTCTTTTTCGCTTCCTCTGTCTTAAACTTAAAGTGTGTTGCAGAAGTAAACTATTAATAACAAAGTGTTTTATTGGAGTTTATGTGATCTAAAGTACTTAATAATTGTCAAGGCTTTACTAGTTTCACAATTTCCACTAGTTTTTACTAGCTATCTAGTTTTGACTTAAGATCTATAATTAGTTTTTATAATTTCTTAGTTTTGTTTAAGTTTTTATGAAAATAGTTTGTTTCGTTTTTTATTAGTTCCAGTTCCAGTTCTAGTCTTTTTGTAATACAAGTTACATAACGGAATGTGAATCAAAAATAATTATGGTTTTAAAAATATGTATTGACTTGGGCGGGTCGAGGGAATTCTATAGAATTTAGAATAGTCGTTTTGTTGTTCTTGATCAAAGCGATTTGTGCGAACAAAAACACAAGAGATGATCGCATCTCTCTCTGCAAACAACATGCAAAGTAGAGCAGGGAGTGACCTTGACCAAAAATCCTTCTAACTAGACTTTGTAGTGCTGCTTGGGACAGCAACAAAAACAAAGCAGATTTTCTCAATAAATTTAGTTTGCTTTAAAGAGTTTTGTGAGCAGTCATTACAGTTTCACCTAGTTTTTGTTTGATTGAAAAGACTTCAAAATGCTGTTGTTTCATTAGTTTTCATTAATGATAAAATGAAAACTGTGACACGTATGGAACATAACACATTGCTTTTATAATGTACATAATTGTGAACAGTCTGCTGAGCATTTGTGTTAAGCCTCACTTACCCTCAAGTTAAAAGCAAATAAGTGCCTTTTGAAGCAGCCTAATTAGTAAAGACTAGATGCTGTTCTGTGATGGCATCAGAGGTAGAACATTAATGTAAGAACAGCATTATGAGGACTGAGAAACACAGCAGGCTGGTCAGGGAGCCATTGTTGGGGAAGTCAAGCAGTACTCTGATATGTTAAAAGTTTAGGATTTTGTTTTCTAACCTACCCTAACCCTGCTTTAATCCATTTTCTGATAATAAAAAAAGACTAGCACAACTGGAAATATACAGCGAGGCAAAGAAAGGATGATCAAAAACATCTAATTGTTTCTCTGGAGGAGAAGCGGAGATCGATATCTACTCTATCTATCTGTCTGTCTGTCTGTCTGTCTGTCTGTCTGTCTGTCTGTCTGTCTGTCTGTCTGTCTATCTATCTATCTATAAGCAATGTTATGAGAAACTGTCGGTCCATCTCTAGTTAGAATAGTTAGCATTTTTGACTGCAGCGATAAGCTTTCATTCAGAGCAGCTACATAAAAACTCAAAATTCCGATTTAAAACGTAGAAAGTTATGTATCCTTCCATCTCATAATTATAGACTGGTTTATGTTTTTCAATCACATAAAATCCTAATTAAATACATTGAAAGGTGCAGTTGTCATATCACAATATATAGGAGGTGGGGGTGAATACTTGTATGTAGGATGTTTTCTGTAATTCAGCTTCCTCTTCATGTGTATCTTTACAGACATTTTGGGGGTTTTTGGCTTTAGAAATTTGGTACACACCAACAAATGTCAAAAAAAAAGAAACTGCATCAATTTGTCTAAAGTTGCACATCGGGCCTTGCTATTTCAATCCCCCCATGGTGCTCTTTGAATATTTATCACCTCTAGCCCATTGCGCAAAGCTGTCTTGTTGCCATAGTACTGCCCTCATTGTCCTTTGCGACCTTAGCAGAATTTTTTAAATTGCAGACCTGAAGTAGATTAAGGGTGCTGAATCGCGACAGACCACCAAACATATAGCAGCAGACTTTACTTCATATTTACTACATAGGTGGAGTGCTAATGCTAAATTAGATGTTGGATTGAAATACAGATTAAATTCCACATCAAGTCCTCTCAGGGGCATTATATTACTGTTCTGTTATTTTTCATTTTTTGGCTTTAACTAATTACAAACTAAGAAAACTGTAAATAGTGAGAAATGGGGGGGGGGGGGGCATGAGTATTCCTAGAGGAGTGCTAGAATATAATTATTTATTGAGTTAACTTTTATGTTAGCTAGTAATGGACTCATTAATAGAAAACACCCTAAAGTAAGCCAAAAAACCTGCCAGTTTACTTTAGTAATTACCACAGCACCTGCACCCATCGGTGTCGGCAGACAGCCTTAAGCTAAAACTACTCTTCTTCTCTTTGCACCACAGAATCCTGCTTTGCTGTGATTTTTTTTTTTTCATCGTTGAATTTAAATATATTCATTCATTTTCAACATCCATGTGCCTTGAAAAGAAAACTGAGCTTTTTTTTGTGATCATATCCCCTACCGAAGGCCTGTTTATTATACCCCGATAACTGACTGGATAGACATTACTAATTTACACTCCACTTGTGAAAAATGTTTTATTCATTTTCTCCCCCCATCACCTCTTGTGAAATACAAACAGTATCTCATATATGCTTCATTCCTTTACATTTTAATACTGTAATCAAAAGCATGAAATGAGATGATACTTCAGGATCCTAGCCTCTTTTTTTTTCTCCCTGCCTTTGTAGGTCGTGTACTGGGAAGATGACACCAAGCCTGACACTGTTGGCAAAGTGCGCATAACCGGAAACTACACGCAGGTCAACATCACAGGGCTGAAAGCGAACACCGTCTACTACCTCTCTGTAGCGGCCTTCAACACGGCCGGGCCCGGGCCACAGTCAGCACCCATCAACAACACAACAAGGAAACCACGTGAGTCCATCCCAGGAAGGGGCAATGAGGCTCCTGTGTGTCGCTAACATGAAAGCTAGATTATTCTTTCAGCTAGCTTCTTTAATTTTGTCAGAAAGATGACGGTAAAAATCCTGTTGGTGTTAGCTATACTGTTGAATATAAGTTTCAAACTCATGACTAAAGTTTGTGACAAATGTTGAGCTTTGTACATCTATTTCTTTGTGAAACGTTTAGAGTTCTTTTATGTGGAAACAAAACTGCAAAAAAGAGACAAGCAGCTGAAACCATTAGCAACCATAACTGACTCAATTAGTAAAAAATAGAAAAGAAAATGTATTTTTATCTTGGTTGTGTCAAAATTAGGCAAGGTAATTTTATTTGTATAGCACACTTTAAACACAAGGCAATCCAAGGTGCTTTACATGGAATAAAATTAAATCACTTTGAAGATTAAAATACAAGAAAGCATTTACAATAGAACAATAATCAAGACAGAAAATTGTATGAAAATTACAAACAAGCAATTAAAAAACAATAATAGGATCAGTTACTAATAAGCGAGTCGAAATGGGCAAGTTTTATTTTTGGATTTAAAAGAGTTCAGTGTCTCTGCAGCTTTGCATTCTCTCTGTAGTTTGTTCCAGATGTGATGAGCATATAAACTAAAAGCTGCTTCTCCATGTTTGGTTCTGCTTCGAGGGACGGTCAGTTAACTAGAGCTGGAGGACCTGAGTGATCTGGATGGTTTGTATTGCAGATCTCTAATATACTCTGGCGCAAACCCAGTCAATGAATTATAGACTAATAAAAGCACTTTGAAGTCTATTCTCTGAGGTATATGGAGCCAGTGTAGAGACTTTAGAACTGGGGTGATGTGTTCTACTTTTTTTGGTTTCAGTGAGAACATGAGCAGCAGTGTTCTGGATCAGCTGCAGCTGTCTGATTGATTTTTTAGGTAGACCTGTGAAGATACTGTTACAGTAATCAAGGCAGCTAAAGATAAATGCATGGATGATTCTTTCTAGGTCTCCTTGTGTCATCAGTCCTTTGATCCTATTAATGTTCTTCAGTTGATAGAAAGCTGACCCTGTTATTGCCTGAGTCTATTATTACACCTAGATTTCTGGCCTGGTTGGTAGTTTCTAGCTGGACCAACTGAAGTTGTATATTGATAATTAATCAACCTTTTTTGGGTCCAAAGATAAGTATTTCAGTTTTGTTTTTGTTAAGTGGGAGGAAATATGGGACATCCAGTTGTTAATTTGCTCAATGCATTTATTAAGGGTTTGGATAGGTTCATCATCACCTGGTGACATTGAGTTATAAAGTTGAGCAGCATAATTGTGGTAGTTAATAGTATTGGGGGTTATAATGTGGTTTAATGGGAGCGTGTAGATGCTAAATAGGAGGGGCCCTAAAATGGAGCCCTGGGGGACCCCAAATGTGATTTCTGTGTTTTGTGATGAGAATGAGCTCTAGTAACTAGAGATAGATGGAGATATTAGTCAAGACCTAAATAGACGACTCAGGACAATTTTCAGCTCAATTCAGCTTGACCTGTGACCTGTGAATGCTCAGTATACAAGCCCAATCGGGTTATGGAAATAAGAAGTGGTTGGATACTAAAACACCACAATATAGTTCTTTTTGAGGTGACTGCCATCTTGCCAGCCGATAGTCAGTTGCAGTCAGCATGGCTTTGCCAGATGGAGTGGTAATAGAAGATGCTTCAACTCCTCTTCAATCCTTAGTTTGAAAGGATTTTGGGTTTTCCAGCAGAAACGATAAATGGTGACAGAGTGCCATCTGAAAAATATGTAGGCACTGCAAGTTGTTCTGACAATGAAGGAGGCCAAACACAGAGCACCCTATTGGTAGCTACTGAGGAATAGCAAATGTTGTACTATAGACCACACATAGTTCAAGTGCTGTCCTAAGGTCTGAAGAGCTGAAAGGTAACAAAAGGACATCAGTTTCTTGTGGGATATGTTTTTATAATTATTAGTTAATTAATTGTTGATTATATATATTATATAATTATAGTTAAAATATGTCTGCTGCTATATTCCCTTGAGTTAGATAAATTAGAAAAAGGATTTTGTAATCAGCCCTGTAATTCCCCTGATCTAGCAGCAGTCCGTTTGCTTTAGGTCAGCATAAACCAGTGTAAGTGAATGGGAGCTTCTATTATGCTAGCATTATTAAACTTACACTGCTTTATGCTAAGCTATAACAGACAGACTGCTTCTAGATTAGGGGAATATCCAGGGTGCTTACAAAATACTTTTTTTCCCAATTTATCTAACTCGGGGGATTGTTGCAGCAGACACATTTATATTTAGTCGTGGATTATCCTTTCAAATATGATCTTGAAGTTTTTAAAGTATTTTAAAATCTTGTGTTATTCTCATGAACACAACATTGTTTCTTGTTAAGTCTTGTGAGCTATAGGTATTGTAATTCCCCTAGTAATAACACTCGGTGTAATTGTTATTACTCACTGAAGAACTTAACTATTTTCCGTATCTGTGGTGTTTATACATTTTCTCAGGAAAGCATAGAGATGATTGAAGCATTTTAAAAGAAACTGCATTTCTCACATTAGTAGAAGAAATGTGATGTGTGGTAACATTTCCGTTTTTTCAGGCTTTGAGAGTGAAGATTAGCACAGTTCAATAAAGATGCTTCAAGTAACTCTGATTTATCCTTTTGAGTTTTCAACCTCTGTTATGGAACATTCAACTCAATGAAATAAAAAATGCTGTATTTATACCAGAGGGAAATTAAGTGTTGTAGCTCATTCCATCTAATTCTACAAGGAGTTGTTGATCATTATGGCTGTGGGCAGGAAGGATTTCTTGCAGCGGACTGTGTTGCAGTGAAACTGAAACAAATAATCCTTCTTTGCATCCTAATCTCTAGTGGTTCAATAGCAGTGCCAAGTACAGAACATGCTGGACTTTAACATGCTGGCAGCCTATTGTTTATAAGAACATTTAATGGGAATACACATGAAAACTGTTTTAGTACTGCTAGCTGGGCTGTTAAAAACAGATTAAGATGTGATCGTAAAGCCTGCCGCACACGCACCCAATCTGCTGAGTTCAAAGTAATTCGAGGCCGTTTTGCTTAGCAGATTGCTCACTGTGTGTGGCTAATTTTTGGTGAGTTTTCTGCCTCATGAGGCGTTGAGGTGAAAATCAAACAGGTTTGATATTTTTCGCCTCGCGAGGCAAAAGACCCGCTGTGTACGCTCTACGTGAGCTGCCTACTTAGCTCAGATATCGAATGCGGTCTCCGCTCACTTGATTCTGAGATGGCATGGTCCTTAACTCAGAAAAATGAGTAAAACTGACAGCGAGATGGATATGGAGAAAATGCTGCTACTCATTTTGTTGATGAGGCGTCATTGCATCATATAAACAGGTGTAGTCTGGCCAAATTTCATCTAACATGTAATCTTCTCCGTGGGCTACCATCTTGGAATCCTGTGAGCATAGACTGTGTTTTGATTGGTCACTTGAATATTTGGGCTCAGCAAGTAAATTACAATGAATAACTTAATGTGTCCCGACATTCTATCTCTGTACCTTTTACACTCTTCCTCCTCACTGTGAATGTACTACATAAAACTAGAGTGAATCATAAGTGATATGCACTTTTAACAGAGGTGGCAGGCCTTGATGTTTCACAGAATGCAGTTCCTTTCTTTCTTGTTTAGACATATGTGAAACTCCTTTGGTCATAGAACTCCTATGTTCTGCATGTATATTACATGTAGTCTTTTTGGAAGTAAGAAACCAGCTGATTATTTATTTACATCTCTATGTGTGACTTTCTTTACTAGCGCCAGACAGGGCTCCGCTCAACGTACAATGGAACATGATTGGCTCCACGCTAACGCTGCACTGGGACCCTGTAGTTGCCATGGAGACAGAGTCAAAGGTGACTGGATATCTGGTATGTTCCAGTTCATTTAAAAAAAAAAAAAGTCTAATCTATCCTCTGATTCTATCAGTCGCATTACTTAATTTCTCGTTGTGTGCCCCTCCTTTTGCAGGTGATGCTGAAGAGACATCGATACAACGACATCCACACCATCTTCACTGACAAAACCACAGCCGAGCTCAGCCTCTCAGCCAGCGACAACTATCTCATTCAGATCAAGGTTCTAAGCGAAGGCGGGGAAGGTGTGGGCAGCGAACCCATACACATCCACAAATTAAGTAAGCTCGTCTTTCTTCTAACTTTGTATCCCCCTCCACCACCACCTTTTTATTTTTTTAGACCGCTGCTAAAGTTTCGGCCGAAGATTTATTCATTTAGACAGGGAATGTAATTTCGCTTCATCGGATCTGTTTCCAACCACATGTAATAGACTTATTTTGAGCGTAAGAAAAGCGACCTTTTTTCCAAACGCGTGCACTGTGTCATCCATCTCTGCCATTGGGTTATTATTCCTTGTTGACTGGCTGCACAGGGCTGCAGCATATAAAGCAGGTCTGTGCTCCCGTCTCGCTGCAGAGCAACGTTGTGAGGCAGCTCGGTTTGCCCAGCTCCTCTTTGATGTGATACGAACTTTATCTTCCTCGGGATGCTTTAATAGCCTCTCCTGTTGAAAGCCAGTGGTAGTCTAGATATGGAGAAAAATCCACTTTTGCCTTTTGATTTATGATGACTTGTTAGATCTGGAGGGTAGCGGGTTTTTTTTTTTGCCTCTTGCTGGGATTAGTATTTCTGGTTCTTCTCAAATGTTTTACTGGGTTTCTGTTGCAGGTATGGGAGCTCGAGGTTCCGGAGCCAGCAGTCTCAGACGGTTGTCTTGCTCCACAGTCTTCATCAGTGCATTCCTCTGTTCTGTCTGGTGATGTCAAGCCTTCGCCTCTCTTTTTTTTCCCTCTCTGCGTTAAAGTTGTCCCATGTTGAACCCTCCGCCCCCTCCCAACTGGATGAAGGTCCAGGTTTGAGAAGGAAGGGGAAAAGGGGTAGACCACTTCAAACTCTTAAAAGGAACATACAGTTTGTTTAAGCAGCCATCCAAAAGAGAGAAGAGAGAAGAATTACCTGCAAGATATTTTTTCTGCAACTTCTTCCTTTGATGAAAAAGTGCCCCCCTTCTCGAGATTTCATTTCAGAAGTTGCCATTGTCTCTGGAATTAACCTTTATTCATAACATTTGAGTTCGTATTGCCTTAAAACCCACTCTAATGAAACGGCCCATACCAAAGTAGGCAACAGCGGCTGCTTCAGCCTTACACAGACACATTTTTAACAGCTGAGTCTTTACGTATTCATTTTTGGTTGTTGCCATAATTTAGCCATTCAGATTGTTCACCAAAATCGATGCTGATTAGGTGTGTAACGGTACTCAAAGATCCTGGTTTGATACATATTAGGGATTTTAAAGTCAGGTTTGGTACATTTTCGGTACTCTTTGTTCAAGAAAAATAAAAAAAATATATACATTTGCATATTGAATTTTTTTTTACATTCATCAGCATTAAGCAAATTATTTTTTTTTTCTGTTCAATTTCTATAATTAATTTAATGTCATATAAATTGAAAAAACTAAGGAACATTTGATCAGTTATTTTTTATGATTTATATAGTACAAGCTGACATAGGCAGAGTAAAAAAAATTAAAACCACTTGAAAACAGTCAGTGGTAATTTTTCAAAATGGTTGAATAATAATTTGCCCATATCTTAGAATAAATCCTTTGTAATCAGCAAGGATTCCACTGACTTGTGCTTTACACAAAATAAGGAGTTTGGTCTGATTGGAAGCTACTGGTAGCCATGTGGACATCAGGGTTTTTTTTCTCTATTATCAGTGATGTTTCCATTCAGCTTGACATTGTGTCCGTTGAGCAATTCAGTTCATTGCAGAGCATGTTATGGACCTTATTGCTGTTAAAAGATACATTTTCAGACAAAGTTCCGGTTTGGTCCATCTTTCTTTTTCTTCTGTACCTGCATGAGAAACCATTAATCTTCCCAAATACCAGAGTTTAGTGATAGCTGAAGTCCTTTCTGTTTTGTGTTGGTGTCACTTTTTAAAGTTGCGCTTTAGAATATTGCACTGCCCTCTGAGTTCCACACACAAACATCCGGCATGTGTTCAGGTAAAACAAAATCAACAACGTTGTATCATTTGGTACAGATGGGTACCGAATCGATAGGGCCATACAAAAAAGTACAAATATGTGCCGTTACACCCCTAATGCTGAAGAGCTGCCTTTGAAAACTAGTCACACCCCTTGATTTTTTTTTCTGATTTTTGTCAGGTTACAACCTGTAACCTGTAACATCAATGTGTCTTATTAGGATTTTTTTAAGAGGCTAAAACAGTGGACCACTTAAGGTCGCAGGAGGTTGATGAATTGTTTCTGAAGCTTTTTACTTATACAGATCTGAAAAGAGAAAGGTGCTTATGTATCTCATATTGTTTATTTTGACACTGCTTAAAGAGCTTGTGCAACCATTGCCTTTAGCAGTCATCTTATAAAGGCGTTTCTATTCATTACAATTTTTAGAAAGTTTAGAAAGTTATTAGGTTTAAGTTTTGAACAGAGTTGCACATGTAGAGACATTTTAACGTATTTTTCTTTACGAAATATCTTAGATTTCAGTCAGATTGAATTGGGTGTCTGTGAAAAGAAAGTTTTTCCTCTTATACTCAAATTGAATTAGATGAGGACTTTAAATGGGCCTTTGTAACACATGAATTTGCTGAAGTCCTTTCTTTGTAGATCTAGCTGTTTAATGTCACGTCCCCCCAAATTGGACTACCATGTCTTAAATTCCATCTCTGTTTCCATATAATCGGATCAGCTTGATGGTCATTGGTAAATAAATGAATCACCATATGATGAGGATGGTCTACTCAGATCTGAGCAGAATACCTTTCTCACATGTTTCTCATGCAACATACTACAAATCAGGGTTCTTTTAGTTTCCACACAAGTCATCTTCCAAGGCAACTGGCTCTACTGGATTTTATTTAGAGGTAGCAGATTAAAAGAGGCTTAATGAACAAGTTTTGTATTTGCTCCACTGCACAAATATGCGCTACTTTGTGTTGGCCGGTTGCAAAAAATAAAAAGAAAATGCATCGCATCAATGTGACAAAATGTGATAAAAAGGTCACAGGGGTTTGAATACTTTTTCAAGGCTCTATAGTAATATCTATTGCAGCTATAAAAGCATTACCAGGCTTTGTCAAATATACGAGCGCTGCATAATTGATTAGCTGTGCCTGAAACCCACTTATCTCTGACTACTGAAATATTATTAAATCTGTTTGAGTCACAGGCTCGTGAGCTTTAGACCCCTTCCACAACACTCTGATAGATCTTGGCATTTCTGCTCCCCATCTCATGCTCCTCTAAATAATAAATGCCTATCACACACTGCATTCTAAGTTCAGCACGGGGAGGGGGGCAAAAAAAAAATCAGGATTGAGCAGAGCAGACATGTGGTGTAAGCTACATCAAGCCAATCCCATGCGTACCGTTCCATCTCTACGTTGAGACGGCCGGTGTTCGACATCATACGGCAGGAAGTGTACCATCAACAACCGCAACGATCACCTGCCACAGTGCACAATGGACCGCAAGATAACAGTGCCTTCACTAGAGCTTCACCCCAGCGCTTTTCTTTCTTTCCCTTTCGAACAGAGTACAGAAGGATTCGTGTTGCGACAGGGGAATTGTTTGCTTTTCTGAAGAATATTGCCAACAAAAGACAGGAAGCTCGGAATGTAGAAGCAGGCCCTTATCGGAAATTGTATGCTGATTAAATTTTCATCGGGGCACGGGAGCATCCCTGAGGGGAAAAAAAGGGTTTGGCCAATTCACAAAAGCTTCAAAAGATTTCAACACAAAGTGGGGATTTTGGTCGTAGTATTTATGACCCGCGGTGTAATAAATTTACGACTGCATCCGTGTCATGATTTATGAGCTATTAAAGGTATCGGAATAATAGAAGGGATCTGAGTAGAGATGGTGCACAAGGCGTGGCTGTCCTTTCACCCCCACTTTTCCTCCATCTGTTGGATTCACTGGGCTGAAGAGCAACACGAGAACATCACCACTCCCTTTTTATCTTTTTTTTTTTTTCTTACAGCCTTTGCTCATCCTAACAGGAGCTGAGGTGTGACTTCTCTGGTCCAGGCAACGTTAATGAAAGACAGTTGACAATAAAAACAATTTGAATTACTGTGCCTTTGCCAAACATGGGGTCATGTACAGTCCTAAGCTTACGGCCTTTTGTTGTCTGGGCTTTGATCGCTGCAAACCTCCCCCCAAAAAAGCCTCCCAGCCGAAGTCAAACAGAAGCACAAGGAATTGACGCAAGACGACGGAAGGTCCTGACCTGACCGTCTGAGCAGGTGTTGCAGGACCCCGGAGGAATCATAAAAAGGTCCGAACGGCCGACATAATCAGGCTGTCGTCTCTGCTCCTTGACTGGATTCATAAAACTCTGTGCTCGTTGATTAGACTCCTGCAGACCAGTCAATGGGATATTGATTTCCCCGGCCCATTATTGCGTCTGTCACAATTCAGCCGTTTGACTGACTGATGGCCCAGCTCTTATGCACCTGTTCTATTGTGTTGCAGTCTGTAATGTTTTAAATGTCCTCCACTATTTCCGCTTCCTCTTTTCCATCCAATGACATTGAAGTCGTTCTTTTTCTTTTATGGATTTGCTTTGAACAGAAATCCCATTATAGGTTTTCTTGCTCAGATTATTTTTTTAAAGCTTCTTTCTATTTAGAGACATGTTTTTAGTGTAGTGGTGTATTGTGAATTGGAGCACTGACCTGAAATTGATTATCTAGTTGCCTCTTTTGAGCTACATGTCAAAACGCAGCATTTTTCTCTTACTATAGTTCAGCTATTTCATTGTTGTCAATAGCATAAGAAGTTGGTCACACCAGGATTTAAAGCTGTGCCATTCACTTTATATAATAATTTATACCGTTATCTATGTTTGTGTTTTGAATTTTATATACTCACAATGTTTCTCTCAAAACCAACGGCACAAATATCGTCCATGTTGCCAAGTCCACTTTAATTTATCTTGTTGTAGGCAAATTATGTATTTAATTCACAAGTGCAGCAACTATTAATGAGCTTTATCAGCATCATTCTGTTTTAGCTTAGCAACATGACAAGATGAGAGTTTAAACAACGATTCTGCTATAGACTCAATTTATAGAGGGTAAAATTAGGGCAATTTCAGTTATATTTACAGCAGGTGTTGCAGCTACCCAAGATTTCCACAGATACAAATAATTCAATGCAGATTAGTTCACTAGTTAAGTAATTCGCAAAATAAAATGAATTCCACTAAGAGAAGTATTGAACACATTGAGAAAAGGATGTTAAAGGGCATGGTAAGCCAAGAAACAAGCTAATATCTGCTGGTATTTAGAAAAATCAGCTGATTTAATCTGATTTAATGGCTTTCAAAAAGGTTCTTCACTACCTATTTATTACTCAGAATGGTACGTTAAAGACAAAGAAACCTTCACGCAAACAAAAATATCCTACCGTCATAAAACATACTAATCGTAAATGTTAGCGCTTGGATCAGTTAGAGACATAAGTACCTCCACTAAGGAGGCTTTCGCCTGGGTTGGTGTGTTAGTTTATCTTTCTTTTAGCAACAAAATTCAAACAGTTATTGACATATTTTGATTAAGTTACCAGGAAAAGCCAGCAGTGGGACGAGGAAAGGGTGATTAGGTTTTGGGGTGATATGGTTCACTGTCTGGGGGCAGGAGAGTGAGCTGCCTTGGTGGAGGTCAGCGATCTCTGAGTGCGTGTCTAGTTTGGAAATGAAAAGAACATTTCACCATACATACACTTCAACTTTGAGCGACGGAATGTAAAAAAATCTTGTAAATTAGATTGTATGATTTTTAAAGAATTTATTTGTATATTGGTGAAGAAAATAAGTATATAGCACCCACAAACAAGCAAGAATTTTGTCCCTCACGTTACTATTTTTTTTCAAAGTTCTTCTATCCCTCAGTCATTTATTAAAAAAATGAATCCTGTTTGAACTCTTATCTGTATTAAAGACACCTGTCTAAACCTTCAAACAGTCAGATTCCAAATTCCAAACCCTCCAAGACCAGAGAGCCGCCCAAGGACACCAGGGACCCGATTGTACACCTGCACAAAACTTGGATGAACCAATCTACCATAGGGAACAACATAGGTGAGAAGAAATCAACTGTGGGAGCAATTATTAGAAAATTGTACAAATACAAGATCACTGACAATCTCCCATGACTTAAGGCTCCATCCAAAATCTCAACTCCTTCCATCTGTGGTAGCATTGAGGATTATATGTGGCTGGACAATGGTCCTAAACACACAAACCAAGCCACAAAGGAGTGGCTACGTAAAATGCATTTAAAGGTTCTGGAGTGGCTTAACCAGTCTACAGTCCTCAATCCTTTAGAGAATCTGTGGAGGGAGTTGAAAGTTTGTGATGCCCAGCGGCAGCCCTCAAACATCAAAGCTCTAGAGAAGATCTGCAAGAAAAACATGCCGAAATACCAGCTACAGCTTGTGCAAACCTGGTGAAGACCTACATTGCCATCCAAGGTTGCATTACAACGTATTAAGTTGAACTTTTCTTATGGACCAAATACTTATTTTCTGCACCCTTATACAAATAAATTATTTAAAATCTTTACAATGTGATTTCCTAGATTATTATTACATTCTGTCCCTCTCAGTTGAAGTGTACCTGTGATAGAAATTACAGAATAGCCATCATTTTAAGGGGGACAAGATGCACAATCAATGGCTGCCCATCACTGTTTTGCCCTACTATATTTAAACTGAGAAAATGTCGACCTATTCAATACTTATCTTATCCCAATGCCAAAGAGCAAATTAAATGGTAAGCCAACAGGCTCCCATATTTCCACAGTACAGGGTTCACCAAAATGAGATGAGATTTTAGAAATATGTCCTGAAGTCTTAAAAGGATCTCGTCTTTTTTTGTCAAATATACTTAATCTTTTATAGATTTAACACGTCTTCTCTTTAATCATTTGTGACTGGTATAATAAATTCAAATCATATTTTTTGTTTTTCGTGTTCATCTAACACTGAGGGGGTCATAAAGTCAAAAAGTTGAAAGGATATATGGTTGCCCTCTATATGAACATCTTGGATGGTCAGGTCTAGGATAACTAAAAATCTACACCATTGTATTTCAATGGGTGTATCACAAACAGAGGAATTAAATATTTGTTGCTCGTGTAGAATTTAAAAGTGTTGTTTAACTAATCCATTTAAATGTTATATTTTGAACTAGAAGTGGTCAAATGTGTTCCAGATTCCTTTAAAAAATTTCAATAGCTTTTTATCTAACAGCACTAGGAAGATGGGAAGCAAATTCTATATCATTAGCTTATAGCTACAGTTGCAGTCATTTTATGAAGTGTACAAATCACATGAATCTTGTTTAAAGGGGTATTTGGGATCACTTAGAAAAAAATGAATGATAGAGTTTATATTAAGACTAAAATAACAATTTGAATTAAAGAAAAATACAAAATGGTAATAAAATCACAATATTAATAACGATTTAGAAGTGGCTATATACTGAAGCTGCTGTATTTGATAAGCATAAGGAGTGCCTCTGTCCTTACTGAGAGTTTATGTTCATAGGATGCTTTTATGGTTAGAGAAAAATAATTACCTTTGTAAGAAATTATGTTCTAAACTATGAAGTCTTTTTTACACGAGACATGGCTGTCCTAGCTTTTTGCATTTGTCATTTCAATTTTAAAATAATTTTTCTTATTTCAATTATTGCTGGAACACTTTCCAATTTTTTTGTATTTTTTTTTTCACTCATCTTTAATTATTCAATTGACCCTAATGCGCTGTTGCTATCACACAAAATATTTTAAAAGTAGGTTTATTAAATTTATTGTGGTTAGTCAGACAGACAACTCAAGAATTATTTATTTTCTTACTTCAAAAATAAGAGTCCCAACAATAGAAAAAAAACTGTGTCAGGCTTAAAGCTCTACCTTTATACAGTATCCATTCCTTCTGTCTCTAGATAAGTGATAGTGGGGCATTTTAAGAATCTGGTTTCTTTTTCCAGTTTGGAATCCAGCTATGTCTGACCAGTCCTGTTGTTCACATTCATGTAAACTGTCTTATAGACGGTGAAGATATATTCTTCAACCCACCAAATCTATTCCGTCTTCAACTTTTAATTCATTGTATTGTGTTTTATCCTCAAATGTAGTTTTCCAGTGTTAAGTGTATTGCTAAACATCACCACATACCACTGTGCAGTTCTCTGGTGTGACTCTGCTTCAAATCTTTTTGATAAAAGTGGTCAGATTAATTTTCAAAGGAAGTACCCTAACTGTCAAATCTTATGCTTACATGTTCATATTTCACATTGTGTTACTGTAAGCACATTTCTTTATCCTTAATATTTCAAATAATTTACATAGTTGTAGTTAAACCTAATGTGTTTAATGTGTTTTCATGCTGAAATAAGAAAAAAAAAGTTAGGTTCTTGGCCTTGTGCTTTAATAATGCTACAAAGTACTATTGAAAGTAAAGGAAGAAATGTATCAGTGTCAGCTTTATGGATTTAAACTGAAATTATATCATAAAAGCCACATGTCTTTTATTATCCAGATGGATTAGCTTCTGTGGCTGGAAACGATGGGACATGGTACAATGTATATAGCTTGCATATGATTTTTCCAACACGGTCGTCAAAGACAACCCTACTTCTTTTATATTGTGTGTTCTCTGGCTTTAATACTGATGTATTAATCAATGATCTCTGTGAGATACTGACATGTAGAGTGGCATTTTCATATTGAAAAGTAACTGTATTGTCTTGTATACTAAAATTGTGCATGGTAATCATTGTTAATTTGTGGGGGTTTTTCTATAATTGTAACTTAGTAAAAATGTTTATTCCTGCCAATATTGCGTCTTTCCTTAATGAAAGATAAACCCTCCGTTACCTTGCAGTTCAGGATGTAGTTATGGGTCTCTGCGGGCAGCCAGTCCATGCATGTTTAGCGACTACATATATTAAGAGAACAACATGTAGGCCCAACATAATAAGGCTTTGAAATGTTTTTGAAATGTTTCACAGAGTTTTTAAATAGACAAAATCATATATTTTGATCATTGCTATTGCAAAACAACCAACATACAGAAACCTGGAATATGAAACACAGTCTTAAAGAAAATTGTTTTTTTTGATGATTTTTTTTATTTTTATGAACTTTCCGTTTAAACATCCAAACCAATTTCATTCCATCGAAGATGTGTTTGGGTAAAATGTGTGAAACTGAGCTGAATATAAATTAAATTATTTCAGATATTAATGCTATTACCATTCAAAATCATTCTGAATGGTGGAAAATGCAATCACTTATTTCTTGACATTACATCAGACTGTTTCTATGACATTTTAACACATAACCTAATAACCACCTAAAGATTTCATATCAAGGCCACATTTTGGCTGGATGGGAGCTTCTCTGCCTCCCAGACAGGTAGAGCAAGTAGATTGTGCTTTTATCTTGAAAGATACGTCATTAGGTCTTCAGAAAAAAAGGAAAATGCAGATTTGCAGGTCTTGATAATCATCCCAAAATAAAGGATTTTTGCAGCAGATAAAAGTTTCTTTAATTTCAAATTCCTTAAAGTATTTGTAGTTTTTAGGAAGAAAACAGATTGGACATCAAAACCCCAACTGATTAAAATGTCATACTCGGTACAAAAAAGATCTATAGATCCATAAGCCTCACCGCTGAATAATTCATTAACCTTCACAGGGAGGATTTAGCAGATACCAAGTGAAATCTAATGAGTTAATGAGATGTATTAACTCGAACACAGACAGGCGAGATCACTGGAATGCCTGATCAAACTAAAAAAATTAAAAAACACCTCCCATTATCCAAAGAGAGAAAGCGGCTTCTTGTGGGATTGGCACGTCTCTAAAAGCGGGCCCATTTTTAGTCCAAGAGATCTGAACAGGATTACTTTATGTCATGGCAGTTTGTAGAGCAAAGGAGTGTTTTAGAATATAATCACTCGATTTATCAAAGCACACTGCACTGCCTGTTCAGCTGCGCATTTTACCCTTCATTAGTGCTGCTCGGCCCTGGGTAAAGAGACGTTTGATTATTACTAAAAGAAGCTTTTGGTGACGATTTAAGCTAATAAAAAAAAATATATATATATAGTTTTTATTTTTTAAATCTTAAACTAAATTAAAACTAGTGAATGTCACTGAAGGTTTTATTAAAAATGTTCCATACTGTTCATAAAAATCGGTAACGGTAGGAGAATGTAGAGCTATCCTTACAGTAAGGACATTCAGTCCTATCAGCTGTCTTTTTGTGTGCTCCTTAAATGTAAAAGCATGAATGTTAGATTAATTATTGCTAAGCAGACCTTCAAAGTGAGTGTGCATAGTTGTTTGCATCCACTCATCTATCGTATGTACTGTGCTTCTCGACGTATGACAGCTAGGACAAGCTCCAGCACTGAACAGGAGAAGATGGTAGTGAATGAATGGATCAGTGCTGACAAGGACGAGCTACTAACAAACTGTATATAAAAGGGTGGTCTATTCCTGTTTAGCTGACTACTACAGACTAAATATGAATTTATATTTTTGCATGTAAGATAACGTCAATATTTACCAATAGTTTGAAACTGTTTAATGGAGTTTTTTAGTAAAATCTGTAAAAAAATATAAAACAAAACTTATTCTAAATAAAAAAAAACTAGACATAAAAAAATTACCTATAAAATAGTCATTGTTTCACACACATTGTATAGGTATATAGAATTTAGAGGGAACATTATCCTGTGTTAAGACAGAAAAGTTTCTGACAAAATGATCCAAACCAATCCCTTTAAAGCAGGCGTCTCAAACTCCAGTCCTTAATGTTCGCTATCCTGGAACTTTTCGAAGTGTCCCAGGTCCAAAACACCTGAATCAAATTTCTTGTTTGCCTCCTCAGTATGCAGTCCTGCTAACTCAGGTGTTCTGAGTGTGTGTGTGTGTGTGTGTGGGGGGGGGGGGTTTTTTAACTTTTCACACATTTTTTAACTTTGAAAAGCGCTTTATAAATAAAGTTTGATTGATTGATTGGTTTGAAAAACGCACCTGAACGCTGCAGGACACCAGATCTCGAGGACTGGAGTTGCAGACCCCTGTTCGACAGGGTCGGTGACTTAAATTTTTGATTCAGGTCTGTTGACACTGAGACCCGTCTAAAAGTTGCAGGAATGTGGCCCTCGAAGACTGGAGTTTGATACCCCTGCTTTAAAAGAAATACAACTTTTTTTAGGTTGATCAAAGTATCTGGAAAAATAGGGTTAGTAATCCATGACTTTCTGTTTCATGGGGCATGAAAAAGGCCACAGAGGCCCAGAGTTTTGTCAGCTATTGACTCAGCATGGAGCCTTATTTATTCATGCCACTACACAAACTGATAATGGTGGAAAAGGTAAGAGAATTCCAAAGCTCAGTGTTCATTGCAGTTTATATATAACCAATGTCATCATAAGCCACCTCCTTTAGCTTTATAAACGAAATGTGATGCTGCAAGAGTATGTTTTATTTAACTGCCATTACATTAATTTACCTTTAAATTTATGAGTCTGGATTTATCTTCTGTATTAAATCCAAATTACACTTCAGGCCAATTAGTGCTGCAGTATAAAAGCAAGAAGCTGTTGCTGACTGAAGAGCTCATTCAGTGACAGACTGCTGCATCCTAGGTGCACAAAGGAGTGTTACTCCAAGTACAACAAATCTTCCAATAAACTCATTGTGTTTACATGCCTGCCATCATTTGCACCGTCCTCACATTTCACACAACATCCAAATCCAACTTGCATATAGAAACTTACATTTGGCTTCCGATATTCTCATGGATTATGGACCACAACTGAAACAGCAGAAAATATCTGAGTACGTATCACCCCTTTCTAAAAACACTTGACTGCGTAATTCTACCAGTTAAAACACAAACTGTACTTTAATATTACAAAAAAGTAACAGTGTAATTTGTCTTAGCCCTACGCAGAAGCTAACATCCATGGTCTTCCTTATCTCTGCTCTTCCCAGTATATCCAATCAGCGGCAAATAAAATAAATGGTGCCCCTCTATTGGCAGCCAATAGCATGTCAAGTAACATTGTCCCTATGTCTTCAATCTTCCCAGGCTGCATTTTCTGTTGAATATTAGTGGAATATTTTAATATTGGACTGAAAATTGGCTTCACGATATACATAAATCAATCTAGTCATGCAGATGTTAAATGTAATTATAATATTAAAGTTGTATCCTATTGATAATATGTTGCATTCAAATGCAATTTATCATGCCAGTGGATAAAACATGTTCTATCTTAAGAAGCCCAGCCAACTTTGTCCAGTAACTAGGCTTTTCTTCTTCTGAAACAAATACATAGTGACCTTGGAGAGAGGTTTGAACATGGAAAGAACATGGCTCTAAATGAGGAGTCAGTGACTTCGACTGCAACAGAGAAATGTGGCACAGACTGCCATATTGGCTCCAACAAGTCCCCATAACGTTTAGACACCATCTACAACCCTGTTGATTGTTCAAAATGAAACTATGCTCTGTGACTTAATCTGAAACTGGGATTCTGTAAGATAGGATGATGGAGGTTTTCAGGGGCTAACACTGCAGGTAGGTTTGGTATTGTGAACATGTGTAAAAAGACATCTCATTCCTGCTGTTAAGTATATAGCTGTGAGTCATTCAGTGAATTTATCTTGCAAAAAAAATAGAAATCCAACATACAATGAGACAAAATTAAAGTTATTCTGTCTGTAACACAGTAATGATCCACAGTATATATCCTAATCAATACAGAAATGGTTCGTCTGACAACAAAAACAGCATTCTTCCATAAATTGGCATATATCAAAGGTTCAATTTCTTAGTTCGGAGGTAATGCTGTTGCAAACATAGGTGGATTTACTTTAAGGTTTTCTAAACATTTTCAGCAGGGGTGCCAGCTAACAAGACTACCAATGTATTTTTTGATGCACACAAGCTTGCCAACAATACAGAACACACATTTATTTCTCATCAACATAGTTTCATCAGTTATGTTTGAACATTTTTGCTCTAGATGTTTTTATTCTTCTTCAAATCAAAACAGCCCAACCTTCATTCACTAAGTTAACCTCTGCCTTGTTTCAGAGCATTAGAAAATGCTGATTATATGAAGAGAAATGCCTGAATGAGAACTGTGAAGACTAATCATTCAAATTCCTTGTTTGAAAAAAAGGTACATTCATATGAATGAAAAAAAACATGGTTGCTGATTTAGTAAAAGCCTGTAGCTGCATATTTGCACTGCTAATGGAGTTCGTCTATTAGTTGTTGTTTTGCAATTCATTAAATTTCATACAAACTGAGTGATTCTCTACTTCAAGAATTGAATTCTTGTTGTCCATGATAAAAACCAGTAAATTAGACCTACTAACTTTTTTTTCGTAATTAAGGAATCTGAAATCTGTGTGTGTCCTTTATTTTGAAGCTTCCATGTTTTTTACATTGCTCCCACGTCTGATTTCCTGCCCCGTCTGATCTAAAATGCTGAGGTTGATGCATAAAAGAAAATAGAACTATCACATAAATTCAGGAGAGGGCCATAACAAAACACATCTGAGATGCGTTGAAACAGTCACATTTACTTTAATGGCGGCTATCAGCTGCGTATTATGCGTTGCAGTCTTTATGTGCCGGTTGCATCTCCGGTGGAAAGCTGGGATGATGGGAGCCAAAGCCAGGTCTGAATATACTGGACTCTTTAAGATAAGGGGTTAGGTTTAGAGGGGTGGTGTTAATTAAATTTTTTTTTGTTAAAGATAAATTTGCCCTCTGATTAAGAAAGCTGGGGTGGGCATACTTGTTGCCCCCCATCTCGGCGCTTGTACGTTGGGGTTCACCCCGCTGAATGAAAGGTTAGCCTCCCTCCACCTACGGGTGGGGGGACGGGTTCTGACAATTGTTTGTGCTTATGCGCCAAGCGGTGGTTCAGATTACCCACCCTTTCTCGAGGCCTTGGAGGGGGTGCTGGAGAGTGCTCCTTCCGGGGACTCCCTTATTTGGTGGAATGCCCCCCCCCCCCAGTCTGAACCCGAGCGGTGTTTTGTTGATGGACTTCTGTGCTTGTCATGGATTGCCCATAACGAACACCATGTTCAAGCATAAGGGTGTTCATGTGTGCACTTGGCAACAGGACACCCTAGGCCGCAGCTCGATGATCAACTTGGTTGTCGTTTCATCTGATCTGCGGCCGCATGTTTTGGACACTCGAGTGAAGAGAGGGGCAGAGCTATCCACCGACCACTACCTGGTGATGAGTCGTCTCCGGTGGTGGGGGAGGACGCAGGACGGGCCTGGAAGGCTCAAACGCGTCGTGAGGGTCTGCTGGGAATGTCTGGCAGAGTCCCCTGTCAGAAGGAGTTTCAACTCTCACCTCCGGCAGAACTTCGAACACATCCCGAGGGAGGCGGGGGACATTGAGTCCGAGTGGGCCCTGTTCTGTGCCTCCATTGTCGAAGCGGCTGACCATAGGTGTGGCCGCAAGGTGGCCGGTGTCTGACCCGGCGGCAACCCTCGAACCCGCTGGTGGACACCGTCAGTGAGGGATGCTGTCAGGCTGAAGGAGTCCTATCGGGCCTTTCTGGCCTGTGGGACCCTGGAAGCAGCGGATAGGTACCGACAGGCCAAGCGGAGTGCGGCTCGGATGGTCGCTGAAGCAAACACTCGGGCATGGGAGGAGTTTGGAGAGACCATGGAGAACCACTTCCATGTGGCTTCGAAGCGATTCTGGTCCACCATCCGGTGCCTGAGGGGGGGAACTGGTCTGCCACCAACACTGTTTACAGTGGGGGTGGTGTACTGCTGACCTCGACACGGGACGTTTTGGGTCGGTTGTTGGAATACTTTGAAGACCTCCTCAATCCCACCGACACGCCTTCCTGTTTGGAAGCAGAGTCTGGGGACTTTCGGACGGGCTCTCCAGTCTGTGGTGCTGAGGTCACTGAGGTTGTCAAAAAGCTCCTTGGTGGCAAGGCTCCAGGGGTGGATGACATTCGCCCGGAGTTCCTTAAGTTTCTGGATGTTGTAGGGCTGTGTTGGTTAACACTCTGCAATATTGCGTGGACATTGGGGGCAGTTCCCTTGGATTGGCAGACTGGGGTGGGAAAAAAAAGGGGGACCACAGAGTGTGTTCCAACTATAGAGGGATCACACTTCTGAGCCTCCCTGGTAAGGTCTATTCAGGAGTTCTGGAGAGGAGGGTCCGACGGATAGTCGAACCTCGGATCCGGGAGGAACAATGCGGTTTTCGTCCTGGCCGTGGAACACTGGACCAGCTCTATACCTTCAGCAGGGTCCTGGAGGGTGCGTGGGAGTTCGCCCAACCGGTCCACATGTGTTTTGTGGACTTGGAGAAGGCATTCGACCGCGTACCTCGGGGAGTTCTGTGGGGATTACTCCGGGAGTATGGGGTAACCAGCCCTTTGATAAGGGCTGTTAGGTCCCTGCATGACCGGAGTCAGAGTTTGGTTCGCATTGCCGGCAGTAAGTCGGAGTCGTTTGCAGTGAGAGTTTCTGTCGGTCTAACGTGGTAAAGGCAAAGCTCTCGATTTACTGGTCGTTCTACGTTCCTACCCTCATCTATGGTCACGAACTTTGGGTGGTGACCGAAAGAACAAGATCACAGATACAGGCGGCTGAATTGAGTTTCCTCTTGTAGGGTGGCTTGGTTCTCCCTTAGAGATAGGGTGAGGAGCTCGGTCATCCGGAGGGGGTCAGAATAGAGTCGCTGCTCCTCCACATCGAGAGGAGCCAGTTGAGGTGGCTCGGGCATCTGGTCAGGATGCCTCCTGAACGCCTCCCTGGTGAGGTGTTCCGGGCACGTCCCACCGGAAAGAGGCCCAGGGGAAGACCCAGGACTCGCTGAAGGGACTATGTCTCCCGGCTGGCCTGGGAACGCCTCGGGATCCCTCCCGAGGAGCTGGCCCAAGTGGCTGGGGAAAGGGAAGTCTGGGTCTCTCTGCTTATGCTACTGCCCCCGCGACCCGCCCTCGGATAAGCGGAAGAAGATGGATGGATGGTTCTGTTTTTGGGATGACTGTAGAACAACTGAGGTTGTTAATGCAAAGGATTCTTCACAAAAAGAAAATTATGGACAACCTTGAGCATCCTCTTGATGAGAATGTTCTAAAAGAATCAGGTGTCTTCAGTTAGAGGTGTGTTCAGTTTTACTGCAACACAAACTGCTACAGGAAACCTTTCCTTCCCACAGTTATCAGGACAACAACTCTTTAAAGAATTAATTAGTACGAACTACTACAACACTTAATTTTCCTCTGGGATAAACAACGTATTTTTGAACTGAACTAAATTGCGGTTAGGGTTAGAAATAATAGTGGTAGTGGTTAGGGGTATGTGTCCCTCAATGTGTTTCTTGGCTGCATGCGCCATGATATTATCAATCAATCTAAGTTTGTTTGTAGAACACTTTCCACAACCCTTGAAGTTGACCAAAGTACTTTAAATAAAAAGTGACGATACCCATGGAAAATAAAAGACGAAATAAAACAATAATAAAAGTTTAAGATTTCTATAATAACAACAACACAGAACACCATCAGTGCATTCCACTACAGTAAAAATGAGATAAGAAATATGGACGGAAATGCACTATTAATTCAGCATAGGTTAAAAGCCTGTCTGAGAGGATGTGTTTTCAATTTACTTTAAACAAAGTCAGGTTAGACGCAGATCGCTAGGCAGCTTATTCCATAGCTTAGACACAGCCACTGCAAAGGAACAATAACCCCAAGCGAAATCTGATGGTGCTTTGCAATCTTTGTCTGCCAGTTAACAACCTACTGGCTGTGTCCAAACACTCAACAATTAATCTGAAGAAACTGTGGAAATTAGTGTAGGTCATTTCTCACAGTTACAGTGTCGGTGTTGGTTGTATGTGAAATGACGATAGCTTGATGATATGTTGTTGTGACGGGTTTCCCGCAAATATGGATAATAAGGATAAAAACTTTCTATTTGGAGTCTAAAGGTGTCTGTTCACAATACTTTTCATGTTTAGAACAGAAATCCTCAAATAGCCTAACTGGCTGCAGCTCTAAACAGCTAAACTTAATTCAAATGACTAAATATAAAATCTTTTAAAATGTAAAGAGATATCAATGCTAAAAACTAGTTTGTTTGTTTGCTTTTTGGTCACTGAGAGGTAGAAGTTCTGTGCCAAAAAAAATCAAATTGGTTTATTTTATTTTTTTCCAGTCAGTACCTAATGTTTAGCTTTAATATGCCCTCTATTTTCCTGTGGGAGTAGCAACCAGTGCATTTTGTGACATTTGATAGACCCAAATGCAGTTTTTAAGGGGAAGTATTCAAAGTATTTAGAATACAGTACCAGGATTCAGAAAAGGAACTGAATATGTTACAAAATACATTTTAAAACAGGTATTCAGTATTCTGTAACTAAACACATTTACCAAGTATTCTCCCCAACACTGGTATATGACATACATATTTTGCGGTGGGAGTACATACTGTATGTCATTTCCCCACTCAAAGTCATTCTTGTAAAGATGGCCGAAACAGCAGAACTCCTCACACAGTGCTCGTCTTTGTGATGTGTGCAATTCTTTGCACATGGATAAGCTTAAGAGACATTAATGAAGAAGCTGAAATGGAAAATAGAAGCAAAAAGAACAGAGTGTGAAGCAATGATTGCACTCACAGCTTTCCCTGTCCGCCATCCTCCAGCCTGTCATGAGAACTCTACCTGACATTCTGAAAGAAAACACCTACCGCAACATGTCCCACCTTTTTATTAGGGTGTCAGGTGATAGAAAAACGGTAAAAGTTAGCCAGACAGGGTCTGGAAATTGGCTTTCAGACTCGAAAGTAATAATGACAAAGTCCAGAAAATTACACACCACAAAGAGGTTATTATGTCGATATGTGTTCCCTCCTCGAGATGCGTTCCTGCTCCACCCACACCTGAGGCGACTGCTGCTAGTAAAAAGGTTAAACAGATGGATCAAGTTAGGTTTAGGCACTGGTTCCTGCATAGTAGGATTAGGAAAATGGTCAAGTTATGGTCAGGTAATGCTCCTCCAATGTTAGGATTAGAAAACGACTTAGGGTTAGGCAATTGTTCTCGAATGCTCGGATTTGTAAGAAATTCACCGGTCAGCCAATCAGAACGACAAAGCCCCATAAAAGATACGATTGTAGTATTGTAGGGGGGGCTGAAACACATCTCGATGGGGGAACATACACCGATGTAATAGGGCCAATGGGAATAGTCGAACCAGGATTGAGGAAAGAAACAGTTTTATTAAACAGAATCCTTGGAGAGTTGTTGTTTGAAGAGATAATAGTAGAGAGAAAGTGTGATTTTACAGCTTTCACCGCAGCTTGGTAGTGAGCTTGACCGTGCCTGAGCATGTCTAGGGAAATTAGAAGATTGTGCTTATTGCATTTTGCGTTCTGCACTCCGACACTCTCTACTGATGTAAAATGTAACAAAATTCAGGCAGAGTTCGGAAGGTTGATGGGTACCACTGTTTAAGAAGTGTGGAGAGAATAGACTTCCAGTATCTGTGTGTGTGTTATTCCTGATTTGTAACTTGCGTACTTGTATGTGTAAAACCTGATAAGTAAACCGTGAGATATATTTTGTGCGTAACTTCAGGTACTTGCAAGTCTTTGGTCAAACGCACACACAAATATCAATAAATTATTAGTACAAAATCCATTTACATTTTAAAATTTCACTAACTCAAAACTTACTACTATTTCAAAAAGGCTCCTAAGCATGCAGATCATTAAGTAAGAATGCACCAATCACCTGATGCACATAGACAAAACCACATTTACGCACAGATCAGAGTTACAAGTGCATGAGAGGTTTTGAGACTCATTTCATGTCTCAAGATTTATACATTCATGATGCATTTAAATGCTTGTAGAATGCCGGGTCATCTGAGTTTTCTTAGCTTTCCTTCTAAACTTGCTGCTGAAGTAGTTGTGAAATTGTTTAACTATACATGTATGGAAAGAACTTTGTGCCATCAGAAAATGTATTAATTCTAAGAAGATTGATTGGTATTTATATAATTTAAATGTAATCAAAAATGCTCAACTTGAATACATTTTTTTGTTAAAAGCAAATCTGAATTTGCTTAACTTGAAATCCAATCTTTTAGTCTAGAAATTATTGTCACAAAATTGAAGCAGAGTTTTCTATCTTGAATTTGTATTTTCTTTGAAACTGTGGATGTACACGCACTGAGTGAAACTAAAATAAATACATAACATTTAACACTGAAGACCACAGTCGACAGACAGAGCTACTAGAGCTCAGTGTAGTGCATCAAGCGATCAGAAATACATTGGACTTTTGAGTTACCAACAGGCAGGACATTAGCTATATCTAATAATGAAAAAAAAAGGCAGACTCTAGTTGTAAGCTGAAATTCAACATATTTGTATGTATACCTTGGGATGATGCCGCATTAATCAAACTTTATTTATACTGTCTGACTGAATGCCACATAAAAAAGGATGCAGGTAACCGTGTGTTTCAAGCAAATGTCATCTTCCTCAAACATTCTTCCTACAGATTTATTTTATAAATACTTTGAAATAAAGCAGTTTTTATGTGCCTGATCCTTATAAACAATAGCTCCAGACATGCATTCTCCTCCCATATGCATTTCAAGTTATGAGTATTTGAAATGATACTCGACATTTACAAATGAGGACTTCTGCCACAGTGAGCATTCAAAGACTTTTCTAAGCATCAGCAGCACTTTGTGCCTGGCTATTATAGATGCTCCATCAATGTTCTTTAATTAGGAGGGCACCTTTTTTACAGACAACAAGAAAAGGGACACAGGAGGGAGGATTAGAAATTAATCAACGAGGTTTATTAATGAGGGGATACCAGCCTTGTGTGCCCAGAGAATAATATGAAAAGGGGTGATCAGAGGCTTGCTCCATCCATCACTGTGGAAACTGCATCGAGCCACCAGCCGGGTAAAGCATTTAGAGGCAATCTGTAATGTAGGCACCAGTGCTGAGAAGAAAATCATCACTTTGAGTAGCATATAATTTTCCCAAATCAGTTTCTGACCTCCAACGTTACTGTTTGCTTGTCTTTGCTGTGAGGATTGTGTTATAAGGGACCTAGATGGATTTGCTTCTCTCGGGCTTTCGAATCAAATTTGGCAACCTCTGCCAGGCCTCTTTTACTTCCCCTAAATCAAATGCTTACAATGATGTCCACTCAAGTGGAAGATATGTATGTCACAGGGCTCCATAGTTCAGCAAAAAGCAGAGCAAGAGCCAAGAAATGTGCAAGTACTTCATATATTAAATACACTGCCGTAACCTAAAAATTTGACCATCTGGACTGAACTAAGCAAGAATGCAAAAGCCTCACATTGCAAATGTGCAGCAGTGATTAATGTGTTTATTAATGTGTAATTAATATGGTAACATATTATTTTACCCAAGAGGATGTAGGAGATGTTTTAATTCCTTAAAAAATAGTCAGGAGATGGCCTGTGATATTCTTAAAAGTGTCAGATTTATTGTCAATGTAACAAAAAAAAGCTTAATAGGGTATAAGTGAAAAATAAATAACTGTCTGACACTGTGGTAATGCTGGAAAGGTGCAGCAAACCACCATGTAAGGGAAAAAATGAAGTCAGAAAAAAAAATTACAATATAAGATCAAAGAATATTTGGAGACATCTAATAAAAAAACTCTGCTGTAGAAACTCTAATATGTTTCGTTATGAATGTGCCCCCATTTCCTAATGCACATAAAAACTACTGGGCTGAAATACAACTACTGGAACTAAACAGCTAGTGTCGAGTTAGGAAAACCCCCTCATCAGAATTAAAGATTTAATTTGTAAGAGAGCGTAATAAATTCAAGAGACTGCAAAAGTTCATATGTTCCTCTGTGAATGGTATATGAGGGGAAAGAGCAATGGTCTTTGCATACTGTAAAATTATTTTCTTTGGGTCAGTTCACTGAATAAGGGTGCCTGCATGCAGTGAATGTGCTAAAAGATTATCTTTTTATCATATACAGTTTGTTCCCTGATGATACAGGCATGTCCGAAGATTTATCAAGATTTTTAATAATGTCCGCTGCTTTGAGGTGTGCCATGGCTAAAGAGATGAGGAATATGTGCATGGATTTATGATACATCTTTGCCAAAATTAAAGGGAAAAAAACAACATACATATTGATTCTATGGCTGTCAAAGAGTTAATTACTATCAGGCTAGAATGTTGTGTGTTTGTCAGTAATAAACTTAATGCGTGTGGTGAACATACGCTGCTCTCTGCTCCATGCCGGCATCATATTCCAAAGTCAGATTTATTAAAGCTGCACCATGTCCAGAAAAAAGTTGCTAAGATGTCCATATTCTACTAATGTTGTTGGAATGCACTGCTCTTCAGCATGGTCTCTATTAAATGTCAAGTTGATGTAGAAAAAAAAAAGATTGTCATCTGAAATGTATGAAGTTTGTTTTTAAAATGTCATATATATATAGCCAGTAGTCACTGTGGTATTGTACATGATTGCTACATTTTATTAATTGGAACCCAGGAACATTAACACTCCGGACAAAACTAAGGAGGATCAATGAGAATTGCAACTCCTTGTGCGCTCGAGCAGGTGGAGATGCGCTGAGAGCGCAATGAGTTATGATGTGTCTTTGATTTAAAAAACAGATAAACATTTACATAGCTGTCAGGTTTACGGCCATTAGAGTGTTAATTAATTTTTCACTATATTGTATATGAATGTCATTTTTCTTTTGTAATAAACGTATGTTGAATGTGGTGGTGCAAAGTTAACACATGCCTTTCAGAAGTGCTAAAAATAGGTGCTAAAATATCATATTTCATGATGAGTATATCACACTGCACCTGGAATGCCTACTTATTTGCCTCTTCTCCTCCCAATTTTTTTGCTTCTTCTTACAGTAACACCCATATTGAATATTCAGCATAGGGAAAAATGCTAAATGGATTGTGTGCATCTTGCTCTGGGTTTAACAGGTGCAATTCTCTCTACGTCCTGTAGGTAAATCCGCTTCAGCCTGTTTTTGCGACAAAGATAAATCAGACCCTACGTGTTTCCAATACATGGATTTGAACTATGCAAAACTTAATGATACAAATTCAATAATACTTTCTCCTTCCAAAGGACACTACATCCACAAAATATTTAATCTTCAAAATAGAATTGATCATAAGAGCACACATTTGTACATCAAATGTGGTGATATATTCACTCAAGAGTTACTCCAGTTGTGCCTAATATAGAGCAGATTAAAATTGGCCAAATGTATGTCTTTTTTTGTCTTCCTTCATTTTTTTTTATCCACCTTTCTAGAGAATTTCACCAGACGTCCTGTGTGTGCTGAGGAGCTGCCCATCAAGGCGGGGGCGGAGCAATCTTATCATCGAGGCTCATTACAATCTCGATATACGAAGTAAGCTATTAGATCTTAATTGCCTGAGTGTGGAACTGTTTTGGTAAGCCTCTAGCCCGCCTTGTCTCCCTCAAAGTTTCTTGTTTGTCTCATCCTCCTTTGATTTACCTGTTAACAATTCCTTGTGCTCCTTCCAAAGTTTTCACTGCAAGTAATCTCCTTGTGATCATTTCTTCAGCTTCACCGAAAGCCTTGGTCTTCATTCAACGTCTACGACAACGTCCTAACTCTTCTGTGATCCATTTCTGGCAGCAAGCACTGTGGTTTAAGTCTTCACAGTCAAGCCTCATTCACACCTTGCGTTTTTTGGCCATCGTAGACAAATCTTGCCTTGTGACCAATAACTGTGCACATGAGCGTGATTAGCAGGTCAGTGGCCATTTAGTATGACAAGTAAAGTTTTTTGTTACAAAATTATTTATTTTTTTAAATGCATTAAAATACCAAAATAATGACCAGACCTGTAGACAGCACTATCAGACACTGATTTATACAGTTTATCAGCAAATAAAGTGGATTTGGGGGCACTTTAAGCAATTAAAAATAATAATCATGTTAATAATTAATAAGCCTGTAAAAACTCCAGAAGCTTACACTGCAGCACCTCTGAGATGTTCCAACATCACAGGGGAATATCACTAACTATTCATAACAAAACATTGTTAAATTAAAGAGTTTTGGGGCAGATGATGCCTTATTACAGGCGGCAAACTCCTTCCCCCATCTCTCCCATAATATACTGTATACATATATATATATACACTGATCACGATTGGATATAAACTTCTTCCATAGGACTCCAAGTGGCTTCAAATGTGACTGGGTCAGTAAATGAATGTAATAAATGCTAAAAATAAGGTCCAGGTTTAAAAAAAAAGAACTTTCCCTTTAATCTGAAAAAAGGTATTGAACTCCGCTTATATATAATGTACAGTGTAACCATTTTTTTTTATTATTTCTATGCCGCTTTTATCATTTGGCCTGAATTAATACATGTTAACTTTGAGAATCCAAAACAACTTTGTCATCATCACTCAAACTGAAAAAAGCCTTCAAGAGCCAAAGCTACTACTTGCTCCGCCGTTAACTCCATTAACTTTCCACAGCAGTGAGCAGAAGACAAGGAAGTAAAAGTAGACATTTATTGCTGTAACTTATGATCTGCACATTCTCTGTATTTATCACCACTTTTCACAGTATTAGCCTCTGCTTCTATACCTGTCTGTGCAAGGCCACCGAAACAGGCTGCACCCTCTTTTTACTGATTTGAATGCACAACTATTACCAAAATTTATTTTTGCCTGAATTTTGCTTTCTTTATTCCATGTTTACAAAAGAATACACATGTACTCAAGGGATAAAGATTATTTTAAAATAGACCTAGTGACGTCCCTGGTTCTTTATAAGGATGAAATGGCATAAGACTCTTAAGATCCTCTCTATTCAGTGAGCTGTTTCAAAGAGGAATGGCAAAAATTGTCCACCTCTAGATGTGCAAAGCTGGTATACACATTTCCTTAAAGCTGACATGCAGTATTGACTGCAGCAAAACATACATATCCATGGCAAATTTTTCAACGTAAAATATGTTGCAACCATGCATCATCTTTGTTCCACTTTTTAGTAATGCAGCTGGAGTGAAAATGGGCACATGAATGCATAACCATGGTAATAAGCCTGAAAAGAGCAGATTATGTTTTTTCGGGTCTGGGACTGATTTCTGCCCCAACCGGAGATGTGTAAGTATTTTGAGGTCTTGGTAGGGAAATTAGCAAAAACTGGTGTGGGAGATCAGTTGCTGCAGCATCTGCAGGGATGCAGGCACTGCACCTGTCTTTCGTGGTCAATCTATACTCCTCTCATTCATGGTCATAAGCTCTGAATAGTGACTGAAAGAACGACATCATTGATAAAAGTGTTATGACTACTGATTACTCCTTCCAAAAGTAACTTTGTTACCTGGTTGTACCTAGGTTAGATTACAACTTACTTTAGTAGTTACTTTCAGCAGCAGCCAATAACACTCCCCACTGCTTCAACATAAAAACAATAACTGACTCACTTTATTAGAAGTGCTTTTTAACAGTAAGGCCGGTAATAAACTTGCTTTTTAACCTCGCCTTGACAATAGCAACAGGCGGTGTCTTGAGCACATACTTGCTTGCACACTACACATACTACTAGAGAGTTCCACTAAGGGCAGAGTACAGACATATGCCAGGAATATACTTGCTTTTTATTATCTGTATGTGTGTTTGCCATGGCTGTCCCATGCAGCTTGCATTTGTTTCAAGCTTCATTTGTGCTTGTTCTCTGAAATTAACTTAACACGTCCGCACGCGGCATTATGTTAGTAACTACTGGGGGGATTATAGAGCACTATTTAACTGGCTCTAGGTCAATGGCGACAAAAGCAGTAGGAAAACAAGCAAGAATAGTGGTAAGTATGGTCTTACATACCATTTAAGACACTGCTGCCGTATTTTTCTGTCATAATCTGAAAATTAACCAGCTGATTATCTCGTCTCTATGGTCGTTATGTTTGTTTTGTTTCTACCCTACAAATCTATCCGGTCTGAGTTCTGTTCTCTGCCCCCTAGTGGAACTCTCCAGTAGTATGTGGAGTACGCAACAAGAAGCAGCCAACACCTTCCAAGCTGCTTATGTCACCGCGATGTTACACAAGGTTAAATAGCAAGTATTTTCCTAGCCTAAGAGTGCCAGATTTGTAGAGTTGAAAGAAGACAATCACTGCGACCATAGAGGAGATAATTAACTGTTTAAATTTCTGATTACGACAGAAAAAGACAGCAGCAGTTTCATAGATGCTATGTAAGACCATATTTAACGCTTGTTTTCCTAATGGTTTTGCCATGTAACAAATATATCTTTTTGCTTAAGAAAATGTAAAAAATAGTAACACAGTGGTTTGGACAAGTACATTTTTCATTTTATTACTGGTATGGAAATTTCAGTTATCAGGCTCCCCTCCTATGGAACCAGCTCCCAGGGTTGGTTCGTGAAGCAGACAACTTGTCTATCTTTAAAACTAGGCTTAAAACTTTCATCTTTGACAAAGCTTAGAGTTAGAGACAGGTTAATAGGTAGTTAGAGACAGGTTAGACAGGTAGCTAGGAAGAGACTGGTTAATGTTAGTAGTCAGGTAGAGTAGCTAGGTAGAGAAAGATTAATGTAAGCCAGGTAGAGAGCGTTAGTAGCTAGGTCTCCTAGTAGCTAGGAGACAGGTTAATGTTAGTAGCTATGCTGCTTTAGGCTAGGCTGTTGGAGGACATTATTAGAGTATGTTCCTACTTTCTCTCCTACTTCTCCCCAACTGCATGATGTGCTGTCAATTCAAGCCCTAACCTGTTTTATCTTAGTCTCTTTCTACAGTAGGTACTCCTGACCCGCCCAGCTTGATGACCCTGACTAAGATGGCATTCCAGTGGAAGAACGTTCTCCACGTCCTGCTACCAACTTCTGCTTCTGCATCAGTTCTGTTGCTCTTTCTGTGTCTCTGCTGCCTTCTCCAAACCCAGACGGTCTCGCAGATGACCGCTTATACTGAGCCTGGTTCTGCTGCAGGTTTCTTCCTGTTAAAAGGGAGTTTTTCCTCTCCACTGACTCTTCATGCTTGCTCAGTGTGAGGGATTGCTGAGAAGTCACGAGGCATCTTCTGTGTTTCTCTAATTCCTAAATTAAACATTGTATTGTAATAACTCTTCTTGTAAAGTGCCTTGAGATGACATCTGTTGTGAAATGGCGCTATATAAATAAATTGAATTGAATTGAATAACATGTTAGATTAGTTTTTACTGAGAAAGTGGTCATATTAGAGTAGTGTGCCAGTAAGTAACTAGTTACCACAATAACTGGAAATTATTTTGTTCCACAGGGTGTCTTGTATGGAGGACCAAAACTGACATAATTAAGAATAAAAGCAGAAATATATACATTTTGCTTTTCGTTATATGTGCATTTTTGTGAAGAAAAGTATATCATTTTCGTTTCCTTTTCCTTATTACATGCAATTTCTGAAGAAAGAAAAGTATTTGGGTTTTCTCTTTCTTATAGGCTACATGCATTTTTGGCAAAAACAGCTTGTTTTTTTTCTTATCCTCATACATGCATTTTAATCGAAAAAAGATATATTTAGTTTTTACTTTTCCTTATACATACATTCCTTGTTTTTACATTCCCAGTCTCCTCTTTTTACGTTACCTAATGCATTGCTGCCTCAATATGCAAATGAGAAGGGATGCTATTCCTTGTCCAACCCCACTACTATTGGTTAATAACCAGGAAGGAGCAGAATCAATGTGCAGATCAATAGGAAGTGAAGTCTTACCGGAGATGTCACAGACGATTGCATAAAAATTAAGACCTGTTGCTATCTTTGCTGAAAGTAATACAGTCAGTGATGAATATTTACTTGTTTCACGTAGACATTCTGAGTGAGGGGGTAGGGTTAGACACAGATAATGAAGCTGAGCCGTTAGTGCTCCAGATGTTGGAGGAAGTGGCTTGAGGGCCAAAAGCGTGGGCATGCACAATCGATCTCCACATGGATCCTGCTTCTTCCTGGTTATTGACCAACATTAGAGGAGTTGGACCAAGGAGGGCAGCCCTCTTCGTTTGCATAATGAGGCAGAAATGCATAAGGTAAAGTAAAAAGATAAGACGAGGGAATGTAAAAACAAGGAACATATGTATAAGGAAAAGGAAAAAAAAATGTTTTCAACAAAAATCCATGTATAAGGAAAAAAAAATGTTTTCTTGATGAGAATACATGTAAAAAGGAAAAGGAAAAACAAATTATATAAATTTCTTCACAAAAATGCACATATAAAGAAAAGGAAAAGCAATATATATATATATATTTCTGCTTTTATTCTTAATTATGTCCACTTTGGTCCTCCATAGTCTTGTTTCTCCCTTAGAGATAGGGTGAGAAACTCAGTCATGGTAGCGCTCCTTCTCCTCCATTTTGAGAGGAGCCAGTGTGTCAGGCAACTGGTTAGGATGCCTCCTGGATGCTTCCCTAGTGAGGTGTTCTACTGTAGGTCCTTTCCCTTAGCAGGAGACCAAGAGACGACTCAGCTCACAATGTTTCTCAGCCCAAGTTACTGGAGATAGGGAAGTCTGGGTATATTTAGTGGAAGATAATGGATGGATAATTATGTAGTGCTTTTGTTAGTTTTACAGATAAAAACCAAATGAAATACATTGAAGCCTAAATAATTTTGCAAGGCACTTTGTGTCATAGAAGAGGTGAGCCTAGATGCACGAACTATTCACATTTTGGGGGAAAACCTGTGACAAGACGTTCATTTATTTCCTGTGAGCTCAAGGAAACATCACATGGGAGATTTGACTCATTGAGGTTTAAAAGCTGTCAACTTAAACTCAACAAGCTATATAATTTTAAATCATTAACAGGTTAAAATGAAATAATAGCGTGATAGTAGTTTGTGTCTCAGATAGCCCTGGTTTCAACCATCAAGGTTCTGTACTGCACTTATCTTTATAAGGACTGTGTGAGAAAACATGTAAAAAAAAATCATGTAACATTTAGAGCAGGAAGCGTGTTCGCGGAAGATAGATTCTCAATTGTCTCTGCTGGAATATCACAAGTTTTTCTCCCACTAGGAGCCAGGCTATCTAAACAGATTTTTAATAAAAACAGTTCACTCTTTACATCTCAGAACAGAAGGGGGGTAGGGGACTGAGCCAGAAAAGTGAATGAGGAAGGCTTTTTTTTTTCCTCTTCCCCAATGGCCGCCATCAAACTGGCCTTGACACAGTCACTTAACCCCAATTTGCCCTTGTGCTGCAGCTCTGTGGCGAGCAGCAGAGGACTGTTATTGCTGCAAGAAGCTGTCAGCTGTAAGACGAACTGAATCTGAAAGCTTCTCTTTATGAGTTTATGATAAATTAGAAGAAAAAGGAACAGCACTGAGTGATACCCACAGTTTGCTTTTATAAGGTGGCCTAGACCAGATAATAAGGAGATTTGAAAATAAAGATAAGACCAAAACAACGGGCTTTGATGATCCATGGTTGATAAATGAATTTATTTGAACCATCTCCATTTTATTTCCATATTAAACTTGAGTTTTCAAATAAAAAATAACAAACAATATTTGCTCTTATCTTTCCAGACTATAAATGTAATAAAGAATTGTAAGTGTACGCTTGATCTGCTTGATCAACATCATCTTGCTTCATGATATACTTTGTATAAGAAGTTCTTTTAAATGCACAAATCCATTTTCTCCTTCCATGTCTTTAAAGAGGATATGTGATGGCTTTACACATCTAAGTATGTTCACTCTTCATGAGATATGCCTCTGCTGGATACGCAGAGAAACCGATCATTTATATTACATCAAGTAACTTAACTTGAGGCAAAACCTTGCAGGATGAGCCTCCGGAATAAGCTGAACATCAAGAAGAAAATTGAAATGGGAGTTAGAAAGATGTACGCTTACTAAATTTCACTTGATTTCTTCTTTTTCCTGTTTAAGGCTTCAGGGTATATTACCATCCCGTAGTTGCACAAATTAATGTTGAGCCGTGTTTTCAAACAGGTCGTTGCTTTGGACAAAGAATCTGGGAAATAAAAAGCACAAATACTGTTCTTTTGTTTTCAAACTTTATTGTTAAAAATGAACTGGTTTAGGGCAGTAGTTCCCAACCCTTGCCCTCAAGACACAGTAGCCCCGACCACTTCATACAAGCATAAAAACAGCAATATGTGCACTACTCAAACCTGGAGTGGCTTTTTTCTGCACAGATTACAGATTCTTTGAAGAAGTTTAATGTGTGGAACATTTACTGTATTTGTGACAAGAAAAAAAGTTATTGTGTCCTCAAAAGAAGAAAGAAATAACACAAAGAAATAACAAAAGAAGAAATATCTCACCTAGTCTATCATTATGTTGTGAGCTTAGTGTTGTGTATAATAGAGTAGAACCAATAGAAACATCCTTTATTGCCTCTCAGGGGGGAAATTAAGATGTAACAACAGCAAAAATACAAGTAACTGAAGCACTTAGATGTACGCAAGAATAATACATGTACATTAAGGACAACTTTTCAAAACTAAAATACTAAAAATGGCATACTCTGACTTAATAGCTGAGCAGGATAATTTTAAATAATTACAGAATGTGTACTTGTGCACTAAAATAACCCAACACATTTATAAAAAGTGAAAAATATAAACTGTGCCAACAGAATTGTGCACTGATATGTTTTTTTTCTTACCCCATTAGCAGCTGATGCTAGAATTTTAACACCTATAGTCTAGTTCAACATTATCTTTTCCATAAGTTTGTCTCCAGACCTTCTGATCTGTCTTTATTAAGGGAAGCACTGCAACTGAACCTCATGCTAAGTTGTTCCACAAACGAGATTTTAAATCATATTTACCCATCTCCCTCTTCTTTTTTTTAAAAATCTACTTGCTTAGTTATGGACAGCATAATGAGAAGGCACGAACATTTGCACTTTTAAATGGCAAAGGTAAAAATTAAGCTGCTGGTATTTATAAAATACAGATCTGCTGGACTTTTTTCCCAAAGCATTGTGATACTTTCACAAAGCTTTTCTTTATTAAAATTCCAATTTCTCTTCTAATGTGATTGCGTAGCATCGCTTAGCACCTACCGCACCTTGGTTAGCAAGACAATGATGGATTACTTTTTTCAGACTTCATGTAGTGTGATTCATATTCAGGTAGAGTAACCTTAAACAAATACAAAAAAATTAAGTTTTTTTTCTAGATTAAATATATACAGCACCAAAGGCCTGATAGCATTAAACATGAATAAATCTATTTAGACTATTTTCTGCTTATAAAACTTCCTGAAAACATCACTAAAAATATTACATGCAAATATAGTTTGTCTTGTTTGAGTTGGAGACAACTCAAGCTTCACTTCACAAATGCAGTTATTATCAAGATCACACATTTCTTTTATGTTTTCTAATAAGATTACTGCTGTTTCATTCAGAGGGAAGGTGCAGAATACCATCATTCAGGTGTAGCTGCATTTTTTTGCATGTGATAATGAATGACACACCTATAACCAAATTGTCTCATGGTAATGAAAACAGCAATAGCTTCATAGCTTCTAATTTACAGGAAGTTCATTGTTTATGTGTTACTTGATGTGTTCAAAGGTCCACCTGATAGCCCAAAACTTTCTAATTGTTCCGAACGATCCTCCTACATAAGCAGACACAGGGGTCAGTCTGTTAAACAACCAGACTAATTGGACAACAGGCAGAAAAGAGGCTTGCTGTTATCCACTGTGTTATCATTGTCTGTGTATGCCAACTCATAGTGAATGTAGTATAAACAAAGGTGTATATACTTCGAACTTTTCCCTCACATGCAAACACTATAGTTTGGTTGGTGCTTGGCTCCAAATGCATAAAAGATCTCTCTCAGTATATCAGCTATAAACAGCTAATTGGAAGCTGAAAACGCTAATTAGCAGCAAGGAAGAGCAGTGCGAAAGCCGAACAAAACCCCAAAGAGATGCTAACTGCTGCCAATGTAAAAAGAGGATGACTCTCACACTGTTACCAAAACTATGTTTTAACAGAGATAATTGTAATTTGAACCAGGATACACAATTGTCTTTCTCTTGTGATATTTTGGTTTCGATTTGGTTCTAAAGGACATTTTGAACGTTAAATTGCAAAATTTTCCGACCAGTTCAATGATTACATAGTTTTCACACTCTCCTTTTGATTGAGAAATGGCTTTGATAGATGTCACAACATGATAAAATATTTTGACACAGATTTATTTTCTACTATATCTTAATCAGTAAATCATCGATCCATCCTTACACATACCAGGGAGGCATTCAGGTGGGAAATCTAACCAGATACCATAGCCACCTAAAATGGCTTCCAAACATGTGGAGGAGCAGTGGTTCTACTCTTAGACCCTCTGGGAAGACCAAACTTTTCACCCTGTCTCCAACGGTGCATTCACACTGAACACGTTTGAAGTGTCATGGGTGTCAGGTTTACATGTTAAGTCAATGTAGAAGCACGCTGAAGAGCGTCAGGGGGTCCTGCCTCACGTCACTAAAAAGCCACAGAAGTTGAAAAAACCGAAGCCAATCAGGAGCCTGGTGACGGGGTGTCAGTGATGCTGTGACTGACATGGAGTAAATATTAATAAAGTGGCTAATCACCCCAAGCTATAACACCAGCTGTTTACTATACTGAGACAGGAATAAAGAAAAATATTATATTCAAATATTAAAGTATTTATTTGAATTTATTACTAAATGGAAATTAGGTTGAATTGAAATGGATAACCTTTTTTAGGCTAATTTTTTTCAGGCATGTTGATTAGGTAGAACATTTTTAAACTGACTGGAATGTATGTATGATTGGATTGATATGAACCGTAATGTGCCTTGAGACGACATGTGTTGTGACTTGGCGCTATATGAAAAACTGAACTGAAATTTAAATGAAATAAAAATATAATAAACATACCTTTGACTTGTTGAAATTACTTTTGTGGCCCTTTTAGATTTGTATTTGAGTACCCCTTATATATAAACTCCAGGCAAAATGCATTTAAGTTTCTCATTTTAGCGTAGAAATGTTTAAGGTGTAGAAATACTTGTTAATGTTTATAGTTTCCTATTTAAAGGAGACTTATGAAACTGTTAATATTTGATAATGATCATGGATTCTGTCTCTTTCATATGACCATTAGGAAAAAACAGTTATGCTGTAATTTGAGTGAGAAAAACAAAGATCAATACAGCTGTAGATGAAGTCTTGCCAACTATAATAGTAAGGCGGTTCATTAAAACACAAACAGAAGAAGTTCAAACTTCCTCCAGAAAACCTGAGAAAATTACAAATTGTTAAGCTATCAGTAGTCTATCATCATCTACAACCACTGCATCAGAACTGCTGCCTATCTAGGGTCTGTGTATGAAAGATAGCTTTCACTCAGTGATATGCCTAAGGCTGAAAAAAGGATGAAACACAGTCACAACTGAGAAAGATTCACTTGTATCTTTCACTACCTGAAACCAATAAACAACTAATGACAGGGTTGTCATGGACTTATGAGATAAGAGGTACTTTTGATGGAGTAAACAGATCAAATCATGGTGGCTTGCTAATGGTCTCAGGGCATCACTTGAGAAAAAAGCTCCAACAACATGGAGGACTGAAGATGGAGATAAAAAAAGAAACAGAAACGTTCTTTGCTGGCCGTCTAAACGGTCAGAGTTAAAATATGGTAAAATTGGATATAGTGACCTGATAATTTTGCGAACGTCAAAATCTCTTAGATTGGTAACTGTTGAATTTGCCAGCCAGGAAAACACCTCAAACTCTATGATCTACTTTGAGTACTTCATCAGTATTCATCACTATCACAGTGTGTTACAGCACGGTGGAGGAAGAGGGCAGGGGAGACTTTAGAGAATAGCTGTACTTCATAAAGCAGTATACAACCACTGAACTCATCTTAAAATATTGTGTAAATCGTGAACTGAAAGGTGATATTGACGATGTATGTTTTTTTTTGTAAATATGCAAAAGAAGATTAAAGGGAACAAACTATAACTGAAGAGCTGTGTTTGTATTTAAATCCTTAAAGTTCTTAATCTTCAGCTTTTGTAATTCCGTTATAATCATAGTATATTAGAAAGTTTTGGTTTCGTTTCAGATTTCCGTTTTATTCATTTTTCTGTGGTTATCATAGTCAGCTCCCACGCTATAACAATAACTGCAAACATATTCCTACCGTTTTTGCTTGTTTACATTTTCTCACAATATAACAACAGATTTTTTTAATACTAGTTGACAGGGGGAACATAAAATTCTGCATATTAATATGAAGACAATGGATCCCTCTTCAGGGGAGGCAAGAAGATGCTAAGGAATTTATACAAAATACTACAGGGGAAAGAAAACATAACCTCACACATCACCCTCCAAACACCCTAGCTGGTGAAACATAGCCAACAGTCAGAGAAGAGGAATGGAGCTAAAAACATGGCAAACCTTGAAAGAAAATCTGAGATGCTACTTAAGATTTCAGTATCTAGGCCAGACATTCAGGAACTGCAAACATTCAAAAGTAAGAATTACCTAACTCTATTACCTAACGTTTTTGCATTCATATTGCACAGTTGGTCCGCGTCAGGCAACGCATTGAACAGATGAAATTTGACGTATGTACTTTTTGGCTTCCATACCCTGCATATGAGGAAAAAACAATGCGTGGGCGGGGCTTCCTCTGTTCCCGCACGTTCTGAACTATGGTGGATCATAACTAAAGAGCGGCTTGGCTTTATTTGCTAGATAAAGCTAGACAACGTTTACATCGGGTGCATCAGCGCCCATTATTCAGATGCGTTCTAAGTTTGGGGGAGTTTAACCATTTGCTCCAGGAGCTGCTTATGGATGAGGTTCGCTTTCAGTGCTAGTTCCGTCCATTGCGCGGCTAATTTTACGACCTCCTCGGCCGCATCGGAGCTTTAATCTCCTACCAGGACACCAACTACAGGTTTTCTGTTCCTTTTTAGGAGTGCCTGTCCATCTGACTTCGGTAAGTGTTATTTCTGATTTTTTAAATCTGCGTTTGTTGAAAATGTTTTCACTGGACCTGCGCTTCATTTAAGATACATGTATAGTGACATAACTACAGTGAGACGCTCTGATTGGTTGCCGCACTGCGTTAACTGCGTTGGGTCCGTCAAAAGTTAAAATAGCTGAACTTCTGCGTTGCCGTATGTAACGCAAGTGAAGTTGACAGAGCCAACGTACACAACGCACCGCAGAGACTTTGGCGGACCTCTGACGTACTCTACCACAGACTTTACATGTAATCTTGCTGACGCTGACACATGGGGTTGGTCTGAATGCAGCATTAGACCTTCAGGATTTGCAAGTGTCTCCATTTCCACGGGCTGTCCCCAAAGGACAACATTCACAGCCATTTCAGGAACCAAATGATTACCTTCCTTGGGGTACAGTACTCAGAAATGGCTCGATGGAGTCACTGAGTCGTTTAGTTCATGCTAATTGGTTAGAACTCAGGTCCTCAGAGAGGATCATAGGTACTGATCTTCCCTCCATTGAGGACCTATTCTGGGCCAGGGTCAGGAAGCGGGCCAGAAAAATCACCACTGACCCCTCACACCCTGGCCACAATCTGTTTAGGCTCCTCCACTCAGGCCGGCGTTACAGAGCGCTGTACGCCAAAACCACCCGACACAAGAACAGTTTCTTCCCACAGGCTGTCGCTCTGATGAACTCGGAATAGTCAGAGAGTGTGAGTCCATTCACATGAACAATAAACTAAAACTCTGCACTGCTGTATATACTTACTGTACAAAACCCCGGTTTGGTGTATATATTATACTTTATTATTGATTTGTATTTATTTATTTATTTATTTATTTATTTATTTTTTCCTTTTTAATTTCACTTATTTAAGTTCTGTACTGGAGAGAAAAGTTGACGGAGTCAAATTCCTTGTATGTGTCATACTTGGCCATTAAAGCTGATTCTGATTCTGAAATTACATCAGCAGAGGCTGACCCCCCCCTTGTCCTTGGGGAGGCGGTCTTCCTATAGAACCAGGCAGGCCGTGACCCACGTGCATGGGACAGATCTGGTGTAGTAGTGGGATCTCTGGGCCATTACCAATATTGTGTGAAGGGGTGGGGTCATCTTACCCTGCGCAATCGCCGTTTCCTCCACGTCTTGACCCCATCCACTCCCTGACCGTGTCGGGAGGGCGCTGCGTGCCTGTCTGCACCGGCTGGTGCAGCATATAGTCCAGGCTCAGATTCCCCGGGTTTGGTGGCCCCTCCACAGCAACAACCTTTATCCCCAGGTCCCCTTAGGCCAGCATCTGCCCTGGCCCCACCGGTGCCACGCCCTGATGCTGTTGTTGGCGCAGCTCCAGATGTATCGGTAACTGAGGTCACATGCCCGACCTTGCGGGCCCCTGCACCCTGTGCCTCACCCCCCTTGCCTCCTACGCGTTTGAGGAGACCCCCCCAAGCGATATGTGCCTGAGACTGGCCAGTGGGTGGTTTATTGAGTCTGTTGCGTCTGTGGCGTCCCAGACTGGGGGGGATGCAGAGTATTCCACCGGCCACTGGAGGTCAGTGTTGTCTTTTTTTGATTAGAGGAGCACGCGGAGGGTGCGGGAGTTTCCTGATGATAATGTTCATATGTTCCTGCAATGAGCTCTCTGCTTCAGCTTGTTTCTGTAAGTCTGTTTATGCTACATAAAGTTACATGCTGTACTTCACTTAACCATATATTCAGTTGTGTCATGCTTTGCTTAGCAAGCATTTGTTCATGTAGCTGTCTCACGTTGATGCAGGGCTCCTTCATCGTTGTCAATAAATTCTGCTGACATCGAGGAGTGTGTTTCTTCAATGTGGAAGTTTGTTCCAGATATGAGGTGTAAGCTGAAAGTTGCTTCACCATGTTTGGTTCTATTTCTACAAATGTTTAGTAACATAGAGTCGTGGGAACTGAGTGGTCTACTGGGTTGGTACAATGAAAACAGGTCTTCAGCATACTTAGGTGATAAATCACTAAATGGTTACACCCGAATCAAATGATGGCTCCTACAGAACTTTGCCATGCTGAGGAGGAAGCTTGACCATTCGAATCAGCTGTGTTGGAGCAGAGACACATTTAAAACTGGTGGGGCACCGGCCCATTGAGGCCTGGATATGGGGACCCCCGAACTAGGCTTTATTGTTAATCTCCTATTCTCCGATGTTGCAGACGCAATTTGGCTCTGATCAGTGACTCACTGCTGAAACAAAGTAATTTTGAATGCTGTGTTTTCCCTTTCAAATTCCCCTCTCCCAGACATAAACTCATCTATTGGAAACTGGACTGAATGGGCAAAAATTGCAGATATCTGTAGATGTGCAAAATCTGGTGAAAATCCTAAAATACGTTTTTCCGTTTGAATTCCAGAAGGTGGCTCTACACAAATGGAATATAGGCTGAAAACATATCCACAAAACATATTTCAGAGCTTTGTTTGCAAAACATTGTTAAAACTATACAAAAAAAATCAATTTAAAATTATAATTTGTGTGTTGATCAATCACATAAAACAGCAACAAAAGACTGAAGTTTCTGTTTGAAACTAAATAACAAACAATGAAGAAAAACATGTGCAAATAATTTCAATCTGTGTGTCAAAGTACCAATGCATTTCCTTCAATGACAACACACATAGTTGTCCTTCATTCTGTATAATTGTAGGTGTTGGTGCAAATGATGCCAAAAAGTCACAGCCTTCCACTACAAATATTTTGTTGGTGGTGGATTTCTCCAGGCACAGATCCACCACAACGACACCAGTGAACAGCCAGGGATTGGACAGTGAGATAGTGGAGTCTCATAAATACCTGGGTGTTCACCTGAATAAGAATAAACATAATAAACGGGACAGGAGCCACAACACTGATGCTCTCTATAGGGAAGGGTTCAAATTAGACCCAGAGCAGCCCCCGAAAACCCCAGCCTTCTCAGCAGTCTGGGGTTTTTGGGGGGCCAGGAAGCGCTCCTAAAGACCTTCTTTGACTGTGTTGTAGCATCACCAATCTTTTATGGCGTCTATTTTATTCTGTTCTATTCTATTCTATTCTACCTTTTTATGCAAGTATCCATTTACATGTAAATAAAAAGTATATTTTATGGAAGATCTTTATGCATGTTCTCTACATGAATTGATTTGACAAATCATCTGATTGCTAAGTTACAATTTACTCATCAAGCATGAATATATGTGCCAAATGCATTTTAGAAGAACAATATGTGTAAGCCACACACTATAGGAACTTTTAATGTGATGGGTATGCTATAGCTGGTGTGAATAACAGCTTTTTGCATTTTAATAGGGATTTAATTGAGCAGATAGCATAAAACCAGAGCCTTATAAATGTTAATCTGTCACATCTTTTTCTGCTGGCTCTCTTGTATGGATGTAAGAAGCAGACAACATCAGTGTCTTCATAACTGTGAAGGTTTTCAAATTTTGGAATTTTCCAATCACTAAAGTCTGTGTTTTTATTACCAAGGATGTAAATATAAAAAAATGACATAAAGCCACTTCCTTGTGACTTTTTAAATACAGATATACTCTTTACAAAATACCAGCAATGTTTCCAAGTACCGCTGCAGCGGCTCGCAGCAGAGTGTGAAGCAGCTGGGATTAGGATCAGCACCTTCAAATCCGAGACCATGGTCTTGAGCCGGAAAAGGGTAGGGTGCCTTCTTCAGGTCGAGAATGGGGTCCTTCCTCAAGTGGAGTAAATTAGGTATCTGGGGGTCTTGTTCACGAATGAGGGAAAAATGCAGCAGGAGATTGCTATACGGATTGGTAAGGCGTCTGTAGTTATGCGGGCACTGTACCCGTCTGTGATGGTGAAGAGAGAGCTGAGACGAAAGGCAAAGCTCTCGATTTACCAGTCGATCTACATTCCTACCCTCATCTATGGTCACGAACTCTGGGTCGTGACCAAAAGAACAATATCACGGAGACAGGCGGCTGAAATTAGTTTCCTCGCAGGGTGGCTGGGTTCTCCCTTAGAGATAGAGTGAGAAGCTTGTCATCCGGAAGGGGCTCAGAGTAGAGCCGCTTCTCCTCCATATCGAGAGGAGCCAGTTGAGGTGGCTCGGGCATCTGGTCAGGATGCCTCCTGGACGCCTCCCTGATGAGGTGTTCTGGGCATGTCCCACCGGTAGGAGGCCCAGGGGAAGACCCAGGACTCGCTGGAGGGATTATGTCTCCCGGCTGGCCTAGGAACGCCTGGGTATTCCTCATGAGCAGCTGGCCCAAGTGGTAAGGGAGAGGAAAGTCTGGGTCTCTCTGTTTAAGCTACTGTCCCCGCAACCCGACCCCGGATAAGTGGAAGAAGATGAATGGATGGATGGATGGTTGTTTCCAAATAATGTTTTACAAATGAAGTCCCAAGTTTAGAGGAGCGGGTGTGAGTTCATTCTTTGACCCCAATCCAGAGTAGAGCCTTGACTGAAATCACTAAAATAAAAGTTTTCCCATCAAATCAATGACATGCAGTGCACCCTTAACCCTGCATCCAGGTTACCTGCCTGAGCCCTCTAGGTTATGTGGAGTCATAACTGTTCTGTTTGTCCTTAGGCCTTAATTAGCACAGAAACAATTATTAGTTTCAGTATTGATTGATCATCTTTCAATAATGTAATCATTTAACATTTTATTTACCAACCAAAATTCTGTCAAGGTATTATTTAGTATTTTGAAAATGTATGTAATGTATAAAATGTAACGTCTACCTTATTAAAAACTTAAACCACTTCAGTTTTTCACAGTTTATATTTCATGATTTTAATGACTACACAATACTCTGGTTTTTGTAACTCTATCCATAATGTATATGTATGACAGTCTCAGTCACTTCACCCATTGCCTACTGGTGGTAGTCAGAGGGCTCGGTGGCGCTAGTGTCTGGCAGCCTTGCCTCTGTAAGTGCATCCCAGGGCAGCTGTGGCTACAATATAGCTTGTCATCACAAATGGGTGAATGACTGAATGTAGTGGGATCCATAAGCCGTGAATAAAGCGCTATACAAATGGAGGCCATTTACCATTTTACATATTATTCTTGAGTCTCAAATTCTGTTTTTTTATACCTTTTGTACTTCTGAATCTAAATATTAGCACTTCCTGCTGTTATTAGCACTTCCTGCTGTTATATCCAAATTTCCCCTTGTGGGACTGTAAAACTCTGCTATATTCTATTCCATTCTGTTTTGTTCTACTCTACTCTGACCTGGCACTTATGCTCAAAAAAAAATCCTAGAAAGATTAAAACCTGTTAATATTTAATTTCCAAATGAATTTCACTTGTTTTTGTCTTTTAAATGACTAAGTTAACAGCTGTTTATCTCTGTCTTTGTATTCACCACTCCTTTATATGTTGAACTAACTATGATTTGAATACTTTTTACCTCTCACTTTGAGTTAGTGAATTTCTAATAATATTGAGAAACCATTGCCTGTTCTGAGGTTTATTCTCACTGAGAACCTTTATTCAGAATCTTACCATGACAATGTTTAAGTTTAAGTTATAGACTGCAACACAATACATGTGAAAAGGTGTAGAAAGTAAAAAATAAAATGTTTCCTGTTATGAGGTCGTTTGTGTATGAGTGAGTCATCTGTTCTCCAGAGGTTCTTTGACAGATGACTCAGCAGGTTCTGTGCTCTCCTGCAGGAGCCTGCAGGGGTATTTAGGTACAGCAGAACAGCCATTTGACGCCTGTTCATTTTACCACACCTGTACTCTCAAGCCACATGTGATTTCCTGTTTTTTATTTCCTGAGTGAATGTTTAAGCTTATAGAGAGCTTACCTTTTCTCTCCTCATACATTCAGGCTGATTAACTTCCAATGTTTATGATCTCTGTCAAACCCCACCTATGCTGCTTTCTCCTGGATCATCTCTGTTCCATGACTGCTCTGTTGCTGTTCCCTGACGGTGTTTCTCTGTCTGCCTGTCAAACAACTCGCCCTTGGATCTCTGGACTTACTCCACCTGTTACCATCTGGAACTCACCCCAGGATTCACAACGAGCCTCCTCAGAGCAATCCTGCCAACTCTGCTCTGTAAGCCTTACCCATATTTTTCTGTGAAGTCATACCACCACCTCCTGTTACCAACTATCTGTCCTTTCCAGATGCAGTCAATCGTGGTTCTCAGGAAAGATCACCCTCTCTGACATTTGTAATTAATATTTTTAACTTTCAGTATTTGTCCTTTGGTTTATTCAATTAAAAACAACCTAATTCCAAAAGCCAGGCTTACTTTGAAAATCCTGGCTCAGTTTTCACAGATTGGGTTCCAGATTCGGTTCTAGCCTCAAGCCCCACTCATTGACCATGGCAACTCTTGGATGAGGCTGCTCCGTGGCAGGCTAAATCTGAAGCTTAATTTAGCTTGATCAAATGATTGGACAATCAAGGTGATGTAACACTGCAGGGATGGTATTCTGCTGCTGTTTTTTTACCCGTGCAATGGAATGTAGGTTTTATCTTTTAAAATTAAGTTCTAAGTAGACGACATTTTTACTTTTACCATTTTGAAGAACATCAGCCTACTGTATTTAATCTTTCCTTGCTGCCAGAACCTTTTTGTCCCACTCATCTTGCTCCTGAAATCAAACAATATTAATAATTCCAAATACATTGTTTTTGTTAAATATGGACCCGTGAAATCATGCTATCCTGTGTAAATGTGTTAAGATAGCCTAAAAGTACCTTGCAGCAGGTAGCAAAATACACATGTAAAAGAAAATTCTGTATTAATGTGACTTTACATTTAGAAGACTTGGAACTAATCTTATTTAGTTATTAAAGAGTTTTGAATATTTACTTAAATTATGTTTTAACACATTTAACCTGTCAGCTATTTTCTGTTATGTACTATATTCTGATTTTAGTATTTCACAAGATATTCCCAACAAGGTTATATGATTTAACATGAATTTAGAACTTTACAGTTAGAAATGCATCTCAGTGTAGACATTATTAGACAATATAATCTGACGAGCTTTCATATACAGCTGGTGTTCCCCTTATTGGCTATGATTGCCTATTATTGGCTATTAATGTAGCGTTGAACATGAGCCTCGCTTACTAACACCTTGCTTGAATCAGTATGGATTGAATTAACCTGAAATTCGTTGGTGGAATGGAATAGCTTGAGTGAACTGTTACACCAATTCGAGCGAGGATATTTCAAACGAGCCTCGATTTCTTGAGCTAGGTTTGTGGAATTCTACCCAGGAGTTTAAGTTAAATCTGAAGTTTCTTTATTTTCTTAAACTCTAGTTACAATCTCATTTCCAAATATATATGAAGGCAGCTGGTTGCAGTGGATTTTATTATGGGTAACAGAGTAAAGGGGACTGCTACAAATATTTCCCGCACTTTTCAGATATCTTTTTAAATAATAGTCAACTCGGTTTTTTTCTCCCTTTCCCAATTCAACACTACATTGTGTTTGTCATGTAACATATCCACAAAAACAGACCCAATTTCCTGTACTAGATATAAAAAATTAATTAAATGATTTCACTTAAAATACAAATAGTCCACCTGCTGTGCCTCAAAACCTTCTCCTGCTCCTCAGAGAATATTTTGAACACGTGGTATTTATTTAGATAAATTCTAGCTTTAGTTATAGAGTTGCGGTGGCTCAGGATGTAGGAATTAGTCCCGTAAGCACTCGGTTGCTGGTCTGGACCCCTGCTCTGTGTCCTTCTCTGTCTCAGTCATCATATCCTTGGGCAAGATACTTCACCTGCCTTCTCTGCTGGTGGTGGTCAGAGGGCTTGGTGGTGTGGATTTGATGTCTTCTGTCAGTCTGCCCTGGGGCAGCTTTGGCTACAGTGAAGCCTACCACCATCAGCGTTTAAATGAATGAATAAATCAGAGGTTGATCTAGACATTTTTGATGTCCATCATTTTGGCCAATACGGTTCAAAAAATAATTCACTTTTACCAGTCAACTTTTAAAATGATAACATTCAATTGTATTTTTTATTCATTTAAAAAAATGTACAATCCAAACAAGCTGAACAGAGAACTACAGACAAAAAAAAAAAAAATTTTTACAATTGCACTTAAAGTACGCTGGAGACTGGAATTAAGCCCCAGTCCAGCCAAAGTTTTAACATGAGGGAACATTTCTCCAATGCAGTGATCAGAAATTGAAAAAACTCTGTAAATGAACCGCTCCCTGACCTGCAAGATATCGCTTCAGCGGGAGGAGATCCTGCAGCATGCAACGTAATGATAGACATCAAAGCCTCTAGAACTCTTCAACTCGCTGTCAACTGGCATTGAGTACATGCTCACTAAATCTTTTTTTATTAATATTATTGATTTAGTTACCTGTACTCTGTGGGTAAAGTTGAAAACGTCTGCATATTTGCATCAAGTGGTCAGAGGTGGGAATACCAATCAATACAAAATAACACACAGCCTTCAGATTTTTCTGTCATATATTTTTTTAAAGAAACAGTCAAATGAATGAATGAATAAATAGCTTTATATTCATTGAACCAGAGGAACAACAAAATGTAGTTTACAGTACAACTTGTCCAATCCAGGTCACTGAAGGGCTTGCAGCCACAAACAGCGCTCCAATACAGAGTATATTTGGTTAACATGACCACTAGACTGAATATAGTGTCAAGTACTTTGGGCTCTAGATAGAGCACTATACAACCGATGGCCATTTACCATTTAACTTGTAGATTTGTTCACCATAACAATGAGTTTTGGCACTTTACTGTTTCTTGTTCTTGTTGTTAAATCAGTAGTTCCGTAGTATAATAGTACTAACAATATAAAATTGTCATGCAGCTAGAAGACACAGCTTTCCTTACAGAGTCAAAATGTTGGAAAGTGAAAGTGAAAGTGTTTATGTAGATCACAAGGAAGAGGTTCTACTGTGTACTGTGGTTTGACAACAGGGATTACTTCTTCATATATATATATATATATATATATATATATATATATATTTATAAGATTAAAAGAAGAGAAGAAGTTAGAAGTTGCTTGTGTATTCATGTCCATTTTTATTTATTCTTTTTGGTGCCATTTACAATTTTACGCTTGAGGGCAGCGTTAAGTCCATCGTTACTCAAGCCAATGTTTAGGCTATTCAAAGGTTTCCTGAAGTGTCAGTCAGGAAGCCTGGTGGTTTAAATGAGGTCTGACACTGGGTATCAGAAACCTCTGAGCAGAAGGCTGCTTTTTCCCTGCTTAAGATTCTAAAGCATGCCAAAACAAATTAAATATCTGTTAAATATTCAGGGGGTGGGGGGGGTGGGGGGTTCGGGGGTGCATTTTTGCCTGGAGTAGAACACGTAGCCTTTGGTGCTTTTGACACACGATCCAAGAGGTGTGCAGCAACACAAACAACATGCTACTGCAGCTGATAATTGTGAGGTTTAACCACAACAGGGTCATGTGAACTAGAATGCCTCTCTCTTCAAGTTGTGGCAAAAGGCCATTACAGTGTGACGTTCCATGTGATTACTCTAATTTAATCCCCAACAACCCGTCATAGCTTAATTTCGATGTAGCAGAAATGTAATTTGTACAAATAGAATGCAGAGATCTTATATATATATATATATATATATATATATATATATATATATATATATATATATATATATATCACAACGACAGCGCATGCCTAACAGAGGTGCCAATATCATGAGAGGGGAAAGCAAGGGCAAGTCAATCAGTGTTAATCTAGATCACAGGGAAGAGGTTCTACCTTGGTTTGACGACAGGGCTTCCTTGATCAGAGACTAGCTTTTTATGGCAGGACCTGAATTTAGTGAGGCCTGCCAGTGCAGGAGAATGTGAATTACTGCTCAATGTTCCTCGACAGTGCTGAGCTGGTGGCTTCATCTGTTCTGACAGGCTCTTGACTTTGTGTGATGATGAGAGACAGCTCTGGGTTGGTGCTCTGCACCGGCCCCTCAGCTGACAATGTGAATTATGGAGACCCAAAGGAGCTGGAGCATGCATCAGCAGAGCCCCTCTCCTATTAATCCTACCCCTCAAAGGTTTCACCACAGAGACCCCAGTCATACCTTGTTGTTGCTTACAATCACTTCTAACCCCGGCTGCAGCATGATTGAGGCAGTAAACTCAACAGCACAGGCCAAATTTCTCTGCGTTCTAAATTTCTCTCCCACCTCAAATAAATGTGTCTTCTAAAAAAAATATAAAAAGGTTCTAATTAGTAGTTTTTCAGTTTTCATGTGAAGGATTTAAGGTAAACAACCTAGGGTGACCACATGCTTTCCAAAATGTATTTCAAAATCTTTGGAAAAAAATAAATAAATCCAAATTACAAAATTTACCATCAACCATAACCATTTTTCCCCCAATTGAAATAAAGTAAAAAGCATCAGTATCAAAAAGAAACTAAAAAAGTCTATTACGTCTGTCAAAAATAAACTCTCCCTTTCCACAGCCTTTTTCATAGTTTTTGTATTTATGTGGGCCTATGGAATCTTTGCCAATTTTGTCAAACAGAAACTCACATGCCAGCTAAGTTAATGATGCACTTGGACAACCACTTATGACTGGACAGTATGTTTTGCGATTTGTCATTAAAGCTATCCAGCAGAAGCACCCAACAACTGACCCCCAGATGCCCCTGACAGCACGTGAAAAATGGACATGTCCGGGGGAAAGAGGAAGAGGTTGGTGTCTTTAAAATAATTAACTCCAAAATATAGACATAAAAAACCCCAAATGTTTTAGTACATTTACATTTGACATTGAGAACATAGTAGCACTATAGTCAGATTCCCTATTTGTCTGCACAATGGTGAATAACTCTGATTCTGATATTCTGACATGTATCAGTCTGCATGGTAAGTGGTCAGACCACAACACAAATGCTCCTGCAAACCAACCCGCAACCTCCTGACTGAGACCGTGAACCAAACTGTAAAGCTTAGTTTATACTTCTCCGTCAGCAAGTTTTCACCCAGACGCAGACATACTGACAGAGAGATATTTCGATTATAGTTCTCAGATGGTTTTTCAAACTTTATTTCATGTTATTTAAAGGGACAATGCACATTAATGGACATGACAATTTCAATATGCCAGATATAGCCAATGGCAAATTTTTAGCTGTATTCCCTAGCAGATCAAGAAAAAGAAATAGAAAGACAGTAGTAATAAATAAATACAAAGACAATCCACACAACATGAAAATAAAAACATTAAAAAATGTTCATCATAAATAACAAAAGGAATAGAAATAAGACACTGTCATGGACAAAAACATTAGGAATTGTCAACGCAACTTGGTACTTGAGACATAAAAAAGACCGATTGTCAGTGGTAACAAGACTGGTTCCTCTTTAGCCTACATTTAAGTTTTGCTTTAAAATCCATAAAAGTGTCAGAGTCTCTAATCTGCTGGCGTACTGTTCCAAAGCATTCTGTTTGCAAAGCATCCCCAACCAGGACAGCAGGGGGTGCTAACTTTTGATGCTGGGTCTCCCTACCATTGTGGTGTAGTTTCTGGTTAACTACACTTCATTTTCTTCATCTTGTGATTCCTCAATGAGGAATGGATGACATTAGGTAAGTTTTGATTGAGCTGTAAAGTTTTTTATTAGAAGTGCAGTTCATAGAATGTTCTAAAAAACATAGAAACAAACACAGCAGCATGTTTTGTTTCTCTACACCTCCTTTTGTTCAGCATCGGCAAAACAACATATTAGATACATTGTCCTTTCAATATAAAGCCTCTAGAACCCAAACGCTGCATTATCGACTGATTACAGTGAAATAACTGAGAATGGCACAGTTGCCTTGCAAAACGAAGGCTGTGGGTTCGTATCCCGGCCCAGGGACTTTCTGTATGGAGTTTGCATGTTCTCCCCGTGCATGTGTGGGTTCCCTCCGGGTACTCCGGCTTTCTCCCACTGTCCAAAAACATGATTGTCAGGTTAATTGATCTCTCCAAATTGTCCTTAGGTGTGAGTGTGTGCATGGTTGTTTGTCCTGTCTGTCTCTATGTGGCCCTGTGATGGACTTGACCTGTCCAGGGTGTTTCCTGCCTCTCGCCTGTTGACAGCTGGAGATAGGCACTGCCCCCCCTGCGACCCATTAAGGATTAAGCGGTTAAGAAAATCAATGGATGGATGACTGAGAATGACTGATATGTGTGCCACGTGTGCACACAGGAGCATACTGAGAGAAACAGAGGAAGCTGGAATCCGTATATCGCACTTTGGAGGACCACAATGTCGAAGTGGTTTAAAACCATAAGTTATAACCTACATGTTTTAAACACACTGTAAATAACAAAACAAAAGCTGAGGTAGTTTCCTCCGAAGCTACTTAGCATCGATGCTAGCACTAGGTTCTCTGGGCTTGTTTGCTACTATAAGTGCTGCTGGCTTCAGGCAGCGCTGACTCAGCGCTGTTGGGTATTTATCAATTAAAATTGATCAATTTGATTTATGGTCTATCTGGTTAGTCTAAGGATATTAAATCAATATTTCATAAAAGATTGTATTAATTATCTCTTCAAATTATTAACGAGGCACCATCCAGTTTTTCATTAAGTCTGGCAAAAACATAAATATCTTATTAATAGGAGGTTATTATTATTAATTATTAGTGATTACCAGAAAGACCTTATCTGAAGGACATGAATTATTTGCAGCAATTCACAAACACACTCAGAACATAAGAAACCAGAGATTTTATTCAATTTAACTATTTTATTCTAAAAACACAACTAAAATAAAAACACTACTTATACCAGAATGGTTTTGTCAAGGCTAGGGTATACCTGAGCAATATGGCGACCAGTTGTGACGTCACATAGGGGCGTCATGGAGCTTTGTAGGTACGTACGTCGGATCACGCACAAATGCGTAGATGTGAGATACGTCTACAGGCAGGCAAAACACCGTAGGTAGGGGGATGTTTTATGGCTAATCTTCATGATCTGCAAGAAGCCTGGTGCTTTCTTCGGACAAAGAGACCACGTGGCGTTTATCTACCGGACGAGCCTTCAGATACAAAGAAACTTGAATAGTTGAGAAAAAAGAGGACAACAACGACTCTCGGTGTCACTTCCTGCCACTCAGGAAGAGCGCCGTGACGCTGTTAAAATCCAGGGTTGAGTGACAGTAACACGCAATCAATCCAAACACTACTTATCTATTAAACAATAACTATTCTAACACAATTGTACAAAAAGCTCACAATTTAAATAGAAATACAAACACAGCACAGAAACTCCAACAATGAGTGCTCAAGTGACACAGACTCACTTGAAGTCAAGAATCATGCATGCATAAAATTACAAGGGAACTTTCTAATTCATTCCAACCAGGTTGGAAATAAAAATAAATGAGAACAGTCATACTTTAAAGAGGAAGCTTCCAGGTGTAGAAGTAAAAGATACTTCTGATTGCGACAGAAAAACGCGAACGGGAAACGGAGCGCAAAAAGGGGATGAAAAAAAATAAAAAGAGAGAGAGAGGTTCAGTGGACTGCGCAAATAGTTTGGGGGGCAGCCAAACTATTGAAGGGGCTTGGTTGCAGAAAGGGGAAAAATCCAAAAACACGTGTTAGGAAATGAGGTATCTCCTTTGAACTTGCCCACGTGTAGAAGAGAACTGGAAGAGATAGAACAACGGTTTCAATTCACTTCAATTCACTTTATTCATATAGCGCCAGTTCACAACAAATGTCATCTCAAGGCACTTTACAACAAAAGTCATCTCAATACAATTACACAAACATTCCAATCAGTTAAATTTCTATGTAAGGAATCCCAGCAGATTGCGTTGAGTTATCGGTGTGAGGTTGTGTCCGGATCATGCAGACTCCAACCAAGGCAATTCCTCAGCAAACCCTCATCCTGAGAAAGCATGTAGCAACAGTGGAGAGAGAACCCTGGCTCAGTACAAGCGGTCATCTGCCACGACCGTCTGGGGGTCTGAGAAGACAGAAAAGAGACAGCATGGAGGATGCTCTGTGACTTTGAGCATCATCTGGACCAACGCTCCCCATCCAACAAGGGGCATTATAGCTGAGCAGGGCACCAGACCAGGTAGAGCTTCTATGGGAGAAAAACACTGAGAGAAAACAATTGCATTAGCATTAGGAAAAACATATCTGGAAAGTAGTAAAAAAGAAATGTAGAAGGTGTGTTAGGGTCAGTTGAGTCTGAAAAAGGATTTTTTTTTTCTAATTCTTAAGTATATTAGCAATGTACGGTGTGAAGGAGATGGAGTTGAGAAGGGCTGCCGGACCGGGCTACATCCTCCCCTCGCCGGATCGGGCTGAACACTCCATCTCCCTCTACTCCCTGCCTGGAAATTCAGGAGGAGAGAAGGAGGTAAATGGGTAAGTATTGTAGTGCTTATGCATCTCTCCTTGCTCATAGGACTGCGCCCTCTCCAGAATCTATGTATTAGAGAGATAATATTATTGGTAAGTGATATAACTGGAGGGGATAAAGGCCCGCTCTTCCGAAGACTCTGGCATGATCTTTGTCCATCACTTTCTAGCCTTAAAATCTGGTGTAAATCTTTTTCTGTCCTGATTCATGATTCAACCTTTGTTCAATTCTCTAATCATATTATTCTGGTAAATTAATACATTACTGTTAGAAATCGGAGAGGGATTATAAGGTCTAGTGTCTATATAAGTAACTATAAGCTTTATAAAAAAAGGAAGGTTTTAAGCCTAGTCTTAAAAACAGACAGAGTATCTGCCTCACGAACTTAAACTGGGAGCTGGTTCCCCAGGAGAGGAGCCTGATAACCAAAAGATCTGCCTCCTATTCTACTTTTTGAAATCCTAGGAACTACCAGTAGACCTGCATTCTGAGAACGAAGTGCTCTGTTTGGAACATATGGAACAATCAGATTTCTGATGTACAATGGAGCTTGATTATTAAGGGCTTTATACGTAAGGAGGAGGATCTTAAACTCTATTCTGGATTTAACAGGGAGCCAATAGAGGGAAGCCAAAACAGGAGAAATGTGTCCTCTCTTTGTAATATTCACCAGAACTCTTGCTGCATCATTTTGGATCAACTGAAGGCTTTTGATTGCATTCTGTGGACTTCCTGATAATAAGAAATTACAGTAGTCGAGCCTTGAAGTAACAAATGCATGGACTAGTTTCTCTGCATCACTCATGGACAGGATGTTTCTAATTTTAGCAATATTCCGAAGGTGAAAGAAAGAAATCCTAGAAACCTGATTAATATGAGATTTAAATGTCATGTCTTGGTCAAAAATTACACCGAGGTTCTTTACATTATTACCACAGGCCAAATTAATGCCATTCCGATGAAGTGATTGACCTAGCAGTTTCCTTTTTAAAGGTTCAGGTCCAAAGACAACAACCTCTGTCTTGTCTTAATTTAGGAGCAGAAAATCCAGAGTCATCCAGGTTTATGTCTTCCAGACATGCTTGTTATATACCTAACTGATCGGATCATTTCATCAGGTTTTGTGGATAAATATAATTGTGTATCATCAGCATAACTATGGAAATTCATACCATGTTGTCTAATTATTTTACCAATTGGAAGCATATATATAGTAAATAGCATTGGTCCAAGCACAGAACCCTGTGGTAATCCACAAGTAACCCTTGAGTGTGAAGATGATTTGTCATTGGCATGAACAAACTGGAATCTGTTGGACAGATATGATTTAAACCAACCTGGTGCTGTTCCCTTTATCCCTACATGTTCGAACCTTTCTAAGAGAATATTATGATCGACTGTGTCAAAAACAGCACTGAGATCTAACAAGACCAGAACAGTCACAAATCCATTATCTGAGACCATTAGAATATCATTAGTAACTTTTACCAGTGCTGTTTCAGTGCCATGATGAGCTCTAAAACCTGACTGAAATTCCTCAAACAGGTTGTTGCTGTTTAGATGCTCACATACTTAATTAGCAACTATTTTCTCAAGAATTTTGGATAAGAATGGAAGGTTAGATATAGGTCTGTAGTTAGCTAAATAATCTTGATCCAGGGAGGGTTTCTTAAGTAAAGGCCTAATTAGAGCAACCTTAAATTCCTGTGGCACATATCCATTTATTAAAGATAGATTCATCATGTCTAGGATAGGGCCAGTAACCAGAGGGAACACTTCCTTAAATAATTTGGTTGGTATTGGGTCTAACATACAAGTTGAGGGTTTAGATTAAACTAATATTTGTGATAATTCCGAAAGTTCTACAAAATCAAAATGGTACAGACATGGTTATACAGTTCTCTCTGATGCTGCCTCATTTACTGAACGAGAATTAATCATGTTTGGGAGAATGCCAATGATTTTATTCTTTATAGAATTTATTTTACTTATGAAGAAGCCCATAAAGTCATCACTACTGAGAGAAGGGGGAATAGTTGGCTCAACAGAGCTATGACTCTGTGTAAGTTTGGCAACTGTACTAAAAAAAAGAAACCTAGGATTGTTTTTATTTATCTCTATTAATGATGAGAAATATGCTGTTCTAGCTTTTCGAAGGATGTTTTTATAAAGTAGTAGACTATTTTTCCAAGTTAGAAATAAATAATTTAAGTGTGTAGAGCACCATTTTCTCTCCAGTTTCCTAGTATTCTGCTTTAAAGTACGCAACTCTGCACTAAACCAGGGAGCCAATCTCTCATGGCTGATTACCTTCTTTTTTAAGGGGGCTACACTGTCTAGTGCCAAACGCAGTGAGTAAGTAATACTTTGAACCAGACCATCAATTTCTGAAGGGTTAGTGTTGGAATTACTGCGGTCCACTGTGGTATTCTGAGACACATAGAATGGAACAGATTCTGTCAAACTTGTTACAGCACTGTCTGATAAAGGTTTACTGTAATGAAATTTTCTTTCAGATTTTGGAACGTTGGGTAAAGTAAATTCAAAGATTATCAAAAAATGGTCAGATAGGACTGGGTTATGTGAGAGGACTTTTAGTTCATCACACTAAATGCCGTATGTGAGTACAATGTCTAAAGTGTGCCGACCAGAGTGTGTGGGTCCCTTCACTTTCTGAGTAAAGCCAATTGAGTCTAACATAATATTAAAGGCTGCAGTTAAGCTATCACTTTCAGTGTCCACGTGAATATTAAAATCCCCTACTATAATTACCTGATCAGTGTTTAAAACTAAATCAGATAAAAAATATGAGATCTGGTCCAAGAATTGAGAGTAAGGGCCTGGTGGACGATACATTTTAATGTTTTGCAGTTTGGATGAGGAAAACTAAGGATTAGATGTTCAAAAGAGCTGTAGTTAATAATTGGATTAGGGCAAATTTGCAAATCTGAATGAAATATGGTTGCAACTCCTGCCCCTCGCCCAGTACTTATAGGAATGCGAAACCTTTGATAATTGGTAGGAGTTTACTCATTTATAATTACAAAATCCTCTCCTGCTGCTGCCAGGTTTCTGATAGGCAAAATAGATCAATTTTATTATCACATATCAAGTCATTTACTAATAAAGTCTTTAAGGAGAGGGATCTTATGTTTAGTAAAGCACATCTAATTACTCTATTTTCTTGTTTGGTCCGAGTCGTATTTATTTTAATGAGATTTGCAAAGTTTGCTTTTGTCAGGTTAACTTTTAGTCTATTTGATTTTGGCCCTGGGCAAGGCACTGTCTCAATGGGAAATGGAGTGGGTAACAGTACAGAAGCTGCAGAGAGGTGGGTTAAACTACGACTCGGGATGGAAGTGGGATGGATGCCATCTCTCCGGATCAGTACAGGTTTTCCCTTAAAAAGTTTTCCAATTATCAATGTAGCCCACGTTGTTTGCTGGACACCACTCAGACAACCATCGATGAAATAACAGCATCCGGCTAAACATGTCGTCACTGGTCTGATCGGGCAGGGGTCCAGAAAAGATTACACAGTCCGACATTTTTTTAGCAAACTTACACACCGAAGCAACACTAATTTTAGTGACCTCCGATTGGCGTAACCAGGTGTCATTTCCGCCAGTGCGAATAACAATTTTACTGTATTTACGCTTATTCTTAGCCAGCAGTTTCAGGTAGGATTTTATGTCGCCTGTTCTGGCCCCTGGAAAACATTTGACTCTGGTCGATGGTGTCTCTAAAGCCACGTTTCGGATTATTGAACTGCCAATTACCAGAGTCTGTTCCTCAGTGGGTGCGTCACTGAGTGGGGAAAATCTGTTAGATACGCGGACAGGTTGGTGGTTCCCTTTGGGCAGAGAACTATGCTTTCTACGTACCATCACCCAGCCGGCCTGAGATCCCAGCTGCGTGGGTTCTGTTGGTTCCACGGTGGCTAACGGGTCTCAACAGCGCTGAGTCGGGCCTCTAACTCTGAAACGCTCGCCTCCAAAGCTACGAAAAGGCTACATTTATTACACTTACCATTATCACTAAAGGAGGCAGGGGAGTAACTAAACATCTGACACAGAGAACAGGAGAGAAGAGCCGCAGAGGGGGAATGAGAGATGGAAGCCATAGCTGCCTCGAAGCTGAGCTAACGAACTAGCGAGACCCTAGCACACCGAGAACAACCCCGTGAAACACAAATGGTTCCCAAAACGTAAAGTACACCGACTGGAAATAAGTGTGTTAGTGTGCTTGTGATTTAAAAATAACTTAGAAAGACAGATCAATCAAAGAGAATCTGAGCACCAAGCAGCTCCGCGGAGCTCAGCAGTGACAACAGTAAAGGGACACAGCAAGTGTCGCAATACTCACAATCCGGCAAGCAACCACATCCCAGCATAAAGGTTTGCAGCACCTTTATGCTGGGTGTGGGCGCTTCACCCCCCTTTCCCCGTATCTGTCTCAAATCAGGCTGCGGGCAGCCGCGGCGGTTTTGAGGGATTGGCACTCCAGCCAACCAGCGTCACAGATCCTCCGGCATTCAGCTGGTTCAAACAGGAGACAAGCGGATAGTTCTCCAATTCGTTAGAATGGAGTGACCGAGAGGGAGGGGGCGTGTCGCCGAGTTATGGAATGCTGGGTCATTTTTATAGACTTCTTTTGATATCATATTCATGGTTCAGACCGAACAGCGCCCTTAGCCAAAGGCTTGAACTGATACTTCGTTTGGCCGCTGCGCTCCATAAAACCTTTCTTTACCTATGGCGGATGGCAGAAAAGAGACCTTATTGCTTCCTTCACCACATTGCTTCCAGACACCTTACTAACGTGACGCAGTCTCTAAGATGGTGCACGGACAAACACTACAAAACACTGACAACAACATTACTCAAAGAATCATTAAGGAACACAACTACATTTGGAACGCAAACTATGATGTAAAATGGAGAACTTCTACAATTAACACAAACACATAACCTATGAATCTTTGCGGCATACAACTGTCCCCGAGCACCCTGCACACATAGATCATTCAATCATCGGTTGACTATAGAAAGATTTCTCAATTCTGATTCAATTGTGTAAATCGTTAGTCGGGGACACTCCTACTGGAAGTCAATAAGCTTTAAACTATTTCATGAATGAGAAAAGGAAAGTTTGCCTCTGTACTTGTATGAACCAGAACTGACGTCATAGCTATTCCAGACACAACCTTATACTGTCCAGTCTTAGTCCAGCGTTGCTGATACGACAGGATTCCATATAGATTGAGATAAGGATAAGGATGATGCAGTATCCATAGGAGTTTCAACATTATTTATATCCACAGTACAAGGGGCTCAGTTGGCTCGATGCTCTCTTCCCTAACATAGCGTCTCCTGCTCGTGTGTGTGTCTGCCCCTGTGTGCCGCTGTGTAAGTGTGTGTGTTATATCAGCTCTGGCCTAGACAAAATAAGGTAACATCTACGTCATTAAACTACATCAGTGTGAGCAAAATGTCCATGACATTTAACAAGAATGTTCATGACTGCAACATTCTGGAATTCCCCTGCTGCTCTTACAATTATTACTAATCACTGAAAAGAACTAATTTTGAAATACTTTTTCCACTACAGTTGCATTCTGCAGTCAGATATTTTTAGATGTTTACGACAGTTAGCACAAACCAGCACCAATGTACACAGTTTCACGTTGTACCCCAACAGATGTTACTAAGGCACTATAGACCTTGGTCTACTTGGGATCAAGTGTGAGTAAAGCAAACGCATCACTACTTATTTTGAATAAGATAAAACTAATTTCTTTGTAGTTTTTTCTGAAGTAAAATTAATCAAATTTAGTTGAACAAGTATGCATGTTGAATCTTTCTCCAATGCCATGTTTTATGGATTAAAAAGCAGGGTTTCCAAAACAAAAACTGCATAATGACTATGATTTACATGTAGTGCTGCAGTGTTATCAGTTTAGGCAGCATTTCATGTCAACCGGACGAGGAGGAAAGAAAATGACATGGTAAAGGATATTATAATGACATACTACGATCCAGACAGCATTCTTGAGCTTGTTAATGAGCCTTGCTAAAACATTGACTACCAACTTTTTTATGCCAGATTGTTAGCAGTATGATTGATATGCAGTTTCTGTTGGCTGCATAGGTAGATGTCAAGGTGCACATCAGGTGTCAGAGTAATGTCAACTTTGAAAGTACAAAAAAAACATGGTTTGGGGAAATTCATAGTATGCTCCACTTGTGGTCTGCTCTATGGAGCGCTAAAGTGTTGTTGCTCAGGATAAATTTTGGTTTGGTTTAAAAATGCCAGAACCTTCATTTAACCACAGCTCATAAATTTTGGATATGAATTAAAGTAGAAGAGAGACAAATCTGTCATAACTGCTGCATCTGAAGTCAAATTCATTGTCACTGTTAATATTCACTCAATGTGAAACTGGACAGAGTTATGCTAAACCAAGATATTTTTTTGCATTCAAAAACTACTAGTGGGTTAGAGAATTTTGATTCTTGTAGCCAAATCTGTACTGGAAAATATTACGAATCACTGTTAAGTTTGAATGGCTTTGCGTAAGTTGAGATTCACAGCACTTGTTCCACGGAATATACTTTTGTTTTTGTTCTGTGAGCTATAGTACAGGTGTTTCGTGGTTGCTATCTTTTACAAAGGAAATTAGGATATTTGTCGGTAGTGGAACTTTATGGTCAGTTGTTCATACGGCAAGATTTTGAAGTCGTATGATTTCCAAACTTTGAGAGACCACACATGGTGATAACAAATCATGGATAAAAAAGCTTTGGTCCTAAAGGATGGGATATGCAGACACATGGCAAGGATGAGACACTGCATATGAAGAGATTTCATTCACGGATACCGGTGTCCAGGGCTTCAGCCCCGGACACTGGTGTCCAGGGCTTCAGCCCCTATTGTTTTCAGTCAAGCCCTGGGTGTTTTCAGTCTGTTGTTCAACTCACCAGTGACAGGCTGTCCCCTCTCTCAATCACTCAGAACCGGGGCAGTTGTACTCTCCTCTGATCAGCGCTGCCTCTGACTTGACTTGCAAGCCATCAGTAACAAAAATAAGGTGTGTGTTAATGCCTCATTAAGGTTTTAACATCCATGGCATATCTGAACGCCTTGCCATACTATTTCTTACCATAGTCAGTCGCTATGTTGGACAGAAGTCCCCTCCCATCTATTTCTTTAGTTATCATGTTAGTAGCTAACTAGTTATGCTTAGGAAGCACCTGGACTAAGGAACTGAATGAAAATTATTAACACAAAAGCAACAAAATAACTTTTTAAATACAGAGCAAAGTTCAAAAAAGGAAAAAAAAATAAACTTGATATGGGAAACACTAATATAGCAATGTTAAATATTACCTTTAATTTATTTTGTTCTTGACAGAAATATGTATTTATATTACTGCTCTTAAGTTTTCTTTAACTCACGTTCATCCTGCTAAAAGTATTCCCCATTTGTATTACTATAAGTGTGGCATGTTTTCCGTATGTTTTTTGCACACTTACTTTTCATTAAATAATGTTGTAGAAGAAAGCAAGGCTGAGCTCCAGACAGAAAAAGCCATCAGCAGCAGAGAACACTGTTGTAACACTCCTGATGCATCTTGACTTTGTAACCCAGTTTTTTACATAAGGATATTTAGTTTGTGTTTTTTATTAGTTTACAAGAGTCATACTTTGCACACTTTATTCTGATGTCATGATTTTGTAGAGGGCAGGACAGATTACCGAGAAAGAGCAACTATAGCTGCAGCCCAGGCAGAAGCACCAGTATCATCATTAGGCATGTGTAATGATAACAATTAAATATTTGAACATTGGGTCATAGATAGTTACTAAGAAAAGGTCATTTAATTATTAATTATAAGAATACCAGTTGGAACATAGATAAAAGCAAATTTTAAAACGAGTCAATAACAGTGCATCATTGAGGACATAATAAATGGAAGAAGTAAAGCATTCCGTTTTATGCTCATTCACCATTATGACATCATAAACTAAGCCAAACAGAATAACTATTTTCAGGTTGCTGAAGGGCCATGTACATGCCTGAAATGTTGTTGAAAAGTCTTGGTATGTCTGTCTGCATGGTAACTTTATATATATATATATATATATATATATATATATATATATATATATATATATATATATATATATATACATACACACAGTATACTCCTTTAACATTGATGAGAGAAGCCCCTCATGTCTGATCAGGAGCAAAGTTCTCAAATTTAATATGAAAACCATATTAAATCTAAATCAGCCACAGGTATGAATAAATTTGGTTTAACTTAAATAACAATTTGCTCGGTTTTGTTGATATGGTATATTGGGTGTCTGATTCAGTCAAACCTAAAAAACGAATGCATTCTGTAATTCATATATGTTCAATGACATCCTTAATACTTTTCTCCTTCAGTCACAATGAGCTGGAAAAGAAATCTCACAATGCCCACCATTCATCAGACCCTAACTTGAGCCTCTGCCGAAGGAGATATGAAAATTGAGCCATCCCTAAGAAAAGCCCAAATCCTGGTGCGTGTTCATCACTAATCCTCCCGCTGGATGGTGAATTCACTGCGGAGCTTAGAAACACACCGCCCAGGCTGAACCGTGATGTGCAATCTCCAGGAGACAACAGAACTGGTGAGTGTGTTGTCTCCTCTTATACTTCTGCCAAGTTCACATGCCCACACAAACACACTCACACACGCTCCCCACTGTGTTGCCAACAGCTTCCTTTCCCTCGCCCACGGCCCTCCCAACCCACCACCGCAAACTATGATGATATGATAGATTTATGTGGTAGTGTTAAGAATATATGGAAAGCAAACAAACTTGATAGGAGGTGTCCTTCTCTACCTCACTGTGGTGTTTGCTCTTATCTCTTGTAAAATTGATCTCTGCTGTAGATTGCAATGACAGATAATTCAATGGTGATATCAGAAATAATGGATCTTCCTTCACCGAGCTGGAAATCTGTTGGCAGCCAGCAACTGTAAATCCGACCAGCGCTGCACCTGAGACTATCCTGTTGCTCATACGCTGTCGGCTAATTTTATTACTTAAAAGAGCAGCCTTCACTGATGCCCTGTTGTCTATGGTTACCCCTTTCCTCCTTCTCGTCTTCCTCCCACCTCAGCAACACACACGATATGTGTGTTGCTGCTGAACGTATCTGTTTCACCACCCGTGCATTTGTATACGTCGAATGGGATCTTTGCTCGACTCTAATTAAGGTTGCAATTGATTTTACATTCCAGGCATGATGTGCTTTCCAAGATGTCAGATCTGGATATTTCCGCATCAAAATATATACATAATGTGGTGTTAACCAGTAAAACAATTACTGTCTGACTTGAATTGATAAAGCAGTGTACTAGGTCATTTGGGGTTTTTAGAGTTATATGTTTCCTTTTAATTAAGCTGCATATAAGATTGACATTGGCAGTCGTGACAGGGATCTCAGACTGCAACATAGGTTCACGGAGAAGGTTTTTTTTCCTGTGGTTTTGGTTGGCTATACAGTATACACACTTTATTAATGCAGGTTTTTTAACTCACATAATACTGCTGACAGCTAATCATCTCTTTTTCACCTTGTTTGATTCAGACTTTTTATATCTGTCGGGAGAAAAAAAATTCCTACAAGAATTTTGTTTTTCTTTATTAAAACGCTGGAACCTCAACATGACCGAATTGAATTTCCCAATACAAACATGTTACCAAACTGACAGCTCCTTTGCTTCAGCCTGAACATTTCTATTCAATGACACTACACAATATCCCTTGACCTTTTTAACACTTCGTCTCATCATAATTTTTGGATTTGATGTGCAAGACCATGGCAGATAAGTGCAGAGCATTTAAGTAGAAGGATAATAATAGATGGATTTCACTGCTATTTAATTTTTTACACATATTTTTTTACAGACAATATGATCAAATAAAATCTCTCCCAGCTAAATAAAAAATACAGATTTGTTATCTAACCCTTTCAGAATTCTATTTTAGGATTTACATTTCAGATTTGTGTATGCCTTTTTGGTAAAGCTAATTTTGAGCGTTATACTCAAAAGATGTGGGGCTGATAATGTTTTATTTATTGAGACTAGGATTTTTTTAACACACACTGATGCTTCTTGTGCATGTTGTGTAGACAGTAGTGAGACACCACCGACTAATCTCTACCTCACTACGTTTGTGAAAACTAGACTGTTACAATATGTCAATGAAAACATTTTTTTTTAGGGAGAGCTCTGCAACTTCAAACTGTTTTTTTGTGAGCAAACAAAACAAGGGAGAATTAAACAGATGCAAATAAGCTGGCAAAGGCCAGGTTGTAAATGCTAGGCAATGACATATTCAGCATGCAAAGTGATGCATGAGAATGATATGATCTATTTATTTCCATAGATGGTTTTTTTTCTTTCTTTAACAAAAAGGATACATGAACAAAATTAGTTCAAACTACAACTGTGAACGCAATTCAGATTTGTTGATTGTTGAAGAATCACAATCGACTAATGCAGTTTTAACAAGAGAAACTCTGCTTGAAACTGGTTTTGTATAAGGCTGACGTGGCAAAGCTACAAATCTGTCAAATAGTAGAAGTAAGAGAGAGGTGTTGTTGAAAAGAGAGAAAGCCAGAAAAGTTCCATTCCATTGCATACTGTACATTCAATATTTCTGGTAGTGGAGAATGCGACAGGGAAAATCTGCTGGCTCAGTCCTCTCATCCGTTGTGTCTTTATGCAAAATTGACCAGTTTTCAAGGTGTTGTGGGCATCGTGGCCTTTGTTTTGACAGCTGATGACATACAATCACTGGCCACTTTATTAGGTACACCTTGCTAGTACCAGGTTGGTTACCCCCTTTTGCCTGGAGAAATGCCTTAATCCTTTGTGGCATAGATTCAACAAGGTACAGAGATTTTGGTCCATATTAACATGATAGCATAATGCATTTGCTGCAGATTTGTCGGCTGCACATCCATGATGTGAATCTCCCGTTCCACCACATCCCAAAGGTGCTCTGTTCGAGTGAGATCCGGTGACTGTGGAGGCCATTTGAACACAGTAAACTCATTGTCATGTTCAAGAAACAAGTCTGAGAAAATTTGAACGTTATGACATGTTGCTTTTTCCTGCTGGAAGTAGCAATCGGAAGATGGCCGTCACTTGTTTTCTAGCTGTAAAAGGCTTAATAAACTACTTTTTTCTCACTTTTCCTGCGATTTTCTCTAAATTATATCATGTGCACCGATTACCTCACAATATATTTCCTAATTATGGTTCTTTGTGTGGACAAATTATATTTTTTACTGTTTATTAGTGGGAAATTAGACTGTAAAGAAATCGCACAATACGTTTTGACTCCATGTCTTCTATCAATGCACTCAATACAAGCATGTCTGCAATGTTTAACAATGTTATGCACTTAAAACCAAACTGTAGTGTAAATACACAATATAGAGCTTTCTGGTGGCATTTAGATGCTAGCATGGATAGGCTATATCTGGTCCTATAGATGTACCAGTGGTTAAGAAGTCTGCTGCACCCGTTTCTGATGTGATCAGCCCATCAAATGGCCGAGATTAGCGGTTATCATTCCCATTAAATGCCGTCAGACTGTGCCCTCTCTACCTACTGAAACGTACTTCTCCGTTTGGTGTTTAAAACCTCTTCAAAATAGTTTTAGGTTTAGGCATTTAAAAGAAAGTATATTAGTCCTTCTGTGAACTTAAAGTTAGGACATAAAAGTTGTGGGTTGGTTAAAATTGGTTAGATAACTCCAGTTACGATATGCTACTCTGACAAAGTATTTTTGACACGTGCAGACAGTTGGCTGTTATCAGCGATAAGAATAGTAGATAACCTACTAGTAGGTAGAGAGGGCACAGTCTGACGGCATTTAATGGGAATGATAACTGCTAATGACAGCCATTTAATGGATTGACAGCATCCGAATCGGCTGTCTGCTCCAGCTTACCTTCAGATGTTCATTCTTTACTAAAACATGCTATATTACTGTTACTAGGATAAACTCATAGTCCCAAACAACATGTGTAAATTTCACTCTTTCTCCTCTCTGCCTGATATCCAATGCGAAATTAGCTGAATGGCAGAACTGATCTAAACTACTTATTTTAAAAAGTTTGAAATAATTAGGAAAACATTTTTCATTTTTTGAAAACATTTCATTTTTTTTGTTTTTCCTCTGATCTGAGAAAATCTATCTGTAACCCAGTTGATTGTGCTTCTAGCCAGAAACTTGTAAAATAGTTAATTGATTAAAAACTAAAATTGAATCAAACTGTTTCAAACAGTGTTTGTATGTTTAAATATATATTAAGGCGTAAGAAAGTGTATACTAATTATGCAAAAAGAAGAAACTACCAAACATTTTATTTTATTATACAATATCATGTAAAATGTAAAACAAGCTTCAGAGAAGAAGTCCTTTCACTCCCATTCTACTTTATGATAACATTTGTACAAGGTTGAAATGTGCTAAAGTCTTAATGACAGTTCATTCTTGGTATCATTGAAAGTGGCCCCCTTTGATTGTATCTTAAACCGTGCTCGGAGATGTTGGATTCATTCAGGGACGTCTTCACACAGCCTGACCCTGGGATGTTGCCTGGTGTGGTGGATCTCTGGTGCTGCAGACCTGGGGTCTCATTTATAAAACATTGCGTAGAATCCCTACTAAAAGTGTACGTACGACCAAAACAAAAAGTTCGCGTACGCCAAAAAGATTTCTGATTTATAAAACCATGCCTACGCACAGGTGTAAGCAATTTCCCCTTTATAAATCACGGTCTTCTTGGAAGTTTGCGCACGTGAATTCGGCTCATATCCCGCCCTGAACACGGCCAAATCTGGCTATAAAAGGTCAATGCAAAGCAGGACATGAATATTGATGCATATGAAGAAGAGGGGAAATATGGCAACAACAAAAGAAAAACAAGAAGAGAAACTTTACGGAGATGTTGATTGAAGTGCTAGTGGGTGAAGTGGAGGCTAGAAGAGACATTTTATTTGGTGGACACAGCAGCGGTTTCACAAATAAAAGGAAGAACTGCGAGTGGCAGCATGTGGCGTCTGCAGTGCAGACTCTCAGTCCAACTGACAGCATGGTACCCGAAATAAATAAAAAAAAGTGGTCGGACGTCAAAGTCGAGAAAAAGAAAAAAAAAACTTGCTTCCCACCGCCAGAGTGGGTCTGCTACTGGAGGGGGTACGTGTACACCCGAGTTGACACTAAATATGAGCATATTTTAAGGAGACAGACTAATATGCCGTGTCTTTTCAGCGAGGAGGCGGCTGTGGGTCGGGGTTCTCATGCTGGGGAGGTGGTAGGTCAGGAGGGAGGGGAATTTCCTCGGATGGGGCCCTTATAGTAATATGGGTGCAGTCAATTGCGCCGATTATTTTTGGGAAACCGGACATTGCTGCAAATTGCATCTTAATTTCGGCCTGCTCCTCCGCAGTATATGGAAACGTGATGTATCGCCTGCTCATTTTAATGATCCCATCCAAGACTGCAGGCTTTATTGCGCTCAGGGACGGCAGATAATTCAATTTATTAATTGGCACACAGTCCCGGCCCTTTTATCTGAGTTTAAGGTTTTGAGATACATTTTATGTATCTATTTTAGTATTGAAAATGTTTTTAGAAGAGCTATAGCTCACTGCTAAGCTACAATAAAGATATCATTGCTGGTTTGGATGTTTATAGTAACATGAATCCATAATTAATGTTTGGTGTGAGGTGAAATGATATGTGTCAGAGGAGTAATATGCAGTCTGGCTGCAGTTCACCCCCTCACCAACTGCGTCGTCGATTCCCTCGTCTCCAAAATGTCCGTACGCACAGGTCAGAGTTGGCGTACAGGTGCGCACATTTTCCCATCAAGTATGTTTTTAAAAAATCACAACTTTTGCTTTGAAAGTGGCGTACGCCAGTTTCAGGCCCCGTTTTGTGCATACGCAACGTTTATAAATGAGACCCCAGGTCCTTTTCAGCCATCCAGCCACTAATTCACTGTGGTCCTTCAGCCTGGTGTGGAGAGCAGACAGGTCTGATCTCAGGAGGAAAAAGACCAGGAAGAGGAGACTAAGGCTGCCTACTATGGGAATGAAAATCAGGAGTATTTGTTTGGTTGATCTTACTGAGAGGTCCAGAAGCAGCGCTGAAGACTGAGCCTAGGAAACAATGCAGAGGTAAACCTTGGAAAAGAGCACAATGAGTTCAGGGTGAAATAATCTAGAAATAATCTCCATGACATTCAAACATTTTATATCAGGGCTCAGTATGTCTTACTGTTCCCCCAATTAAATTGTAAATGTCCAGATAGTTTACAAAAAAAAATTATTATTATTATTGTAAGAATTCATTTTTATGAATTTTCCTTTCTTGAGAAAGGAAGATACACGACACGGTTATGTTATGAATAATTCTTAAATTCTTGTACTCTCTACTCAATCACATGATTGCAAATGATAATTATAATAAAACAAGTGCAAGGAAATGTTTGACAGTACATATCAATGTTGCAAAGGTTATGCTGCTCAAATACTCAAGTATCAAACATCTTGATTCATCTTTTATTACTTTTGGAGGACAGAGACCAGCATAGTTTGTTAATCCTGTTTGTCATGCTTCAGCAGGTCGTTGTAGTCAGACTTATGAGAAAAGATTTAAATAATTACTCATCTTCATTATCACATCTTTCTTTACTGAGTATATCCATTTGTGCTTCCCCATCTGATTCAATAGTTAATGACTAATGATACAGCGACCAGCAACACACGAAATGCATAAAAAAATCAAATAAAATCAGTAAACTATATTCAATTTATAGCCCATTTTAAACAGTGCTGAATACTCATAAAAAGTGAAATTAGACAGACTGAAATAAAACAGTCTCCAGCTTGTCAAGCTTGTTTGGACCCCTCCTGCTTACATTTAGCTAGCTGCAGCTAAACTACAGTGGGCTCATTAACACACTTAATTAACTAAAACTGGCTAAATTAAATATCACCATTGATTTTTTTTTACGCACAGAACAGTCAGTTAATTCTTCACAATGCTGTAAATATTGTAATTTCATCAACTTACCAGAGAAAATGATTCTAAAACACCGAAAATGAACTGCGTTCAATGATGGGAGCGCTGCTGTCTGGAATTACTCGCAGCTGCATGAACTTGCATGACTTCCGCATTCCATATTTCTATAGAAGTCTATGGGATTGTCCTAACTCTCCTTAGACTCTGGGTACACTATGGTCATAAAGGGATGGACATGGTCAACAACAATACTCAGGTAGGCTGTGGTGTCACAACGATGATCAATTGGTACTAAAGGGCCCAAAGTGTGCCAAGAAAATGTCCTCCACACCATTAGTAAATGACTTGATATGTGATAATAAAATTTTGCAGCAGGAGGATTTTGTAATTATAAATGAGTCAACTCCTTCCAATTATTTAAGTTTTCACATTCCTAGAAGTACTACAGCTCTTTTGAACATATAATCCTTAGTTTTCCTCGTCCAAGCAGCAAAACATTAAAACCACTTTTGTTTGTGGTTTTGTAACGCTGACAAGGCGCTTACTCTCAATTCTTTGACCAGATCTCATATTTTTTATCTGTTTTAGTTTTGAACTCTGATCAGGTAATTATCATAGGGAATTTCAATATTCACATGGATATTGAAAGTGATAGCCTAACTGCAGCCTTTAATATTATCTTAGACGCAATTGGCTTTACTCAGAAAGTGAAGGGACCCACACTCTGTTCAACACACTTTAGACACTGTACTGACATATGGCATTGAGTTTGATGAAGTAATAGTCCTCCCATATAACCCAGTCCTATCTGACCATTTTTGATAACCTTTGAATGTACTTTACCCAACGTTCCAAAATCTGAAAGAAAATTTCATTACAGTAGAACTTTATCAGACAGTGCTGTAATAAGTTTGACAGAATCTGTTCCATTCTATGTGTCTCAGAATACCACAGTGGACCGCAGTAATTCCAACACTAACCCTTCAGAAATTGATGGTCTGGTTCAAAGTATTACATCCTCACTGCTTTTGGCACTAGACAGTGTAGCCCCCTTAAAAAAGAAAGTAATCAGCCATAGAAGGTTGGCTCCCTGGTTTAGTGCAGAGTGGCGTATTTTAAAGCAAAATACTAGTAAATTGGAGAGAAAATGTCGCTCTACACACTTAAATGATCTTTTCTAACCTGGTAAAAATAGTCCACTACTTTATAAAAACATCCTTCAACAAGCTAGAACAACATATTTCTCGTCATTAATAGAGATAAATAAAAACAATCCTAGGTTTCTTTTTAGTACAGCTGCCAAACTTACATAGAGTCAAAACTCTGTTGAGCCAACTATTTCCCCTTCTCTCAGTAGTGATGACTTCACAGGATTCTTCATAAGTAAAATAAATTAAATGTAAAAAAAAAAGTCATTGGCATTCTCCCAAACATTATTAATTCTTGTTCAGTAAATGAGGCAGCATCAGAGAGATTTGTAGAACCATGTCTATGTCTGTACCATTTTGATTTTGTTGAACTTTCAGAATTATCATAAATATTATCTTAATCTAAACCCTCAACTTGTATGTTATACCCAACATCAACCAAATTATTAAAGGAAGCGTTCCCTCTGGTTAATGGGCCTATTTTAGACATGATGAATCTATCCTTAGTAAATGGATATGTGCTCTACCCTACCGGGATCAAGATGATTTAGCTAACCACAGACCTACATCTAACCTTCCTTTATTATCCAAAATTCTTGCGAAAATACTTGCTATTCAAGTATGTGAGCAACTAAACAGCAACAACCTTTTTGAAGAATTTCAGTCAGATTTCAGAGCTCATCATAGCACTGAAACAGTACTGGAGAAAGTTACTAATGATATTCTAATGGCCTCAGATGATGGATCTGTGACTGTTCTGGTCTTTTGACACGCCCGATCATAATATTATCTTTACCATATATACGCTTCCAGTTGGTAAAATATTTAGAGAACATGGAATGAATTTCCACAGTTATGCTGATGATATACAATTATATTTATCCATAAAACCTGATTAAACCAATCAGTTAGGTCGATTACAAGTATTTCTCAAAGACATAAAAAAAAGGATTACTCTGAATTTTCTACCCTTAAATTCAGACAACACAGAAGTTGTTGTCTTTTTAACTCGTGACCCCTCACAACTTGACATTTTAGTTCATAGCGTTAATTCCTCCCTGCGTCGGGCAATAGACAAAGTTGCCCCCTTGAAAAGGAAGGTGGCTAGCCATAGAAGATTAACTCCCTGGTTTAATTTAGAGCTACGTACCCTAAAGCAGAATGTTAGAAAACTAGAGAGAAAATGGCGCTCCACGCATTTACATGATTCCTTTTTAATATGGAAAAATAGTTTATTGCTATATAAAAAGAGCCTTCACACAGCTAGAACAGCATATTATTCATCTTTAATCGAGGAGAATAAAAATAATCCTAGGTTTCTTTTTAATACAGTTGCCAAACTCACACAGGATCATAGCTCTATCGAGCCAACCATTCCCCAAGCTCTAAGCAGTGACGACTTCATGCAATTCTTTATAAATAAAATAGACTCCATAAAGAATAAGATAATTGGGAACCTTCCCAATATGCTTGCTTCCTCCTTAGTTAATGAGGCAGCCTCAAAAATGGTGGAACCTAATATATGCTTAAACTGCTTTAATGCAGCCGAACTTTGTGATGTACTAAAATTATTAGCTTCATCTAAACCTTCAACTTGCGTTTTAGACCCAATCCCAACTAAACTCTTAAAAGAAGTTTTCCCTCTGATCGCTGCTCCAATTTTAAATATAATGAATCTATCCTTAGTCAATGGATATGTACCACAGGAGTTTAAGATTGCTGTAATTAAACCTCTACTTAAGAAACCCTCTCTTGATCAAAACGACTTAATTAACTATAGACCGATATCTAATCTTCCCTTCTTATCTAAAATTCTTGAGAAAATAGTTGCACACCAGATATGTGAGCATTTAAACAATAATGAGCTGTTTGAGAAGTTTCAGTCAGGCTTTAGAGCTCATCACAGCACTGAAACAGCTCTGGTGAAGGTTACTAATGATATTCTCATAGCCTCAGACAATGGACTGGTGACCATTCTGGTCCTGTTAGATCTCAGTGCTGCCTTTGACACTGTTGACCACAATATTCTCATAGAAAGGCTTCAAAGTGTCGGTATAATAGGAACAGCACTAGGTTGGTTTAAATCTTATTTGTCTAACAGATTTCAGTTTGTTCAGGTAAACAATAGATCTTCCTCAACCTCAATAGTTACTTGCGGAGTACCACAGGGTTCAGTGCTTGGGCCGATTCTCTTTACTATATATATGCTTCCTATTGGTAAAATAATTAGGCAGCATGGGATAAAATTCCATAGTTACGCAGATGATACACAGCTATATCTATCCATAAATCCTGATGAATCCAATCAGTTAGGTAGACTACAGGCATGTCTGGAAGACATAAAAACTTGGATGACTCTAAACTTCTTGCTTCTAAATTCTGATAAAACAGAAGTTGTCGTCTTTGGACCAGAAGCTCTGAAAAAGAAACTACTTAGTCAGCCCCTTCACCTGGACGGCATTAAATTAGCCTCCAGTAATAAAGCAAAAAACCTCGGTGTCATTTTTGACCAAGATATGTCATTTAGAACTTACATTAAAGAAGTCTGTAGGATTTCCTTTTTTCACCTTAGGAATATTGCAAAAATTAGAACCATCCTGTCCAGGAATGATGCTGAAAAACTAGTCCATGCCTTTGTTACTTCAAGGCTGGATTACTGTAACTGTCTATTATCAGGTAGTCCACAGAATACAATTAAAAGTCTTCAGTTAGTTCAAAATGCTGCTGCTAGGATTCTGATGAATATTAAAAGAAGAGATCACATTTCCCCTGTTTTAGCTTCTCTTCACTGGCTCCCAGTAAAATCTAGAATAGAATTCAAGATCCTCCTTCTGACATATAAAGCCCTTAATAATCTAGCTCCATCATACATAAGAGACCTGATTGTTCCATATGTTCCTAACAGAGACCTTCGCTCTCAGACTGCAGGTTTACTGGTAGTTCCTAGGATTTCTAAAAGTAGAATGGGTGGCAGATCTTTCAGCTATCAGGCTCCCCTCCTATGGAACCGGCTCCCAGGGTTGGTTCGTGAAGCAGACAATTTGTCTATCTTTAAAACTAGGCTAAAAACTTTCCTCTTTGACAAAGCTTACAGTTAGAGATATGTTTATAGGTAGTTAGAGTCAGGTCAGACAGGTAGATAGGAAGAGACAGGTTAATGTTAGTAGTCAGGCAGAGTGTCAAAAGTTAGGAAGAGATAGGAAGAGGTAGAGTAGCTAGGTAGAGATAGATTAATGTAAGCCAGGTAAAGATCCGGAGCCGGTCGCGGCTTACCGCCGCGGAAGAAATGTGCCCCACAGGGGCCAGCCAGCGCCGGAGAGAGGTCCCTCAAGGGGATCCTCCCGCACAGTGCGGCCGCCCATTACCTGCCGGGTTGAATCCCCCGGGCAGACTGTGCGGACCCCACCCGTTTATCTCTTAAACGTTTCTCGCCCTCTTCAACTCTGTCCTCTCAGTTCTGTCTATTTTTCCTTAAGATAGTTGTCGACTATCGGTCTCGTGCCGGTATTTAGCCTTAGATGGAGTTTACCACCCACTTTGGGCTGCATTCTCAAACAACCCGACTCCGAGAAGACCCCGGCATGACGGGGGCCGTTACCGGCCCTACACCGTCCACGGGTCAGGAGGACTAAGACAGAGTGTTGGTAGCCAGGTCTCCTAGTAGCTAGGAGACAGGTTAATGTTAGTAGCTATGCTGCTTTAGGCTAGGCTGTTGGAGGACATTATTAGGGTCTGTGACTACTTTCTCTCCTACTTCTCCCCAACTGCATGATGTGCTGTCAATTCAAGCACTAACCTGTTTTCTATTATAGTAGGTGCTCCGGATTAGCCCTGCTTGACGACCCTGACTAAGATGGCATTGCAGTGACGGAAAATTCTCCACGTCCTGCAACAAACTTGTGCATCGGTTCTGTTGCTCTTTCTGTGTCTCTGTTGTGTATTCTCCAAGCCACAGACGGTCGCGGCAGATAACCGCTTGTGCTGAGCCTGGTTCTGCCGGAGGTTTCTTCCTGTTAAAAGGGAGTTTTTCCTTCCCACTGTCGCTGCATGCTTGCTCAGTATGAGGGATTGCTGAGAATTCCACGACGCAATCTTCTGTGGTTCTGTAATTTCTACACTAAACATTGTATTGTAATAACTCTTTTTGTAAAGTGCCTTGAGATGACATCTGTTGTGAAATGGCGCTATATAAATAAACTGAATTGAATTGAATTGAAAATTTGGACCAGAACCCTTAAAAAGGAAACTACTAAATCAATCACTTCATCTGAATGGCATTACTTTGGTCTCTGATAATAATGTAAAGAACCTCTGTGTAATTTTTGACAAATACATGACATTTAAATCCCACATTAAACAGGTCTCTAAAATGTCTTTCTTTTACCTCTGTAATATTGCTAAAATTAGGAACATCCTGTCTAGGAGAGATGTAAAGAAACTAGTCCATGCATTTGTTAGTTCACGGCTGGACTACTGTAATTCTTTATTATCAGGAAGTCCTCAAATGCAATTAAAGGCCTTCAGTTCATCCAAACTGCTGCAGGAAGAGTTCGGATGAATATTAAAAAGAGAGATCACATTTCTCCAGTTTTGGCTTCTCTCCACTGGCTCCCTGTTAAATCCAGAATAGAGTTTAAGATTCTCCTCCTTACTTATAAAGCCCCTAATAATCGACCTCCATCGTAAATCAGAGGTCTGATTGTTCCATATGTTCCTAACACAGCACTTCGTTCTCAGAATGCAGGTCTACAGTAGATCCTAGGATTTCTAAAAGTATAACGGAAGGCAGATCTTTTAGTTACTAGGCTCCCCTCCTGTGGAACCAGCTCCCAGTTTTAGTCCTTGAGACTGACACTCTGTCTATTTTCAAGACTAGGCTTAAAACCTTCCTATTTGATAAAGCTTATAGTTACAGTGGCTTAGGTTATCCTGAGCTATTTTTGTAGTTATGCTGTTAGACTGTTGGAGGACAGACTGACCACTTTTCTTTTCTCTTCTACTTTTCTCTTCTACTACTCTCCAGGTATATTTTTTTCTGCTGTTATTGTGATTGCTAATCCAGTTTTCTCTCAGTATTTTCCTCCCCATAGAAGCTCCACAAGGTCTGGTACCCTACTCAACCATAAAGTTCCCTGCTGGATGGGAAATATCGGTCCAGATGATGCTCAAAGTGACCAAGCATCTTCCATACTGTCTCTTCTTTGTCTTCTCAGACCCCCAGATGGTCGTGGCAGATGACCGCTTGTACTGAGCCAGGTTCTGCCGGAGGCTTCTTCCTGTTAAAGGGGAGTTTTTCCTCTCCACTGTCGCTACATGCTGAGGAATTGCTGTAGATGGAGTCTGCATCACTCATTGCAATCTGCTGGGATTCCTTATATAGAAAACTTTTAACTGATTGGAATGTTTGTATAATTGTATGGAAATGACTTTTGTTTTAAAGAGCCTTGAGGTGACATTTGTTGTGAATTGGCGCTATATAAATAAAAGTGAACTAAATAGAATTGAATAAAATTACACCTCCACTACAAGCCTGAACCTTTGATACAAGGCAGAAACAATCAATGCTTTCATGTTGTTAAAGCCAAACTTGATCAGCACCAAAAGGGTTCCACAGGAGCAGAGAATATCAAGAGATCGACATTGGGCCAAATCCTGATTACATTCCCCAAGGCCGGTATTCATTTGGTTCTTCGAATGGCTTGGAAAGTGATCACTTTACGCCAGCCAGCTGAAATAGAGAAACAGCATAAGATCAAAATCTGGTAAAGTTACCAGGATGCTCCAGTAGTTGAAACAGGCCGCAAGTGGGGTAGAAAACTAACACTGTCCACTGCATTAAACACACTGTTTAGCAAAGTTGTGGCAGTATTATGTTGTGTTTCTTGCTATTTTTTTTTTTTTTTACAAAATCAGAAAAAAAGTCTGGAAGTAAGAACACTTACAACTCACTGTATGTATGTTTGCTGTTTAGATCACATGACACAGCCTACATTTATTCTTTTTATTGTTTGGTGTGTTCCTCAGACCTTTATTAGCTGTTAGGAAAAGTAATAAATCTACAGAGAGGTTTTTATGAAATGTTTTTAAGCTTTGGTGAGCTAAATTAGATTCTGCAACACAAAGGGCGCATTACTGAACTGACAGCTCACTCGACTTTCCTACACAGCTATAAGCAACGAAATGCGATCACTTAAATATTAGCCTCGTATCATCCCTTGTGCTTTCACACATCATCCTTCATTTCACAGCTACTTCTACTGAGCGCTTCCACTGCTCCCAGAAAAACAAGCGGATTATTCAGCTGCTGTCAGTCTGACAACTACTTTATAAATATACTGCCACCGCAGTGCGGGGTCAGAGGATTCAAGGGGAAAACTGTTGAATTTCTGGGGGGATTTCTCTGTGAAGCGGGAGCAGGGGGAGCATATTGGATGTGAAGCATCGTCTTGCTGGAGCCAATGATGCTCTGACACAGAAGTCTCTCTCTCTCTCCTGCCGAGGGGTGTACCTGATCTGTGCAGTGCTCACATAGATGCCACCAACCTTAGACATGTAACTCCTCTGAATTATTAACACTGTAGCTGAGAAAGGAGGAGAAACAAAGGACGTGAAGCCATAACATTCTGCCCTGACTTGTGAGAATGAACAAGTGGAAGGTAGCACTTTGGATTTTTGCTATTTCAAACAGCGTATAAATACCAAAACAAATTATTCCTGCCACAACAATACACCAAATGTAATTTTGCACTTCATTTCTTTGTGAGGAGGAGTTGCTCGGGGGAGGAAGAAGCATGTGGTGGATGTTTTTATGCTCTGTTTGCATTTCTTGTAGTAATTTATTTGGAATGGCAGCCCTAAGATGCTATAAAAACATATTGATTGTAAAAACACTTCTTTCTTTACTTGCTGGATGAAATCCATTCAAGTCAATTTTGTTTATTTTGAGCCTTGCTTAATGGCACTACAAGGTTTTTAAGGCACAGAAAGAAAACGGACCAGACATCACAGATAGCAGAAACGAAGAGAGGTGAGAGCAAATCTGTTTGCAGCCCTATGTTTTTTGACATTTTTTTATGTGTAGAAACTATTTACTATATATTCGGATGACCTGAAAAAACACCATATGCAGTTTTGTTCCTTTTCAGTGAACTGTATCTGAGAAGAGGTTCTTATGTCATATTTTAAAATATCCTTAATTGAGGTTTATCTCTGAAGAAAGATAGAGAATAATAGTTAACTCCATCAACCCAACAGGGAAACTCTATTACTCAAACCTTATTTTAAAATGTATTAGTTTTAAAGCTTTGAAATCCCATACCAATTCTTACCAACTGTTATTTTATTTTTATTTAAAAACAGGTTAAATATTATTCACAACCCTAATTTCCATTCTACCAATATGACAGACATTCCTCAAAAGATAAAACAATGTAAATGAGTTTTAATTGTAAAAGGTTTTGTTTTTATTTACACCACATTGTTTTAGTTTTAATTATACCCTTTGAATTATCAATTCAACAGTCATTGTTATAATTAAAATATTTGTATGTTACCCCTGGTCATTTAATGATTTATCCTGACTGATGAGTTCCAACTCCTTGAGGTTGGAAGGCCTCCTTGACATCACCCTTGGACGGGCGGACGGACGGACTGACAGAGACAGACAGACAGACAGACAGACAGACAGACAGATATATTCAGGACATCGTGGAGGGGGTGTTTAGTATTACCCAAAATGCCCTGCAGCTTCCTCCTCACCTGCCTATCCACCACAGTTCTTACAGGTGCAGCTCTCACCCCAGGCTGGCCTTTTTGTCCAGTTTTTCCAGACGTCTGCAGTCTTTGTCCAAAGTGCTACTTCCCCAACAGACAACAGCATGGAGAAGCTCACTTCTGATGGCTGGGTGGTAAAACATCTGCAACATGTCACTGCAAACATCGAAGGACCTCAGCTGCCTGAGGAAGAATAGATGGAATATCCCTTCCTTCTGTGTTGGTGGTCCACTCCAGTTTCTGATCCAGAACCACCCCCAGGTATCTGTAGGACTCCACAGAATAACAATGATACATAAATGTAGCTTTTAACTATTTTTGTTGTCTAAATTAGAAGCAGAGGTGACATCTCACCACGTGTGACAGAGCAGTTGCTGTCAAACAGCTTTAACGTCTTATAACAGAGTGATATTTTAACTATTTTAGCATGTTTTGAACAGATTTACCATCCATCCATCCATCCATTTTCTGAACCACTTATTCCTCACAGGGTCGCGGGGGGGCTGGTGCCTATCTCCAGCTGTCAACGGGCGAGAGGCGGGGTACACCCTGGACAGGTCGCCAGTCCATCACAGACAGATTTACCAATTAATGTTAAATTTTTTTTATTTATATTTTCAGAAGATAAATACATCTGGATATTTAGCATGCAGATCAACAAAAATAAGCTTAACTGGGTATAATACTCATGCCTAGATGGAAGGAATGTTTCTATTTTAGTCCTTGGAAACATATTTGGGGGATACCCATGCCAACTTGACTGCAGCCGTAATAGTTTGAGGTAAATTTACAACCAGTGTTGGGCATCTTACATTAAAAAAATAATTAGTTATAGTTACAAACTACTTTTTCAAAAAGTAATTGAGTTAGTTACTCAGTTACATCACTGTAAAAGTAATCATGGAGTTGTTTTTATTTTGTATAACGCAGTTGCATTCTATAATATCTATAACGTCAGATATTTTTGTAACTGAATGACAAATAAAAAATACCATATACAGTGTAAGAACATATGGTATTTGAACTTGACTCAAGAAGATTGATTCTGTATGCAGAAACACAAAAATATAAAAAAAACTAAATATTGAACATTGATACTGATCACACACATCTCATTAAAGTGCAAAACTAAGACAGACAAATGTGGGTAACATGAAACAAAGGAAAATCTGTCCATTAAGTTTTGCCAATCTCTGTATCTGTAAAATTGAACACTAAACATTGCATTATCCAACTAGTTTTAGTAAAACATTTTAAGACTGATTTGGTGTCACCTGCTCACATGAACTGGAAGTTATTGAAGGAAAAGCCTAAATATTACAGTAAAATATTAATATAACATAAATGTATTCAAATAAATGTGTGTGTCTTGTTTTTTAGATGTAGTAAGACATTTCAAGATTCATTTGGTATCACTTCGTCACATAAACCAGAAGCTATTGAAGAAAAATCACATATTTACAAATCAAATCAAACTTTATTTATATAGCAAATTTCATGCAAAAAGAGCAATTGAAAGTGCTTAAAAGATTAAAATGACCCCATATAACCCATATTCCATTCCTTTCCAACACATTATAACAATTATGATAACCCAGCCCAAAACCCATTTCCCAGCAAACACGCACACACACTGATACGCATAACACATAAAACAAATCTACCTCGACTGAAGCAGATCCATGGCAGCAGCCGAGGCTCCGACCAGGGCGCCAAGGGAGGGAGGACCGAAACCCCCACCATCCCCAGGCACTACCGGAGGAGCGCCCAGGCAGAGGGCTCCACAGAGAAAACACTGCAAGGATTAACATACGTAAAATGTAAAATGAAGCTAATATGGATAATAAAATAACTAATAAAATGTGATAATGGTGTGATAACTTTAAAACACAATTGTGTATTAAAACTTAACTATAATTTAAATAAATAAATAAAACAAAATATGCAGCTAAACATGCTGGATAAATAGTAATCAGGTAGAAGCTGGACTAAAAAGGTAAGTCTTGAGCCTGTTCCTAAAAACATGAACCTTCTCTGCGGCCCTGAGGTCTTCAGGCTGCCTGTTCCAGAGGTAAAGGCCGTAATAATGGAAAGACGCCTCTCCGTTGGCATGTGTCCTGACTTTTGGAATCACAAGGAGATAGCTGCCAGAAGAGTGCAGAGTCCACCAGGGTTCGTACGGTACAAGCAGTTCCGAAAGATAAGAAGGTCCAAGACCATTGAGACACTTAAAAACCATTAGAAGTATTTTAAAATCGATCCTAAAATATACGGGGAGCCAATGCAATGAATCTAAAACCGGAGTGATGTGCTTCTGCTTTCTGGTCTTCATCAGGACATGTGCTGCTGAGTTTTGTCAAAGTTGTAGACTTGAAATCCTCTTTTTGGGAAGACCGGAAAGCAGGGCATTGCAGTAGTCAATTCTACCGGTGATAAAAGAATGCATGAGCTTCTCCGTATTGGCCCGAGAGAGAATGGGGCAGACTCTGGCTATGTTCCTCAGGTGATAAAAAACTATTTCAGTAATATTTTTAATGTGTGCAATAAAAGTCAGCTCAGAGTCAAAGATCACACCCAGATTCTTCACTTATAAAGATGGATTAAAAGACAATGATTGTAGTTTTGGTAAAAGTTTCTCTGCCTGGGTGTCACGCTGGTGCTGCATGGAGGACGAAGGACCCAGGCGCAGAAGCAGAGTTCAGGTGAGGTGATAATTTATTAGTGCAGCAAACATAAGGCGAGACTATACACATGAAGGTATGACAATGATCCAGCGAGGACTGAAGCTCTCGCTGGATCTTAAATAAGGGGAGAACAAGGAGGAACAGGTGGAGACAATGAATAATCAGGGGCAGGGCCCTGGAGGTTCAGGACGACACAGGTGCAAATAATAATGGAGGAGTGAGAGGAGCTGAGGGGATTGTGCAGCATGACACTGGGCCTCAGGACCGATAACTAAAACTTCAGTTATGCCCTGGTTGAGCTGGAGAAAGTTTTCTGCCATCCAGGATTTAATGTCTAAAATGCATTTAAAAAGTGCAACCGTTGCCTGTGTGTCATCAGGAGACATGGAGATGTACAACTGTGTATCATCAGCATAACTGTGGAAATTCACCCCATGTCTCCTGATGAAACTGTCAAGAGGGAGCATATAGAGGTTAAAAAGCACTGGGCCTAAAATGGAACCCTGGGGCACACCACATGTGATACTGTGGACCCCAGAGGAACAGGTATCCAAACTCACACCAAAAGTCCTGTCTGTGAGGTAGGATGTGAACCATTTATGAACAGCACCAGAGAGGCCAATCTCTTTAAAATGGGTTAAAAGAATAGTGTGGTCTACTGTATCAAAGGCAGTGCTTAGATCCAGTAGAACCAACACTGTCACCCTCTGGGCATCATAATTTACTCTAAAATCATTTAAAATCTTCAGAAGGGCCGTCTCAGTGCTGTGTTTCCCCCTAAAACCAGGCTGAAATTTCTTTGGGACATTAAGAAATGTTGATAAAATCATCAAGTTCAATTAAAACAAACTTTCAGTAGAAAGCATGAATCGGCTAAATGCTGCATTAACTACTGATTACAGCGACTATAGAGCCCCATTCTGTTGAACCGACCTCTGGCTTTTGCTGAAACTGACTAATCAGATGCATAAGCAATCCGCTGACGGAGACGGATAGTTAAAAATTGGGCCTCTACTCCGTGCATTCTTGCGAAGGTGATGGAGAGACCTTGTGTTGACGGATAATGGCGTTGCCTCAATCCGTCTCCGTCAAAACGGAGAAGCATAAACAACATGTATGATGCAGCTTACAATCACAGACCGAAAATAAAGACCTACATCCTTCATGCAACTACTGTTGGAAAACTCTAAATTCTATAGTTCCATGTGTGTTTCTTATAAGTGATGACAGGAGAGGAATCCAGTTCTTTAAGTTTATTAAAACAGATGAAATATCTAGTTTACAGAGTCATCAACTCTGGGTCAGCGCACGCAGTCTGATCATCTCATTACATTGGGTTATTGACAATGCCTGATTGGTTCATTCAAGTTGTTGCTAAGTCTGTCTCCTATGGTCCTGCATATCTGATTCATCAACTTCTTATTGCGTTATTTTGACCAATGCCTTACAAACTAATTCTAACCAAATGTCGTACATGACTTCTGCTTTTGGCCTGTCCACGTGATTCTTATTTAATTTCTAATTTGACAAATTCTGCACAGAGACCATGCTGCAACTTCCTGTTTTTTCACACTTAACATCAAGGCCACAGTCTCCATATAACACACAACAGATAGATAAAACATAAAACACCTTCACTACACACACCTAAAAAAAGTGATAAAAGGACAGCAAGCAAGAAAACAGTTTTTTTAAGCTTAAAAGGAAACTGACCGCGAGAGAAATCTATAAAAAAAACATGTTCCCCTCAGCAACCCCTAATTAATTACCATTTGATCCATTCAGGAACACTGTTCAATTCAGTAACCTTTAGTACAGTTAATTGGTATTTACCAAAACCAATTTAGTAAAAAAATATCTGGCTACCGTTACTACTTATAGTAGGACTCAAAACAGCTGATAAGTTTGGTCAAATAAGTACTAAGATGTTTTACCTACTGTCTTATTTATGAGCAGTTTGGTATGTATGGTTGGGAACAAAAATGTTGGGGAAAAAATGCTAAAATCATTCACCATAAGTTAAGAAAGAGACTTGCATATGAAAGACAAAGTTACTCTACACGTAGCGAAGTAAAGCAAAATCTGTAACAGGGCGAAGAAGATCAAACAGTTTTAACAGTATACTTTAAGATGATGCAAAGCTTGCAGGGATTAACTGTCCAACCTGATTTGAAAACTATCCAAGATTTAAATAAAAAAAAAAGATCTTGTGCATTTAATCAAATGAAGTGTGGCAACCAAACAAATTTACTCTGCATATTAAGTGCTGCCAGCGTCTGTAGTGATAATAACATGCTTCTACCTTTAACATAACATGAAATGTTTGGATCCCTGACTTCAAAGTATATGTGCAACAGTCATGCTTGATAAGACCCTTACCTTTGTCTTTGAGCTGAGAGGCGATAAACCCCTACTGAGGGCATATGTCACTTTAGTAAAACTCACTTTCTGACATATACTTTGTTTAAATCTAACACAGTTTTACAGCATTTGTGTTAGAATTAACAGACAAAAATGAATCAGTTTGGGAATCAACTGTAAATAGCTGCAGTGTTTTGAGGGTCATTATAGTTTTTGGTTTAACTTGCTGTTGATACAAGAAAAAAGTTAAAGTTGGAGCTTGGAGACAATTCAGATGTATGACTAAACTTAATAAATTTGGCAAAATCAAAATGGGATTTTGAGGCAATACGTGTCTCCTAGTCTACAGTCTCATGCTTATTTTGCCACAGCTTCCCCTATTTTTTCACACAGCAGGCCTGAACTTCTCCAAGCTCCTGTATGCAGGCATGGGATATGTGTCAGAATGCCCCAGTCAGCACAATTCCTGCAGAGCTGAAAGACTTTGTCCTCAGGCACCAACCCCCGCTGCATCCCAGCCTCCCCTGGTACTGTCTAATGGCTCTCCACTTGATGTGTGAGGAGCGCAGCTTGTGGTAGACCACAGAGCATTGAACCATTGTTTGCTGATAAAACACTCAGCACAGTGAGTGCGTACGGGGAGTCCATCTCCACAGTGTGAGCAATGACTGCAGATGAGGCCGGTCGCTCTGTGCTGTTCGATTTTATTACAGGAAAATATAATAACCTTTTGTTAACAGGATTAAATTACAATTTTACAGTAGATTATTCCTCAGATTTAATATTTCTTAAACTGACACGACCAGGGTTATTGACAAAGAGGACTAAGGGTGATTTTAATGAAAGAATACTGTCCCTGGATGTCATGTTTTGCGGTGCAGATTCGAATGCAGACAGGCGTAGATAGTAAAATAAGACTCTTTAATATAGGTTTAGGTCAGAATTGACATCAACTCACAAGTAGAAGAACTCATAGGGAATTGAGGACTGACAAGACCAAGACAAAGGACAATAGATGAACCAGTAAAAACTTGAGAACACAGAAGGATATAAATACACATGAAAGGTAATCTGGGAAACTCTGGACAGCTGGGGCCAATTAAGGAGGTAGGGACAGACATGGACAGGGACAGACGTCACATCGTTACACCAGTAAGTCTGTGAATATTCTCCTTCATCCAGGTCATGGTTATCTCAAGGAAATTTCAATCGAACGCAACCGGTCTTGGTAATTTGTCTTGGTAGACGTTTCACCTCTTATCCAAGAGGCTTCATCAGTTCATGCTCGCCGCTGACCAGGCTGGGACTGGTCCAACTAACTGGTGACACCAGCTTTCTAAAAAAAAAAATTAGAAGTACATTTTGCCTGCATTTTTTTTGTATGAGACCAACACAAAGTAGTGTATGACGGTGAAAACAACGTTTAAAAAAAATAATTCATCCAAAAGTAATTTAAAAAGTATGGTGTGCATTTGTATTTAGCTTTATTACGGCAATTACAGCTGCAGGTCTTTTAAGTAACGTCCGTACCAGCTTTGTCATTAAATTATTGCTCTTTTAAAAAAAATATATTGCTTGGGCCCCGAAGCACCCACGGGGAGTCCCATGAGGGATAAATGGGAAAGTCCCTCTAACAAAGCATGAATTTCAGTTACGATAGCCATTCAGCTCCCAAGTCTGCAACGCTAGCGTCAGCTAGATGCTGAAGTAAACATGTATGTAAAAAGGTACACTTTTCTCAGACATACATGCATTCAGATTCACTCACAATTCTCTCTAGTTTAAATACTCTCAAAGTTTAAAACTTTGTGTTTTTTAAAACAAACGTATGAATACAATCAGGTGTCTTTGCACGCATTCCAAGTGAGGAACATAGGTATAGGTAGTGGTTTGCGCTGTTTTGACTTCTGGATGAGAAGATTCTTGTAATTCGGCATGATTAATTTGCCATCGTAGGAGACAAGGTAGGGAGGAGATTCACAATGCCTCCCTTCAATCAGGATGCAGAACACAATGCACGTTAGGACCAGTGAGGATATAAGGACTAGGAATGTAATTGACAGCCCGCTACAGTTATATTCATGGGGTGGGGGGGTTGGTGAGCACCCACCAGAGGGGATGTAAATTGGCGCCCCTGGCTCAAGCTAAAACAAATTGGATGACTAATAGTATTTTTTATGTGTTCCCCAAAACAGTTGGATTTAGTTGGATTCACTCTCGGTTTTCTGAATTAACTTTTCAAGCGCTCATGGATTCTGTTACAGTGTCAGACAAATCAGAGAGGTTTTAAGAGACAAATCAGTGAGGTTTTGAAAATTATATTTGCGTCTGTAAGCAGTGTGTGTAGAAAATACAGCACAGGGTCAGATCAGAGCAGGTGGTGGTCTTAGTTAGGGCTGTGTTGAAAAGAAATAGAACAGGAATTGATTCTTATAAAAATTCTAGGAATAGAATCGATTCACAGGGTCAAAATTCAGATTAATTGTTTAACATAGTTTGCTTTTTGTACAGCTAAAATAGGAATTAAAAATCGAGAAAGACGTTTTAAGTGTTAATACATTTTTTTTCATGGTAAAGTGTTATGTTATTATTCTAGAAGTGGGCTTCTAATATATGTTTTTGTGGGAGTAGCTCACATTAGCTACTCAAGGAAGCATGGGGAGAACATGCAATCTCCACACAGAAAGGCCCTTTCGCCAACCCAGGGTGTGGGTGCTGATGTTATTGAGGAACAAACACACCCTCAGCACCCACAGCGTCCCCAGTAGGAATCGAACCGAGGACCTTCTAGCTGTGAGGTGAGCTGCGCTACCAGCTGCACCACCATGCTCCTTGCTTTGTGGGTTTTTGTCCTGCAAATTTGGAAGTATTTCTGCTGTTATATATTTCATTTTTTGCTCATTTGTTATGATGCATAACCATGGCAACAAGATGGTTCAGAGCCGGGAGCGGCTGATTAACTCTTTAGACGCCTGGATTTTTTCTATAAAATATTCAACTGTGATATCACTAGTTCAAAATGTTGTGCTTTTAATATGGTTATAGATAAAGGTATACTGTAAATGAGAAAAATCTTCAGCATTATCCAAAGTTTGTGATGGGAGCAAATTCACACATCTAATTTGCATATTGTGACGTCATCGGGCATTGTCAATATTGGTTTGGAATACCGTTTATCTTTTTCACATTGTTTAAAACGTACATTTTTTTGAATATTATTCTTTTAATTTTTCTATATAGGCCTGTGTATTTTCTACATATGTATTTTTAGTATTTATTGGCATTTTTTTCAAGAATAGGTGGACATATCTGTTTATTTCCCTTGTTATGAGGCTCCATTAGTCTATCCACTACATAAAACAACAGAAAGGAAATTATTGGGCTCAGAATTTTACAGATCCATCCCCCAAATAACCGATAGGCTCATCAAATTGTTTGATCCACTATTTATGCTCTTCATCAAACTCTTCCTCAAACCTCCCCATTATCATCATCGCCACTTGCAGCAAGAAAATGAACTTTACTGCTGTTTACCAGCTTATTAGCGGTCTGTTTTCCACCGCGTCTGCTGTTATTTCCACGTATTTTTACATTCCTGCTTCTTTTGTTACGATTAGTGTTGTTATGACCAACCCGTAACGAACAGCACCTGTTGCTGCTGTGGAGCGTCATGGCCAACGGGACCGGCTGCTGCTGCTGTGTGCTGTTTGAGTTTCGCTTTTTTTCTCCCTGGACAACTGAATATCTTGATCAGAGGGTAGGCTAAATAGTCCTCTTCAGAATCTGAAATAGCCAATACTAATTCAGAAAGATCTCACTCTCTCTATACTGTGACCGCAGCAGCTTCATGCTGTCTCTCTCACTGGCAGAGCTGCACAAAAAGATTTACTGGCCAAAAATGTGACTTAAATTAAAGTTACAGATGTCCTCCATATCCTGATGTAAAGTAGTAATTAAATTAGCGGTCATATCTGTAGCTATGGCTCGTTAAAGGTAGCAATGTTGCCTGTCGCAATATTGCGACCAGGGAACTTAAAGAATAAAAATTGCAAAGGCAGAAATAATACCGCAACTGAAGCCACAAATCTCGGATGAGTTAATGCGGAGGAGGCGTGGTTGTAGAGCAGGAGCGCAAAGGAGACAGAGACGGAGGAAATTAAAACCATATCTTCCATCAATCATAATGGGAAACGTGAGATCACTTGCTAACAAGATGGAAGAACTCCAAGCCCTGACAAGGACTTAGCCTGAGTATCGGGAATCCTGTGTTATGTGCTTCACTGAGACGTGGCTACAGGATTTATCCCCAACTCCAACGTCTCTCTGCCAGGCTTCCTGACTGTACAAGCAGACAGAGATCTGAAGAGGAGCAGGAAAAGAAAAAGAGGTGGAGTAGCAGTGCTTGTTAACAACAGATGGTGTCATCCAAGACATGTTACTGTGAAGTGTCGTCTCTGCAGCCCAGATATTGAACTCTTGGCAGTAAGCTTACATCTATATTATTTACGAAGAGAGTTGACCAATGTTATTTTGATAGTTGTTTACATTCCACCTTCAGCCGTTGCCGACCATGCATGTGATGTCATCCGTTCTGTTGTCGTTCAGCTACAGACCCAGCACCCCAATGCAATTGTGGCAATAGCTGATATTTTAATCATGCCTCGCTCTCTTCTACACTTCCAACATTTCAACAGTTTGTCAGCTGCTCCACAAGAGAAAACAATACGTTGGATTTGTTTTATGCAAATGTAAAAGATGCTTATATGTCCAAACCAAAACGTCCCCTGGGACAATCAAATGATAAGCTTGTCTTTCTCTGCTCTAAATATAAATCACTTGTTCAGAGGCAAACTCCAACAAAGAGAATTGATAGAAAACGGTCACATGAAGCTGAAAAAGCTCTGGAAGGTTGTTTTGAGTCCACAAACTGGATGACTCTTTGCCAGCCACATGGAGAGGACAGCAATGCCATGAATGAGTGTGTGACTGACTACATAAACTTTTGGTGGACAACATCATCCACTCCAGAACAGTGAGATGCACAAACCCTGAATCACGGGTGAGCTGAAGGAACTCCTGAACAACAACAAAAGCCTTCAAGGAGGGAGATAGGAAGTTATTAAGAAGTATACAGAAGCAACTAAAAGTCAAGATCAGAGACAGCAAGGAAGCTTACAGGAAGAAGCTTGAGAAGAAACTACAGAGGAACAATGTAAGAGATGTCTGGTCTGCCTTTAAGCAAGAAGGACTGGACAGATGGAAGTTTTGATAGAGCCAATGAACTGAGCACATTCTTCAATAAGTTCATTTCAGGATCAAGCTCAGCATCCTCCTCTCCTTTTTCCAGCCAAAGAGACATCCCCCTCTCCTCTGACCCACACCTGTCCTGTCATACCTCAGATTTTTTATCTTCCACCTCAGTCATGAACTATTCTACTTCCACAACTTTGTCTTCAGTCAAGTCTGGAGATTCTGCTACCCCCTTTATCTCACTCACCTGCCTGTCTATCTCTAAAAGTCAGGGGAAGAAGCAGTTGAAGAAACTGAACCGGAACAAAGCTGCAGGTCCAGAGGGTGTCAGCCCCAGAGTCCTAAAGACCTGTGCAAAGCAGCTCTGTGGGATTCTGCAGCACGTCTTCAACCTTAGACTGACCTAGGACTGACCTAGGAGAAGGTTCCATCGTTGTGGAAGACACCCTGCCTTGTTCCAGTACCAAAGAAAACTCAACCATGACTACCAATGACTACAGACCTGTTGCCCTGACATTCCACATCATGAAAGTCCTGGAGAGACTCCTGTTGCCCCACCTGAGTAAGAAAACTACAACCTATCAGGACCCGCTGCAGTTCGCTTATCGCCAGGGAGTTGGCGTTGCAAATGTCATTATCAACATGCTTCAACCAACTCACTATCATCTGGACACAGCAGGCTGCACTGTGAGAATCATGTTCTTTGATTTCTTCAGTGCATTAAAAACACAATTAAGCCTGATTTGTTTTGTCACAAACTCCTGAAGACACAGGTGGAGGCCTCAACAATCAGCTGGATCAATGACTACCTGACAAACAGACCACAGTTTGTGAGACTGAATGATTGTGTGTCAAGCCCACTGGTCAGCAGCACAGGAGCACCACAAGGGACTGTACTCTCACCATTCCTTTTCACTCACCATTCCTTTTCACTCTGTACACCTGAGACTTCCAGTATAAGACGGAGGCCTGACATCAGCAGAAATATTCAGACGACTCTGCAGTTGTGAGGTAAATGGCCTGCATTTGTATAGCGCTTTACTCAGTCCCTACAGACCCCAAAGCGCTTTACACTACATTCAGTCATCCACCCATTCACGCACACATTCACACACTGATGATGGCAAGCTACGTTGTAGCCACAGCTGCCCTGGGGCGCACTGACAGAGGCGAGGCTGCCGGACAATGGCGCCACCGGGCCCTCTGACCACCACCAGTAGGCAACGGGTGAAGTGTCTTGCCCAAGGACACAACGACTGAGACCGTCAGAGCTGGGGCTTGAACCGTCAACCTTCCGATTACAAGGCAAACACCCAACTCCTGAGCCACAGTCACCCCAGAGGTGTATCAGAGATGGAGAAGAAGCTGAACACAAAGAGCTGGTGAACCGCTTTGTGGCATGGTGTGGAAAAAAATTATCTTACCTTGAATATGAAAGAAAAAGGAGATTACTGTAGATTTCAGAAGAAACAGGGATAAGGCAAACACTGTCTCTATCATGGGGAAAAGAAGTAGAGGTGGTTAAGGAGAACAAATACCTCAGAGTTCACCTGGACAACAGACTGGATCAACAGTGAAGCAGTCTACAAAAACGGACAGAGCAGACTGTACTATTTGAGGAAGCTGAGGTCCTTTAAGGTTTTCAGAAAGATGCTGCAAATCTTCTACAAGTCTGTTGTGGAGAGTGTCATCTCTTCGTCCATCATCTGTTAGGGTAGCAGCATCAAAGCCAGGGATTTAAAACGGCTCAACAACCTGATAAAGACGGCCGGTTATTTTCTGGGGACACCTGTGGAACAACTCGTGATTATGATTATGGACAACCCTGAGCACCCTCTTCATGAGACTATCCTACAGCAACAGAGTATCTTCAGTTGGATCCTCAGGCTTCTTCACATTTGCTTCAACAGAGACAGCTAAGGGAAATCCTTTGTCCCCACAGCCATCATGGTCTACAACAACTCCTTGAGATGAATTATTAATGAGCTACTACAACACTTAATTTCCCTCTGGTATCAATAAAGTATTTGAGTTGTATTGTTACTCACCCAGTGTTAAGCCATTGAATTACAGGAATTTAATTAAGATAACAGCAAAAAAAAAAAAAAAATGTTATAGCACCAACCCATATCTATATCAAACTGGATCAGATTGGATCAGATTAGATCGTGATAATCGATTCTAACTCCTGAGAACTGGAATCAAATCGATCCTTGAAATCTGAATCAATACCCAGCCCTAGTCGTAGATTGATTGTTTATGAGTCCAACAGCAGAGGGAAAGAAACTGTTCATATGGCGAGAGGTTCTGGTTAGAAGGGAACAGAGCCTCCCGCCTGTGGGGAGCAGGTCAAACAGTTTGTTTCCAGGGTCACATGGGTCAGCTGTGATCCGATCTGCATGCCTCAGTGTCCTGGAGGTGTAGAGGTCCTGTAGAGATGGGACTCTGCAGTCAATCACCTTCTCAACAGAGTGCACCACACGCTCTGTTTGTCCCTGATGGTGGCTCCAGCGTACCACACGGTGATGAAGGAGGGTAGGAATGACTCTATGATTGTGGCATAGAACTGCATCATTGTCCGTGTTGTCAAGTTGAATTTCTTCAGCTGCCTCAGAAAATAGATCTTCTCCTCGGCCTTCGTTATGACTTAGGTGATGGTGGGCTTTAACTTGAGATCCTGGGTGATGTTGGTACCTAGGAAATGTAATGAGGCTACATTAGTTCGTTTGACAGAGAGCACTGTGAAACAGAACTGCACCAGCTAAGCAAGGTTCCAATTTTGGTCCCAAATTAAACCAAGTCTACCAGACGATTACATATGAAAAAACACCTTTGCTGTTCTCACCCCTTTTAGGTCAACACAGGGTTCCCCAAGCTAACTGTTGTGTCATTATAAACATTTAGATTATCTTAGGGGCATTTTTATTTTAAAGGTAAATGATGGAAACCCTTTTTTTTTTAAAAGCTTGGATTGAAACTCAGGTTTTTGTATAGAAATAATTCATACTTTTCAGTAATCATGAAAAACACCCTATTGCTGCTGTGTCCTTACTTCACATTCATCATAGTGCCATTATTCATATAAATGTATTCATCAGTTCATACAGATTTTGGATGCCGTTTATCATGGAGTGCTGAGATTTATCGTAGAATGTAATTATCCTACCCACATTTTTTCTTTGTACTATTTCGTTAACTGGCCTTCATTGTAACTTTGCTGCTATATCTTTATTCATAAATCAGTAATCAGCTTACTGCAACTTCCTATGTCACTGTAAGGTACTGTAGTACAAGTGTAAAAGAAGGTGAAGAATAGACGTCAGCAGCAGACAGTTCAATTTTTTTCTTGGTCGATTTCATTTTTTAAAATTCACATATTTAAGCTCGCAGTTGCTAAACTCTTACACACAATGGCGCCATCAGGGGGTGGCCATAGCCAACCCTTGCCAACCCGTGGCCACCCCAACCGCCATGATAAACTCTAGTAGCATCAGTTGTGCATTTCATCCCTAATACACAGCCAGACAGGTAAGCCGCTCTTGACCTTCGATTACAAACAGTAGCCAGCCTTCTTGCATGCTCCTTCCTCCCTCCTTGCCGCTTTAGCGCGCCTAGACGGCAACAGCTCAGCGTATGCCTGTGAATTTCATCCCCAATACACAGCCAGGCAGGTAATCTGCACCAGACCCTCGATTGCAGCCAGCCCTCTCCTCCACCAGCAGCGCGCCTCCCTCCCTCCCTCCCTGCTTCCTCCCAGCTGTTGTTGTGAAGCTCACACAGTAACAGCTCAGAGCAAAGTTAATAGTTAGGAAAAAAGACGAAAAAGGCTACAGGTAAGCAGTTAAGTCGAAAATACTCTTTAGTAAAATAAGATTGGGAAATGTGTCGTGACATGTGCTTTCTAAGGGTCAGATGGTTACAGTATACTGTTACAGCAGCTTTTTGATGTGTTTATGACACATTTTGACAAGAGTGCCTTATGTCAGTTTTCGGACAATGAAGAGAAAGTCCATAGACTTATCTTCTTATTTTGAGAAGACTGAAATAAATGACAGAAGAGCAATAGATGCTTAGTGAGGAGGAGGATGGAGGAGAGAAACAGACAGGGCATCTTTGAATTACAAATAGTCTGAATAGAAATAACTATAGGCCATTATTACAGCTCTAATCGATAATTATTAGAGAGGCTTATTATTATTATTATTATTATTACTATTATTATTACATCAGAATTACTGATTTTGCCTCTCTCTGCCTCCTTAAATTCTTATTTCGATAAATTATGAATGAATAGACAGTTCATTAAAGTTGTTGGTATCTGCTTTTCCCCAGTAACTGTGTTTCAATCACAATTTGGTCTAATCTGGGGAAGTAGGCGGAGTTTATTTGGCTGATCCTAAAAATCAATCATAGGTCATTGTTAAAATTAGCCGGACAGTCTGAAGCTCAAACAAAATAGAAAGGTTAAACTAAAGCATCCGATTGTAATAATGGTAAGACAACAAACAATGAATATTAAAAAGTTATTTTAAATTTTTTTTTAATTTAATTCAAAAATTTAAATATAACAAAAACGTTTTTCTAAATTAATTGGTAAAGTATATACATTTTTATTGCTTTAAATGTATTCAGTATAAATATTTTGCATCATTTTTAAAATACAAATAGAAAAGTCATTAAAAAATAATAACATTTGATAAAAAGAAACTATTTTAAAAATGTCAATTGTTTATATTTTTGTGTAGTAACTAGGAAGTTACTACACAAAAATATAAACAATTGACATTTTTAAAATAATCTAAAATGAAACAAAATTGAATGAAATGGAGTAATATTCACATTTTCATAAATTGTAGCATCTGTAGTCTATTCCATTTCAGCATTTCAGGGGGGGCCTTATGCCAAATGTAATTGGGAAATAAAATAGAATTGTTGTACAACTATAAATGTTAATTGCACTGTGTTATTAGTCCATGCACATTATATATTTAGTAACAATAAATATAACACAATAAACAAACAGTATATCAGAAGGAGTTTCCCTAAGTCTTTATGATAGTATTCTACAAGCCGGTTTACTACAACAGTAGAATACAATTATGAAATTATGGTTTATAGTTTTGGTGTGCCACCACAAAAATTTAAGCGGCCCCATCTGCTACCCCTATGAAAGATTTCTGGAGGCGCCACTGCTTACACATTTTATACAGAACATAAACACACCTAACCTTAAAGAAAGCAGCAATAATAAGATGAGGAATCTTGTTTACAAAGTCATTTACACGAGTAAATGGTTTGCAATGTAAAACACTTCATACAGTGCAGCTCAAAAGGTTACTTTAAAGGGAATAAACATTTTAGTCATGATCAATTATGAATTCAGTGAAGCATTATGGCTAACTATGAAATAAGATTCTGAACAAGTCTATGGGACCTGTGGTAAATAAATAAAATCTTAACCACTTTATCACAGTCACCTAAACAAAGTAACTATAGCCTCATCTCTGACACTTTTCTTACATTTGTTCAGAAACTGTAGAACTTGAGGAAAAAAGCATTTTCTTATGTTCCCACTGCTTGGATCAAATTATAAGAGTAGCTGAAGCTTCGCAGCTCAAGTGAACTCAGTGGGTTTTAAACATAATTGAGAGAGTCTCACTGGATGTCTTTGCTCTTAATGTTTTAATGTTACAAGGGATGCAACGATATGGTTACTGGTATCGGTTATTGAAGCCAATACCATTCTAACGTACTCATATAGGTATAAGTTAGTTTACTGATACCTTGAACCGATACTTAAAATCTGCAAAGTCTTGCATTTTCATTTGAAAATTTAGTTTTGTGGTAATTTTTGCTAATATTTTTTGTGTTTTATAATCTCTTTTAACCATCATATGTTGAAACAAACAGAGAAGCAAAAAAATAATAATTGTCTTCCAATTTATCTTATTTCTTTCGTGTGGTAGAAGTATCGGAATTGGCACTTGGTATGGCAAGTACTAAGATCCACGCATCGGTACCGTATCGGTCTTTGAAAACTGGTATTGTTGCATCCCTAATTAAGGGACGGCCCAATGCAATGCATGGAGGCAGTGCAAATCCATTGCAAAGCAATGTATTGCACTGCCTCCATGCAATTGCATGGGCAGTCCCTTATTATTCTACACTCCTAAACGGACTCTTTATTCTTTCACCGTTAATGCGGGTCGTACCGTAGCGTGCACCCCCACAATATATACATCAAAACGACCGGCTCGATCGTGTGAGGTGTGCTATTACTTTTATTGGCGATTGGAGTTACCATGGCGACGTAATTAGCGAAGAACCACCCCCAAAAACACCCATTGGAAATGAATGGAAAAACGGCCCAAAATCATGAAAAATCCACTATTTTTGAAGATTTACTGTGTAGCCATACAATAACCTAGCAACACCATTCGAAATCCAGATTGTAGCCACGTCCGTGCTGTGTTCAGCATTGAAGACCGCATGTCGATAGCTGTTACGGTTTTGTCACAATTTGACTTTGTTCGACCCAAAGTTTGCCCCAAATCGACATTTTTAGAGTGGAGCAGCTCGTTAAGCAGAGTGTGGAGTGATGAACTTTTGGAAGGTCCTCATCAAAATTTAACTCGACGTCACGGCCACATATTTCGCACTAGTGACATGATTTTCGGTCATGAAATAGAGCCGCCCTTTGTGATTCTCAGGATCATTTCAAAATTTCCCTATGTCGCACGGTTTTCTCTCAGCGAGCTCTAGATCGCTCAAAGTGGAACCCAGTTTTAGGGCTTTTCTCCTATAATTTATCATTGTGGCTGGTCAGGATTAACTCAGCCAGAGAGATGTTCTTAGTCATTTTTCTCTCGCTCCCTCTCGGACTGTGAATAAGGTAGAGACTTCTGCTTTGGCATGAACGAAGAGAAATGATAAATCTCGCTCACACTTCAAGAATTTTTCCGATACCTTGTACGGTTTTCGAATGGGAACGATTTGTTCGGCGCACTTTTTAATGAAAAAGTCTAAATCTAAGCTGTTAATCATTCTAAAGTGTCTGCAGCTGCTGCAGTTTTCACTCACACTTGTTGCTGGGGAAACGGAGCACCTTTGATCAGAGTTCACTAAAGTTCATTCCACAGTATATACACATTGAAGGCCTATTAAACCCCACTTAAACACAGGTTATGCTATGCAGTACTATAGAGAGAAGTACTACAAACAAGTCCATGTGTCAGTCCATCTGTCTTTGTCTTTCTGACCATGTCTCTGTCTTTCTCAGTCCCCCTGTCTGCCTGTACCATTTCATCTGTGAATAAGATAGAGAGTTGTGCTTTGAAATAATTGAACACAAAGGATAAATATCGCTAACACTCCAATAATTTTCCTGATAGCTGCTATAGTTTTCGAATGGGAAAGGTTCGTTCGCAGCTGTTTAACACTCTGAACATGGAGAGGAGACAACAGAACATATGGCCTAAAACTCAATGTTGTATGTATGTTCGGATGGCGTAGTGGTTAAGGAAGAGGGTTTGCATCCCAGAGGTACTGGGTTCAAATCCAGGAGCGAGCAGCAAATAATTTTTCTTTGCTGAAAGCTGAACTGGGAGACGAGACAACAGATCATATGGCCTAAAACTCAATGCTGTATGACAGATGTTGTAGTGTAACTGTTAACAAACAGGAATACAATGCAAGAGGTAGTGGGTTTGAATCCCAGGGGGAGCAATTTTTTTTGTTTTTTCTTGTTTGAAAGCTGGAACCAAAATCCCTATGTTATACACAGTACTACATTGCACTTGTATGCATTTTAGTTGATTTCAGCTTTTTCAGTATATTTTCATACTAATCCTATTAATACTAATGCCAACATCTTAGCTAGCATTAGCATGCTAGTTAGCATTACCATGCTAGCTGTTGCTAGCATTTTAGCTAATTTTAGCTTTTTGACTATATTTTTGTACTGAATGGGATTATAGTAATGCCAACATGTTAGCTAGCATTAGCATGCTAGTTAGCATTAGCATGCTAGCTGTTGTTAGCATTTTAGCTAATTTTAGCTTTTTGACTATATTTTGGTACTGAATGGGTTTATAGTATTGCCAACATGTTAGCTAGCATTAGCATGCTAGTTAGCATTAGCATGCTAGCTCTTGTTAGCATTTTAGCTAATTTGAGCTTTTTGACTATATTTTTGTACTGAATGGGTTTATAGTAATGCCAACATGTTAGCTAGCATTAGCATGCTAGGTGTTGTTAGCATGCTAACTGTTCAGCATGCACACCGTGGCCGTCCCTTCTCTAAATTTCCTGAAATTTTCTAGTTGCTATTGTTTGTTATTCGTTTTTGAGTTGTACTTTTTCATTTAATTAGCTTTATAAATTGTAATGGCTGGAGTATGTTTTATATATTTGAAACAAGTAGACCTCATTGCCTCTTGGCCGCTACTTTAATTAAGGTTCAACTATATAAATGAGTGTCATATATTGCTGTCTACATGTCTAGTCTTTATTTTTGGTATTTTTGTACATTTTAGTAAAATAAAAAAAATCTACCAAAGACCATCAATGGAGTTCCTCCTTCAGAATAAAACTTTACACTTCACTTGAATTTGAATCGGGCAGTACTACTGGCTCAGCTGTCATTGTAGACATCAGACTATATTGCTGACATCAGCCATCCTGCCATTGTGGAATATGAAACAAGCCTGGTCTCAGCCACACCTCCTTAGAAAGTTGGAGTTGTTTTTCCCTCGGTCCGCCAGCCAACGCTTCCTTTTGTTGCAAGACTGTGGCTAGGCATGAGTAGCTCTTTAATGCTCTCCTTTCTCAGCCTGTTTAGGTCAGCATTTCCCAACCCTGCTCTTCAAGGCACACTGCCCTGCATGTTTAAGATGTGCTTCAGCACACCGGATTTCAATTGATGGCTAATTAACAGTTTTTCGCTGAACTGCAATCATCTGAATCGGGGGTTTTAAAGCATGGAAACACCTAAAACAGCGGTCACCAACCCTGGTCCTTGACATCTGCTGTCCTGCAGGTTTTAGATGGATCCTTTCTCCAATACAGCTGAATCAAAAGAAGAGTTCAGTAGAAATTACTCATTACCAGGTTTTTACCAAACTTAATGGCATTTATTTTATGATTTGAAAAGCAGGATTAGGGAAACACTGGTTTAGGTGAACGTTTTGTTTATGTTTGTGCCATTCTACTTTCACAGGTCCTCCGGGACTCTTTGCAAATAACTTGAAATCTAATGGCAATTTGCTGCACTAGATCTTATTTAGATGTGTCTACGAATGCACAACACACATGCTTGCATACATTCTTATCTGTTGGAAAATTCAGAAAAAGTATGCCTCCATTTCTATCCTCTCTGCAATAATGCACATATGTAATGTGCCTGTATCTTTAACCTCTCAGTAAAATGTATTGCGGGGAGTGGTTGTAAGGTGACAAAATGTGAAAAGGTTTACGAAGCCTGCATAGTTGTTCTATTGACTGTAATAAAAGACATGTAAATGAGATCAGCAATAGCTTTGTCAAAAATATAAGGAAGCAGAAAATATTTAAGATCTAGTGGCTCATTTAAATGTTGCAAAAAACAAAAAATGTAAAAACATATTATGTTCCAATTGATGAAATAACAGTAAATTAAGCAAGAGGCTCGACATTATTACATTATATTGGACAACGGCTGTTCAAGAGTTCCAAAACGCTGATGCTGTTCAGACAAGGGTTTTTCACAATTACCTATCAGGAAGAGATGTGCACTCAGATAAAAATAACTCTCAATACCTGCAGCATGTGTTCTGCTGACTGCGATGCTATAGGCACCAAACAGGCTGAAGTGAAGACTGTCAAATTAGGCAGCAAATTATGCATTAGATAGTAAAGGCATGGATGGTGACTGCTGTGATGTAGAGCAGCGCGGCTTCTCCGGGAGCCGAGGCTGGAAGGTTCTCCTCAGCTGTAATGGAGCCTGACAACCCGCTAAGAGAGCGGAGAGGGGAGAAAAGGAAAAGTCTTTTTTTAACCTTTCAAAGATTCCGGCAGTAAATTGCTGTTCTTTGGCTCTTTGATTCAACACATTTTGAGGTTGCAACCTGATGTCTGGTCACAGCTGTGTGAATAAATGTAATATGCTGCTGCAGAGGAATAAACCTTGCCCCATATGCTGGAAAATCTATGATTGTACAAGATAAACAAAAGTCCTTATTCCCGGTATGGTTGTTTTTACTGTTTTCATATTTACCTTTTCATTCTCCAGCCAAATCATTTGCGAGCTACCAAAGCTGACTATTAAGTAAGTACCCGCTGTTTAATCTCCTTCAGGTTGTTTCTGCACAATGCTCTCAGACAATAAGGTAAGGGATTAATCTTCTTTTTTCAGGTTTAATAATCTCTAAAGAAAATTCTGTCTGCATTCTTTTACCACACTGCTTGGCAACTCAGCCTAAGGTGAGGGGCGGCCTACATTGAGTAACCAAGGTAGAAAATTCTGTTTTAGTTCCCTGGGATCTTAGTGCATGTCTTGACACAGATGATCATTCACTCCTACACTCTGGGCTGGCATCACTGCCACCGCTCCAGGCTGAGTTTCACAGCTCCACAGAACTTTATCTGAAGCAACTGAGGAGTTCAGACCATCTTTGTCGTATGCTGCATGGGTCTGCTGCAGGTTCAGGTAGTTTCCAGATTTAAACTACACTTTCTGTTTGTTATAGGAACCAAGAGACCAGCATTGTGTACTGACAATGTGCTCTGCTAAACAATGAAGGTAAACTAGTGTGCGTTACATACACTTTTCTCAAAGCTTTAAAAGGTTATTAAACTTTGTTTTTAACCTTTTATGCATATTTCATCACCTTTGTTATATTTTGACAGTAACTCGGTGTGTGTATATCCACATTTAAATTGAGTTATGGAAATAATTGAGCAAATATCTTAACCAAAAGGGTAGCATTTATTAGAGTATCCACAGTCAGTAGAAAATCATATTAATAAATTAAGTGCATTCTAGTCCCAAATGCTAGGTGCCCTTTAGTGTTGGCATTGTTCTTGTTGGCCTATAACATCAAAGAAATAGTAAAGACAGATGGAGTAAACGCAGGATATGGACAACGAGCGAAGAAACACTGCTGCACTTAACATTTAGTATTTACTGTTTTACTGAGTTACATGTGTTGTCTTTCCTGCGTTGTTGGCATACTGGTGTTGTTATTCCAGCTTCCGCGGTTTCATCATTTTTGGAAGATGGAGCACCCAGGCTGGTTATAGCTCAACTAAGCTGGTATGTCCTTTACATGCAGAGAAAGTAATTAGTTTATCTGAATTATCAGGCTGTATTAGCTCGATCAGGAGCAGAGCAGCTAGGTTCGACCTCAGATGTACTAAGGTGTATGCATGCAATTCTGAATTCCCAATTAAGTTGGACTAAGGCACTAATTTTGTTTTCTCTCACTGCATGTAACACCATTTATTCTACTGGAATGCTTACATATTAAAATAAAACTGTCAGACTTGCATAGGCTCTTACAAATTTACAATACCAGATTTTAGTCACTGAAAACATACACTTTAATAAATAATTTCAAAGTTTTTTTCCCCATTCATTGTTGGTTATATTCTTTCCAAGCAAGAAGAAAACCCCAAAAAAATTATAATTGAGAAGAAAAATGTAGAAAACTGAACAACTGCAATAATCTATTCAGATGACATTCACATGACTTTAAATTTGTATGAAAATAATTTTGAGTAAACGTTCTGATTAACCTAAATAAAGTTGAACAACTGTGGAGTTACTTGCTTAGTTTTGAGTATTTTAACTGAAGTCATGATTGGAAATAACGTTTAAGTTAGAAGAGAAGAGAATTCATTATATGAAGTTATCAGTCGGGAAAAGAGTACAAAACAATTCTGTTTTATTGAATATATACTGAAAACAATCAATTGAATCAAAAGGAAATCTACGGATAATGCAAAACTCAACATATTTCTTAACCTGATTAAAATTTAAGACTGGAACTCCACTGAGAGGCTGCTAAGTGACCTACCAGAAACCAGAAAAAAACCCTGCAGGAATTCCAAAATATTGATGTGTTACATAACTACTGTATCTTCTGTATATTCCAAATTAAACATTCAGGCTACGCTAAAACTTTGTGTGGAAAACCAATAAAGACAGTGGGTTTCTTGCTGTCTTGATTCATCTGAATCCTCCTGTGCCTTTCATGATTCATACTGCTCTGATGATCAAAACCCATCCCTTGGGGCATGTCCAAAGTCACGCCTCAAGGGCAGGTGTCCTGCATGTGTTACATGTCACCCTGGGTCAAGACACCTGAATCAAATGATTGGTTCATTACCGGGACTCTGGAGAACTTCAAGATACGTTTAACCGATAATTTTGACATTTAAATAAGCAATGGTGGATCAAGGACATGTCTAAAACCTGCAGGACACCGGCCCTGGAGGACTGGAATTGGACACCCCTGCCTTACCTTTTGATTAGTTAATTCTTCTCCTTGTTCCTCTGACTGTTTAAACACCTGCTTTTCTCTCTCTCTATCCCTCTCTCTCCACAGCCTTCAAACTTTCCTCTTCCTGACCCGATTCCTGCCTCATGACCACCAACTCTCCCTGCTCCTTGCCTCTTTTGTGAGGGACACTGATCGTTACTATGAACCTTACATAATTCACGTGAACTCTGATTCTAGCCTCATAGATCTTTATTTTTTTGCCTCGCTTGCCTTCCTTATGTATAATCTGGACTGTTTCTTTGACTTGCATTTACTGGTATGGGGATAAACTAAGCCAGGTCTCCCCTGTGGTTTGCCCAGCGGATTGAGAAGGATCAAGTTAAACTACTTACCTTCTCCCAAGGGAATCCATATCCAATGATTTATATCATTCCTGTATTAAGTTAACTTCTTTGTACAGTCTTGAAACAAGTCCCTGTTGAACTAACAATCATCAATTCTTTACAGTTGAGACACCAAGGACATATTTTTATAGTAGTCTGCCTTTTGGATGGAAGTTATTTGGAAGGTATGTATGGTTGAATTGAAATTACTTTTCTTGTAAAGTGCCTTGAGATGATATGTTGTAAATCAGTACTATATAAACACACTGATTTAATTCTATAAAGTTGATGGATCGATACTAATATGTTAGAAATGACCAACATCGGTTAATGCAGACATTAATGGTGATATATCATATCATCCCTAAAAATAAAAGAAGACTGGATGTTTGGATCAAATTATTCCATTACATAAAGGCTTCCAAGAACTTTTATAGAACACTTAGGCAAGTATGCAGGTAGTTAGAGAAGGGTTAGACAGGTAGCTAGGAAGAGACAGGTTAATGTTAGTAGTCAGGTAGAGTGTCAAAAGCTACGAAGAGACAGGTTAATGTTAGTAGTCAGGTAGAGTGTCAAAAGCTACGAAGAGATAGGTTAATGTTAGAAGTCAGGTAGAGTAGCTAGGTAGAGATAGATTAATGTAAGTCAGGTAGAGAGTGTTAGTAGCTAGGTCTCCTAGTAGCTAGGAGACAGGTTAATGTTAGTAGCTATGCTCCTTTAGGCTAGGCTGTTGGAGGACATTATTAGAGTCAGTTCCTACTTTCTCTCCTACTTCTCTCCAACTGCATGATGTGTTGTCAATTTCAAGCGCTAACCTGTTTTCTCTTAGTCTCTTCCTACAGTAGGTGCTCCTGACCCACCCTGCTTGACGACCCTGACTAAGATGGCATTCCAGTGGAGGAACATTCTCAGCGTCCTGCTACCAACTTCTGCTTCTGCATCAGTTATTTTGCTCTTTCTGTATCTCTGCTGCCTTCTCCAAACCCCAGACAATCTCGGCAGATGACCGCTTACACTGAGAGAGGAGTGTGTATAGTCAAAATAAAAGTTGCATTTTTTGAATTTTTGAGTAGGTAGATTTTTTGCTTTTTGGATTGATCTAAGCAGGATTTGATTAAGTTGGCCTAAATAAAGATAAAGCTATAAGCAGTAATTATAAGAATTTAACGAAAAGCAAACGGTGTTAATTGGAAAGCAACAAACTGGTCTAAATTATTTTTTTTAAGCACCATGTTGAATGATACAGAGAATGAATTCTTTCTGTGATTTGAATAGTATCATTTATGCTAAAATTATGTTTGGCTTATTTCTGATGGCTCTATAGACTTTAGAAATATAGCTTGGTCTCTGAATAAATGATCTAAAGGAGACTGATGTTAAATTATTTTAACAATTGAACATTCTTAATGATTTTGTGGACACTCAAGGCTTATTGGAGTTATCAAATTTCAACTGGGGCTCAAGAAGTAACCCAGTACATTTCAATTCCGTTACAAATTGAATGTTTTTAACATGCAAAACAACACTTATCATAGAGATATTTTCTAAACTAGTGGGATTTGAATGTTTGAGTTTGAAAAAAAGAAAACATTAAAACACAGAGTCATCTTTAAGTAATCAGTTTGTTTTTAAACAGGCTGGGGATAAATTTGAATTGGTCTAAGGATGGAAAGTAATGAATATCGGCGGTGATCGAAATGATGGTTTAATTTGGAAGTAAGAAGTAAATTCTAAATTCATTTATTCTGATCGTGTAGAGTCAAAATGTGATTGGACCAGCTACATTGAAATAATTTTTACCATATATTTGAATACACATTTTGTTTTGACATATAAGAATCGGTTTTAGTTTTAAAGTTTAAGATTAATCTTTCAGATGTTCTTTATTGATTGTTAGCTAGTTTATTTGATGCTGAGAGTAAATTTACAGGTCCTAAAACATTTGGAACAGTTCTGATCCTAGAATAATGGCATAATATACCATTTGATTAGTGGGGACTCTGTAACTGACAATTTATTTAGATTTTTTATTTTTTTTTTTCTGTATTTTTTCTTATTTTTATTTTTATTTTTCTCTCTCAAAATTTATATATTTGGTTCGACTTGGATTCTGACCCAGATTTCTGAACTGCGGTCTGCTTATTAATTAGAACTTTGGAAAAATGTTAATTTGAGAAGCTGGATTAAAGAAAATATGATTCAGTGGTAATGTATTTGACATCTATAGAAGCTTCAATTTAATTTGGTGTTTATCATTGGAGAAAAGAAAAAAAAGAAGCCTGAGAGGAAAGGAGGGATACTGAAAAAAAATGCTGGTTTTTATTTTTTATTTTTAATGCGACTAGTTTTTGTTTAGAGAAATCTCATCTCTTGAACCTCTTTTATTGAATTTTTTTGTTTTGTTTGACTGCTAAGGGGAATTAGACTACTATGTATCCTACAAAAATTTAAGAGGAGTTTTAGTTGCAAAAATCACTTTGACTATGTTCAATTCCCTTCACAGAATCGGACAGATGTTTTTGAAGTATGAAATGTTTTCATTATTTACAATCAAGAATATTTGGGCAAGTGAGCACATTTGGGTTTGTTTAAAGAGGAATCATATAAGCAAAAGTACTTTGAATTTATATTTGATTGTGTTAAAGAAAAAAAGTACTTTAGGTTTGGCAATATTTATAGGGAAGCTGTTTTGTCAGTGATTTAAATCTTGGATTTTTCTTTAGAAATATGGATAGAATTTGAAGTATAGCAAACTGAAGACTGTTTTTGTAAACTATGTTGTGTTTATCGGTCAGTACTGTTCTCTGATTTTGTTTTAAACATTTGATGTTTTTAATTTTGATATTTTTTGTCTGAGCCAGCTTGATAGAGATCCAGTACACTTAAGTGATGGGGAGTTGGAGACTGGATCTTTGCAGATGGTTATTGACTTTATTTTTGTTATTGCAATGTTTTAGTGGTGCTTTAGCAATATCTAACAGAAGAATCCAGCCTTTTTGTTTGTTTCTTTTTTAATTTAATTTAATTTTTCTAAGAACTAAGTGTGTTGATAAAATATTGCGATGGTCAATCTTTATAAATATTTAATTTACACATGAGATGGAAGAGACATTTATCAAATTGACAAAATAGAGAAAGGCATTGCATTGATAAAGTATAGAATATAAATTGGATGAAAAATGAAGGAATCATTAATTAAAATAAGCAGGGGAAGAATTAGAACAACAGTTTAATTAGACGTATAAGGATTAATTATTATTCCTGGTGGAGAGAGCAAACCTATTAATCAGTATATTTTTACCAGAATTAATACTGAAGAAATTATTACTAGTATAACTGATTGAAGTAAAATTAAAATAGAGCCCACATAGGCAGTCTGAGTGGGGAAGATATTTAAATTCAGCATTCGAGGAAGGAGACTAATGAATATGAAAATAAAAAGTTTAAATGAAACTTGATTTGAATAAGCTGAGAGGATCGACTGTCTGTTTTTTTTTTTCTTACTCTAATTATATATTTTTTCTCTTTTTCTCATCCCGCAACAGAGACCCCTCAGATAACATTCTTGAGATGTAATTTATGATCCTGGGGAGATAAGATGGGTTGGGGTGCGTGGGCTGATGACGGATAGTGCCAGGCGCCCGCCGTAACTGCCAAAGAAAGAAAGATCTATACACCAGCGCAGACGTTCGTCTCTCTTGTGCTCTCCTCCCACACAGGGGGGCACCAGTGACTGTATATTTTCAGGGGTGAACTGGAGGACACCCTCAAAGGAGCACGTTTCCTCATGCTGAGCTGAACTTTCAAGGACAATATGTGTGAATCCACTTGGCTGGCGTGAGATGGACAGTTTCTGCTGAAGAAGTGATGATCAAAGACTGTTGATTCAATGTCGATGTTGCTGAATTAACCACAAGAGTTTCTGTTTGTCTGATCGAAGGTGGCCGAGGTTCCTCGAACTTTGATAACCCCATGTCTTCCCCAGGATTATCTCCAGGTAAAATACCACCATTTTACCGGGAACAAAATTTGGAAGGAAAAATTGGGCAGATAGCAGGGGGTTGCTGGCTGGTGAGAGAGAAAAAATGTTTTTCTTGTTTTTACGTTTTCATCCACAGGGATGTACTGAATTTAAGAAAGGATATATTGTAATGGGACAGACATAAGTGTCTTAAACTTGATACATAAAAGAAGTAAATGAAAGAATCAATTTGGGTGAACAAGAAAATGGATAGTAATCAGTTGAACTGTAGACAAAAAGTAAATTCTTGAGCCTGCTCTTGCTTTTAAATCCATTAATGAGGGAGGTGTTTTGGTTTAGTTTTTAGGAAAAACAACGGTGTTGTATCAAAATAATATGGATTTGCTCTTTCCCCAGGGATTACTTTTAATTAGATGGGTGAAATAATTTCTCGGCACAATACAGTTGGATTAGATTGAAAAGGAGTGATCACAAGACCGGATCAAAAAAACTGTCTTTTTTAGATGTTTACAAGCTTATGCCCCCAGGATTATCTCCAGGATTCAGCAGCACGTGAGGAGCACACAGTCTCATCTGGTCACAGCTGACTGCAGCTGCTGAAAGGGTCCAAGGTACAGCTCCAGGTCGAAGGCGTGAGGAGTCCAGTGGTTCAGCCAGTTCCAGATGACAGCTGGGAACACACGCAAAGTGCAGCTCCACGCCAACGACGAACCTGGTCGAGGATCAGCAGGAATCTGCCTAAAGAGGGTCAAGAAGGTTTTGACCAAGCTGAATCGGAAGCTGGGGCCACAGGCGGCGGGGCCTAGCTCACCCAGAAGGTTGTTTGGGTGGTGATATTACTCATCCAGTGTGATCTATGTGCCAATGAATGAGATGGGCAATTTGAAATTGCCATCTCAAAGAGGGACCTACAGAAGAAGATCACAACTCACCAATCAGCTGCACAGCAGGTTTTGACCACCCCACATCGGTGGGCTAAGCTATGGGAAGCGGGGCCTGTCTGTGCATTTGTGTTTATTGGGGGAAATGTTCAATTAATGAAGTAATTGGCATTTCAGAGAATGGGTATCTGCATATATGGGAGTAAAACTGGAACACTAAAAAATAGGAGCCCTCCACACTGATCAGCTCTGTACATCGCTCTCCAGCTGCCAGGAGCCATGGGGGGGCTATAATGAGAGTGAAGAAAGAGGAACAGAATACAAATATAAAGACTGAACATTTATTAATAATTCTTTGCATTTTACAGGTTGTTTAACTATTTGATTAACTATTTTATTCACAAGTGCAGAATTGTTGATATTGCCTAAGAGGGTTTCTTAAAGAATTTTAATCAGTTAATTTTATTTCTTAATTTCCAGTTGTCTTTAAGGTTGTATTAAGGTTTGCATTAATAAAACAAAAGGGTCTACTTGAGGAAAGACTAAATAGACTCGAGGATTACATTTGTAAAGGGTTCTTAATACCTTCTATTTCACAGGTTTCTTAACACTTTAAGTTTGATGTATTTCAGAATATAACATAGTAAGAATGTATTTGTTCATGGATTTTCTAAGCTTCTTCTACAAGTATTAACATGTTTCAAGGCAGATTTAATTATCTCTTCACATGTAAGACATTCTTATACATTTTTGGGTTTTTGAATTAGTTTTTGGGAATTGTTAAAATAATTTTTTTGTATAATGCCAAAAGAGGGTGAATTTATGAAATTTCTTGGATTTGATTTCTTGCATTCTCAAAATGCTTTACAGGTTTTGATCTTAAGTTCAAAACACTTACCTTGAAGGAGAGTACAGAGAAGATATCAATCTATTTTCAAAAAAGATTGAAAAGAGGGAATTGTGGTGTTATTCTGCATAGGGTTTAAACTTTTATTATTCAGAAGGTAAAAGTCTGTTTATATAGTTTGCATGGTTGTAAAATATATGTATGTCACTATTGTTTATGGGGGTAAGCTTTTAAGTCATAAAACTCTGGGGTGAGTTTTATTGCAAGCTGAAAAAACAGGATGTCTGTAGATTTAGTGTGTTGCCATAAAACCATAAAACTCAGAATGAGCTTTTAAGAAAAGACGTCTCACCCATATGGCTGTATAATTTTCTGACAGCCAATAATGGCTAAGACACTGTATGGAAATGTTCTGATTGGAGGGAGTAGAAACGCCTAGAGGCCCGGTTTTCTATAAAGCTGTGAAATGAAGATCATCTAATTGTCAGATTTCTTTAAATCTGGACCACAGGGGAACTACGGGGGCAACTTCCTCTGTAAAACTGCAATTTGTTAATCTGTTCAAAATAAATGTTAAACTGGAAATTGGCTCCATTTTGTCTCTGCTTGAACATGCATTGAATTAATTATGATAATTATTTAATTTAACAGTCTCCAGACCTGAATCCAATAGAAAATCTTTGGAGAGAGCTGAAAGCTGAATTGAATAATCCTTTATTGTCCCACGAGGGAAAATTCAGTTTTACAGTACAACCTATCCAAGATCATTTCAAACAAACAGACAGTCAGCAAACAGATCCAGGTCACTGTTGGGCAGTGCAGCCGCTTGTACGCGGTGCTCTGATGTATTCAGGAAAGAGTTACACATCAGGATGGGGGGGGGGGTTCACGGTGACGGGGGAAAAAACTCTCAACTTTGTTCTGGGTCCGTATACGGACTCACAACACAGGTAATAGAAAAAACACACACCAAAAACATAGAGAAGCACATATATCAACGTTCACAATGATGCCATGAAGGACGGGTTCAGGAGCCCCTGGTCGACAATCTGCATGCAGCGCTCAACTAAGCGCGCAGCTAGACCTGCCACCTGGGGGAGGCAGGAGAGCTTGGGCGACAGCAAGACATTGTGTGTGTGTGTGTCTGATCCATGTGACTGTGTGTGTCAGTTTTTGCACATGTGCAGGGTGGAGGATACCCTTTTTACATTTTTCTTGACAGGCATTGATAACGGACCAAGTTTAAGGTCTACATGAAGCCAAAAGAATAATTATTTGGATAGCAGGGAGTGACAAAAAAATGTCCACTCTACCCTTTCAGTCTGGTTTCTTTATAGTCTAATTCAACCAAATTAAAGTTCAGATTACTCCATTAATTTCCAGTTGCACCAATCCGCACTGACAGTTTCTCCAAGTCCGATGACAATTCGCGAATGAGTCCCAAAGCGCCAGCTAGATCGCCTCTTGCAGCGTCTAGCCTGTGCTCGAGCTCCCAAAGCGTGAGGTTCTGAGTTCCATCAGCACAAATCTGCACTTCAGACTGCTCCTTCAGCCTTCCAATCGCTTCCGGAACTGTCTCCAATTTCGTTACTTGTTGCTCCATTTTGTGCCAGATCCAGTACATGTCCGTTCCAATCAGCAGGAACCGGATCCACATAAATCCAAAAAGCCAGATGTCTTCCATAACTCGGATGCCCTTTTCCGGTGCTTCATAGAGTTGAGTAGATTTTATCAATAGCATTCAGAGACCAGCTGACCTTTTCCATCTTTCGTTTATTCAGTTTTGGTTCGGAGAAAAATGCAAAAAGACACTCCACATAGAGGCACAGGACATAGAACAGTAAGATAAGACACAGGAGGAGGAGGGAGAGAAAAAGCGTGCGTCCTCGCTGAGAGCCAGAAGAAAGTCCGTTTTGCCCAGCGACAGACCAAAAACCTGAACGCTCTGGAGAAGATCTGCATGGAGGGGTGGGCCAAAATCCCTGCTGCAGTGTGTTGAAATTGGTGAAGAACAAAAGAAAACGTCTGATCTTTGTAATTGCAAACAAAAGTATTTTGTGATTCTATTGTGCATTTCGTCCATGTAATGGTATTACGTGGACACATAATTCATTTCGCTAAATCCTATCTCATGAAATGTATTCCAATATGCATTTCGTCCACAGAATGAAAGCATACATCACTGAAAGAATTTCAAAAGTTATGAAGTTACTATTCCGTGGACGGAATGCCTTCTGTATCTGCAGAGTTGGAGAATAAATCCCTTTTGTACACGTAATAATTTCTGTAACACAACACAATACTTTTGTGGACGAAAGTTTATTTAGTCTACGACAGTGAATAGTGCATTCAGCCTTATGTCCACGAAAGTAAATGGCCACCAGTCAATTTGGTCCACGAAACAATGTGCTCTCTTCAGTGTTTCGTGGACACAATACAAACCAATTTGTGTATTTCGTGGACAAACGGCGTTACGATGTAGAATGATTTAGCAATGAATGTATGCATTTCGTGACACAAAAGTCATTCTGTCCACGAAATATTGCATGTTACATTTGGCGCTCCACACTATGTGCATTTTACGTAATTTGCCACAAGTATCAAAAACTTGTAGAAGATGAATGCATCCACTGTTTGTTAAAGTTTAGAGTTTTCCCTTCTTTTAAAACCTAAAACAGAAATAAAATGGCAGCTTTGTATGAATTGCAACACATTTTACTCTAGAAGATACTTTATGAATTTTTTCTAAAGGTCCATTAACATTTGCGGCTCAAAATTAGTTTTATTTAAATGGATTGCACATAAAACAGCTCTTTGGATGATAAACGTTGCAGTTTCCTGAGCTGGATTAATTGGGATGTACAGTGGTGGGACTGATAGAACAGTTGCCTTGCATATTGCATGAAGGTCCTGGTTTGCTGAGATTGCATGTTCTTCATTTTCAAAGCTGAGTTCTCTCTGGGTGCTCTGGTTTACTCTCATGGTCGAAAAACGTGCGTTAATTGGTCTCTCTAAATTTTCCACAGGTGCATGTGTGTATGAGTGCATGGTTGTTTATACTGTGCATTTCTGTGTTGTCCTGCAATAAACTGCAGACCTGTCCATGGTGTAACCCACCTCTAGCAGGCACCAGTGATTCTAAAACACATATGTCAAACTCAAGGCCTAGGGGGCAAATCCGGCCTGCCATAGCCATTCATATTGCCCTCTAAACTCTAGAACAGCCTTTCCCAACCCTTGCCCTCAAGGCACACTGTCCTGAGTGTTTTAGAAGTTTCCCTGCTTAAACACACCGTATTCAGATGACTGCAGCTCAACAAAAGCCTGTTAATCAGCCACCAACTGAAATTAGCTGTGCTGAAGCAGGGAAAACCTAAAACATGTACGGCAGTACACTGGGAAACACTGCTCTAGAAGACCCTACGAATAGATAATTCAAGTTATATTTATTTATGTGCACCTTCATACAAAATCAAATCAGTGTTTTTCTAACAGCTCTGAATCTCATCATCATGTAAAGATGTTCAGTTTTATATCATTTCAAGACCTAATTTTCAAATGTGAAATTTTCAAATGTGAAATTTGTAAATGCATATTTTTTTTTACTCATATTCGAATGGTTTGTTATAGTTTCATCTATACAACCGGCCCTTTAAGGATATTCATGAGCTTGATGTGGCCCAAAACGGATATAAGGTTGACATCCCTGTTCTAAAAGGATAGGTGAAACAGACAATGGATGGATGGATGAATTAATTAGTTGCAATTCATTTTATTTGGAGGGAGTTGAGTAAAGTGGGACATTTTGTATTTCATTTATCAAATAAAATTTATGTAATAAGGATTCGATAAACTGAAACCTGTGACTGTAACATTCTGAAATACGAATAAGCTCCGTTATTTTTTAAATCATGTTAATATTTATACATAATGCCAAAAGAATTGTAGAGAAAAAGTTCCTTATGGATGTTTTCTGACCTTACGATTACTGACAGTTAATTCCTATGCATATTTGCTATTGCATAGAGAAAGAGCCACTGTATTTAGATCCCCTCTCTCAGCTCCAATCAATACTTAGATTTATGAGCAAGTCTGCGACATATTTTTTACTCCCACCTCCTAGCTGGAGGGCACTTTAATTGGGTAAATCTATTCCTCTGATTAGACACAATTCACATTGGGCATTGCTTAATTCACTTGTAATTAAGAAGTCAAGTAAAGAGACGGGACTGTTTAATTAATTAACATACGGAGTCCTCATGTACTGTAGATAAAATCAGCTGCACATTCCTCCATTTATAATTCAAAGACAAGAGTGAAGAACTTCCTGCTCGTCCTCAGAATGATAACATTCAGTCAGAGAAGATGCGGCTCTGTGAACCCCGACATTCTGGAATGTGAAAAGAGAAGAATAAAAGAGTCCTGTGGAGAACAAGCGAACAAAGGATGGATATAAGTTTGACAAATCTGCATAACAAGGCAATCAAGACAGGTCTTTCTCATTTCGTCTCCGGTTACATTGGTTGTTATCAAGTGATTGTTGTCTGTAATTGTTATTTGGGAAGGAGAAAAGCTGTAGATAACATGTACATATGAAGATTGTGCAGAGAGGTAACAGGTTCATTCTGGTCAAAATGTTCTTAGAACATATAGAAATTATTAAAAAAGTGTATATCTGTTTGTTGTTCAGTGCTTGTTGCTGTAAAATGTTTGTGTCATCAGTACTTGGGAGTGATTTAATGGTTTCCCCTAGAGCTCAAGTGGCGTTTTTGGAAAAAGGAAAACGCTCCCAGGAGCGGACGTCCCAGTAGCTTCATTCTGGGGTCAAATCAGTCAACACTCAAGAAACTACTAAAACTCTAGAGCTACACTGCAGACTCCAGTGTGTTGAGTGATGACATTTATTACAGGAGAGATAGAAAACAAAAGGACTGTCGAACTATGGCTTGTTTTCAAGGAGTATCAGAAGAAATCCTTGTGCTCTTCTATAATTAAACGGCAAAAGCTCTGAGAAATAAAATCACTGAGAATGTCCTTTGGGTAAGGTTGAAATGATGTGCTTTATATAGATTTGGTTAAACATAACAAAAGCATAAGAAAAGCTCTCAAAAGTCTCATGAATTTGTCAAAGGTTTAGCATAGAAATGCACTGATACAGATTTAAGATTTATGTTCCTACATAACAATAGAATAAGTAGATATCAATTGGCTTTACTTGCCAAGCTGATGCACAAAAAAGAAGGAATTTCACTTTGGTTCTGCTTTGTTGTCAATAAAGACATTTAGGGTGCACACACACCAGTCAGTTAACAAGATCTTTTTCTGATAGGGTAATTTGTTGGCCCCCTTCTCTCAGCCGCCGTGTCTCCCTACACTAGCAGCCTTTTAAGAAATCGACAACAAAAAAATCTGTATATCTCAAAAGTTTCAGCAGCGAGTAGTATCACTGATCAGGTTAAAAAGGCACCAAGCAGCAGAAATAACAAGAGAATCGACATGGTAGATGCATGGGTTGTTGCTGCATTTCTGTTTGCTACAGTATGTTATTAAAAACTGCTCTGCCAGCAACTCTTTTAATTTTACAAGGAGTGTATACCCCATACATGGTGACCCTGAAAACAGCCATGTAGGCCCGGCTCGATGAAGTGGAAATGCACATATCAGGAAGGTTCAGTCATATTCCCCTGCGGTTCCGATAGTGGACACAAGCCTTATGGTTCATATATCCGTAGTGGGAGAGTAAAATGGGATGTCTTTTCTTAATTCAAACTACATTTTTTTGTTGTTATTTTGCACTTTCTGTTTAGAAAACTCCTAACTGGTCATTTTTCCTGTTTTCCTTGTCTGAGCCAAACAATTCCTATTTTTCTGAGGGGCGATTTTTTTTGTTTACAGTGTTCATCCATTCATTTATTATGGTTTTGTTTTTGTTGTTAATTTATATTTGTCATGTAGTCGTGGTTGAAAGAGGACCAAAACGAAGAGCGACGGTTAGAGCGCTTACGACTCATATTTAGTGAAGTTCCACACAACTGATTTAGATCTATTTAGCAATAACGAATTTTGTTGAGTGAACTAAATGCAAACATATTGGGTCAACCTAATACATTTAGGTTGCTACAGACGTGGACAAAATTGTTGGTACCCTTCATTAAATCAAAGAAAAACTCATAATGGTCACAGAAATAACTTTAATCTGACAAAAGTAATAATAAATAAAAATTATATAAATGTTGACCAATGAAAGTCAGACATTGCTTTTCATCCATGCTTCAACGGAATTATTTAAAAAATAAATGCATGAAACAGGCCTGGACAAAAATGATGGTACCCACAACTTAATATTTGGTTGCACAACCTTTTGAGGCAATCACTGCAATCAAATGATTCCTGTAATTGTCACTGAGACTTCTGCACCTCTTAGCAGGTATTTTGGCCCACTCCTCATGAGCAAACTGTTCTAGTTGTTTCCGGTTTGAAGGGCGCCTTTTCCAGACAGCACGTTTCAGCTCCTTCCAAAGATGCTCAATAGGATTGAGATCAGGGCTCATAGAAGGCCAGTGTTTTCCTCTTAGCTGTGTGTTTTGAGTCATTTTCCTGTTGTAAGACCCGTGACCTGCGACTGAGACCATGCTTTCTGACACTGGCCAGCACATTTCTCTCTAGAATCCCCTGATAGGCTTGAGATTTCATTGTACCCTGCACAGATTCAAGACACCCTGTGTCAGATGCAGCAAATCAGCCCCAGAACATAACCGAGCCAAATATTAAGTTGTGGGTACCATCATTTTTGTCCAGGCCTGTTTCATGCATTTATTTTTTAAATAATTCCGTTGAAGCATGGATGAAAAGCACTGTCTGACTTTCATTGGTCAACATTTACAGACGTGGACAAAATTGTTGGTACCCTTCATTAAATCAAAGAAAAACTCATAATGCTCACAGAAATAACTTTAATCTGACAAAAGTAATAATAAATAAAAATTATATAAATGTTGACCAATGAAAGTCAGACATTGCTTTTCATCCATGCTTCAACGGAATTATTTAAAAAATAAATGCATGAAACAGGCCTGGACAAAAATGATGGTACCCCTAGAAAAGAATGAAAATAATGTGACCAAAGGGACATGTTAATCCAAGGTATGTCCACTAATCAGCATCCTAGGTGTCTACAATCCTGTAATCACTCAGTGGGCCTATATATAGGACTCCAGGTAGTCACTGTGTTGTTTGGTGACGTGGTGTGTACCACACTCAATATAAACCAGAGGAAGCAAAGGAAAGAGTTGTCTCAGGAGATGAGAAAGAAAATCATAGACAAGCATGTTAACTGTAAAGGCTATAAGACCATCTCCAAGCAGCTAGATGTTTCTGTGACTACAGCTGCACATGTCATTCAGTAATGTACGATCCATGGGACTGTAGCCAACCTCCCTGGACGTGGCTGCAGGAGGAAAATTGATGACAGATCAAAGAGACGGATAATCCAAATGGTAACAAAAGAGCCTAGAAAGACTTCAAAATAGATCCAAGCTGAACTTTATGCTCAAGGAACATCAGTGTCAGATCGGAACATCCTTCGCTGTTTGAGCCAGAGGACAAATCATTAAAAATAACAGACTGGAGTATGCCAAACTACATGCTGACGAGCCACAAAGCTTCTGGGAGAATGTCCTGTGGACAGATGAGACAAAAATGTAACTTTTTGCCAAGGCACATCATCTCTATGTTCACAGACGGAAAAATGAAGCATATCTAGAAAAGAACACGGTCCCTACTGTGAAACATGGGGGAGGATCGGTTATGTTCTGGGGCTGATTTGCTGCATCTGACACAGGATGTCTTCAATCTGTGCAGGGTACAATGAAATCTCAAGACTATCAGGGGATTCTAGAGAGAAATGTGCTGGCCAGTGTCAGAAAGCATGGTCTCAGTCGCAGGTCACGGGTCTTACAACAGGAAAATGACCCAAAACACACAGCTAAAAACACCCAAGAAGTGCTAAGAGGAAAACACTGGCCTTCTATGAGCCCTGATCTCAATCCTATTGAGCATCTTTGGAAGGAGCTGAAACGTGCTGTCTGGAAAAGGCGCCCTTCAAACCGGAAACAACTAGAACAGTTTTCTCATGAGGAGTGGGCCAAAATACCTGCTGAGAGGTGCAGAAGTCTCATTGACAGTTACAGGAATCATTTGATTGCAGTGATTGCATCAAAAGGTTGTGCAACCAAATATTAAGTTGTGGGTACCATCATTTTTGTCCAGGCCTGTTTCATGCATTTATTTTTTAAATAATTCCGTTGAAGCATGGATTAAAAGCAATGTCTGACTTTCATTGGTCAACATTTATATAATTTTAATTTATTATTACTTTTGTCAGATTAAAGTTATTTCTGTGACCATTATGAGTTTTTCTTTGATTTAATGAAGGGTACCAACAATTTTGTCCACGTCTGTATATAATTTTTATTTATTATTACTTTTGTCAGATTAAAGTTATTTATATGACCATTATGAGTTTTTCTTTGATTTAATGAAGGGTACCAACAATTTTGTCCACGTCTGTATAAGACACTGGAATTGAATGTTGTGCCTTACAGCAGCCTGAACGTATGAGGTTGACCCAACATGTTTACATTTAGTTCACTCAACAAAATTCAATATTGCTAAATCTCCAATTATGGGGACGGAGAGTCACAACATGACAATAATGGATATTTTAAAAGTATTTCAACTGCAGTAGTTAATGTTCAGAAATTAAAGGGAATTTTGTTTACAAAGTTCATCTTTGTTTTTACATGTTTGTTTTGTGTGTTTTTATATTTTACTATTTTAGTTGTTTTTTTAATATTTGATATAAAAAGGCTGGCTGTATTGGTTAATGTTCCTTAGAAATTAAGTTTAATTGATAAATAGTGCACAAGCATTATTATTATGTTAGCTTACAAATTGTCTAAAAATGAAAATATTATTGTTTATCGCGATAATATTGACAATATTTCTGGGGCAATTTATCGTCCAGCTAAATTTGTTATCCTGACAGGATCTGCTCATGCTGAGGCACAGTCATTAGTGTACAAAGAAACTAGAGGTTAGGAGGGATCGTACTCCAGGGGGCGCTAGTGCTGGTTGTTCTTGTTTTGGAGAAGACGCTGACTGCATCCGAAACCACTAAATTGGTAAGAGGTCTTACGCCAAACCGGATGTGCGTCAGCGTCCGCCATGATAAGATGCATCCGAATTGGGCTTCCAGTTAGGAAGGAGTTAGGGAAAGTGGCCTGTATGCTAACTATCATAGCCACTTTAGCATAGGGACCTCTGATGCTAATGAACTGGTGATTAGGAGCTAGGTGCCATCCCACAATCCCTTGCGCCACAAGACGCCATCAATACAAGTCGCCTGCCCCACCTCACGTAAAATAACGAAAATGGCAGAAAGGAAAAAGACGCACGCATATAAGTACAACCATAAACATATATACATAGACGCGTCATTCAGCGTTGAGCTTTATATAATTGCACCAAACAAAATATGAGGGAATAACTTTTCACAGGTAACAATTACCTTTGATAGTACCTAGCTCATAGACGGCATTAATTGGCTATTTTAACATAGTTTTGAGAACATAATTTGCTGATATTGTGAAAAACACTATTCACGTTTATATTCTTGTCTCTTCATTTGTTTCTTATTTATTCTGCTCATGATAGAATATCTTTATTTTTTGGCATTCAACCTCAGCAAGACTCGTTATTTGATCTTTTTTGATTGAATTGGTTTTATTGTGTTGAATTTTAGTTGTTTTTGTGTTTGTTTTATATTTCATTTTTTTATACATATTAATTATTTTAGTTGTGTGCATTACTTTATTACAGCTGTGTTTTTTTTAGTGCTTTATAAGTAAAGTTGTTACGGTACGGTAAAATGAGTGTGTGTATCAGAGATATCCGTCACATGTGGATGCGCATCCACAGTGCGGCTCCCTCCAAGCAAAACAGACGCAAGTGATTCCTTTTACGGGTTTATTGAAAGTCTTTCATCCTCAATCTTGTTTTCAGACTTTACAAAGACCTCTTCCAAACCGTGAAACTGAATACAAATGATCTTACAGTTAGAACAATAAAATACAATAATTTAAAACTAAATGGAGAAATGAATACCTCGTTGACTGTATGCTTTAAAAAAGGGAATCTCTTTTCCATCTTCAATCCTTTCACATAGGCTTTTCTTTTGTTTTTTTCAGAAAGGTTTCCAACACTCTTTAACCTGCTTGCCAGGACTTCATCCATGCTGTGCGTTGTTAACACAGCTGGTTTGAGTCTACAATTAAGGTGTGGCTTCCTTAGCAGCTCAACATAGATTTTTCAAAATAAAAACCAATCAATAGAAAATTCCAAATAACCTTACTTTTCATACCCAGTTTCTAACAAATCAAAATATTAATTAAAATTAGGAAACAACAGTTACACAAAGGGGAAGGAATACAACACTCCTTTTTGTACTGTACACTTATTAATTAGAATCTAAAAATAATACAAAAAAATAAATTTTGAATAAACAGAGATATATGTTGAAATGTACATATTAAATATAGATTAAAAATGACAACGGGCAGAGAGTGGCTATCTGAGGGAGAGTCATTGTGGAGCTCTCCATATGTAACAGCCACACTGTGGTGATCAAAAAAAGTTCTTATTTTAGACATATGAGAAGATTAAATACATTAATGTTGGTCCCTAAAGGCGCTTATATAATTAAGTCTATCTACTTGTATTAGTTTACAGCGCAGCTTCTACTTCCAATATGGCGCTGGCGTATTGCAGCGGTGGCCAAATTCGCTCCATGAGGCGTCTGAATGTTAGCCTCTAAGCACTAACACTAGCAACTAATATTTAACCTTTCATGGGGTCAACAGTGAGAACACTATGGCTAGTGGTCTAGGGAGCCGTTCGCGAATGTGCCCATTTCGAACAGCCTTTCTACCCGACGTCATTACGCGACGTAAACGCACATGATCAAAATAAACCTTCGGAAGAGGTTGTTGTACTCATAGACATATACAGTCAGGTCCATAAATATTGGGACATCGACACAATGCTAAAATTTTTGGCTCTATACACTACCACAATGGATATCAAATGAAACGAACAAGATGTGCTTTAACTGCAGACTGTCAGTTTTTATTTCAGGGTATTTACATCCAAATCAGGTGAACGGTGTAGGAATTACAACAGTTTGCATATGTGCCTCCCACTTGTTAAGGGACCTAAAGTAATGGGACAGAATAAGAACCATAAATGAAACTTATACATTTCAATACTTGGTTGCAAATCCTTTGCAGTCAATTACAGCCTGAAGTCTGGAACACATAGACATCACCAGACGTTGGGTTTCATCCCTGGTGATAATCTGCCAGGCCTCTACTGCAACAGTCTTCAGTTCCTGCTTGTTCCTGGGGCATTTTCCTGGGGCAGGTGATAAGTGACTACTTATCACCTGCTTCCAGTGAGTCATGGCAGCAGGTGTATAGGCAACTTCATTTGTATAGCACGAAGTCATTGCGAGGTAATTCCAGGTGCTTTATATGATCTGGTGGTAAAGAAAACCAAAATGTATGATAAAGCACAGAAAAAGCATAAAAAATACAGAGTACATAAAAAGCATAAAAACATGAAAATAAAAAATACAACATCAGAGAAAGTCAAACAACATTTAAGTCTGAAAACAGCAAGTATAGAATGCAACATTAGAGAAAACAACAAAAACAGCAATCAAGCACAACACAACAAATTATATTAGAACTTTCTCAAAGGCAGTTAGAAACCGATTTTTATTCTTGATTTAAAAGAGCTTAACAATTCAGCAGCTTTGCAGTGTCTGGAAGTTTCTTCCAGATTTGTGGAGCATAGAAGCTGAAAGCTGCTTCACCATGTTTGGTTCTAATTGTAAGGATATTTAGTAGACTAGTGTTTGGGGACATGTTTGTACCGTGGGATTTGTATTAGGGATGGGCGATATTGCCTAAAAAAATGCATCATGATAATTTCAGGTATTTATTGCGATAACGATACAAATGATATATTTTCTTCTGTAAAATAGCAGATTTTGTTATGTTTAAGTTGTGTTCCAGTTACCATGCTGAAAAACATCACAACAACAATGTACGGCTAATGTACGTTTCAGTCTCTCTATTACTCCATATGTCTGCAGTTGAATCATAAATATCTGCCCTAGACAGTGATGTGTTACCCTACAACAGCACTCTTTGCTTCTACATCCCTGGCAGGGCTGTTTTGGAAAAGTACCTCCTTGAAGGCATGTTGTATCTTGGGTCCAACTTACGAACCATTTGCTTGAATCATTCTTTTTTGACAATTTGGAAAGGCGACATGTCTTTTGTCAAACAAAACGCCACTGCTTCCGTCAATTCGACCCATCATTTACTTTGCTTATCATAATGGAAGCAATTAGCAAATGCTTTGCCATTTTTAATCTGGGTGTGAATTTTCCTACCCATAGGTCCACTTGTAGCCTCCATTGGCTTGCATATCTTCATACTTTTTTCATAAGCGGGTTTGAGTTTGTGTTTCAAATGGTGGAACAAATTGGATGATTCCATTCTTAGTAATCAGTGTTTTTTTGAAAATTTTGCAGAAGTTTGTAGTTTGCTCCTCACCTGATTTTTTGTAACCAAACCAGTCCGAAATTGTGGAGAGAGCTCCTCGCTTTAAAACAAGTTCCTGCTCAGCCTCATGCCTTCTGCCATGTTTGCTTTCACTCCATATGTGAACTTCGAGTCGGGTGCGGACAGAACAAAGTCATCAGCTACTTATCGTTATAATCGCAAGGAGAATTTTTTTGTTTATTGTGAGGAGAATTTTAAATTATATATTGATATTATTTACAACAGATGTTCAACATACTTTGCTGCTGAGCCATTCCATAATTTATGAAATAGTAAAAGTATTTTGACGTCTATTTTCTGAGCTGAAGGGAGCCCGTGTAAGGACTTCAGAACTGGGGTGATGTGCTCTACTTTCCTGGTTTTACATGAGCCAAGAGTAAAAAAGAATACAGTTATTTTTTTCACATTTATCCAGACCTGCATTAAGCATAAATCATATTTTAGACTTTTCCAGCCTATGTACACTAATATGCTAATCAGTCTCACCCTTGGTGATGAACAAGACTACCTAGACCACTTCACTTGGGGCAGTAACTCATTTCCAAACGGAGGGTGGCAATTCACCATTTTCCTGAATAAAAATTAAACATTTGAAAGAATTTGAATGGGAATGTAATTCACATGATCACAAAGCTTCTCGACTTCAGTCCATCTGTTCTGGGAAGCCCACAGAGTGCTACTGGTTTGTCAGGAATCAGGGTATTTTCATTATTAACATCACGGAGAGCTGCTAATATGCATACATAATAATGGTGTTAGTCACTGAAATTGACTGTGTAAAAGCAATTCTTTTCATTACATCATCGCTGCAGCTTTAAATTATTACAGTCAAACACCCTCAACCCCTCCCAAAAAAACGCATCTCCATTAGCAGTGAGTAAATGCTCCAGAGACTGCCTTTTCTAATCATCTATATATTTGTCATGCACACTGCACCATAAGCTTGATGTTCAGGCATTATGTTGCTAGCTCCAGCCTGCATTAGGATAACTGGTTTCCGTAAACATTAGTCCTGGAACACATTTTCAGCTCGAGCGACTCTGTTCATATTAAGCGGTGACAAACAGATGGGATGTGCGATCTACAAGAAGACGCAGGCTTAGCAGGAGGGAGATGCTATCACACTGCCTATTCCAAACAATCCCCTCATCAAATCTAATGAAACCAAATGAAGACTGATGCTGCTCCAGAGATTCTGCTCTAGGCAGCAAAATAATCCATATTTTTTTAATAGGTTGTTTTTATTAGAGGTAAACAAGCTGTCTTTGATAATTGGAACTGGATTTCTCTCAAACAACTATAAAAATTGCTGTAGCAAAGCTTTGGAATAAATTTGGCTCCTGATTGTGGCACCACTAAGCCCTTAGAAATGTTTAACTGTCCCTTGAAACTGCACTGTGGAGTGAAAAATGTGTGTAATAACATGACCAAACAAAATTATGCAAAACCCTTCCCTGAGTTTTCCTCGAGTTTGTGTTTGGTTGATGATTTCTTTGTTGAATCAAGGCGTTTTGGCCATAAATCTGATACTCTTGGAAAGACTGTTTATTTCTATTTAAATGGGGCCACATTTTTAAGGAAATTGTACTTTGTGGATTAACCAGGGGAGCATGTGGGTTGAAGAAAAACTTGCCACCTCAAAAAACCATTTTAGGCATTTGACACACAGGGTGCTGGGAGAAAGGGAGAACTAGATGCTGGTCATCCGCCTGCTCACACTCTGCTGTGGGATCGCAACCCATTATCCAATCATTTGGTCTCTAAGAGGGGAGTTGTCGGAAATGGCATTGATTGCAAAATATCCTCTTGATTTTTTTCTGCTTTAAAGCTAGGATATGTAGTTTAAATTTGTTTAAACCAACTCAAAAATGCTTTAATTTGACTATCTGACCTTGTTTTATGATATAAGATGGGTAATGTTTCACAATTTTTATTTCCCTCCAGACCCTTCCATGGCCTCTACACACATAAACAGCAATATAAGTGCAAAATTGTACTTTTAGGGGTAGTCATTGGGTTAGTATCCTCAAAGTTACCATTTTGTATCCTTAATTGCAAGTACCTATTTGTACCCCTATAGTCTGTATCTTTTATCAGCACTACCTTGACAGCCAATCATTATTGCCTTGACATGACTGACACATAACCTGACCATGATGAAGCTAATAGTCGCCCACAAAAAAAGGATAAGTTAATCTTGCATTAAGAATTTTTGCAATTTGTCCTAATATTTATGCTGGCAGAGCAAAATTTCAGTGTCAAAATAACTTTAAAAATCAGTTCACCATTTTTAAAGCAAAAAAATACCCTTGTAAAATTATATGTTTGAATTACAAGTTAGAAACAATTTTTACAAAATGTGTAAACAATAAAACTATGAATTGAATATCCATAAATCTAGCGTTGCTAATGGATTTATTTTATTTGTGAAAAAGTATAATCATCAGAAATTGTACCCTGTCAAAGAAACGGTAGAGAAAATGTACATTTTAGAACCTACAAATATTTATGTACTATTCAGACATTGGAAAAGGTACAGGTAGTTACCATGAGGTCTAATATTTGTCCTTAGACTGTGTTAATGTCTTTTTTTATACTTTAGGGCACAGTAATGGATACCTTCCATACCCCGATTTCTGACAATGCAGAAAAACAAATAATTTACGCTAGCTCAGAGGGTTGACCAATAGATTTGCATAACTACAAGACAGAGTTGTCAATCAATGAGAATGCACCCCAGTCCTCACCCCAAGGTAGACTATAAAGTGACTTGCCTCAGAGCTATACTTGTTCAAATTTCAAAATCTCCTCCTCCTCTCCTTGGTGACATATGTTCTATCGGCCACAGCTTAAAGACTGCCTCCAAAAACTAGTCTTGTTTTTTCAAGGAGGGAGATTGGCTGACTTTTACCATCACAATGCCTATACCAAACACTGTTTTAGCACTGGCAGAAAGGATTTAGCATGCAGGCAAACTACATCCACAACTCTGATGCTCAATCCACAAATGCACTTAGGAGGTGGTAAACAAGCTTTCTAATGATGTAAACTTTACCGACAAGACGTTTTGTTACAGAAAGGACAAAAAGTGACCAAAATCAAACTTGCAACACTTTTTGTGCTAATTTTATAGAAACATTTTCCAGCCTGGTTAGACTAAGACAGATTCTTTAAATAGAATACTGGACCAGCTAAAGCAGTCAATCACCTCTTGACTCCACTCTGTCAGGCCTAAAGACATAAATGGGCAAAAAACCGCAGAGGATTTTTGAGACGAGAAGGGGTCAAAAGTTGACCACAGTAATCCATTGCACTGCCATGACAAGTCCCACATGTAATATTAAAGCCTATCCTGAGAGAGGCAAAGGGAGGACAGTACGATGAGAAATGTGTTAGTCTGTATCAACTGTGGTGTTCTGGCTTTACTGTCAGATCTTGTCATGAGACAGATGAGTAAACATTGATTGATGGAAGAGAATTTAAAAGCATGACTCACTGTTTGGTACTACTAAAAATATTGTTCACGTTTCAAAATTCAGCGAAAAATAACTAAATGAGCTGGTTTTAAGTGAAAAACGAAAACAAAGTTTATATTAAGAGGAAGAAGAAAAAGCATCTTCATTGTCTGACAGTACTTAGAATTTGTTTCCAAATTTGTACATATATACCCTGCACATCTTAATGTTGTCAGATGAGATATTTATACAGAAAGACGGTATACAGAAAGTTTTATTCAGTTTTGATAGAAGTAGTACCTGTTTCTCAAACTCACTGAAAATTGACAGAACAGCATCCACACAACACCGCGGTAACATGCCTGGTTAGAAAATAAAACAAACTTCATGTAAACTACCAATAGTGTCTTCTTCCCCACATGGTAAGCGGCCTGTTCTTGTAGAGCACTTTATTTAGTCCCCATGGACCCAAAAGTGCTTCACACTACATTCATTCATTCACCCGTTTACGCACACATTCATACAGAGACAAGTATGCCGGACACTGGCACCACTGACCACCACCAGTACGGGTTAGAACCGGCAACCCTCTGATTACAAGACAAATTTGTAACTCCTGAGCCACAGTACCACCATGTCTGTCTTATATTTACACTTGTTGCTACTGTGTCCCCCAGAGGCGTTTGCCTGTAAAAATCCATGAATTAGCTGCATCTTGTATAGGCCACAGGGTCCAAAGCGTCTGAAAAAAGTAGCGGATTGCAGTCCAAAGGTTAAAGTGAATTTTCTGACTAATTTTTAGCATTGCCTTTGAACTGTATGACTTAGGTCAAAAGTTCTCAGTTTTCTTCCACAAGTTTCTCAAAATTCTGGCCCATACCTTTTAAGAGAACTGATGGAACCAAGTCACTTTAGTAGGCTGTCTCGTCACGTACCTTTTCAGATCTTTCCAGGAATTCTCTACAAGATCGAGATCAAGATATTTTGATGACCAGGCCAAAAAACGGACTTTGTTTTTCCTAAGTCACTTTGTAACCCCTTTAGGATGCTAAGGGGCATTGTCTATTTAATAGGCCAATTTGCACCCCAGCCTTAACTTCCTGGCTGATGTCTTTAGTTGTTGCTTTATTATGTCCATATAATGTTCTTGCTGTCTCTTAGTTCCTCTCAGAGCCAAATTGCCCCATAACATGTTGCTGCCACTTCTATACATCAAAGTTGGGACGGTTTTCCCATGGTTCAAAGCATCCAACTTTCTTCCTCCAAATGTAACAATGGTCATTAGGGAGAATCAGTTTCAATTTAGCTTTGCCAGACTACAGGACAGGTCTACAAAGATGAAGGTCTTTTTTCCCAATGTGCATTTGCAAGCATTTGTATATTCATTTTTGGATTAATGGCTTCCTCCTTGCTGAGTGGCCATTCAACCCCTGTTGGTAAAGGACATTATTCAGTCAGGATGATCACACTCATACCTGCTTCAGCCAAAATCTTCACAAGGTCTTTGACTTTTATTCTTGGGGTACATTGCACATTTCAGACCAAAACGTTTTCATCTCTGTGACACAGAACCCTTCTACTTCCCGAGCAGTATGGTGATCCCCATCATATCTATACTTGCATATTTGAACCGATGAATAAGGCAACTTCAAGCAGGGTGCTGCTAAAGATTTTAGGACCCATGAGAAGAATTTTGGCAGGGCCCTAAAGACAGCTGAGATGTCTTTCGTATTAAATTACATAAAATCATGCACTTTAAGGTATGTTGACTATCATTCATATCAAACCTACCATTCGTATGAAAAGTCCTAGAGAAAGTAGTATATCAACAGCTCACTTACTTTCTCCTGTCTAACAATGTGTTTGTTACTTTCTAGTCAGGCTTTAGGCCCCACCACAGGACTGAGACAGCTCTGATCAAGGTGACAAATGATATCCGCAAGAACACCAACGAAGGCAAAGTCTCAGTTGGACCTGAGTGCTGCCTCTGACACAGTGGACCATGAGATCTTACTTCACAGGTTAGAAAACTGGGTGGGAATCTCTGGTACTGCTCTAAACTGATTCAAGTCCTATCTCGAGGACAGGACATTCTTTGTTGAAATAGGCAACTGTGTCTCAGACAAAATTCCCATGACCTTTGGCGTCCCCCAGGGGTCAATCTTGGGACCACTTTTATTCAACTTGTACATGCTTACATTGGGTCAGCTAATTACAGCAATAATGTATCTTACCGTAACTATGCAGATGAAACTCACATCTATGTGTCACTGACGGCAGGTGAACATGGGCCTATAGATACACTCTGTCACTGTATTGAACAGATAAGTGTGTGGATGCAAAACAACTTTCTCCAGTTAAATTCAGACAAAACTGAGATCATTGTTTTCTTCATCTTGAGTCTCTCCGTCTTCAACCAAAAAAATCAGGTTAGAAATCTAGGGGTAATTGTGGACTCGTACCTGAACTTAAACAGCCACATCAAAGCAATAACATCAACAGCTTTTTACCATCTGAAAAACATTGCTAAGATCAGAGGAATAGTGTCAAAACCAGACTGAGAGAGACTTATCCATGCATTTGTTTCCAGCAGGTTAGACTACTGTAACGGCATGCTCAATGGCGTCTCTAAACGAGCTATTGGAAAGCTGCAGTGCATCCAGAACGCTGCTGCTCGAGTCCTGACAAGAACTAGGAAATATGATCATATTAGTCCAGTGCTCCGGTCTCTGCAGTGGCTTCCTGTCGCTCAGAGAATATAATTTAAAAAAGCCCTGCCTGTGTACAAGTCTTTTCATGGTTTGGCAGCAAAGTACATCTCTGACATGTTAGAGACATATGAACCATCTCAGGCCCTGACAACTTCAGGGAGGGGTCTCCTGGTGGTTCCCAGAGTCAACAATAAACACGGCGAGGATGTGAGACAAGCCTCAACTCCAACCATGTTTAAATCCAGGCTGAAAACAGTTCCTTTTACCCGTGCATATGACAATTGAAAGTATTTTATCTGCACTCTTGCTTTTCATTTGATGTTTTTTTCTGTTTATCTGTTTTCTTAATTTATGCAATTGTGAAGCACTTTGAATTGCCTTGTGTAAAAATTGTGCTCTACAAATAAACTTGCCTTTCCATTCTCATATATTTAAGCCAATTAGGCTTTTTGTAAATTATATACAGTGTTGGGGAGAATACTCTGTAAATGTATTGAGTTACAGAATACTGAATACTTGCTTTAAAATGTATTTCGTAACATATTCCGTTACTTTGCTGAATCCTGGTACTGTATTCTAAATACTTGGAATACCTCCCCTTAAAAAACAGCATTTAAGTCTATTAAATGTCACAAAATGTGCTGCTAGCTACTGCCGCAGAAAAACAGGGGGTTTATTAGTACTTAACATTAGGTACTGTCTGGAAAAAAAATAAAGTATTTAATTATTTTTAGCACAACACTGCTACCTCTCAGTAACCAAAACCAACCAAACAAACAAACAAAGCATTTTTTAGCAGTAATATCTCTTTGCATTTTATTAGATTTTATATTTAGTCATTTGAAATGAAGTTTAGCGGTTTATCAGCCAATTAAGCTATTTGCGACTTTCTGCATAAATATGCAAAGTATTGTAAACTGACATTCATTGCACTCCAAATGGAAAGCTTTTATCCTTTTCGGAAACCCATCGTAACATATAATCAAGCTAAGGTCACGTCAGATACAACCTACACTAACACTGTAACTGAGAAATGACCTAACTAACACGATATAGGCCCTGTCAAATAATGAAAAAAAAAAACTGTTGTAGAAGATTTTGTCTTGTTTTTGTACATCATTTCAGTTTCCTAATTTTTTTTACTTTCACAAACCTTGAAAGGCTGGCCAGCCAGATGCTTTGTTTCTAGTTTGCTGTTGACGTTGTCGTTGTGCGGCGTATTTTCTTCAGACCCGCCAGCAAAAGTTTATACAAAAATGTACGAATTTTACCACCTGGATACATAACTAACCTTTGCAAAAATATTTAAGGTGGCAATACGAATGTGTTGCTTAATTAATTGATACCGAATTATAGCTGCTCCAGAAATCACTGGAGTTTGCCTGCATACTTGGCAGTTTGACACCAGAAGCATAAGCTGTGCGACTAGTGATGCCAGATTTGATCTTTTCCCCCGATTTATCCACCATGGCTTTAGTCGGGCTTTTGTCAGGAATGCTCAAATGAAATCTAGCATCACTTGAAAAAAAAAAGAACTGCGAGAGAGCACTGTTCAATGCATCATTTCACTGCTACTAGGTTTATTTGGCTGCAGTTGTGGCTCCAAGCCCCCCAGCTCCGGGTCTGAATCCTTACCTGGCAACTCACGTTAATGTTGATGCTTGCAGGTCGGGAGTTTTCTGGCCATAGGATATCTATTGTTTCGGCGGCATGTTTTTAGGGGTTTCGTGGAATAATCTACACAAGGCGGAGACACACATTTCCCAAAATGTATATCTTCATCTTTCAGGTGGAAAGTGGAAAACACACTAGTATTGCAATGGTATTATGAAAGTAACTGTATTCTGAAAACCATGTTTAAAAATAGTAACTAACGGAATAAAGTTACTCATAATTAGTATTTTAAATATGTACCGTCGGTACATGTGTAAGGGGTAATGCCCGTCTTTGCCGAAGCCTCCCGCATGGTCCATTATTTTTTGATAATGGACACCTCAAGTGTTAAAATCATGAGGGTTTTTTTAACAGTCGAGCACACTATGTAATATCTCCCGAATACAGGCGTTGCCAAGCAACGTGGCCACAGCAATGAGTCAACTGTGAAATAACGTTGAATCTCCATCATCATTTGAGCCAGCGCAATAATTTAGAACTGTCATCAGAAAATTTGACGGGACACCTTTCCTAGGTGTACATTATCAATTTTTAATGTACAGCCTCTAGCCAATCAGAATCGAGTATTCACCCAAACAATAGTTTAAATGTCATTACTCCCCAAAACTGATATTATATATATATATATAACTGCTCCTTTACTGGCTACACTACCTTAATTTCATTGTGTTGTGCTTACACTGGCAATGTAAGTGGATTAAATATTATTATTATTTTTATTGGAAATTGTTTGAAAAGTGGTATTGAACAGATAGTACAACTAAATCAGGATTTATCAAATATAGGTCAATACATAATATTATCAGAATAGTCCTTGATTTAGTAGATTATAATTCTTTAAATGAAGGTAAAGATTTCATTTTGATTTCTGGATTTTAACAAAGCATTAGATCCTGTCTAACATACTATTATTATAAAAACTTCAGAGTATTTTGGATTCTAGACATGGATCCGGCAGGTCTATCCCTGTTCTCCTTTATTATTTATTTTAGCTGCTAAATTATTAGCCACATCTCTTGAAAATAGTCCAGACTTTGAGACGTTGAAGGTATTGGGTAACAATTTGACTATCACACGGTTGGCAGATGATACCATGATCTTCTGCAAAAGAACAGACCAGATCCTTTTTGTAATCAATAAAATGTGAATATTTTCTAAAGCATTGGGATTATATTTAAATTTCAAAAATGTGAGTTTATGTCAATACATGATAGTGAGCAAACTGACTTATATGGCATCCCAGTTAAAAATGAAGTAAAATCTTTGGAAATGACTATAACTAAAGAGACTTAAACCAGAGAAGACTTAAATATTTAGCCCGTCATAAAAAAAGCAAATCTATATACAACTCCTGGTTGCAGGCAACTCCTTGCAGGGAGATACTCCGATAGAAATCATCTGCCAGCTACTGTGCAAACCACTTTGAGCTTTTTAGGAGGTTTTGGTGCATCTCCTAAAGATGATGTTGAATTCTGTTACTACACGATCCCCTATGTTATCCAGTACAGTATGATCCATCTCTGCACACCACCCTTCACAGAATACATTCATATTATCTGAACCAGAATGTTTGCAAACTAAATTGAAACAGAATTAATTATATTTTAGTTATTATTCACATGATAAATATTAAAGTTAGTTTTAATTAAAATTCACATAGTTTTAGGGAAAGTCAGGGACCAACAAGGCTTCATTATTTAATTTGACAATCCGTGCTAAGCTTCATCACAAACAATATTCTCACAAACAATTTGAAAAGCACAGAGTACAACAATGAAATTATTTTATATTAAGGGCTCAGACGTTTGGTTCAATTCATGTAGTCACTTACTTCTCTGTCCATCAGATGTCTTTCTTCTTTGATCCAGCTGCCTTTCTTTAGGAATGTAGAATAAAATCCTGTAATCCATGAAGCCAAACAGGGGTTTTCACAGATAAAGTAAAAAGTCCCACAAAAAAAGTGTTTTAAGCTGCCAAAAACCAAAGCAGCCATTAGCTGTGAGAAGGGCAACGGGGTGTTTGAAAATCTACCAGGTAACCCGCTCTGCCTGCAGGGCCGGTGCAGCACTCTAGCTCTTCCTTGCTTTCACTAGCTGACGTCAGCTTGTGACAGTCTGAACACTCCGTTTGTAGGAAAGGGAGGGGCAGCTGCTCAGAGAGCAGAATTCCGGAGAACTACTCAGACATGTGTGAATTAAGCCAAAAACCACTGGTAGGTTTTTTATGAGAAAATTGCACTACAATATGGTTGAAAACTCCAAAAACTTGATTTTGCGTGAGATACGCCCTTTAAGTGTATTTGACTGTTCGGAATAATTAAGACATCATTTTGACAGAGGCAAGGTCAGCTGATAGTCAATATAACAGCTTATGTTTACCTGCACTGATAAGTTATCTAAAACAGAGGAAGAAAAAAAAAACGGGCTTCTTGAGCTAACGTGGAGAAGTGTGAGCAAAGCTACCTTGAAGACACACTTCGTAACTTTGCAGATATTTGCCCTCTATTGCCCTTTCATGACTTGCAGCCTAATGTCACTGTCGTAAAACCAATATGGACGCATATGAACAAGTGTTCTGATGGTTTTACAAGCTCACCAGCTAAAACAACAAAACATCAAACCAACCATCAGTTGATAAACCCTAGAACAGTGGAGGAAAGAATCAATCAAACTTTATTTATAAAGCACTTTTCAAACAAAGTCACTCAAAGTGCTTTACAGATTTAAAATAACCCCACAACCCCCCCTTCAAAAATAAAATCATCAACGCAAATACAACCTCCTCCCAACCCAACCCATCAGCCATACTCACACACACACACACACACTTAAAAGCTACAAAAAGCAGGCTGAGTACAGATGAGCCAGGAAATGCCATCGTGGGAGCCATCTGCATCGGCAGCAGCAGATCAACAGCAGCAGCCAAGGCTCCGACCCAGGGCGCCCAGAGGAGGGAGGGCTGGTACCCTAATTTAAGTCCGAAAACATCACTTTAACTGAATAATGCACACTTTAATGCAGTGGTAACTCACTACGAAATGTGCTGAAACTATACAGTGAACCAAAAGGCATAAAAAAACATAAATATACGTAGCGGTTATATACTCTTTGCATCGTGACATGGGGGGTAATGGCTATTAGCAAGACCGAGCCGAGAGCTGAAGCAGATGTGGAAATCTCTATGGAGTGTTTCTGGACAATTTTACAAGCATAGTCAAAAGAACATAAAATCAAACTGATGGTGTGTTAGTTGGTAAACCATTAAATTATTTCCCTGGCACTGTATCACATCATCATGCCCAAAAAACCCGAGCATGTTTTACTTACCAATCCAGTAGCAACACGGCTAGATTAGCATCCATACATCCTGCTGTACTCTAAAGTCTCTCTCACGGCGGCTGACCACACAAAACTGAAAAGTTGTAACACTGAGTTTTAGAACCTAATCCTACTTTGACCTCAACTGAGCAACAGTTCGACAGAAAAGAGGTTTCACAGCAGTGAAGGAATTGTTTCCTGACCTGTCTTTTCCCATATTGCTGCTACGACAACATAACACTGGAACTATCCTTAACCCTGATGTACACCGGGTGCAGAACGAATGCCCCCGGTTTGTATCATCGTTCTTCTGATAGAGTCGTCTTTTGGGTAGAGAAGCTAGGGTGAAGCTCTGGCAGCTTTCAGTTTGGGAACAGTTTGTTTTCCTTGTTTCCCCTGATAACCTCTTCTTTGTTGTTTTTTTTTTGGGTGCCATGGTAGATCTGCCATGGCTCAGTACATCCTGAGAAGCGGTCCACAGGTGAAAAGTTCTATAGTGCTGTAGACAGCAGGAGGATCCTCCTATGTAGTGACAGCTCTGAAAACGGACATCAAAAATGGTGTGTCACATAAACGTTATAAAAACACATGTTTTATGGTGTAAAAGTTACAGAGTGGGCCTTTGATGACCCCCCTAGCCTAATGTTCCATATAGGTTTTCTACCTGTGAAGTCCACCAACAAGTTAGGCCTACTTAAAACCCACCTTTTTAGAAAAATATTTGGCATCATACCTTTGATACTCTACCTCTTTTGCTTCTGATTTTTTTCTCTTTGTGTTTTTGGTAACCAAATTTTTCAGCCATTTCCACTTCTTCCGTCTAACCGCAGTGCTGTAAGTGAGATTTGGCTGTTCTGAATATGATTTCAGTGCTGGCAGACTGAACCATTTTCAATAATCAAGAAGGGGAGAGGGGCCCACGGGAGTTAATAATTACTTACTATCAAATATTTTTTTAGCACCAGAATTTTGTATGGGGCTTCCCTGGGCCCCTCTCTCATTCATGGGCCCCGAGAATTGTCATTGTTTACCCCCCCCCCCCTTTACGGCGCCCCAGCCTTCAAGCATCTGGAAATTGTTAAGATGAACCAGACTTTTGTGCTACCACAATTCTTCTCCTCATGTCTTGGCTAATGTGTTTTTACTTTGATATTGTGTCAACCAAGAAGGTAGTTGAAAAAGCTTTGTACAATCTACTTGACGCACTATTGGCAGCCAATCCTGGAGCATCATCATTTTCTTTGCTGTGATTGGTCCTAACCCCAAGAGTTGAGATAAGGAAGACGCTAGCTTTCTATTTGTAAATGTTCTCACCATGCATCCGAATTCTATAGTATGTACTACATAGTACTAGTAGCTACTTATTGCCTGTTGATCCAGTAAATACTGCGTAGCAAACTAGTGGGTAGTAGGCATTAAATCGGACGTACTGGTCCACCATTTTACTGGGATGTTTACGTTACGTTACCTGTGGTACCGCCCTCAGCATAGCCGACGTCACACTTCTTCTACGATTGTGGGGCTTCCGCTGCATTGTGGGATAGCTTAGAATACAGCGGATTTTACTGTGGCGGTAGTACACATCCAGGAACTTAATGCCTACTTTGCAATCCATACTAGATATTTGGATCTACTACATTGCTCGCTTACTTATTTTCGACTACTACGTAGTAGGTGTAGTAGGGGTATTCGGATGAAGCCTCAGTCAGTAATCCCAACATTTATTTGCAGATCTGCCTGTTAGTAACTTTTTTTTCTGCTGGTCATGCCATACCCTTAGAGTCCTTCAGATCTATTTTTAAACATTTCCCTGCATCCTTAATCCTTTCTGTATCCCTATGGTTCTTTCTTCTACCAACATGATTTGAAATGAGTAAAAGCGTTGTTTTTTTAATACTATATTGTGAGACAATTGCGGATCGGTTTGTAGAGAAGTTTGGTTGTGATCAAAGGTTTTTTTCCAGTTTCCACTTGTCACATGTCAATATGCCCCTGTGCAAGGCCGATCAATATAAATGTGTGAGTTTGTGAGGGCAAATTGTGGTAAGCACTTTTAGTGGCCTGTATGACTGGAGAAACACTACATAAGTTCAGGCCATTTATTTGTTTGGCTTTTGTATTTTTAATGATACTGATCATAATCCTTCAGGAACAGGGATGAGCAAATATTTCATTAAAGTTATAAAAGCAATAGCAGGGATATGAACGGAATTCTGATGGCTTTAAAAAAGAATGCTAAATTTAATTAGCATTAAAATTCACTGAACACATTCCAGATGCTGCAGTCTCTCCTATTCTTTCATTTGTTTCCGATTCTGCAGATTTGCCCGTATTTTTGTCCTCCATCTCAAGTTAACTCTGTTTGGTAAACCCCTATAACGATTTGGCAGTGACTCAAAATTCTAAAGCCTAGCACTGTAATTAGTTTCAACTTCTGATTAAAAATAAAATCCCCAACCTTTAATTAACTCACATGTATCTCCTTCTGTTTTCTTGCTGAGCAGTTAGCTTTACTTCAGGGGTTTCCAACTCCCGTCCTCGAAGGCTGGAGTCCTGCAGGGTTTAGATGAGTCTCCGGGCCAACACATAAATGAAATGACCAAATTGCTTCCTCAGCTTCTCATCATGTTCTACAGAGTCTAGCTCATGACCTAATTACCTGATTCAGGTGTGTTGAGCGGAGACACAGCTGCACATCCTAGGACGCTGGCCTGAGGACTTGAATTCAACACCTGTGGTTTCATATTCCCCGCCTCCCGCCCGTTGAAAGCTGGAGATAGGCATCAAAAGATCTTGTAGAAGTTGTGCTAACAGTAGCCCTCATTGTACTAATAATACAATAATTCAATATCTTTAATACTTCTATTAGTAAATAAAATGATTTGCCTCTTGGTATTATTATAGCAGTATTTTCTGTGCTTTATTCTAGTTTTTATTGCAGGGAGACTTATAGATTGCATCACTGCTTTGCACTGTCCTTTCAAATCACTTTCAGTTCTTATTGCAGTTAATGCACAAATGCACATTTTCTAAATATTGTAAATATTTTATCCTGCACAGTTGGACATTTCTTGAACTGGAGTGTGCTTTTTAACTTGACAGTATTTAAATGTTGTAATTTCACCCTTAATGTACAGTTTGGTGTTCCTAATTCCATGTTTTATACACTGTTAAAAAAATCCGTAAATTTAGGGGTCCCTTTACCGTGGATTTGCTACGGATTCGCTCCGTTTTGCGAAATACGGAAAGTTTGCTGTTGCGCAAGGCAGTATGGGTAGAACTTTCTCCTCCAGCCAGAATTTTCCGACGCCATTACACTCAGTGCGGTCAGTGCGAGCCTGAAGTTCTGCGAGTCACATAGAAAGTTGGAAACAGGTTGGTTGTGTGTAATGAGAATAGGAATGGTCTCGATAGGCAGTTGGTAGTCGTGTGTGTTTCATGTCGACATCTGAATGTGTGCATTTCGCGTAATTTTGAAGCGTGAGTGAACGTTTGCTGCTAGCTGCGTTAGCATTAGCCCGCCGCCTGCGCTTCGTACGTACCTCAAAAGCCAATTTTTTGTTCCTCCTCGTACATGAAATTTGGTCTCGATAGTCAGTTGGTAGCCGTGTGTGTTTCATTTGAATGTGTGCGTTTTGCCCGTTTGCCCAGTTGAAGTTAGCCCATAAGTTAGGCGTGCGCGCGCACGTGCGCATTTAAATTAGCCACGTATGTGTATTGTTATAGCTCCCCTTGTTACGTTACCATACAACTGAAAATGGCAATAATTAAAAGGGGTGATGATTAAGTAGAATAAGATTTCCCCTGTTCATTATAAGACTTTCCATTCCCGAAAGTGAAAAAAGCAGTGAGGAAAACATTGCAGCCCAAAGCATATTGCTTATTTGAAGTGCTGATTACTGTACTGTACTTTGCTGATCTGAATTTATTATTTTCATATTGATTCTGTTCTGATTCTGTCTATCCTTCACTTGGCAAATTAAATCTCTTAAACATGTTGACTTGTAACATTTGTGGCTTTAACGCCCGGTCTTCGACTGATTACTTGAAACACTGCAGAACACACAGAAATAATAATAATATATTTTTTTTACGTGGCCATAGGGATTGCAGAAGGAAGCTTAACACATACAGTAGCCTTGCTGTGCATATGTCACGAGCACATGTAGACAGAAGGAGCACCCAAATATGGAACAGCAATGTGTCTGTACAGATGGATACACTCATGGCTAAACTGGAGGAATTAGGAGTTCTCTCTGTAGATGACCTGAGCCTTGTGGACCCTGAGGACATTAAAGACACTCTGCCATTCATTCAGTGCAAAAGATTCGTCAGAGCTGTCAAAGCATTGGAAGCAGGTGAGTTTTTGCCCCTCTGTTTTAATGCAGGTTTTCTGAAACTACAAAGGTTTATTCAAAAAATGCAAAAAAAAACAAAAAAGGTTGCCATCAGCTGTGCATGGTAATAACTACCCTATAATTGGTTTTCATAATTAGGTCCATTTGTATTCCTGGTGGACCCAAACTGGACATTGAGGACCAATGTATTAATTGATTCGTAACAATCGTGATGTGTTTAATTTATGGAGATGTTTGTCATGTCATCCATAGATTCACAAGCTCCACTGCAGTTCACCAGGCCTGGCCCCTCATCAACACCTGAGCCACAGAGGTTTCAGCTGCCCTCAACACCACCTGAGACAGCCGACTCCCCATCCCAAGACACATATTCTGTACCATGGCACAAATTTCCCTCAAAAGTCATGGATGAGTTGCGTGAAAAGAAGTACATAATTGGGAAAGACAGACGAGAGATGGTTCGGATCGTCGCTGAAGATTACCTCCATAAACACCCAGGAAGACCTGGTAGACAAAAGCTGAGGTAACTCGCCAGTATGATTGTAGGACAATATCCTTCCTCCTTCAAGCTGACAGAGCCGTTTGGAAACAAACCTTTTACAAAAGATGGTTCTGAAACTCTCTTTCGTCAGCTGGAACACAGATTTGAAAATATGAAGAGGCCACAAAGCTCACTGAAGAGGCGAGCAGGGGGTGAAAATTCAACAAAGAAAAGGCCCAGGAATTCAGATCTGTATGGATGTGTGGCGTGGGATCCAATCATTGAGGGGACTGTGTGTAGAGAAGACCCGCTGTCTAAACGAGATGACTTGAAATGTGCCTTTCAAACCCGGGCTCTTCAGGTGGGTCTGCAATCATCCATTATTTTCTTGTGTTGTAAGGACACGTGAAATTGTAGGGCACATTGTGAAATTGTAGATTGTCAGACATCACTACGCCCATAGTCTATTGAAATTAATACCCTGTTTTATTATTTTAATTGGTTAGTTTGACTAACTGTTCGACTGTTTAACTAACTGCCTCATATCTTCAGGAGTCATCTGTTCGAAAATTATGACTGAAACATACCCCATTCAGCGTGAAATCCTCAACGATGATGATACCCCTATTGTTGTTGTAAAGGACGAGTGGCCGTTCCTGTTTGAAGTTCCTCACCTGTTTGATCATGCATCTAAACTCCTTGGCTTCTCTGTACAAAACAAGCTGGCACAGGTGTGTTGTTACTGTTATTTTTATGATTGTGCTGTGCTGCTCCATATGGAGAGGATTTTGTCTTTATTAATCAATCAAAAAAAGATTTGCAACCAAAAAGAGAGTTGAGACCAAAAAAGATAAACTTGCAACCAATCAAATAGAATAAATTAGATGAACAATCAAATAGAATAGATTTGAGACGAAAAATCAGAAAGTGGCAACCAAAAAAGCAAAACATTTGAGATCAAGACAGAACAGGTTGTAAATGAAAATTAAATAATTTGTTGTTGTTTTTTTCAAAATTCTCTCCATAGCTGCGGTTTTTGTAGGCCAACCGAAAATGAGTGTTAGTCTTATATACCTGTACAAAATTAACACCTTGAACAGGAACTTTCCAAAAAAGAAAAGGGGATCAATGACTTCCTTGACTCAAAAGGGATGAAGACGGGCGAAGGTCCAATACAGCTAACCTGTGGCATTGCAAAATACTTCAAGGAAGACTCTGATAAACTCTTCGACAAAAAAGAGGTAGTTGTTGTAAATTTTAAACTGTGTGCAAGATAATTATTTGCATCCAGTGGTGAACCAAGTAACCAATCACAGTATGAAGTATAGATTCCCCTAATTGTGCTACGGATATTCTCTATAAACTCTCTCTCTATAAACTATTTACATTAATGTCTGTGCTTAATGGCTACCTGTCTGATGAAGACACTAGCAGATAGTCAATTGGACAGCAGGTTTGTGTGCACTGGAAACATTATTTCATGTGTCATGTCTGTTACCAAAAAAGGTCTCTGCAGATCCTGAAGTCGAACTCCCAGTGACCCCATGCATCCTAGTAAGAGGTTTGTAGTTAAATATTTTTTGTATCCCAGCAAGCTGTTTTATAAGCTGTTGTTTTGTCATATTTATTGAAGAAATGTTTTGCTTGCCTTAAAATATAGGATTATTTTTTTTTGTACATGGTGCTCAGAATCGTTATTTTTTTTTCTTTATCTTTTTTTTTTTAATCTGTGTTTAAGGTGACCAGCAATTCAAGATTGCTGTTGATGGGTTACTTGTCAATAACCACATCACCTCTCCCATTGTGGCCTTGAGCTACGTCTTCTCCATGTTTTATGTCTGCAACGTCCAATACCCACCGGAGATGGCTTTTACTCTCGAATTCATGCAAAGGTAAGCACTCATTGTTTGGAAATACTTTGTATATGTGACTTTGCCGTGCCTTTCTGCACCCGATCTGCTTTTGTCAATCTACACCAAACCCCTTTGTCTGAGATGTACAAGCTCAAAATGTGTCGCAACATGCTGTGAGCTTTTAGACCGCTTGAAAGTAAACATATTTGTTCAAATTATCATCATCAATGTGTGCCTTCATAATAATGAGCTGACTATATTAATTTCTCAGACATGTGCTCTATTATAGTATTGTTATCATCACCATCAATATATACTATAATATTATCACCATTATTCAGTGATGTTGATAGGTCTTATATTGTCAATGTCTTTAACAAAACCATTTGTTATTAATGCCTGTCAGCCTGTGGGTGCTAAAAAGTTGCTAGATTTGGCAGTTCCCTGTTAAAGGACATGGCTGTCGTTCTTTGAGAGAACAGCTGGTTTATGTATGTGAAATTGCTCTGAATGTGAAGGTAATGTTCTGAATGTTTTAATGGTTGTAATGTAAATATTGCAATTCATTCACCACAAAACGTGCAATCACTTTAAAGCACTGCCAGCTGTTAAAGGAAATAAATAATTTTTGTGATTCTACATTTATGCTTTATTGATGGTAAACGGCATAGAGAACTGTACGGAATTAAACATTTTAGGATGACTGAAGGGTCCGTAAATGGTACGGATCGAGTACTTTAATAATACGGGATATTCCATTTTAGGTTCGATGGAATTGCCCGTAAATTGTAAAGAAAATGTATGGTTGTTGATCATGCAGGAGTTTAGAAGGTTCCATGTCTAAGTTGTTGTTTTGTTGTTTTTATCAAACAGGGCTATTTTCTGGCTTTAAGTAAACATTTAAGGTTGGAGATATCTGTGAAGTTGCTGTGCAGCCAGATAGTGTATTTGCATTTTAGACCCTCATTAAATCTAAAAACCGTTTTGCCTCTTATAAGCAGCCTCACTGTTAATATAGAAACATTCTGTACAGCCGATGCAATCCAGCCGATTTTTCAACAATTTTTTTTTAATGAACATGCTGGAATATTTTCATAGTCTGTGTGTGTGGGGGGGTGAATTACAAGTACAGGGTGCAACTGTGATCCTCAGCACTCGTAGCTTGCGGGTTTTAATTGGCACCGTCTAATCAGCATCTATTGTGCACCTGAGTCCTCAGCTGAATGCCGCTAAATAAATGACAGGTTACACATGTTGTGCTATGGAACAGAAGGTAAAACAAGAAATGCTACTCAGCAAACTCACTACATCTAAATAATGTTTGCTAAATGTTTCTATCAGCCCTATGCAGGTTTATCTATGGATTCCAACAGTATGTGAAGAAAAATGTTTTTTTGAGTTTCATGCATTACAAGGAGAAAAAATAATTGCATAATAAATTGAATAATAAATTGAATTTATTTCAAATTATTTAATGCTAATTTAATTTTGATCCTGATTGGATAACCCTTGTGCTTAAGCTGACTTCAGTTGCGTATTTAGCATGATATTTTAGTTTAATTGAAGACCTAATTGCAGCAACTAATTCTTCTCTGATGCATACAATATTACTTTGATCAATAATACTTATTGAAATTTTAATGTGATTAATTTAATATCGATTCAATAGTAAATGAGATACATAAATTTGCACACATCTACATACAATAAACGCCATTTTATGTAAATATAATTAATTAATTAAACTACTTTTTATAGCCTACATAAAATTGCAAATAAAAGGTCACTCATCAGTGTTGTTCTTAAAAAAAATAATCAGATCTTCCATCTGGGAAAATTTTCAATAACTGAAATTTTTCGAAGTCTATAGTGATCTTTGAAAGTCATTGAACAATGGTAAAATCCACTGGCTGGATATCCTACATGTTTAATCTCTAATTTTTGTTCAAGAGGCAACATGCTCAATTCAGACTTTATCAAACAATCTATTCCATTTTTTTTAAATAAGTGTCTTGGTAGCAAGCAAGAATATTAGATGGCTGCACACTCGTATCCAACAGAAGGTAAAGGTGGCAGGTGCTATTTTAATATTTTAATACCAGTTATGCAGCAGAATCACCTTTTACATTTTTTTTTTTTTTTTTTTTTTTTTTTTTTTTTAACGTGTCCTGTCTAGCAGTATGCTACTCAGAATTGGTGTCTGAGTACCAAGTACAAGCCCAACAGTTTTACTTTCCCAAGCAGAGTATTACAGCTTCGCTGTAGTACGCCACTTGATGTATATGTATGAAAAATCTTTATTAGTGATTACTGTGGGTTCAATTTCCTGACGTCATGGACATTAAACTGAGACAAGAAGGGAGAAAGGAAGAAGGTGAAGAAAAGAAACCGGACCAACAGAGGGGCGAACCGATGACACAAGACAGGGAGGCAAATAAAGAACACAAGAAAACATCCCAGTCCTCCACCTCTGCCGGACGGCAGAGAAACAGTAATACAAAACAAAAACAACAAAGTGTACAGAACCAAACCAATAGTTCGGATCTGGTAGAATAAACAAAGAATTACACATTCACTACACACAAGCATTGATTAATGAACATAATACAAATGTTTCTGGTAAGCTCCTGTGAACAACTAACTAATGATGATAACCTCAGCTTAAGATATGTCCGTCCTCACCTATGTCCCCACACCTATGTGTGTGCGAGCATGCAGGTCGGAATAAGGTTTCCCCATGCAAGTGATTGATAGCTGGTGTAAGGAACCGTCAATCCGTCCTACAGGAATCGGCACAGACATGGAGGAGGCAAGAGATGTATGCATCCAGCGTCCCACAGAGTACAGAGTCCACAGGCGGATCAGCGCAGGGTCGATCACCCGCCAAGAGGGGAACAGATGGAAGCCCCAGGGGAGCACCCACCAGCCGCGATGCTGGGGCCCGAGAGATCGCAGTGACGAGCCCACGGGCTCCGCCGGTAACCGGCTACGCCAGGGCGGGCCCGGACCAGGAACCGGAGGCCACGGGGACCAGGGGCACCCCACCCCCCAGCGGGGCCCCAACCAGTGACCAGCCGACAAGGGTCCCCCGCCGCCGCCGCAGGCAAGGAGGACCCGCAGCCAACCGACGGACAACACACGCCGCCGCCACCCCGGACCAGTACCCACCGCCAACAACCCGGCCCGCCCCACACATCCACACGCCAGGGAGCCACAGCGGATGTACGCCCTCCCCAGGCCGCGCCCAGCCGGCACCTGGACATCCAGATCTTCCAGCTCCAGGGTCCAGATCCCGCCCCACGTGGGGCGCCAAGATCAGGGGCCCAGCCAATGCCGGACAGCCCCACCAGGCGAACAGACCAGCCAGCTGAAGTCCTGGAACCGGCAGGAGGATTGGGCGCCAGGCACGGTCCCCACCGATCCACCGGACGGCACCAACCTATTCTACAAACCCGGCACCCCCATAAGAGGTGCCCCAGTCAATCCAAGGAGGACATCGGCCCGAAACAGCGGCCGCCCGACACACCGGACCACCCAGGACCCGCCCGACATGCACCAGGACCGAGCCGGGCCGCAACCGGGACCCCCAGCCCCAGGCATCGAGAGTCATCATCAACCAGCGGGCAGGAGCAACCATCACCGACGGGGAGTGACGGGGAGGGAAGAAGATGCATCAGGCCAGAGAGCAGCCAAACACCCAACCTGACAGGTAGACATAGACAGACAGAGACACTCATACGTACCCTCCCTTTCTTGTGTACACATTCTTACAAATACAGGACATACGAAAAAAGGACGCTATACCCTCATTCATACCCCCCATACGTACACTATACTCCATACTCCCAGGCCCAGGGACAGACACCCCAGTAGAGAACCCTGCCCCTGCACCCAGGAGACAGACCCCTTTGCCCACCAGGACGGGGACAAGTAGACCGCCAAGGCCCCACACCGGCAAGAGCAGCCCACCAGCCCAGGACCCCGACCAGACGGCGTGATGTTCTATCCGGGCTCCGACCCCTGATGGTCCAACGAACAGGGGTGTGGAAAGACCCCCCAGCCTCTCTCCCCCAGCTCAATGTGGTGTTGTTGCGTGTTGTTCTAATGTGCACTTAAAACAGAGGGGGGGGACATGGGAATACTGCCGGGTACCCCCATCTCCCCCCCCGGGCCCTCAGTGTCTAGATGCGTTTAACCAGTGGGTGCCGGCACCACAGGCGAGGCCCCCTCAACGGGGGGGTCTCGCCTGTGGCGCCACACCGCCAGGTCCCTACATGTGCGTTCCCTGTAAATGTTGCAAGTGTAGTGTCTAAATTGCTCAATAAAATCGGGACCCAGGCCGCCACCGGGTAGCGAAGACGGAAGCTCCATCCCGCACCCCAGTGACGTGCCCACGTCCCAAGGCCTTGTGAATGGTAGAATGAAGGAGCAGGTGGACAGAGGCATGGGGATGGGGAGAAAATAACTGGGGTGACCGTTGCCAACCCCAGGGAGCCAGCTCCCCTGCTGACTCCAATAGGCACCCCCGTTCGGCCCGATCCACCAGGGGTGGGAGGCCCCAGCACGTCCAGTCGGGGCCCACGGCAGCGGTACCGCCGAGCCCCATGGGGGCCCCGGCAATCCACCAGCCCCATGCCAGGGGCATACCTAAATCCTCCCCAACATTCACACTGCTAACAAAACACATGTCACTAGACACCCAGGTTGAGTTTAGCCCCCCCTCACCCTCAACGCCCTCCCCCCTCCCGTCCCAAGCGCACCCCGTTAAAAAGAGCGCCTGTGCTAGATGGAAAAAAGCCTCCCCGCCAATAAGAGACGCCCCAGGCACCGCCAGCGTCCGAAGACCCCCGGGCCAAGGCCGGAACCCGGCGCACCACCGACTCGGATCACCTTTTACATTTGACAAAATAGGGAAGGAGACCTGGCTGCCGAATGCAGGCACCTTTTAAACAGGGTTAATCACTTCCTGCTGTTAGCGGGATCTCTTCTTCTAATAAATTTACAACAGACTGCACATCAGATGGTGCTTTGTTGCCTTTCTGTGTAGAGGAAGGTAGTGGGATCTCAGATTGGGGCCAGAATATTTGTGCCCCACGGCTTTTCATGGAGTGCAGTTCAGGCATGTGCACTAAGAATTCAGATGTTTAGTATTCAAACACACGGCCCTAATCGCTGCTAGGATTTTAGCCTAGCTTATACTTATACGTCAAAACGGATAAACACAACAACATTATCCTTTGACACAAGGGCTCTATGTCAGCTACGCAATGACGGTGTATAGCCCAATTTTTCTAACCATCCGCCTCCTTCAATGGAGAGCATATGACTGTGATTGGTCAGCTCACCAACAGCCAGAAATCATTTTCCCACAATGGTGCGCTATAATTGATATTATTAGTAGTCAATGCAGCTTTTGGGCACTACATGCTTTATATTTAAAGTACGGTTAATCTAATATAGTCTTTTGGTGATTTTGAACACAAGGAGGTGTAGACAACAACTAAACAGACTGCTGTGTGTCGGCGGGCCTTTCTCTGCCAGACATTTTAAACAATGGCAGGTCGTGGCTAGCTAAACAACGTTGATGTCGGGTGACGTCTTTACAGTGAGATTGCTCTGACTGGTTGACGCACAGCATCAAGAGCAGAAAAAAATTCAGGTAGCTTGAAGGCACAGTGTTTAATTTTCAGCCATTATAACAAGCATGCGTTATCTGTGTCTTCGAGTAAGAAACTCAACAACGGAGGTCCAACAGGTGCTATTTTCAAATGCTAGATTCCCTGAGTATTATCTATTTGCAGCAACATGACGAGCACATCAGTCTCTCTTTCATCGCTTGGAACTAGTGAAGAGTTAAAATTTATTTATGGAGAAACTTTTTTGCATTATGAGGGGAAATCAATGTTTTAATAGCAGGCTTGTTCCATGCGCTTTGTGTTTCTGGCCTCTTGTAGAAGTAAAGATGTCATCTAAAACGGCTTTCCCCTGAAAAGAGGACCCGCACCTATGTATTTTAAAACTGATTTTTAAAGTTATATTTTAGAATATCGCCAATATTTTGCAATTAATGTGCTTTACGTAATTATTGTTACATAATATTTTAATGGCCAATAAATGGCAAAAGATTTACTGCAAAAAGTACACACTGCCACTTTAACATTTGTGTTGTTGGCTTTTGCCGCTTGAAAAGCAGGAAAAGTTTAAAAAAATTTGCGGCATCCAACGCACACAAAGCGCTCCTTCATCCTCCTCCTCAAGCTCCTCCTGGCTGAGTTCGAACCCCCACCGGCCTGTTCACCCTCATCCTGCTTCTGGAGATAAGTGCACCCAGGAGTCACTCGGCCACACGACAAGCCCACTTCCCTCCTAGTCCCTTCTGAGCCGAATGTGCATTTGTACCCAAGTAAGGACTCTAACTTCTGTCTTTCCCTGTCAAATCCTCTCCATATTGTTTTCACCTCTCATCCTTGTCTCCAGTGGCTGTTCCCGGCTCCCAGTGTCTGACTCAGAGGTTGTCCTCCAAGCTCCTCAAGTCACCTAGGTTCCTTGTTGGAGAAAAGAGCAATAAATCATTAACATTCTCATCTTTGTTTCACTGAGTCGTTTGTGTGTCTGCACGAGAGTCCAACAGCTGAATCATGACAGAATCATCTGGCCATTCGGACTCTGCGACACACTTACGTTCAGCCCTCTCCAAGCAGGGCGTGCTCCTGTGTTGACACAAAGCGGCACTACAGAGTATGCAGCAGCAGACCGCTCTTCTTCAGAGTTTTCATGAGCTAACTAAGGTTATCCATGACCTCTCTTCCGGACTCTTCCCCCCAGGGGGCATCCTCCCCGACCCGCTCCCTACCCAGGCCTTCCGCGAGGTCGTTTCCCCACCTCCTGAGCTGTTCACGGGGGACTTAGCCAAGAGAAGAGGATACCTTCTACAGTGCTTGCTCGCATTTGAGCGATCCCCCCAAACCTTTCGGTCTGATGCAAATAAAATATCTTACATAATCGCACTTTTCAGATAGAAGGCCCTACAGTGGGCGAAGGCTCAGTTCGATTTGGATTGCCTTAGCACAAATTCTTACGGCGACTTCATCAACCAGTTCAAAAAAACATTCTGTGTAAAGCGAGGTGAAGAACAGCTCCTCTGGGAACTCAGGCAGGGAAGTCATTCCATTGCCGAGTTGACAATTGAGTTCCGCACATTAGCAGCCGAATCAGGCAGGAATAGCCCCGCACTAAAGGCAGCCTTCTTGCATTCCTTAAACGAAAGAGGGAAAAATGAGCTCGCTTACCGAGATGAGCCCGATTCCCTAGACGACCTGATAGATTTAGCCATCAAGGTGGATAATAGGCTCCGGTAGAGGTCAAGATTAAAGTTGAAGACATCCCCTTTTCCCCCCGTCTCGAACCGTAAGCCTCGCTCCGAGTGCTTCCACTTCCCTTACACGCATCCCTTCTCATGAACAGATGCAGATCGGTGAGGGTCGGCTCTCTCCGGCGGAGCATCAGCGATATATGGAAGGCGGTTGCTGCCTATATTGCGGTGCACCCGGGCATTATATTTCCTCCTGCCCAGTTCTCCCAAAAGAGCCGGCGAAATTTAATTAGTCCTGATTTTGTTAAAAAATTTAACCTTCCGGTGGAAGCGCTTTCTGTTCTCTTAGAGGTCTATGCTTTAGTTGGCAGTCCTTTAGCTATCATAACATAACGAACCTTACCTTTAAATCTTATGCTCTCAGGCAATCATCATGAAAGCTCCCGGTTCTACGTTTTTCCCAATCGAGATGGACCACTCGTGCTGGGGTATCCCTGCTTGGTCACCCATAGTCCTACCATTACCTGGGCAGAAGCTCGATTGGTGTCCTGGACCAGCTACTGCCATGAGTATTACCTCCGTTCAGCTGTTCCTCCAAGTCCCGTCTCCACTGCTTCAACTCCTGACGAAACCGACCTGTCAAAAATTCCCTTCGAATATCATGACCTCCAAGTTTTTAGTAAGTCCCAAGCTCTCTCTCTTCACCCTCACAGGCCCTACGACTGCGCCATTGACCTCCTCCCAGGCGCCCCGCTGCCTTCAGGTCGGCTTTTCAACCTATCAGCCAAGGAGAGGGTAGCAATGGAAAAATACATCAACGATTCCCTCCCAGTGGGTTTAATTCGGCCATCAACCTCTCCGGTAGGCGCTGTTTTTTTCTTTGCTGAAAAGAAAGATAAGACTCTGCGGCCTTGCATAGAATACCGGGGGCTCAACGCCATCACTATTAAAAACAAGTACGCCCTTCCCCTTATCACCTCAGCTTTCGAAGCTGTCCAGGGGGCAAATATTTTCACAAAGTTAGACCTGCGCAATGCGTACCATCTTGTCAGGATTCGCAAAGGAGATGAATGGAAGACAGCCTTTAAGAACCACATCAGACACTTTGAGTATTTGGTCATGCCTTATGGTCTATGTAATGACCCAGCCGTGTTTCAGCACTTAATAAATGATGTACTTTGAGATATTCTAAACATTTTCGTTTAGAATATTTCGTTGTGTATTTAGATGACATTCTCATCTTCTCGAAGGACCTACCTCAACACCGTCAACACGTCCGTAGGGTGCTCCAACGGCTCATGGAAAACTCCCTCTTCGTTAAGGCAGAGAAGTGTGAGTTTCACCTAAACTCTGTTTCTTTCTGGGGCATGTCTTTGAGGGTGGAGGGGTGAAGGCTGATCCCAGTAAGGTCAAAGCAGTCCAGGACTGTCCCACTCCAACCTCCAGAAAGCAGCTGCAATGGTTCCTGGGTTTTGCAAACTTTTATAGACGTTTCATCCGGGGATTCAGCAACATCGCAGCCCCCCTAACCGCCCTCACCTCCACCAAGAGGCCCTTTGTCTGAAACCCAGCTTCGGATCAGGCCTTCCTGGAGTTAAAGAGGAGGTTGACCGAAGCACCCATTCTAACTTACCCAAAGGGTGACTCCCAGTTCGTCCTGGAGGAGGATGCCTCATACACGGGGGTTGGAGCTATTCTCTCCCAGCGTTCTCCTCTCGACCAGAAGCTTCACCCCTGTGCCTTCTATTCCAAGCGCTTCCTCCCAGACCAGAGGAACTATAACATCGGTGACCGGGAGCTCTTAGCCATTAAAATGGCCCTAGAAGAGTGGCACCATTGGCTGGAGGGGACGGAGCTCCCAGTCATAGTTTCAACGGATCACAAGAATCTGTTATATCTCCAAACAGCCAAATGTTTGAATCCCCGCCAGTATCGCTGGTCTCTTTTCGCGTTTCAACCTAAACATCACCTACAAACCTGGTTCTAGAAACACCAAGCCTGACGCTCTCTCCCGTCAACACTCTTCGGATGTCCAGACAGAAGCCCCCAGTGCCATCCTTCCTCCGTCCTGCTCTGTAAGAGCAGTCACCTGGGATCTAGAATTGCAATCAAAAAGACCCAGGCCAACGAACCTGATCCCGGCGGGGGGCCACCTAATCGACTCTTTGTCCGGTCCACTCTTCGCTCCCGTACCATTCGGTGGGGACACACCTCCAAATTCTTCTGCCATCCTGGGGTAAGCCGGACCATCCCCCTCCTTCGCCGACACTTCTGGTGGCCCTGCCAAAATAAGAACGTCAGGGATTATGTGTTGGCCTGTCCGCTGTGCAACCGTAGTAAGAGCATCCACCAACCCTCCTCTGGTCTCCTTCAACCACTTCCTATCCCAGCACGGCCCTGGTCTCATATAGCCCTCGATTTCGTCACTGGACTCCCCATCTCCCAAGGTAAATCTGTCATCCTGTCTATCATTGATCGCTTCTCCAAGGCTTGTCACCTTATAGCCCTCTCCAAATTGCCCACCGCTGCACAGACCACCAAACTCCTGTTTCAGCACGTCTTAAGGTTGCATGGCATACCGAGTGAAATCCTTTCTGACAAGGGGCTCCAGTTTATTTCTCGGGTTTGGAAGGATTTCTGCATCTCACTCGGCGCCAAAGTCCAATTAACATCAGGCTTCCATCCTCAGTCTAATGGTCAATGTGAGCGACTCAACCAAGAACTTGAGAGTGCCCTCCGCTGTGTCTGCGCCTCCAACCCCTCCACCTGGAGTCTTCATCTCCCATGGATTGAGTACGCCCACAACACCCATGTTTCAGTGGCTTCGGGGGTCTCGCCATTCGAGGCTTCCTTCGGTTATCAACTATCGCTGCTCCCTCATTCGGTCCCAGATTCAGTGATTCCATCAGTTCGCTCTCATATCAGAGCCTGTAGGAGAGTCTGGGATCAAACCAGAGCCGCCCTCCAACGTTCCTCAGTCCAGAAGAAACGATACGCTGACCGGCGACACCTTCAGGCCCCTAAGTATACACCTGGACAACTGGTCTGTTTATCTGCCAAGGACTTTCCCTTCAAAGGAGTCTCCAGGAAATTGGCTCCACGGTTCCTCGGCCCTTACCCTGTTGAAGTGGTCATCAGCCCCTCAGCCATATAAGACTCCCAGCTCATTTTAGAGTGCATCCCACGTTCCATGTGTCCCAAGTCTGACCTGTCTTTAATAGCCCGTTGTGCCCTCCTTCTGAGCCACCTCCGCCCGCCCCGATCATTGATGGACACCCAGCCTACACAGTGCGACGCATTGTGGATGTGCGTCCTAGGGGCTGTGGCCTCCAATACCTGGTCGATTGGAAGGGGTATGGTCCTGAGGAGCGTAGTTGGGTTCCCCGCTCCTTTATTCTGGACCCCTCCCTAATTACTGATTTTGAGAGAACCTCAGCTTCCTCTGGTGGTGGTCGGCTGCCTGGAGGCATCCGTTGAGGGGGGGGGGGGGTACTGTCAGGGTTTTTGTGGTTGTGTGTGTGTGTGCTTGTGTGACCTTCTCTCCATCCAGGTGCAGCTTGTTGCTCTCGTTTTCCCCAGCTGGTGTCTCTCGGCCTGATTACAGAGGAGCATTTAAAAGGGGAGTGCCAACCTGGAGCAGATGCCACATGGTTACACCGTATTGCTCGGTAACAAGCTGTTCCCTAGGCCTTGCTCTGTGTATTTAGCAAAGAGTGATTCTCACCTCCTTGCCTTTCCTTCGTAGGCAATCACCCCTCCTGGATCTACTGGTCAGGCTTCCACAGTTTGAGCGTCTGTTCTCCTCTAGCCTCCTTCATCCTCCTCCTCAAGCTCCTCTGGCTGAGTTCGACACTGACTAGCTGTTAGCCTTCCACACCTCTGAGAATTCCTTCAGTTTTCCATAAACTCTGTGTGATCTGATGTGTGTCAACTACATAACTATTTCTCAAAACTGAATGAAAAGTACAAAAACTACTGTCCCTCCAAAAACTGAAGACTTTACCCAGTGTGAAAATACATTAAAATGTTTAACAGGTACTGTGCCATGACCCTGTCTGAACATTAGCTAGTGTATTTATTTTCATTTGTTAGTCTCAGCCAGCTATTATAGTGTTGTATAAGTGTTTGAATAGGTGTTGGACTCAATTAAAAAAGTCAATGAATTAATTAGAGGCTTTGTAGATAATTCATCTTGATTAATCACATTTTAAAAGCACAAATATTTTTTGCCCATAAAAGCAAAATTGTTTACGTTTGATTGAATTTTGGTGGATGACAATCAAATGAGTGACACAGACATGAATACTGTAAACTTGTTATTAGAAAAAACATGCAAAATGTAAAAAAAGGAACAAAGAAACACAAAATGAAGAAGACGACATTTGAAAGCATGCATTCTCTATGTGGTTAAAATAAATAATTAAATAACAGACTTCAGTAAGGCTTTCACGAGGACAAAAATGACTTTACAATATCTGGAAATACATTAAAAAATGGAAATAATCCCTGTACAAGCAACAATAGCTGGTGCCCCTGCCAATCCAGGGGCACCATTTATATTTATTGGTGCTGATTGGGTGTACCCCCGAAAACTAAATAAGGAACACTGTATATATTAGCCTTTGTTGTAATGCCAAGACAGTTTCCAGTGTGTGTATTAGTGCATATTAAGGTTTATTTGATGTGTAACCGATTACAGTAGGCAGCTATAAGGATTAGAGGGAGGGTCTTAATGGCACAGTGTGTAATTTTCGGCCAGTACGGGGTAGTGCATACCTAAATTATCACAAGCATGCGGTATCTGTGTCTTCGAGTAAAAAACTCAACAACGGAGGTCCAACTAGTGCTGTTTTCAAACGCTCAATTCCCTGAGAATGATCTATTTGCAGCAACATGACAAGCACATCCGTCTCTCTGTCATCGCTTGGAACTAGCGAAGAGGTAAAAATGTATTTATGGCGAAATGTTTTTGCATTATGAGGGGAAATCAATGTTTTAATAGCAGGCTTGTTCCGTGCGCTTTTTCCGTCTGGGCTCTTGTAGAAGTAAAGACGTCATCTAATATGGCTTTCCCCTGAAAAGAGGACCAGCGCCTATGTATTTTAAAACTGATTTTTAAAGTCATATTTTACAATATCGCCAATATTTTGCAATTAATGTGCTTTACGTAATTATTATATAATATTTTAATGGCTATTTTCAAAGATTTAATGCAAAAACTACACACTGTCACTTTAACAGATAGGCAGATTTGAATTATTCCTGGGTGGCTGTAGTTCCCAACACCTGCAAATACCGGAGTTCTACTGAAAATAGCTCATATTTTTGTCTTATGTCACTAGAGGTAGATATTAAAAAGGTACATTAATTACATTTATGTACCTTACTGTTAGGATTCTGTGCTGTGTTGGTGTTTTTACTGCTGTGTGTTGTTTTCCTCACCTTCTCTGCACGGGCGTGGCTGATTGGCAGGAGGTGCAGCACGCTGGACTTCATCAAGCTCCAGCTTCAAAAGAGGGACGGGAGATGCAAGCTGACACCAGATTGTCTTTGCTGCAAGAGTGGTAACACAGTCAACTTAGCAATCTGAGTTATTCTTAGAAACGTGCTTTATGAACTGTGGATTTCCTTCTGTCTCCGCTCCGTCGGAAGGTTCCCTGGAAACCACTTATCTTCAGCCTTGGATCTCCTCCTGGTCAGCTTCTGCACCGTCACCTCCACTGGTACGTCTGTCCTCATCCGTCTGCCCGCTCCACCTACACACACACACACAGTCAGAACCTCTATCAATCCACACCGCCCGTCCACAGTATCCTAACAACTTCCTCCCCAAGAACCCTGAACTTCATCACCCAGTGAGCACAAATCTGATTCCAGTATCAACTCGCCTTCGTCTTACCTCATTTAACCTTTCTCCTTCTGCTCCTGTGCTCCTCCTCGTTCTGGCCCCGTTTCCTAGAGTTCCATCAAAGACTGAAAACAAACTTCCTGTAATAAATACCTTTGATCAAAATCCATCCTTACTGTGTCCATTCTGATTCTTTGAGTCCAAACATGACACTTATGGACCCTACGGTACATTTATTTCAGGAACGTTTTGGAAAACTTTTGCTTTAAAGAGTAGTTTTGCTATGCTTTACTTTCACTTCAGTAATAATATCACGAAGTATTACTACAATTACTTGAGTACAATTTGAAGATACTCCACCCTCTGAAGACAAAAAAACATTTCAGTCAAAAATACATGAGACACAGACACACACCTATAGTTTATTAAAGGAGATCACCTGTTTCTACAAAATTCGTTGGTTTTATAATGTTATCTTTTCTTAGGCTTGTTGATGCATTTTGAGGTTAATACTCAGTAAACACCATAAATTATAACTGATGAACTGTTTACCTTTTACTGTTCATTTTTTTCATTCCTGGCTGTAAATAATGGTATTAAATTGAAAAAATGACTTTGACTTGTTCCGCTTAAAATGTAATGTAGTTAAGTCTTTAAGAAACCAGAAATTTTCCATAACTTTATTTTTGTCTGAAGACATAATTTTAAAATATTACATTAGATGTTACACGGTACTCAAGTAGCCTTTTCACCAAATACTTTTTTACTCTTACTCAAGTAATCTTTTCGATTACTACATTTTAATTTTAGCCAAGTAACAATATGTTCAGGTAGTACTACTCTTACTTGGGTTAATTTTTTGGGTACTCATCTCTGCATGTCACTAGTGTCACACGCCTCTAGTGAAGTGTTCATCTTTTATACTTGTGTTTTGTGTCAACTGCCCTTTATTCTGATTGAAGTAATCCAGTTATTCTGAAGTTTGCCTAGCAGTCTAAGCATTTTTTATTGAGAAAAATAGTAGCACCTTCAGTTTCTTCTCAAAGATGTTGTGATGAAACATTACTCACTAAATTTCAGTGTTCAAAGAGCAATTTTTACGAAGCAAGATATCCTCCCTATATTTTTCTGTAATTGCAACAAAACAAGTTACAACCCAAATGAACAGAGCCAAATCGAAACAGAGAGAGTAAATATGGTGGTACTAATCCCAGCATTAGCTTTGTCCTCAGGCGAAAACATGGCCAGCCGGAGCTAGATGGGTCTTTACTTAAGACCATAGCTGTTTGTGTCAAGTCAGATGTATTAGAAACAAGAGATAAAACTGTGTTTTTCATTTCATTTTAAAAGATCACAAGAGTTTATCAAGTAAAGCAAGTAAACCGATGTTCGAGCAGAAAATAAAAATAGGAAATTTTAAAGAAATACGATACGTTGTACATGTTTATTTTGTAAACAAAAGGGGGGTGTTTCACGGTCCTGCCATTTTCATTATTTTAGGTGTATAATGTAGGCTAGATGTCTCCCATGTCGTGCTTTTATTTTTAAATCGATGTACAAGGCAAAGAAGTAGAGGTACATTATATACTTCCAAGGTTACGTTTAGCCATTCTTCAAATTTTTGTGTTTGTTTGCTTGTTTTTATTATTATAAAATGAATTGCCTCCTTTTCTGCTCATTGGAAACTGGTCTTCTCGCTACCCTGCAATGGTGACATTATTTTCCTGTAGTTTTTTTTTAATCTGAGGATGCAGGAGTTTCTGAGACCTGACTCTCCTTTGTTGAGGCACTTGACTGAAGACTGCTTTTTCCACACATCTCCTGACATTTATGACAGCCTTTTTGCTTCAGTTCTTTTCTTTCATCTTAGATGGTGTCATTATCTTCTTTCAGGCTTGCTGCTGACTGAAACAACTATGAATGCAACGAGAAATTGGCTGATGACCGGATTCTGCCAATTTTCAGCTTGACTAGCCCTGACTGGTGGCCTCTGTGTTGGAATGACAAATACTTGTTTCAATCAGAAAATGCACTATATCCCACAGACAGGAACTGGCTTCTAGGAATATTTTTAAACCGGGTGAAGAAGTCTTATAGTTGTATGATATTTTCAATAATTGACCTTTCGTCGGCCCCGCCCCCTTAACGGCCATTGTCCAATCACAGCAACCGCTACCCATTTAAAGGATTAAGTTTGACGTATGTACTTTCCATAGCTTTCCTGCTTCTGAGGAAAAAACAACGCGTGGGCGGGGCTTCCTCTGTTGCCGTACGTTCTGAACTATGGTGGACCTTGTCGAGAGAGTTGCTTGGCTTTATTAGCTAGATAAAGCTAGACAAGGTTGACATCGGGTGCATCAGCGCCCATTATTCAGATGCGTTCTGAGTTTGGGGAGTTTAACCATTTGCTCCAGGAGCTGCATGTGGTTCGCTTTCAATGCTGCTTCCGTCTGTCCTGTGCCTAATTTTACAACCTCCTTGGCCGCATCGGAGCTTAAATCTTCTACCAGGACACCAACTACAAGTTTTCTGTTCCTCTTTAGGAGCGCCTGTCCATCTGACTTCGGTAAGTGTTATTTATGATTTTTTTAAATCTGCGTTTGTTTAAAATGTTTTCACTGGTCCCGCACTTCATTCAAGATACGTGTATGGTGACATCACTACAGTGAGATGCTCTGATTGGTTGCCGCACTGCATCAACTGTGTTGGGTCCGTCAAAAGCTCAGCTTGCTGAACTTCTGTGATGCATGCGTTGGTACGTTGCTGTATGAAACGCAAGAGTCGTTGAAGGAGCCAACATACTCAACGCAACGCAGAGCCCTTGACGGACCTCTGACGTACTCCACCATAGACTTTACATGTAATCTTGCCACAACTGACGCTGACGTATGGGGCGGTGTGAATGCAGCATTTCTTACAGCATGCAGACAGGAAGAGCACTCAGAGTATCTGCCCACTCACCAAATAATCATCATATTTTCAGCGACGTCATCATCACAGATACTTGCGTTCTCTCCTTGCAACTAAAGTGTGTCTGTCAGAAAGCCTGTCACTACTGCACTGCCCTTCATTCAGCAACATTGCATTAACGCCACTTTACATCTCCAGTAATGGTAACAACGTTGTAACGCTAGTCGTGTTTGACCATTTGTATGTTGGACTTAGCAACAGTAACTAAGGTAGGCGGGGCATGGTGAAAACTCTGTTGTGTTTCAAGTCGTTTTTAAGGTATTTTCACTGACCTTTGGAGACATTTTCAATTACACTGCTGAGAAAAGGACACAACTGATAACAGGAAGGCTGAACTTATGCTTTGTTTTATTCGTATCAGCTTTGATCTTAAGTTTTGTTTTTTGTTTTCAGAAAAATACAACATTTGGAAATCTCAAAGAGATTGTTGTTTACTTAGAATAATAATAATCACATAAATACATTTTAGAATGTCCCAACTGTCATCCTTTTTTGTGTAAACCATATGCACAACAGTGTCTTTGAATATAAATACAAAGGGCAGTTTTTGAAAAGCTTTCTAGGCGGAAAATCTGTGCCAAGGAAGCGCAGCAGGTTATAGATTTATACAAAATAGAGACTTAAACTTTACCACTAAACTGCGATTGGTGCATTTGTCTTAAGATGTAGCAAACCACTGCTAAAACAGTCTGGAAAAGTCTTTCATGCAGAACTACGGGCCAATTTCTAATCTTCCATTCATCAGCAAGATTATTGTAAAAGCAATGTTTCAACATTTACAGTGCTCAGCATAAATGAGTAGACGCCCTTTTAAAAGTTCGAATTCAATCAGTAGCTCAATGAATAAAATAACAATTTCCAAAATTTTCACAAGGCTTTTTTATTTAACACTTATTAACTCCATAACATGAAATTAAGATTAATAATCTAATTTACATCACAAAATCTTCAGTTTGACTCAAATTGGTTGAAGTATCTAGTATTTTGTATGAGCACCATGATTTTTAAGGACAGCATCAAGTTTTCTAGGAATGGAATGCACAAGTTAGTGACATATTGCAACATCTATCTTTTTCCATTCTTCAAGAATAATCTCTTTTAGAACGTGGATGCAACTTGTTGCTTCAGAATTCCCCAAAGGTGTTCGATTGGGTTCAGATCAGGAGACATACTTGGCCATTCAATCACCTTCACCCTGTTCTTCAGAAATGCAATAGTAGCTTTAGATGTGTGTTTTGGATACAACGGAATGCCGTTTTTAAACCATTGGTTCTAAAAAAACAGTGATCTTTGTCTCACTCCAGGGTATAGAGAGTCTTAGTAGTCTTCATCTTTTTCAGCGTGGGCCCTAGCAAATTCTCGGCATGCTTTTTTGTGCATAGGCGTTAGAAGAGGCTTCCTTTGTGGACGATTCAGTGTGCGCCGTATGGTGTCATGGGAAACGGTCACTCCAGTTTGGCTTTCTACTGCTTTAGCTAACTGGAGTGAATTTGCATGGTGATTTTCTTCAACCCTTCTCATCAGAAGACGTTCCTGTCAAGACGTTAACTTCCGTGGATGGCCTGGACGTCTCTGTAAGATTGTTGCACTTCCATCTTTCTTACATTTTTTTATCACTTTTGCTACAGTATTTTCACTGATATGTAAAGTGTATCTGATCTTCTTGTAGCCCTCACCTTTTTTTGTGAAAAAAAATGATTTCTTTTCCCAGATTTTGTGACATTTCTCTTCCATGGGCAGCCGTTGTTGACAGCTTGAAATGGGAAGGACTTTTTTTTTCGTTAAGTAACACCCTTAAATACTCACCTGTCTGCTGGAGACCTCTTAAATTAATCATTAGACACACCTGTGGAGGAATGCCTATTAATTAGAATTTTTGTAGTCTTAAGTGTGGCTCTTCTCCTTGGACTATAATTGGGGTGTACTCATTTTTGCAACATGGGCTTTAATGAATTTGTTAGGAAAATCACTTTTTTGCGTGGGCAAATGAACAGATCTTGTTTGCAATTAATTGCCCACATTTGTGGGAATATTTTGTAGTGTAGTATAGTATATAGTTTAGTATAGTGCTTTCTGACAAATATAGTAGGGTGTACTAATTTATGCTGAGTACTGTAATTAGCTTCATAACAATGACCAACTGCTTTGATGTCTTTCAGTCTGGTTTCTGTGCTCACCACAGCACCCAAATGGGCCCCTCGATAAATATGATAAATATTAAACAGATTAAATAGTTAAACACTGATACAAATAGTAAAATAGTAACACACTGATACAATCAAGTAAAACATGCTGAGCAAATAAACATACTTTAATGAATAATAATCAGTTAAAAGCTAGGGTCATGAGCCTGCTCTTAAAAACATGAAAGTTATCTGCGACCCTGAGGTCATCTGCATCTATATGGATTATAGAAGAACCACAATGGTGGATGTTGGACCTCAGTGCAGCATTTGACACTGAACATGATATATTATTGCAACGACTGGAGAGTTGGGTCAGATTCTCTGGTACAGTAGGCTACTCGGCTGGTTTGAGTTTTACCTCAAGAACAGGAATTTATTTGTAAAAGTAGATACCTTTTCATTCAAACAAATATAAATCCCAAGTGGGGTGCCCCATGGCTCCATTATGGGCCCCCTCCTATTTAGTATCTCCATTCTCCTATTAGCTCAGATTATAGCAAGTAATAAGATAAGTTACAAAACTTATGCTTATGATACCGAGGTGTACATTACAATGTATCCAGATGACTGTGTCCCCAATCAAACATTGAGCAGATGCAAAGTTTAATTCAGAACATGGATATGCCAACTTTTTTTCAGCTGAACAGAAACAAAACTGAGGTAAATATTTTCTGATCTAAAGAGAAACGATCAAAACTCAACACACAGCTTCAACTACTACAACTAGAATCTACTGACCAGGTGCGAAATCTAGGTGTAATAATGGACTCAGACCTGAACCTGCAATGTCACATGAGAAATAACAAAGTTAGCCTTCTATCTCCTGAAGAACATTTCTATAATTTCTATAATTATAATTTCTACAATTAAAGGACGAATATCCCAACTCATCCATGCGTTTATCTTTACTCAGATTGATTTCTGCAACAGCATCCTCACAGGTCTACTTAACAAAAATCAGACAGCTGCAGCCGGTGCAGGACACTGCTGCTCATGTCCTCACTAGAATTAGGAAATTAGATCACATAATCACAGTTGTAGAGTCTCCACACTGGCTTCCTGTAGCTCAGAGAATAGACCTCTACCCAACCTTTCAGACCACTTTGGTTTTCTTGTCCAGGTCTGCTACGCATCCCCAGAGACAGAATCACACATGAAGTAGCATTCAGTTATTATGCTCCTCTCTGGAACAAGCTTCCAGAAGACTGTAAACATGCTGAAACACTGAGTTTTAATTTTATTTCATGTGAGGCACCATGAATTACCTTGTTGTTGAAAGTGTGCCATGCAAATGCTTTGCCTTGCCTTTAAATAAAAGCTAAAAAACCATCTACTTAGAGCTGCTTTTGATGTTTCAATGTTTCATCCCTGAAACATTGTAAAGTCTAGCCTGTATCCCACCTTTTATTAATTCTCTTTATTTTGCCACTGTAATAAAGGGCTCTTTTTTATTGTTAGGTTTTCATCATGTAAAGAAATTTAAGCTACATATCGCTGAAATATATGCCACACAAATAAACTTGACTCAAAAGCTGCCTTCTTAATTTTGTTTTTCTTGTTTCCTTTTTTAACCTTTTTAATGTAATGTTTTGAAGACAGTTATATCTCAATTTACGGGTATTTGTCTGGGTGAGTGGGTAATAGTTTATCCAATAAATTAAAGGGGACATAGGAAAATTCCACTTCTTTAGCTCTTAAATAAAGTATGTGGTGCATTTAGCCTGTTGGAATGCAAAAAAGCATAAATTAGTCACCCCAGGTGGTGTGGAGACATTTTTTATACTGTTGTGGTTATATTTTTTTAGCCGTTTAGTTTTCTCTATCATCTATTATGTGTTTTGAACTATGATTTCTCAGTACTTGCACTGGAACTACTAAACATGGTCACAGATTTACCACACAAGTGGTTTGTGTTAAAGGGACTACAGTATGTCATGCTATTTTACAACTTTCCACTTCTGGAATAGACATATGTATGATAAAATGTTACAGTTGGTGTTGTATAGTATTAATTTGTCCTGAAATTTTACGTGTATCCTGCAATTCATGTTGGACCACAAAGTAAAACTCCAGCAGGCTCAGGTGCAGAATTAATTTTGAGGTGAGAATCTGAACCCTCTGTTTAATAAAATGAGTTTTATTAAACTATGCAGGCAGAATTGGGCATTGCGCTGGACCTTTCCAGAGCTTTAAACAGAAAAAAGAGCATTATTCCTTTGATTTGTAAATAAAACGACTAAAGGTTTACTGGTGACCAATGCAATATTTATTTTTATGCAGCTTTGGAGACAACCTTATCGCAAAATTTGTCGACAGAGTTCAAAAATCACACATTGTATACAGTACGTCTGTCTTGCCCCTGGGATGTGGCGCAGCATAATTAGAAGAATTTGCATTAAGGAGATGTAGTAAGAGTTAATCAGTTACCTGGTGATACTGTACCCACTCATGAATGTAAGTCTTTATTGAACGTAACATTGATCTCTGCAAAGCACGCTGTAGGATTTGCTTATGGAGAAATCGTATAAGATACCAGTCAGTTTGGATACTGATTATATGAAAACTGCGCTGGTGGATGAATAAAATTGTAATCCATGCAGCCAAACAGGCGTTTTCACAGAAAAAGTAAAAAATCCAATAAAAGAAGTCTTTTAAGCTGCCAAAACACAAAGCAGCAATGAGCTGTGAGAAAGAGAAAGGTGTTTTTGGAAGTCTAGCAGGGATAAGCTGCTCTGCCTGCAGGGGCGGTACAGACACCTCTAGCACAACACTTTTAATTAGTGATGTCACTAGTTTTCTAGGAGAGGGAGGGGCAGTTGCTCGGAGAGCAGAATTCTGGAAGATTACTCAGACATGCGTGAATTTAACCAAAAAACACTGGCGGGGTGTTTTATGAGAAAATTGCATTACCAGATGATTATAAACTCCAAAAAACTTGATTTTAAATTATATAGGCCCTTTAAAGTGTTTTTAGTAATGCAGTCAGCATATGCTCTTGTAAAATTGCTAACATATTTCTTTATTTTTCGTATAACAGGTTACTTAAACACACAATTGTCATTTAGTATAATCTTTTTCTTTCTAATTTAAGAAACCCCTTTGTTATAGCTTTAAGTTTGTCATGCCACACTCAGCTTCCCTCACTCACTCATCATCATCATCACCCTCACCTGTGCCTCCAATCACGCACACCAGATCCTCCTTACCTCACCTCTTTATAACCTGCCACTTCCCTTCAGTCACGGCCGGATCATTACAGGACTTCAGACCTTCCACTGTGTGTTTCTCCTGTTATGTTCGTTCTCGCCAGCCTTCATCCCTCAATAAAGAACTCCGCACCTTGCTTCTGCGTCTGGGTCCATACCTCACACCGCAAATCCCTGACAGAATGATCCGGCCCAGAAAGATGGACCCAGCAGAAGCCTCCGACCCCGAGATCTTGGAGTCCCTCTGGTGCAGGCTGGAGAAGGTCTCCGGCTTCGCCAGCCCGTCCGCTCGCCTCACCGCGCTGGAGGACTACATCTTAGACCTCCTTCCTCGGTTCCGCTCCAGCCTCAACCCGCTCGATGCGGAGGAGTTGGAGGAGGCAGCCGACGACGCCTTCCTTGCTGCAGAGGAGGAGCTGCCTCCTGCAGGGACACAGCGCGCCTCTACCAACGTCGGCTCGGTCTCCTGGTTCCATGCGCCTCCGATCCTCTCACCGGCTGTCTTCGCCCCTTTCCCGACCGCTTCACCGAGGGCTCCGGTCAATCGCCCAGCTGCTGCTCCCACACCACCGTCTTCGGCTGCGGCAGGACGGGGTCCCCTCTACGTTAGCGAGGATGAACTGTTCGAGTTTTTTCATGGGGACAGACTCGAGTACCTCTGCTCCAGAGGGGATCCAGCTCCTCGCCGCGGTCAGCGACGCAGACGCCGGAAGGTTGCGCCGGAGTCTCCGCCCTCGGACGGTTCGGACTGGGAGGACGCGGAGGAGCAGTATCTGGAGCAGCAGACCTCGCTCGTCGGCTCTAGGCTTGCCTACTGCGCTCCGGGAACAGGCCCACGTAGGCATGAGCCTCCATGTCAGCCACGCAGCCGAGGGCACGAGGCACCTCTACCATCTCGCCGCAGACGGCGGCGCCGACGGGAAGTAGTTGCTTCCGAGTCCCCGAAGTTGGCGTCTGCATCGCACTGCTCGGCCCCGAAGTTGGCGTCTGCATCGCACTGCTCGGCCCCGAAGTTGGCGTCTGCATCGCCCTATTCCTCCTTCTCCCTTCTTCAGTCTCTGTTCCCAGAGCCCACAGAGCACCTGCAGTCTCGGCTCCCAGAGCTGCCGGATATGCCGCTGCCGCCTCCTGAGCTGCTGCCGCATCGCCTGCCGGCTCCTCGCCGCCAGGCTCCCAAGCCGGCTCCTCGCCGCCAGGCTCCCAAGCCGGCTCCTCGCCGCCAGGCTCCCAAGCCGGCTCCTCGCCGCCAGGCCCCCACGCCGGCTCCTCGCCGCCAGGCCCCCACGCCGGCTCCTCGCCTCCAGGCCCCCACGCCGGCTCCTCGCCTCCAGGCCCCCACGCCGGCTCCTCGCCTCCAGGCTCCCACGCCGGCTCCTCGCCGCCAGGCTCCCACGCCTGCGCCTCGCCGCCAGGCTCCCAAGCCTGCGCCTCGCCTCCAGGCTCCTCGCCTCCAGGCTCCCAAGCCTGCGCCTCGCCTCCAGGCTCCCAAGCCTGCGCCTCGCCTCCAGGCTCCCAAGCCTGCGCCTCGCCTCCAGGCTCCCAAGCCTGCGCCTCGCCTCCAGGCTCCCAAGCCTGCGCCTCGCCTCCAGGCTCCCAAGCCTGCGCCTCGCCTCCAGGCTCCCAAGCCTGCGCCTCGCCTCCCGGTCCCCAGGAGAGGACCGCCGGGCCGTGCGCCCGCCTCCCGTCCCGTCAAGGGACGTCCGTCCAGCCCCCAGCTGGACCTCCCGGTCCCCAGGAGAGGACCGCCGGGCCGTGCGCCCGCCTCCCGTCCCGTCAAGGGACGTCCGTCCAGCCCCCAGCTGGACCTCCCGGTCCCCAGGAGAGGACCGCCGGGCCGTGCGCCCGCCTCCCGTCCCGTCAAGGGACGTCCGTCCAGCCCCCAGCTGGACCTCCCGGTCCCCAGGAGAGGACCGCCGGGCCGTGCGCCCGCCTCCCGTCCCGTCAAGGGACGTCCGTCCAGCCCCCAGCTGGACCTCCCGGTCCCCAGGAGAGGACCGCCGGGCCGTGCGCCCGCCTCCCGTCCCGTCAAGGGACGTCCGTCCAGCCCCCAGCTGGACCTCCCGGTCCCCAGGAGAGGACCGCCGGGCCGTGCGCCCGCCTCCCGTCCCGTCAAGGGACGTCCGTCCAGCCCCCAGCTGGACCTCCCGGTCCCCAGGAGAGGACCGCCGGGCCGTCCGCCCGTCTCTCGTCCCGTCAGGGGACGTCCGCCCGTCTCTCGTCCCGCCAGGGGACGTCCGCCCGTCTCTCGTCGCGCCAGGGGACGTCCGCCCGTCTCTCGTCCCGCCAGGGGACGTCCGCCCGTCTCTCGTCCCGCCAGGGGACGTCCGCCCGTCTCTCGTCCCGCCAGGGGACGTCCGCCCGTCTCTCGTCCCGCCAGGGGACGTCCGCCCGTCTCTCGTCCCGCCAGGGGACGTCCGCCCGTCTCACGTCCCGCCAGGGGACGTCCGCCCGTCTCACGTCCCGCCAGGGGACGTCCACCAGTCTCACATCCGGCCAGGGGACGTCCGGCCAGAGGAAGGCATTCGGGCCGTCCGCCCGACTCACGTCCGGCCAGAGGAAGGCATTCGGGCCGTCCGCCCGACTCACGTCCCGCCAGGGGACGTCCGCCAGCCTGTCGTCCCGCCAGGGGACGTCCGCCAGCCTGTCGTCCCGCCAGGGGACGTCCGCCAGCCTGTCGTCCCGCCAGGGGACGTCCGCCAGCCTGTCGTCCGACCAGAGGACGACATTCCGGTCGCCCGCCTGACCTTCAGGGGCCTCAAAAAAGACACTCGGGCCCTCCTGCCGTGGGCCCCCTCCACCCACCCTGAAAGGGTGCTAATCCTTTTGGGTTTTTTTTTTCTATATGGCGTCTGGGATCCGCCTTTAAAGGGGGGGGTCCTGTCATGCCACACTCAGCTTCCCTCACTCACTCATCATCATCATCACCCTCACCTGTGCCTCCAATCACGCACACCAGATCCTCCTTACCTCACCTCTTTATAACCTGCCACTTCCCTTCAGTCACGGCCGGATCATTACAGGACTTCAGACCTTCCACTGTGTGTTTCTCCTGTTATGTTCGTTCTCGCCAGCCTTCATCCCTCAATAAAGAACTCCGCACCTTGCTTCTGCGTCTGGGTCCATACCTCACACCGCAAATCCCTGACAAAGTTACACTGTACAGTACTGTTGTGTTTGTGATGCATTAGTGACAGTGTTTCATTGCTAAACACAACACATGACTATATTGTTAATGAGGTTTTGGACCATTAAACAGTCGTTTTATATATAGTTAGTGGGTAAGTTGGGCAAAAATTTGCGGCTGTGTAGAAAATTCTTCTGATATCTTGCTAGATTACCGTATCCCTATCAAACTATAAAAATGGCTGACAGGGTAGAGTAGAAGGTTCTGCAACCTGGAAGGGGGCAGATTATGCAATGGCCCCAATTGGATATAGAGAGACCGTACCTAAACGACTTATTATCTAGACTTCTCAGAACAGGGATGGAAGAGGAGTGTGTAGAGCTACAATAAAAGGACTTCAGACCTAACAATTGCAGTTCCACTTTATATATACCATAACTGAATGATTTAGATGTAAAAAGCAAGAATTTAAAAACATATGTCCACTTTAATACTTTGCTTCACTTTTCCTCATCCTCCCTGCTGAACCACTCAGGGTATTCACTATGCTGACACTCAAAGTCATTTTAGTTCATTGCTTTCTTTCAGTTCGACTGAAATTCAACAGCAGATGTCGAGCCGATGGATAAATCCATAAATTTCTGGGAGGTGTGAAGGCTGGTCACCATTGATGCATCCTCATATACTCACAGGAGTGAGGCTTGGCAGCAATGTTGCAATGCTTGAAGGGCTTTATAGGCAGGATCTCTGGAGCCTCTGATGAAAAGTGTTGAGTGGAGGAGATGGCAAAGCAGGACTCTTATCACCCTACTGGTAATTAATCCTTGTGTGCCACACTCCCACATATAAAGCAAAACGTCTCCCGTGTTGCACCCCCTCATTTACAGGCTGAGAGACAGCAGGTGTTTAGGAAAAAGTATACACAGAGTACAAGTTGGAAGGACGGGTCTTTTGACCTGCTCCAGAATGCTATTATGAGGTTCCCTGTTGGACTGAAAACAAGGAGACACCTCTCTTGGTATGCAAAACCTGTTTGGATTTTCTTATGGAGGTACCCGACTCCAGCTCAAGGTCAAACTTCCAGTCTAGGATTTGCAAATATTGTTCCACCCCTGAGGCTTCACAGTGCAGGAAAATTAGTAGATGCTTAGTGTGTGTGTGTGTGTGTGTGTGTGTGTGTGTGTATCTGGAGAAGAGATGGCTGACTGCCACAAAGATCCTCGATCTTCCCAGCCAAAACAGCCCATTATCCAGCTAAAAGTTAAGTTTCAGCTTCATGTGTCAACTTGGTTCCTGCAGCACTGACTTGGGAAACTTGTAAATACACCCACATCACATTTATTAAACAATATGAAGTGAGCTGAGTGGAAAGGAAAAACAAATGAAGAAATATTCTAGTTAGTATAACTAAAAAAATAACAAATAACACAAAAAACCCAATAAAATTTCAGGTGTTGTTGCTCTTTGTTTTTATTGACGGGAAGGTAAATCTATTTGTATAGCACATTTTCAGCAACAACCCAATTCAAGGTGCTTTGGGTGAAAAAAAAGGAGCAATGATTGAAAACGGAAAACATCACAAACTCAAACATTAAAAATTACTTTTTTGACAGTCCAGCTATTGTTAATTAATTAATCAAAGGCAGCTCTAAACAGATGGGGCTTTACACTTGATTTAAAGGGAATGTTTCTCCATGTTGGTTTCTGATCCTAGGAACAGTAAGGGAATTAGAAGACCTGAGTGGTCTAGGAGGTTAGTATAATGACAACAGATCTTCAACATACTTTGGTACAGGTGTTAAATACTGTACTGAGGTCCATAGTGTCTATTGTTGAATTAAATATTATCAAAAATAATTCAGTGCATGTTCAAAACAGAGACGAATGGAGCCAATTTCCAGTTCTTAGATTTATTTTCAACAGATTAACAAATATGCGGGTTTACAGAGAAAACATGCCCTATTTCTCTGGGCCAGACAAAGATTTCTGACGAAGAATGGTTTCCGTGTCATAACTTTTATAAACGTCCAAAACCTCCCAGGATTAATCTGCTCCAATCAGAACGTTTTAAACAGTGTCTTAACCATGATTGGTCCGTCCAAAAATCATGCAGTCACAAGGGACGTGTCTTTTCTCCTGGATCCAAGTCAAAAGTTCATTCTGAGTTTTATGGTCCTAAGCAAAACTCCCAGCTTTATGGCCTTGGTTCTGGAATCCTAAATCTACAGACATCCTGTTTTTACAGCCTGCAATAAAACTCTTTGTCTCAGAGGTCCTCAAAGGTCACACATACTCCCCATTATTTATCCACGGCCTCTGCTGCTCCTCAAAAAGTGCCCAATTAAAATATTGGTAAAAACAGACTTTTACCTCTGACTTCTTACTAAAGATATTAGCCCCAAAAAAATAGATACAACACAATTTATTCAACTACTTGGGGAGAAGTAATTTTTATATTGCAGGCAAGGCGCTATGCGGCTTTCTTTAACAAAGAAAGACCTCGTGGTGGTTACAAGTGGGGCAACTTTTGTTAGCAAAGGCTCTGGTTCAGAAACACGGGACAAATAAGGAAGCGAACTTTCTAATTCATTCCACCCAGGTTGGAGAGAGCCTCAGGGGGGGTGGGGGGTGGGGGGGTGTATCATTTCTGTCTTCATCAAGTTTCGTCAGCCAGCAACAACACTGCCTATATTGCATCTTACCCGGCTAGCAACCAGAAAGGCTGTGCTGGACATTGACTGTTCATAGTAACGCGCCCTCAAGGTGCCAGAGGCTTTTTTCCAAAACGTTTGATTATTACATCTCAATGTCAAAAGGCTATACCTTAAAAGTGATAAGAGATAAAGAGTTTTTGTAAATTAGAAAAATATTAAGGATGAGCCAAAGTTTATATGGGGATTAAATTCCCCCCTCTAATTTAATTTGCGTATTATAACATCACATGACGTGGTGGCCATCTGGGATTATAGAATTTACATGAAAAGTCACATGTTTGGATTATAAAATGCAGCACTTCTTTCTCCCCAAAAGGTCCCTCACCTTCTGTATGCTATATTGCACAATACTGAATGCTCAGGTAAATAGTAAGTAGTAAACAAACTGTGTAAATCATTACTAATAAATGGCAGAAACAGACCAAATGCAGGTAGCGGTAGGCTGGCCTTTTGCTGTAGCGATTTTCCATTTACTACATACATTAGGAACTCTGTTTCCATTTATGGGGCCCCTATATATTATTTATATGATATATATACATGTATATCACAAAGAAAACTGACAGCTGCTCCACCACGTTTTTGTCGCCACGATTGCAGGGAGGCACACTGTCAGAAGACAAAGAAGCGGGCTGGCCACCGCGGTAAAAAGACTTGCCCCCTACGTAATTTCCAGCCTCGTTTCCCACACCACAAACAAGCCTGCTGACTTTCAGATGAACACCCCGACCCTGTAAAACATTTTCCCCACTATCTACATCGGGCAAAGGAGTTTGTGCTTGGGCTAAACTCTCCCTTTGTCCAGCTGCAAGCTGGGGGCGCAACTGAAGCGCGATCACTAATTGAATCACCGTCATGTTCTGAAGGCAGATATTCCCCTTCAGAATCATATATATATCTGAACAGGCTACTATTTGGACTTGTTATTTGATTAAGGATGAGGTTAAATATTTTTCCTACAATAGTGCATTCACACCGCACGCTTTGTCGGCATTAAAAAATGCTTGCAAAGCGACTAGTATGACGCCTACATTTTTAGGCTGTAGCTTGCAAAGCGTGTAGGTGGGCCTTTCTCTGCCGGATGTTTTGAAGAATGGCAGATCGTGGCTGGCTAGACAATGTTGACATCGGGTGACATCACTATAGTGAGATATTATTGGTTGACGCACAGGCGGTGGAGCCGAAAGTTCAGTTAGCTCAACTTCTGCTTTGCTGGCTTTAGCCACTTTGAAGGCCGGAAAACTGTCATAAATTGATGCAGCCAATGCACACAAAGCCCCGCAGGGACTTTGAAGCCCCTCTAACGGCCTTAACCAAAGACTTCACATGTAATCTTGCTGCTCTTGACATTTGGGAGGTGAAAGTTTTTTTTATTTTCAACTAAATTTTCTCTAACTTGCTGAATATGAATAATTTCCATTTTATTTACCTGGAATGTTGCCACCTGCTGCTGCCATTTATTTTATCTGGACATTGTTTTACAAAAACCATTTTGTGTTTTGAGCAGCAACCAATCAGAGCGTAAAACAACTGTGCAACACATTCCGAGTCCCTCTGTATTCTTTCTTATCATTGGTTCAGTGATTCTGCCCAGCTAAGTTATCATTGACTTCTGTGAACTCTGCTTTTCAATGAGGTACGGCATGTCACCTGGGATAAAGTTGGTGAAGCTGATTCAGAATGTGCAAAGGTCAGTGAGGGAGAGAGCATCGAGGAGATTCTTCTCTAGTGTATTTTATCCTATTTTATTTGAAAAATTAAATTGTTCAAAACCAAGTTTTGTGAATTTTTTTTTAACTACATTTTATTTACCAAATATATAATAAGATCCCAAATTTCCAATTTCATTGAGATATTCTATTTTTGACTTTTTGTGCCAAACTGCCGAATTTGGCAGCCCTGGTAGACCTTTTTCAATTAAAATCTCAATAACCTTCATTTATTTGTTATTGCAGACACCAACAGTTGGTCTAAAGTCAAAAAGAGTGAGTAGTTACTATTTATGATTTTTATTTGCTGCTTTACAATGGAAACAAGCTGCTCAGCTATCTATAATGTGTTTTTTAAGGCGGAATTCATATTTTCTGTCTTTCAACCTCAATTACTCATGCCAACTGTTATTTTCTTGAGAATATTCACTTTCACAGTATCCACATAGACCGTATTATATGAGAGCAATTTAAACATTTTAGACCTTTTGCAAGCTGTGAAAAGCCTTCCAGAGTGTAGGTATGCCAAATTCTGGAAAAAACTGCATAGAATTTAAGAGATTAAGCTGTTTTTAAAAAGCACCAAGGAACACTCAATGTTGAGGATAGTAGATGCATTGGTTGGCCAAGGAAATTTGGTGCATAAGAGGAAAGACACATCAAGGTTAATACCCTTTATAAGCAGCTGATATCCAGCAGTGCCATTAGCTCAAAACTGGCAGAAACTAGTGGGCCCCAGGTACTTCTACTATATAGAGCAGTGTTCCCCAACCGTGGTCCTCAAGGCACACTGAACTACAGTTTTTAGTTTTTTTCCTGCTGTAACACACCTGGTTCAGGTGACTACAGTTCAACATAAGCCTGTTAATTGGCCATCAATTGAAATCAGGCTTACTGAAGCAGGGAAAAACTTAAATCATTTACTGTAGGGCAGTCTGCCTTGAGGCCAAGGTTTGAAAACACTGGTCTAGAGAAGTCTGACCAAAAGTGGTCTTCATGGAAGAGTTGCAACCACAAAGACATACCCCCGACGTGGAATTAATCCCAAGCAACTCAAGTACAGATGAAAACATAGGTGTGCAATAAATGCTGGCAGGTGATCTGGACTGAGGAGTCGAAATTTGACATTTTCTGGCTGTGGCAGAAGGCAGTTTGTTGGTTGAAGGGCTGGAGAGCCATACGATAATGAGTATCTGCAAGGTAACAGTGATGCATCGTGGAGGTTCCTTGAATGTTGGGGGCTGCCTTTTTGCAAATTGAGATTTGGTCAGGATTAATGGTGTTCTCAGTGCTGAAAAATACAGGAAGATACTTAACTATCATGATGTACCATCAAGGAGGTGTACGATTGGCCACAAATTTATTCTGCAGCTGGACAAGAACTATATTCAGCTTGTAGAATAACAAAAAGCCCTGGAAGTGATAGTATGGACGCCAAAGCGCCCTAACCTCAACAGCATCCAGTGTATCAGGAGGAATGGAAAGTTTAAGCAATCTAATGTGAAAGTTTGCGGAAGGAAACCCAAAATGTTGGACCCAAGTCATACAAATCAAAGCCAATGTTACCAAATACTGAGGAAATGTATGTAAACTTCTGATTTTGAAGTAATTGATAAATAAATCTCTGACACATTGTTATTAGTGTGGCATTTATTTTGGTAATCCTAATTAACCTAAAACAAGAGCATTTTAAACCCTGATTTTACTATTAATGATGGTGATGAAAACAAGGAAGAGCAGAGAAGCAGCAGCTGTATTCTCCAAGTTTTCGCTTTGACTATCATGGGGCAACGGTGGCTCAAGTAGTAGGAGTTTGCTTGTTTAAACTCCTACTCTGTCCTTGCGCATGAGACTTCACCCACCTTACCTGCAGCTGGTGTGGCAGTCTGCAGTCTTTAGGACTGGATAAAGCACTGCACATGTACAGGCCTTTTTTCATCATGCAGGTAGTGAAGGATTGTAATCTTTATTCAATTTAAACCTTAACTCTATAAGTTCCATGCGTGTTCATTTTTATCAGAGAGGAGACTAGATGAATTTTATTTGATTTTAATACAATAAATCAAATACTGCTTCACAGAGTTCCTTAAAACAGATCAAATATTTAGCTTACAGAGTGGTATAAATTACCCACACTCTGGGTCACCCTACCAAGGAAAGACAAAATATATAACAGAAACATTAGGTTTTATATTTTGACACAAAGTTAGAGAAACTCCCCCCTAACTTTACATATGGCACACAAAACATGATTGGTTCATTCAAACTTTTGCTAAGACCAGCCTCCTTACAACCATGCATGCATAATTAATTACCTTCCTGTTATTCTACTTAAATCGTGACTTTAAGAACCAGTTCTAATTAGAGTTTTTGCTGACCATTGTTTCTTACATCCTTCCATTGTCAATTGTATTGTGATGCTATCTGCCTGTGCTTTCCTGCTCAATGTCCTGTTTTTCTGTGAACCAAACAAGAGCTGAATCTGCAAAACACCTCTAAAACAATCTTAAAAGTATAATTACAAATATGGTAACTAAAACACCTTAATCAAACATTAATAGATGTTTAATATACTTCAGTAGGTAGCAAACATAGCAGTTATTTCACTAGTATGCCTAAACAGTATCAGGATTTTACAAGAAGGTAAAAGCCTTGAGTTTTATCCTCTTTCTTCAATAAAATTGCATGTACCTCACTTGCAATTCTTTTGAATTTTTGACAGTAAATATCTGGAAAGAAGTGAAAATTAGAGTGCTTCTGCTGCTTTTTGAAACACAGCTTCAGTTTTCATATCTGGCAGTTATTCGTTTCAGTTTTTCTCAATCAATTTGCTACTATTTTCAGAACCTTGATGTAATTTTTCACAACTCTAGATACAAAATTCAAAACGGTTATCACTTGTAACACAGGCTGTCTAATGTTGAAAACATTGCATTGTGTATTCACATCTTTAAAGAAATTGTGCACTTTCACAATCATTGGTTCGAAACACAAATTTAGTGTGAAATACCACTGAAACATAACTATAGATCACCAACACACAACCAAACCATAGTTTCACTGTGTTATTGTTCGAATAATCACTAAAAAAATAGGTGATACATGTTTCATTATGGTTCTACAGGCACAGTAAATACATCTCTGTAAAAGTATTGCAGTAGTAGAGAGAATACTACAGAAACAGTCTGCTGGGATTCCTTACATAGGAAACTTTGGTTGGAATCTTTGTATAATTGTATTGAAATGACTCTCTTGTAAAGTACCTTGAGATGACATCTGTTGTGAATTGGCACTGTATAAATAAACTGAAGTTGAATTGACATAGTGGACTCATTGAAAAAGGTTTGTAATACACATGTATATTAATTCAAAACACTACAGTACAATCACAACATATGTTAATTTGAATTAAAAAAAATTATAATGACAGTAGCTATGAGACACAGTATGATAAAATATATGGCTACATCCAAGGATATTGTAGTCTAATTGGCTCCACGCCAATTGGTGATGACAAATCTTGTTACAGTATCATGGATCTTTTATGAGTTAAACACAGAAGATTGTCTGTTATCCAACTATGCATTAAGAGTAATGCAACTGTTACCTATCATTTTGAGAAGTTGTATCACTTCATAGTTAAATCATTCTAAGGGAATGAAAAGACACTCATTTGAAATTTAATGTGTGAATTGCCTTTTGAAACTGTAGTACTTTGATGAATGAAAAGGGGATTTTTGTTGAATGAAAAAAATGATCTAAGTGTTAGGAGCATTGTATACAAGCAATTGAGAAAATAGTTAGTTTTGAAAAATATGCATTTTGATCATTGGTTGAGAGTTTTCTGTCTAGAGTTGTGAAAAATAACTTCAAGGTTCTGAAAATAGTAGGAAAGTAATTGAAAAAACTGTAATACTGTGTCGTCGACTTTGCACAGTTTAAAGGGCATACCAAAAAACATATGGCAAATCGCATCTGCACAGATTTGATGGTAATAAAAGTCAAATATGAGATCAGGTTCAAGCACAGTCTTAATCGGCCATTTCTCTGGCAAAATGTGTTTCCTGATGACGAAAGCTTTAAAATAGAACATTAATATTTGTGTGTGATTGGAGATGTTTGGGGCAGTCTGCCAATATAAAATGTTACCTTTCTTCACTTTTGTTTTGCAAAAACAACTGAAATAAACAGGTGCTTTTGCAATGGTGTAATCCATATACTCATTCGGGAATATGTGTATGTCTGTTTAATTATACTGTAGATCAAGGGTCGCCAACACGGTGCCCTCAGGGACAGCATAAAGTGCCCTCTGGACATGTTCTAAAAAATGTTTTAAGAAATCGAAATGGACAACTGTAATGTACTACAGGTAGACCTTCGTATTACACAGCTCCCTTTGTGTAGCTCTCCGTATCAAAAAGGTTGGTGACTCTTGCTGTAGATGAATGAAAAGCAGTTCATGCAAGAGCTGTCCACTTAGCTTAGAATGTTTGCCTGGGGTACTATAAAGATGAATTAATACATTTTTACCTAGAACTAGATCATGTTAATTAGGGCTGCGGCGGTTCGTCGAGTAACTTAATTTACTCGACTCCAAAAATTGCTTGAGGCAAAATGTCTGCCTCGAAGCCTTGTTAAATTCCTATGACGCTATGACCGTTGCTTTGGACGAACCTGTGCGAAGCACAGCAGTAGCGCGTGATACAATTTGAATTTAGTTGACGCGATTGCAGAGAATAGAGATGCCCATAAAAGGCAGAAAATGTGTAAAGTTTGGGTGTATTTACTGCAAAGTAGACCTGGCGTACCACTGCAGTTTGTGCTCAATGATCCAGCATCAGAAAACATCCACAAGCTTTTTCACCAAGCGTCGCTGAAACAAGGTAATGTAACCTGAAGCCTGTATACATTGATGTTTGCTCATTTTAATACTATATTTGTAGCGATGTCATGATGCAGTTTGACTAGATATGATCACGTTCGATTTTCACGTTCCATTGCAAGAGAGCCTTTTCCACACGTAGCCGGGTATCTCACAAAACTGAGATATTTTTCTACGGTTTGGCCTGCGATCCACAAGTAAACGCAGATTTTCGGTACAAAAAACAAATCTTTAAAAAAACTCTGGCCAAAGTGGAGAACATTAGCAGCGGCGTATCCAGGAGGTGAATAAAGAGGGGCTAAAAGGGCCCAGGGTGGGTCTGGGACTGTAGCACCAAAATAAAACCAGAAATGTTCTTGTGAGCTGGTCACATTAAAGAGTTTTAAACTGTTAAAAGGACATTTAAAGTTGTTTGTTTTTCTAAGGTTTATGTGACAATGTCGTCTTAAGCTCTGCTTTTCAAACAATTTAAGTGATTGGCAAAAAATAAAAATCATTAAAACATTTCAACTTTTCACAAAAAAATGGATGGACTGTTTAGTTTATTAATTTATATCATTGCATTGGCTTTGATTTTGTCAAATAAATAAATGAATAAATAAATAAATACTATAAATGGGCTTAGTTTTGCAGCCAAATGTTGGAGTTCGAGTTCTCTGTTTATTTAAGAGATAAAAGGCAAATGCTTGATCATTTTACAGTCTCCGTTATGCATGATATAGATAGATAGATAGATAGATAGATAGATAGATAGATACTTTATTCATCTCCAAGAGAAATTCACAGTTCCAGCAGCTTACGGGAACACAGGGGCATGCAGGGAAAATACAGTATAAAAATTTAAAAGAAGAACTAAGGTAAAATATAATGGTATAAAAAAAGTATAATGTCTGCCAGTCCAGTTCAGGTGCAGTTGTGCAGATGTCAGTATACAGAAACACTTGAGTAATGGTCAGTTTGTACATACTTAGAGTCCAACTTGTAGATCTGTGTGTATGATAAAGTGCATGTGTGACCGAAGGTGCATGGTGTGATTAGCATTAAGTCCATTGTTCTATGATTGATTTTATCGCCCTCCCCCTAGAGTTGTTGAAGAGCCGCATGGCGTGGGGGAGGAACGATTTCTTCAGTCTGTCAGTGGAGCAGGACAATGACAGCAGTCTGTCACTGAAGCTGCTCCTCTGCCTGGAGATGGCGTTGTGCAGTGGATGGTGTAGACTGTCTATGATGGACAGTAGCCTGTTCAGAGTCCGTTTATCTGCCATAGATGTAAGGCTGTCCAGCTCTGTGCCAACAACAGTACCCGCCTTCCTCACCAGTTTGTTCAGGCGTCCAGCGTCCTTCTTCTTGAGGCTGCCCCCCCAACACACCACTGCGTACATGAGGGCGCTCGCAACTACAGACTGGTAGAAGATCTGTAGCAACTTCTTGCAGATGTTGAAGGACGCCAGCCTTCTGAGGAAGTACAGACGGCTCTGTCCTTTCCTGCACAGGGCGTCTGTTTTGGCAGTCCAGTCCAGTTTGTCATCCAGCTGCACTCCCAGGTATTTGTAGGTGTGAACCACCTCCACACAGTCACCTTTGATGTTGACAGGCTCAAGGTGCGGCCTGATTCTCCTAAAGTCCACCACCATCTCCTTGGTCTTGGTGGCGTTTAGGAGCAGGTGGTTAGAGTCGCACCACGTGACAAAACGTTGGATCAGCTCCCTGTATTCCTCCTCCTGTCCACTCCTGATACAGCCAACGATAGCTGTGTCGTCCGCGAACTTCTGCACGTGGCAGAGCTCCGAGTTGTACTGGAAGTCGGACGTGTACAGGGTGAAGAGGACCGGAGGGAGCACAGTTCCCTGCGGTGCTCCAGTGTTGCTGGTAACAGTGTCGGACCTGCAGTCCCCCAGTCGAACGTACTGAGGTCTGCCGGTCAGATAGTCTGTAATCCATGCCACCAGGTCTGATCCTACTCCCATCTCTGTCAGTTTGTGTCTGAGGAGCAGAGGCTGGATGGTGTTAAAGGCGCTCGAGAAGTCCAAAAATGTAATCCTCACAGCACCACTGCCTCTGTCCAGGTGAGAGAGAGAGCGGTGAAGCAAGAAGATGATGGCATCCTCCACTCCAACCTTCTCTCTGTGAGCGAACTGCAGAGGGTCGAGAGCGTGGTGGGTCTGTTGCCTCAGGTGATGGAGCAGCAGCCGTTCCATGGTCTTCATCACATGGGACGTCAGGGCGACCGGCCTGAAGTCGTTCAGCTCCCCAGGATGTGGTTTCTTGGGGACTGGAATGATGCAGGATGTCTTCCACAGCTGGGGGACCCTCCCCTGTCCCAGGCTCAGGTTGAAGATACGCTGTAGGGGTGTCCCAGTTCCTGCGCACAGGTCTTCAGTAGTCTGGGGGAGACCCCATCTGGACCTGTAGCTTTGCCGGGGCGTAGCCTCCTCAGCTCTCCACATACCTGAGCTGCTGTGATGGTGGGTGGTGTGAGCGGGGGAGGGGAGGTGTCCTCCTCCCTGCTGGAGATGGCTTGTGGGGTTGGGTGGGTGGGGGTTGCTGTGCTCGTAGGTGCAGGGAGATCAAACCTATTAAAAAACTGGTTTAACTGGTTTGCTCTTCCCACATCAGCCTCAATGGGGGCTCCTTTCTTTGAGCTGCAGCCAGTGATGGTCTTCATCCCCTCCCATACTTCCCTCATGCTGTTGTTCTGCATCCTCTGTTCTATTTTCCTTCTGTATTGCTCTTTCCCCTCTCTGAGCTGGACTCTGAGTTCCTTCTGTATCCGCTTGAGCTCCTGTGTGTCACCATCTCTGAAGGCCTTCTTCTTCTGGTTCAGGAGGCCTTTGATGTCACTGGTTATCCAGGGCTTGTTATTAGCGAAGCAGCGCACAGTTCTTACTGGAACAACAACGTCCATACAGAAGTTTATATAGTCCGTTGTGCAGTCAACCATGTCCTCCATGTTGTCATTGTGAGACTCCTGCAATGCGTCCCAGTCTGTGGTCTCAAAGCAGTCTTTCAGAGCCTGCTCAGCTTCAGGAGACCACTTCCTGAATGAGCGTGTGGTTATTTGTGCCCTCCTCACTTTTGGTGTGTAGTGAGGTTTGAGCAGGACGAGATTGTGGTCTGCTTTCCCCAGTGCAGGCAGGGGGGTGGCACTGTATGCATCCTTGACGTTTGCATACATCAGATCTAAAGTCTTATTTCCCCTGGTGTTACAGTCCACATACCGGTGGAAAGCAGTCAGTGTTTTTTCCAGTGTAGTATGGTTGAAGTCCCCAGAGATAAGCATTAGAGCCTCAGGATGCTGAGTTTGTAGTTTAGCTACAGCGCTATGTATGACGTCACACGCCGCCTCCGCGTCGGCACGCGGAGGAATGTACACAGTGACAACAATGGCGTGGCTGAACTCCCGCGGCACGTAGTAGGGACGTAAACTTACAGCCAAAAGTTCAATGTCCTTGCAACAGTGGGATATTTTAACGCTCACATGCCCAGGATTACACCACCGTTTGTTTACATAAAGTGCGAGTCCTCCGCCTTTGCGCTTCCCGCAGGCTCTAGCGTCTCTGTCCGCTCTGACTGTGCTGAAGCCCGGTAGCTCCACGTTAGCATCTGGGATGCTAGCTGTTAGCCACGATTCAGTGAGGCACAGTAAACTGCACTCCCTGTAGATCTTGACATTCTTTGTCAGCACAGCCAGTTCGTCGATCTTATTCGGTAGTGAGTTAACGTTTCCCATGATCATCGACGGTACCGGAGGCTTGTATCTCCACTTCTTTGCTAGCCGCTTAGCTTTTAGCAAGGCGCCGGCTCTGCAGCCTCGGTACGGCTTCCTTACCTCCTCAGGTAAACATGGAACCACACCGATGCGGGACTTTGCTCTCAGAGCGTGTAGAAAGTTCCTCGAGTAAACGTGTCTCGACACATCCATTTTCTAAACCACTTAATCAACAGGCTAGAGGTGGTACACCCTGGACAGGTAGCCAGTCCATCGCAGACATATGTATATATTTGGGTGTTTTCAGGGGAAGTCCAACAGTGAGGGGATACCAGTAAAGAACCAGAACCCCCTAGATAAACTATGTATTCTTTCTGGTTGGGGTCCCTCAGAATGAGCAAGATGATGTCTGGGGTTCTTGTCAGTGATACCTATAGAGCTAAACCGTGATAAAATCAATATTTTATTTTTTTTCATTGAAGAAAACAAGCATGTACAAATACCTGTCCCCAGGCTGTCTCCAACTTGAGTGGATTTTTTCTTTCTTTCTTTTTTTTTTGTACAAACCTTGTGACTTTTCCCCCACTTTAAATCTCAATTTGAAGAGTCTGTTTAGTGTCTGGTGGTTTCAAAACAAACTCAGACATATCTTAGAAATGTTCATAGTCGAACAAAAAAGAGAATAGACACAACTGGAAAGAAAAGAGGGAGGCAATTTGTTTCTTTGCCTCTTTAAAACTGCAAACTCACAAAAATAAAGGAATGCACTTTCATTCTTTGAGTGTAATCAATCCCTCTCCTTCAGGCTCATGTATCCTTATAAACCACAAAATGGGACGTCAGTGGAAATACCAGTGAAGTCATCATGCAGAGTTACCACCCCCAAGAATTCTCAAATTTAGCAGGGTATATAAAATGGGAAAATTCATAGTCAGTAATGCTTTATTTCCTATTGTCACAAATGTAAACAAGGAATTTTGCTAAAACTAGGTGGAATTTCAACCAGAAGTGTGTGTTTTGGTGAGATGATACTCGGCCCCTGTTCTGACCAAATACTGATGCGTTCAGGCTGATCAAGACATAAGTAGAAGAGTTTAACAACTACAATTCTGACCAGCCTTTAATATCTTGCTTGATTGATTCAATCGGAGTGGGCTGAGAGATGTTTGTGGCAGATGTTCATTTGTGATTTCTGAAATTGTGCTGAACTGTAGCTGTAAACTAAAAACGGGTCATCAGTCAATCCAATAACAGTGGCACCAGGGACTTCAGCTACTTCCTGGTTAATGTAAACTCTGGATAACATGATTGTTTATCAATCCCACAACCTAAGGCTAAGTTTCAACTCAATTCAGTTTATTTATATTGTCATCTCAAGGCCCTTTACAATAAAGTTAAAAAGTTTTCTATTTAAGGAATCCCAACAGATTTCATTCAGATTTCAGACTCCAACCACAGCAATCCCTCTTACTGAGCAAGCATGTAGTGACGGTGGAGAGGAAAAACTCCCCATTAACAGGAAGAACCCTCCATCAGAACCAGAACATGGTGTAGTATGAGCAGCAATCTGCTATGACCGAATGGGGGTTTGAGACAGAGCAGAGAGACAAACCAAGGTTGGGCAAGGCCATGAATACTAATATTCTCTCTGACGGTTCTTTTATGATTCACATGTTTGTCTCATACGTTTACTTTCTGCTAATGCAGGCATGGGGGTTGCGGAAAAATTCCTCGTGCATTATGCATTAGCAACTCAAGGTGACCAAAGGTGACTCAAGGGTTTCTCAGTGAATGAGACCTTTAATTTACTCATTCTGCCTTTTTGAACCTAGGGGCAGGTTTATAACAAACTTGTATGTTACTGTGACCACATACCCAAACAGAGGAAATACTTCTGTAAGTTTTTCAATATAACACAAATACTTACATTAATTTATTTCCTTCATATCTTAGAACAAGGAACAAAGTACTTCCAGTGTTTAGCATTTCTCTTCACCTAATAATGGAGCACCAAGCTCAACACAGCATTGCGTAGAAACAGGTGATCTTCAGTAAACTGTAAGTGTCTGTGTGTATCATTTTTTTACATGTTTCTTCTTTGTTCTATAAATTTACTGTCAGAGGGTAGAGCATTTATAAATTTTACTCGAGTAAGAGTAGCGATGCCACATAATAATATTACCACAAACGTAAAAAGTATGATGTAGTAAGGCTACTCTAAAAAGTACTTTTTCCCCAAAAAAAAAGTTACTCAAGCAAATTAACTGAGTAAATGTAATTAGTTACTAGACCCATTTGTGTACCACACCATGATTTATAAAGACAATTACATTACATGCATAAAAAGTAATGTATGGTCATTTTAAGCATTTAATAATATGTAAATAATGTTTTGAACCTATTTAATTTAATAACTACTAAGGATGTTATATATTTTTTTATTTATATCTACCAAAAATAATGATATCCAAATCTTCAAAAATCTAAATTGAAATATTACTATCCATATGTATGGCCGGAGCTTAGATTTATTTTCTTATGTAGCTTATTATGCTGTAAAGCTGTTTGAAAGAGAAATAAACTAAGAGATTAACATTTTATTTATGTAATGTTTGACCTGTCATGTCATATCTTATCCAAACAAGGCTTAACAGACCATCAGCTCATGCTGTCCATTCAGTAGAGGTATTATTGTTATTTTCAGCCTTTGATGCCGAGGCAACCGACTGTCCAAATGGATCTTCTGTAAGCCATGGACATAACAATGGCTGAATGGGAGCATGGGGATGAACATGTCTGTGGCGCCAGTGGTGCATAGCGTTCCTGTTAATACAAGGTTTGCAGAGAACGCTTCATGCTGATATTGCAGATGGTATGAATGGCTTTATAAATGTTTGAGTGGGCTGTCAGAATTATGCGATGTGGCATTTCACCATTTGTGATTTATAGAGGAAAGAATATGATGTGATAACCAAGAACAGAGCTATCTGTGCTGTGGCATTGAGCGGGGGAGGGGAAAAAGAATCTGATCTTAACGTGTGGATTTGTTGGGAATAATAGCTTTCACAGCACTCTCAGATAAAGCATCTCATTTTGTAGATGTCACACAGTGTGATCAGTGGAAACTTCTCTGTGGTATTTCAACCCAGAGATGCCTTTGAGATAGGAAATCTTTCTAGACTGCTGCCAAAGATCAATGTACGTCCTCCAAAGCAAACATTTGCATTTGCACAGGCATTATTGTATGAAATTGTCTTCATGCAAACCACACTTCTTAAAAAAAATTGTGTGGACTGATTTATCTAGCTTGCAAAAACAAACAAAAAAGCTTCAATGGCCTCTGTTCAGTTCCTAAAGCCTGTGCAGCGCTCGTTAGAACTGTTTCTTATCTATTTAGCATTATTAGTTATTATCTTATAAGTGCTTATGAAAACATGTCCGCCTGGCATAAAATGAATCACTAGGACATTTAAAATTCTGTTAAATCATTGACATTCTTGATATGGCTGAACCTTTATCTTTTGTATGCTATACAAATTAAAGAACGGATCCTATTAAAAGTGCCTGATTTAGTTGTTTTTGATAGCTGAATATTAAATGGCACCTTTTAACCACTTTTTTTTTCTTCACACTGGATTCAGACTTATAGCCAATGATAGTTCAATTAGCTTCCATGTCCAAAATTGAGGAATATGTTATAACAGCTGAACAAGGATGCAGAAAACACAGTTTGGTTTCTACTATGTCCCAAACATCACACTTATTGCATACCACAAAGACCACATAAGACAAAAGCGGTAATAGGAAAGCACAATCTCAAGGTCATAAAGTGAAGATTTATAGTGTATTTTATTCTTGAAACACAAAGATCAAGTGAGGAGAATTTTAATTTAATACTATAGCACCTAACAATTTAGCACCGTACAGACAGGTACAGTACAGTGCTCTGTTGTGGACCCAGTTTGCCTCTCATTAACCAATATGGCAAACAGTGTTGGGAGTAACGATTTACAAAAGTAATAAGTTACAGGAATATAATACCTTTTTAAGTAACTAATGTAATGTATTACTTACAAAATATACAGCAATATATTACTAGTTAAAATTTTAGTAACTCAAGTTAAAAGTGCATTTAAATATTGTTTTTCTGGCCAACTAATGCAACACCCCAAATCCCTTTGGATACCGTAGAACAAGGTCCACTAAACACTTCCTCAAAACAAAACATCAGAGAAAGAGGATGGCTGAGGAAAACATTGACTGTACATTTTCATGGTGACATTATTTACACTATTTTCCTAACCATCCAATGAAAGACCTCAGTCTCATCTTTGTCAATCATCTTCTAGGATGAGATAGAAGGTATGAAATGCAATAACAAGGTCAGCTTTCTATATCCTGAGGAACATTTCTAGGATAAAAGGACCTATGACACAAGGAGACCTATCGATTTAGATCGGATGTAAAGTTAGAATTCAGGAGCGAATAAGAAGGAGATGTTTCTGTTTTTAAAGGTGGTGGGGTGTACCCATTTATAAAACAAAACGCCCCTTTTTAGCTGCTGGCTCGATGATATTTGTCCCATCATTTCCTGAGGGGGAGTTCCCAGGCTCCAAATAGCTCGGCTTCTCCTGACTTCTGTTTACATGCCAAAAAGTTTGATTTTTCCAGCCGATTTATCTGGGTATCTGAGTCCAATTTCACCAACTCTAGTTCAGCTCAACTTAAGTCAGGTACAGTACAGGCCAGAAGTTTGGACACACCTTCTCATTCAATGCGTTTTCTTTATTTCCATGACTACATTGTAGATTCTCCATTAAGGTAATCAAAACTATGGCTACACGGCTGACCTGTCCAGGGTTTACCCCGCCTCTCGCCCGTTGACAGCTGGAGATAGGCACCAACCCCCCCGCGACCCATTAAGGATTAAGCGGTTAAGAAAATGGATGGATGGAAAACTATGAATGAACACATAATGTATGGAAATACTGTATGTACTTAAACAAAAAGGGTGAAATAACTGAATACATGTGTCATATTTTAGATTCGTCAATGTAGCCACCTTTTGCTCTGATTACTGCTTTGCATTCACTTGAGATTCAAGAGGTAGTCACTCGAAATGGTTTTCCAACAGTTCCCAGAGATGCTTAGTACTTGTTGGCCCTTTTGCCTTCACTCTGCGGTTCAGCTCTCCCCAAATCATCTCGATTGGGTTCAGGTCCGGTGACTTTGGAGGCCAGGTTATTTCACACTTTTTTGTAAAAGTACTACATAATTCTTTATGTGTTAATTCATAGTTTTAATGCCTCAGTGAGAATCTACAATGTAGTCATGAAAATAAAGAAAACACACTGAATGAGAAAGTGTGTCCAAACTTCTGGCCTGTGCTGTATATAGGTACATACTTATATTTTAAAAGTCAGATTGGAGTAAGGCAATATTTTTGACTCTCTCTTGCTGCATGTAGACCCACCGAGGGGGGTGCCCAGCTAATTATTTAAAAGTGTAAGAAACAAAGGGGAGGACATATTTCTGTTCTGTCAGCACACAACTAAGCGTATTTAACATTTCTTTTATCATCAAAAAAGATTTGTTGATAGATATGAACACTGTATGCATGAGGAACACATAAAGGCTGTAGCTGTTTTTGTTTAGTCACCTATATCTTTAGGTGAAATGATAAAGACTGGTTTAGGTGAAACATTGTCAGAATTATCCTGTAGCAACTTCTTTTCTACAATTAAGCAGTAAGTTGAGGCTTTCCTGCAGAACCTCTGTGTGGCAATAAATATATTTTGCTGTCAAAATAAAAAATAAAGAGAGATAGACTGCAGCCACTGTTTCAGTAAGTGAGTTGTAATGCTGATGAAAGTAGAGTGCCATTTGACTAAACTGCACAGTTGCCAAGTTATAAAACATATAAATTACACTTATTTAATTAATCTTTATCAAATATAGCAATGTGAAGCTTTTAAATGACTAGGAGTGGTATCAGAGGCAAAATATCCTGATAGGACATCTTTAGTGAGCAGATATTGATTAAACGAAACAGCAGCTTATTCTTACTGATGGGATACTTTCCTAATAAACTTGTGTTAATAAACAGCAGCTGTGGTCAACTTGGTGGTAGAGCTAAGCATTGGACATGAGCATGTTTGTGAAGCTACAAATGCTTTTATATTTTCAAACAGCTTTATAAAAACGGAAAGGCCAATTATTATGCATGTTTCATACTTTTGAAAAATATGATGCCCTTTAATTATAAAGCTGATTCCACAGGAGGAGTTTTTCAAATATTAGAGTGTGACATATAGTAAAAATGACAGGGTTGTTGTGTCAAGCATGACCTTAAAACTTTGCAAAAATAAATAATAAAATACAAATGTCCGAGGTCTCTGCACTTCTGTGGCTTTAGCTGCAAGTTAATTGGATGTCTATGCCTTTGGACAACTGATTTATTTTCCCCAGGATAATTCTTCATCTGGAGCGTAACTCTGTTAATGTGCAGCCTGAAAGCTGACATGGCCTAATCTCCTGAGTCACCACCTCTAGTCTTACCATTCTAAGCAGCTCTGCCTCCCCCACAGCCACGAGCCCCAAACATGCTCTTCCATCCATCCCACAGAGTAGACCAAAAGTAGTTCCTGGGCTCTCGTGCCCACTGAGATAAATTTAAATCAGGTATGTGACAGCTGTGTGTCTATGTATACTATGAATATAAATGCTGTGAGCGAGGCTTCTGAAAAAAAATGGGGTGAATAAAATTGAATGTAGAAAAGGCTGTTTTTGAAACTGCTGCTGGAGCTCCAACATCTAAGCTGTCTGCTATTCGCTAAAAATAAGAAGGTAAATATGAATTGATTGGAAGTGCACTCCCACAGTGGAATGTACTGTAATGTTTATAAGTCAGTCGAAGAAGCAGAAGAAGAAGAAGTTGTGGGCTTTAGAAACAGGAGAATCCTAAAGCAGTGACTATAACTCTCACGAGCAATATCTTGCGTTGCGGTAAAAGAAACATCTTGCAGTGAAAGAAGGCTGATCCCCTAGTCTCACTGTAAAATAATGTACTTCCAGTAAAGTTATATAATAAAGTACAGACAACCCTAAGGTGACCAACCATCCAATTTTTCCTGCACATGTCCAATTTTCATGTACCATTGAAGGGGATCTTATAGATTGATGAAATCTCTGGGTTGTCATTATTTGAAAGACACACTCCTTAACTTTTACACCATTAAAAAAAACATGTGTCTTTCAAAAGGTTTCAGTAAAACCACATGGGAGGGTCCCACTGCTGAAAAACAACGCTATACAACTTTTCCCCTGTGGTCCGCCAGCCCGGAAGTACTGACTGAGTTTCACTTTACGGCAGTACGCTACGAGCTACCTAATGATATAAATAAACCTGTGCTTTTGAGACTTGAGCCATGGCAGATCCATCGACGAAACCAAAGAAGACGCTATCAGAAGATGGAGGAAAATAAACTGGGATGCTCTTGCTGCTCATCACCAGGTTGTTCCCCTGGTTAAAGTGCAACTCACCCCAAAACTCACCTTTTTTTGCTAATGACTGCTATAAATGAGTAATGTACTAATGTAATGTAATGTAATGTAATGTAATGTAATGTAGCACTACATTACATGTAATGTAATTACATGTACATTACATGTAATGTAATGTAGTGCTGTGTACACGTCTGGTCCCTATATTTGATATTTTACTTCATTTTAGTAAAAATATTTATTGTGTACCAAGTAGTGTAGTTATCTTTTAAATCGAAGTACAGCATACGTGTGATGCAGGACGTCAGACAAAGCAGACCAGAAAATAACTTTTATCGCTCCATTGACTTCCATTCATAATTTTTTTCACGCAGGGGACCCACGGCCCAACCGGAATGGGAGGACACTTAAGTTCCCCATAAGTATTCCACGTGGGATAAATGGGAAAGTCCGTCTGACAGAGCATGAATGCCAGTTGTGATAGCCAATCAGTACCCAAGTCTGCGACACTAACGTCAGCTTATGCTGAAGTAAACATGTACGAGTCCTTCGATTGGATAAGCACTGAGAGTGTTAAACGCGGAATTTTAGAATCTGACCTAAATCTGGAGATTCATTAGCTTGCCTACTGAGAGCTAGCGGTGTACTTTTTAATCCACAACAGCTGAAGGAAAAGGGATAGATCTGGTTGCATGACGGACCATAAAAAAACTGTATCTTGTGAGAAACGGTGGTTGTTTCACCAGCAACAAGACACCAAAGCGGAGATGGGCACTTCGAAGCGATGGTGCTTTCAAAAATGTTTGTGGACACCCGAGCGGATCTGCAGCCCAGAAAGAAGGCGCACAGAGAAACGGAGTCCCACAATGAAAAGGTGAAGAAAGGAGGATTGATTTTATTTTTGAATAAGCGATGTGAAGAGCATCCATGTTGGTGAGTGCAAGTATTTTATTTGTATATTTATTTTGTTATATTAGTTTTATAAGATTTTTGTTGTATTATTTATATTTGTTGTATATGTTTTTGCCATTTTATTTCGTTAGTAATCAGTCAATGGTAACAAAATAAAATAGTAAAAATGTTACAAATTAAAAGATCTGATCCATTGCAATTTATAGTTTATAAAACTATTGTGGGGCGCAGCTGTGGACGCATTTTCAATTGTTAAGCTGTTGCATTTTAAGGAATGGAAATACTGCTTGTTTTATTTTATTTTCATTGAATAATTTAGTTTCATTATGACCTTGTTTGTGCCTTATATGAAATGGCAACAATGGGCATTTTATTGAACCAACTTGTTTATGCTCACACATTATAGTGAACTTATTAAAGCTTCGTTGGCAATTCTCTTTAAGTCAGTTTTTATTTTTTATATTTTACACTAACCATGATTTTATTATCCTTGGTTCTTTGTGATTGTGAGCTTATTGATGCTCCAAAGAAAGTGTCTCTTGGCCAGCCTATATTCTATAATGATGCTTTACCAACTGAGGGTTCATCTATATATAAAGTGAGGTAGATGAAGATGTAGTCTAACAACTGGATTAGGTACTATTGTCTTTTTGACACTACTGCTTTTTGTAACATTTTTGTCCAGTATGACAAGTATGAAGTTGACTATTATTGTTAATTTTTCAAATCTAAAAGTAATTATTTCTTTTATTGATTAATTTCTAGAGATTATAAAGTTATTCTTGCACACTGTGACGCTGTGTGACTCTCCGACTACACACACGTAAAATCCTACCTAAAGTATGTTATTTAACTGTTCATTTTAACCACAAGAAGAATGCACGCTTAAAATATGTTATCAAGAGGTACAGTCCTGAAAGTGGACTGGACAAAGTGTCCTCTTTTTCAGAAATCAGAATATCTTTACCTTAGCCAATCCATATATAAAAAAAAAAACAAAAAACAAATATATACTGTATATATGTGACAGTGTGTACCTTGCCACATTTAGATGTGACAGTGAGGAGGTCCTGTCACTGTGGCTCCGATAGATCACGTGCCCTGGCTGCTTGGCCACGGGGATTCCCTTTGGCTGACCGGTTAGCGCACATGACTTTCACCTGGGAGTCGTGGGATCAAGTCACCGCCCAGGCCCTCGTTGTGTACCTTGCCACATATATATCCATTCATGAGTAATTTATTGATTAAAGTGTTAATCCCGAGCATAGCATGGCTAAGGCTAGCTTGCACTAACTAATTGTCACATGAAAGGTTAGTGTTATGTGAAGAAACTAATCCTCGGGTTTAAAGGAAACTCAATCAGACAACCCTTTGCTGTCACACCGTTTTCATATCTTGCAGTGTAGGCTGGCATTTTGAAAAAACAAGTTATGGGAGTCTACAGACAAGGAAAATAATGACATTTTGTGAAACCTCAACTCCTGTCACATCTTTGAACTAAGTGGAGATCCACTCTTGTGAAAAGTTCCCGTACTGAGATCAGTGGTATAAAACTTTTGGTGTTCTGCAGCGTTGAGACTGGGTAGTTTAATTTTCTGTGGTCACCGTGTCCTGTCCTTTTTTTTCTAATTAAAAACCAAGTGATTATTTGAGTGCATGAGTATCCGAAGTTATCGTATAATTACTTTCCAAATTATTCAGAAAGTACGAATATCTGTGGTTGGATGTTTTACTGTTGTGTATTGATTCGTTCATATTAATATTGAATTATGTAGGAAGGCCAGTGGAAGTATTACTTTTCAAAGGCACCATGTCGTCTTCCAGTGGCATAAAAATGAAAGACTGTTAGATAATAATATGACTTTGTATTGATATTATTATACAACATTGTTTTAATATTAGTTTTTTTTTTCTTTGGAAAAAATAAAGTATGTTTGGATTGAAATAATTTTAATATCCTAGCATTTCTTTCTTCTTGTGTAAGAGTTTCAATACAGAGCACTCTGATCTATGAGTCATGGTGAGGCTCCTTCTAGTCTTTTCTCTAACCCATCAAACCGAGTCAAAGTTTGATTTGACCATCGGTTATACCACAGATTTAGATTTAATATATAATAGCAGGTTTTATTTGGGTCTATAATTTTTGCAGTACCATAACAATTGCAGGTATCTTTTGTTCCACTATATTTATGTGAATGCTGGGGCAAGCATAACTAATATCAGTGTGTAACCATCACATCTTTTGTATGTGCCATAGTTAACTGAAGTCAGAAATTATTTGTGTTTAGTATAAAGTCTTTTGTATAAAATATGGCACAAAATAAAGCAAAACACTAGTTTCACGATAAAGAAAACACAATCTAACTGATCTGCTTTTCGTGTACTCTCATGTGTATGATGGTTAAAGAGTGGTCTTTGCATTCGGCCTGTTTCTACTACTAATTTGGTATGCACGTCTCCATTTTTTTAAGCTAGCCTAAGAGAAAGGCGGCACTTGTGGTAAACTCATGCTGATTGGTTTTAACTCAGGTTGGAATTTATATCAGCGTATACCGAGCAACCTCCAGTTGTAAGAATTGCTAAGTTGCAGGTATAGCAGTGCAAAGCAACATAGCAAAGAGAAATGGGGCAATCATCTTCCTTTCTTCCATTGTCTATCTCTTGTTATTTGTTGTCTGTTGCTGTTGGGGACTCCTTTGGTGCTGACCTATGGTACCACTCACTATCAAAATGGATACAATATCCTGATGTCTGAGCAAATTTTTTTTAAACAAGGTACCTTGTTGCAAAATGTGGCAGCGTGTAATGATCGAAGGAGCCATGTAAATGTGAAAGTACACTTGAACGGTGAGTCAGACAACCAGATTGTGCAGTTGTTAGATTTGGACCAAGCCATGTTTATCGTGTGACGTTTTTAGACAAATGCGACAGAACCACTTCATTATTTTTTTTCTTCTTTTTACTCTCCACAGAATATTTATAGCTATGCTGTGTTAAAACATTGTTAAGATGCATTTTACAGCTTTCAACTTCTGGGATAGGCATATATATGCTATAATGTTACCTTTGATGTTATACAGTGTTAATTTGTCCTAAAATTTAAATTGTATCTTGTAGTTAATGTTGGACCACAAAGTAAAACAGCTTGTTTCTCTATAATCCACCCCAGAATTTGGCCTCTGGTAATGATGTAAAGAACCTCAGTGTAATTTTTGTACAAGACTTGACATTTAAATCCGATACTAAATAGGTTTCTAAGATTTATTTATTTCTCCTCCGGAATATAACTAAAATTAGAAACATCCTGTCCAGGAGTGATAGAGAGAATCTAATTCATGCATTTGTTACTTCAAGGCTGGACTACTGTAATTCCTTATTACCAGGAAGTCCACAAAATGCAATTAAAGGCCTTCAGTTGATTCAAAATGCTGCAGCAAGAGTTCTGATGAATACTAAAAAGAGAGAACACATTTTTCCTGTTTTGGCTTCTCTCCACTGGTTCCCTGTTAATCCAGAATAGAGTTTAAGATCCTCCCCCTCTACTACTCTCCAGATATATTTTTTCTGCTGTTATTGGGATTGTTAACCCAGTTTTGTCTCAGTATTTTTCTCCCCATAGAAGCTCCACATGGTCTGGTACCCTGCTCGACTATAATGCCCCCTGTTGAATGGAGAACATAGGTCCGAATGATGCTCAAAGCAACCAAGCATCCTCCATGCTGTCTCTTCTCTGTCTACTCAGACCCCCAGACGGTCGTGGCAGATGACCGCTTGTACTGAGCCAGGTTCTGCCGAAGGTTTCTTAATGTTAAAGGGGAGTTTTTCCTCTCCACTGTCGCTACAATATTGCTCAGTATGAGGAATTGCTAAGGATTAGCTGTGGGTGGAATCTGCATGATCCGGGCACAACCTCACATCAATGACTAATTGGCAATCTGCTGGGATTCCTTACATGGAAAACTTTTAACTGATTGGAATGTTTGTATAATTTTATTGAAATGACTTTTGTTGTAAAGTGCCTTGAGATTACATTTGTTGTGAATTGGTACTATATATATATATATAAAAAAAGTGAATTGAATTGAATAGAAGAATATGCGCATCAATAAAATGCGTTCCCTTTGCAACCTTTGCTGTTTTTGCCATTTCTGTGCAGAGAAGCTTCGACTTAATTTACAGTTCTGTTTCCTGTAGTAGTTTCAGGTGAACAGGTCAAATTTCTCTCTGGGAGCGCTGGATGCTGAGATTTTCAGACATAATCTCTCCACACAATGGAAAATGGGAGTCAACCAAAAAAATTATATTAATATTTTTTCACCCATCCACAGTAAAAAAAAACTTCCGCCAGACCAATGATATTTAGATTATGTATTTTTTCCATCTTCAAATGGTATCTGCAACATTGCAGAATGTTTTTGAAACAGAAAGAAGTCTGTAAAAATCTTGAAAGTAGCATCTGCGCAGAAAGAAAACATGACAGTGTGCACATTGGTAGAGAGGAGTATTTACTGTTGAAATACACGTATTTGTTTATCTACTCTTCACATTTAATAAATAGATTTTAAATAGAATAGAATAATCCTTTAATAGTCCCACCAGGGGAAATTCGGTCGTAAACAGCAGCCAAAGAAACAACAAATATACAACATATGTAAGAGAAGAGAAAAATATATATAAAAAAATATAATAATACACAGAATATGTACATCAACACAGAATATGTACATCAGGTGGAAATAATGTGCAAATTATAGCGGTGTGGTTTAGTGCAAAATGTAAGATACAGTGCAGGTGTAAAATATTTAAATTTGTTGGGAGCAGTTTTGGTTGCATAGTCTGACTGCTGTAGGGAGGAAGGACCTGTGGAAACGCTCCTTTGTGCATCTAGGATGCAGCAGTCTGTCACTGAAGAAGCTCTCTTCCTTTTTCCTAGTGAATTAGACAGGAGCAAAGCATCATCTCTATAATCTGTTTAGATCCATAAATATGATCGCATTTGTAATCGGCAGTACTTTATTTAGAAAAATTGCCTTTAGTTTCACAAATTACTGGATAGCTTGCAGCTTCACAGGCAAGGATGTTGTCGCTACTAATATTGCACCTAAATCAACAACTTATAGGATTATCAAGAACTTCAAGGAAAGACTTTCAATTCTTGTTAAGAAGGCTTCAGGGCGTCCAAGAAAGTCCAGCAAGCGCCAGGATTGTTTCCTAAAGAGGATCGGAGTGCCACCAGTGCAGAGCTTGCTCAGGAATGGCAGCAGCCGGGTGTGAGTGCATCTGCACACACAGTGAGGCAAATATTTTTTGGAAGATGGCCTGGTGCCAAGAAGGGATGCAAAGAAGACACTTTTCTCCAAAAAAAAAAAAAAAACATCAGGGACAGATTTATCTTCTGCAGAAAGTATGGTGAGTGGACTGCTTAGGACTGGGGCAAAGTCAGATTCTCCAATGAAGCCTCTTTCCGATTGTTTGGGGCAGCGATGTCGAACTCAAATCCATTTTGGGCCACATTAAGTTGATGAATATCCTAAAAGGGCCGGTTGTCGTAGTATTGATAAAACTATAACAAACCGTTAAAATCAGCCTCCGCATTCCAAAAGTATGTCTTAAAATTAAATAATAATGAACATCTTTACATAATGATGTGATTTAGGACTGTTCAAATAAACACTGATTTTATTTTACTGTTAAAATTGTATTGAGATGCACAAAAAAGTACTTACATATTCTATCTATAGGGTCCTCTAGAGTTTAGAGGGCAACATAAATGGGCACGGAGGGCCGGATTTGGCCCCCGGGCCTTGAGTTTGACACGTGTGTTTTGGGGCATCTGGAAAAAGGCTTGTCCAGAGAATAAAAGGTGAGCGCCACCATCAGTCCTGATTATGAAAGAATGGATTGCTATCAGGCAGGATTTGGCCCAGAAGTTGATTGAGATCATGCCCAGTCGAATTGTACAGGTCCTGAAAAAGAAGCGCCAACACTGCAAATACTGACTCTTTGCATAAATGTCATGTAATTGTCGATTAAAGCCTTTGAAACGTATGAAGTGCTTGTAATTATATTTCAGTACATCACAGAAACAACTGAAACAAAGATCTAAAAGTAGTTTAGCAGCAAACTTTGTGAAAAGTAATATTTGTGTCATTTTCAAAACTTTTGGCCACAACTGTACAAAAGAACTGTATCGGCCAGAATATCCAATTCCAGTATTGGTATCGGTGCATCCCTAATGATGGCATCAATATTATTGATCACTGTATGTCTTGTTACATTTGGTATTATTATATACATTTTGTCCAGAAGAAAATTAAGATAAAATGATCAATTCAGCTCAAGAAATTACATAAAATATTGAGCTACGATTTTAGCAAAATTTTGTTGAAAACTAGGAATCCTCACATTCTGCTTTCTTAAAACAATAGGTTTCTTTGAACAGAAAAGGTTTTTTAAAGAATCTGTGATTTCTGTAGAATACTTGATGGCTGATAAATGTAGTCAATATTTTAGTTTTTATACATGTGTAAGCAATGAAAAAGTGTTTTATTTCAAAAATTTGATAAAGGTTATACAAATTTATAACTGTGTTTTGAAGCATCTCTGTTCAGAGTAAATTTATTCAGCTCAAGTTTGATTGGTCTACTTATTTTAGATTTCTGCCTGATAAAAAACTGTGATTATTCCTTTAGTTAAGACTGACTGGAATCTATGAAACAGATGCTACAACAAATGTTGTCAGCAGCTAAGAGAAAATCATGTTGCAATAATGTATCTGACTGATGATCTCATCGACATACCGAGCAATTTGTTCATATTAACCTACAAGGGAAGTCTCCCAATAAAGCCATTGGACTAGGCCTCTAGAACAGAATGGCATCATGTACCAGTGCTCAAAAATCTGATTCAGCTGTTTTGGCAGAAGCAACGTATCAAACAAAAAATATCAGGACATGCAGGATACCAATCCCTCAGAAAAGCCATCACATTTATTTTCTCAGCATATACAAATACAGCATGACCAGGATTATAAAGATGATAAAAAAACAAAAACACAATATAACAAGTCTCTGCAAATTCACCAAACTGCAGCAAAGAGTGGATTTTTGGGTGACCAAGCCTCCGTAACAACCATTAAATGTGATATACCAACTGGTTGTTTATGAGAGATGTGCAGAGACAGAGTACTTTTTCTTTCCTACAAGATGAATACATGCAAGATTTTCTTCACAAGGAATTGTCACTTGAACTACCTGAAGGGATTAATTAAAAAGTAGAACTGGAGCGAATACAAGAGAAGGCACATGACGTTGAATGACTGATTGATCCTGTTGGTTGTAGAACTTTTATTAACAACAGGAGTGCTAACAATTGTGCCATTAGTATATTACTGGTTGGATCTGTGAAAGATTTTCTGACAGATTTTGCCTCTACAGTGAGAGATGAATTTATTTCAAAGCTTTTCACAGATACTAGCCACGGGGGCCAATTATTGTGACTTCCACTGAAATTTCAGCAACAAAATTAAATAACACTCTCCAAATGTATTACACTCTTTTAAGTTTCATTTTTTAGATTGCCGTTCATCTTCCATGTGGTTCTGCTGCTTATGGTAACCGCTTGTTCTTAAACAGCTGTTTTTGTTCTTTGCGCCACTGTTTACACGGAAGTGAAAAATTACAAAACAGTTTACAGGTCTTGTTGTGTCACATATACCGAGAGCACCTATAGTTGCCCTATCCTTTATAAGATACAAAAGTATTTCCAATTAGACTTTGAATGCCATCGCAACTCTTGTCTCCCCAGGCAGAACATGAATAGAAGTCTCCCAGGGTTGCACTTATTATATCTCATTACTGACAGCAGCAGTCGCCAGGGACTCCAATCAGACTATCTGAACACTTAAGCAATTGGCTCCTCTCTTACTGACTTGCAGAAATTGATTGGGTCTGGGCTCCCCAAGCTCTACTTTAATGTCAAACATATAATGCTCTGGCCAGACATTAGGTAGAAAATATTAGTTCTTTTCCATACAAACCAGCAGATGATCTTTTTATCCAAGTCGGTTGCAAATTGTCTTTTTTCCCTTCTTCTTCTTTCTTTCATTTGTATTCCTTATTGGTTTAATACAGCTATCAGCAACACAGCACTGAGCACCAGATGGTTTCCTAATTTGGATAATCTAATCATATGTGGACAGATTTCAGTGCCAGCAAAGTGACCAGAGCTATCAATTAAAAAAAAACAGATGCAATGTGGGGTGCAGATCTAATGATCTACTGAAACCTTAAAGTTTTCAACTGTAGCGTTATTTAATAGATTATCTATCCAATTATGATAGAAAAAAAGCATCCGCCATTCCTAAATAGGGTGTTTATTTTTTAAAGTATGTCCAAAATATTGCTTCCCTAAGAGCTGCAGAAATTAGTTGGTGGAAGTTAAAAGGAGCAAAAAATGGCTGTCAGAAGGCTGTAAGGACTGAAGCTGGCTTACTTCCACCAAAGAATCTCTGTGTCAATTTATTTTCAGAAAGAAATAGTATATTTGAGTAACAGCTATATACTGCCTATAGAACATTTCTATTCTCATCTTTGTTTTTAAATCTTAGTTGAACGTAAACATTTGCCTGAGCATCTGCATAAAATTGTACATCGTGTTTCTACATTTTTACTGTTTTTAACCAAGTGTATGTGGTTTGTGAACTTTTTAAAGGATAAACAGTGTTATCTATGTTGCATTTGCATCTGCACAGTAAGAGTGAAAAGAAAGTGCTAATGCTAAGCAAATAGTCCAAAGTTATAGTTGTAGAGAATGTTAATCACTGATGCAACTAAGAGGTACATGCTGTGTCTGGAGGTTCTTTCACACTTTGCTCTGCATTCTGTTTGTAAATAAGTCCTAGTTCCTTTTTGTTTCTGTATTTCTGGGTTGCCATGTAAACCCAACTACTGCACAAACAGACGAATGGGCAAGTACTTCTGAAGTAATTACTGTTTGCTGTGAAAAAAAAGCACCCAATATGGTAAGTAACAACGAACATGGTGATTAAATGCAGTCAGCCGATGAGACAGTGCAATGAGAAAGAAATTCAACCATTGACAATGTGCAAGATGCTAAACCTGCTCAAACTTTACACATGAGTGCTTATTTTTTGTTCATTATAAAATAACTGTTGTGGAACTGAACTACTTTAACCTAATTCTATAGTACCTTAGCAAAGCTATTGACAACCCCTGAACCTTTTCCCAATTTTGCCACAAACGATGTATGTATTGTTAGTTTGTCTGACAAACCAGTACAAAGTAGTTCATAACTGTGATTAGAAAGGAAAATGATGAATCAGTCAATTATCTTACGCTTATTCTGTGATTGGATTTAGGGGCCACAGCGTAACCAGAGAATCCCAAGATTTCCTTTTCCCAGCCACTTGGGCAAGCTTCGTCATGTCAATACCAAAGCATTTCAAAGCCAGCCCAAAAAGATCTCCTGGTGTTATGTGCCACACCAGGGAGGCTTCCAGGAAGCATTCTAACCAGATGTCACATAGCCACATTAATTGACTTCTGTCAGTGTGGAGGAGAAGCAGCTCTACCTGCAGTCCCACCAGGAGGACCAAGCTTCTGATCTTATCTTTAATTCCCCTTTCCTACTAGGGTCAGCTCGCCCAGACCGAAATCCGAAGTGTGAATATCGGGTAGGACCAAAAGGGGTGGAGTGGGGCAAACTTCACAAATTGGAAGTACTTTGCAGAAAGGCTGGCCTTTATGGTGAAAGGCTGGCGAGCAACGGGAGAGAGGCTGGGCTAGATACCGGCTCCTGCATTGGCATCTGGAATGTCGGAACACAGTGAATGATTATTAATTTTTACTGCAACTTTGTTACACAGAGCCCTGTCCAGTGCCGTGAGCCTGAGATTCTAATCAAAACCAGGCCATTCTAGGCCTAGCCAACCCTTAGAGAAAAGGGGCATAAGGGAGAGCCCAAGCAACCTGTAGAAACCATGTTTGGTTTCATTTTGACTCTAAATCAAGCAACAGTCCCAGACAACAATAAGACCAGTTTTTTAAGATGTTTATTATATACCAGGGGAGAAGAGAGAGACAGATATTCTGCTGCAGGATACAAGCAAACTGGAGTAGGGGCTGAAGGAGAGCAGGTAAGTGATGAGAAAGGAGACTATTTGCAAACTGTTCTTGATGTGAATTGTGGAGTTTTGGCCTTACTTGGTTGTCAACTTCTTTGACGCTTTCAGGAGGTATGTTGGAGAAAGGAGGTGGAGAAGTTGGAGGATGGACAGGCAGGCGTTTGAAGACGACGTTTTGGTGAGTATTGTTCTTTGATTCCAAGTGGGAGTGGAACTGAGACTGGCCAGTAGGGTTCCAGAGATTTTGATAATGAGCTGTCAGGGTTGTTTGACCAGCTTGGCGGTTCCAGGATCCAGAGCAAACTGAGGAGCATTCTTCGGGAAGAAGCAACGATGGGATCACGCATAACGTGAGAACTGTAAATCGAGAGTTTGCAATTTGGCTCAGCCCTCTTTACACCCCCAAAGACTGGTACAGCGTTGACATCATTGGAGACACTGCAAGAATCAAGCCATGCATCTCCTGGTCGATTTTTCTCTTATTCATGAACAAGAACCAGAGATACTTAAACTCCTCTACTTGCGGCCAGACTCAGTCCCTAAACCAGAAAAGCAAACTGTTTCCTTTTTAAATTGACGATTTTTGTCACAGACTTGGAGGTTGTGAGTCTCACCCCAGCTGCTTCACATTGAGCTGCAATCTGCTCCAGGGAAAACTGTAGATCACATTTGATAAAGCCAACTGAACTTTATGTGCTAAAAAGATGAGACCCGATCCGGAGGACACCAGAATTGATCTCATAAACATCTTGGCTGCGCCTAGACCAATTCAAATAAAAACATTAATCAAATGTAATTACAAAACAGACTTAACAAATCATAATATTCCAGTTACTAAACACTTGTCTGTGACAGCCAGCAGATTGAATAAAATTGTCACCAACTATTGAAGGAAAAATGGAAATGCACAGAAGCACTGGTACAGATTGGCCTATCATGTTGTCATTTTTTCAGTATCTGTTTCACTGCTTCGTATACATTATTATAAACATATTAAGTTATTGTTTCCCTTACAATTGGGGTGTGTTATAGAACATTTTTTGCTGAATAAAGTCCTATGAAACACATTAAAATTGTATTTTCTCGAACTAATTTCAAAAAATTACTCAAGGCATGGGCTATAGATATTCGCCGTTTTCCCCTTTTTTTTTTTAAATAAGCATTTGTAACAACATTTTGTGGAAACTGAACTAAAACAATGACATTAATTTGGAAAGAACCTGGAGGTCTATTCTGTCAAGCACAAATGTGTGGTCCGTTGTTTATCTTCAATCAGCAAAATCACTATCCAGTAGAATTTTGCAGTTTGGGGTTTAACCTTGAGTAAAAGTGCTGAACCTGAGAATTCAGGTGTATTGAACAGCTTCGAGTGTAATCACCCGTTATCACCCCCTTAAACAAGGAAAGGACACCCTCCACCCCCACCTCTATCTTTGCTTTCCAGGAGGCTTACTCATTTATCTTGAACCTCCCAATCTCTGGACATGTTTTTGGTGTGGTGAACGAAGTCCCATTTGATCAAACCCCGCTCTCTACTTCAATCACCATGAACATTACCCATTATCCTCTTTGCTGAATAGTATTCAGATTGTAGTGATCTAGAAAAGTTGTCCATGTTTTATTTTTTTCTAGAATTAACTATTAGAATTCCTTTTTTATTCAGGAACTATATTTAACTAAGAAGTCTTCCTCTGATTCAAAATGCTATTGTTTTAAGAAGCAGCCAAAAAATTATGGAAAAATCCTGTTTCCCGTGTTTCATGTTGTTTCCAATGAGTTCCTGGCGTTTATTTTTTCAAAACAAGCCTTTATATTACATGAAATCAACAGAACAAGGATTTTAAATAAATGTTTGACCTCTGAAAAGTGTAATCATGCATATGTACTCATTAATTGGTGTTACGGAAGACTAGGAAGTTCAAAAACAGCCTTTAGTTCTTCTGCATTGTTCGGTCTCATGTTTCTCATCTTTCTCTTGGTAATGCCGCGTAGATTTTCTATGGGGTTCAACTCAGGCAAGTTTGCTGGCCAATCAAGCATAGTAATCCCATGGTCATTGAACCAGGTTTGGGTATTTTTAACCATGTGGGGATGTGTCGGGTCCCGCTGAATATTTAAGTCAGCGTCTCAATAAAAGCTCCTCTATGGAAGAAAACATTAAGTGTTCCAAAATTTCCTGGTAGATGGCTGTGTTGCCCCTGAATTTAATAAAGCAAAGTGGACCAACACCTGCAGATGACATGGCCTCCCAAATCAACACAGACTATGAAAACTTCACACTGGACTTCAAAGATCTTTGACTGTGTGTCTCTCCATTCTTTTTCATGACTCTGGGACCTTGTTTTGCAAATAACAAAATAACATTTGTAGTTCATTTTTTCTTTAGTCCAAGTAGTACACTTCTCATGTTGTTCGTTTTTAGTTGACAAGAGGATATAGGAAATTTGAAGCCCATGTCCAGTATCTCTCCGTGTGTTGTGGCTCTTGATATACTATATTCTGCATCAGTTGACTCCTTGTGAAGGTCCCCAACACTTTTGAATGGATTTTTCCTGGCAATCCTTTCCAGGCTACGGTCAACCCTGATGCTTTTGCAACTTTTTTTCCCCACTCTTTTCCATTCCACAAAACATTCTATTTATGTTTTTTTTATACAGCACTTTGGGAACGTCCAACTTCTTTTGCAATTACCTTTGAGGCTTTCCCTCCTTAAGGTGTCAATGGTGGTTTTCTGCACAACTGTCAAGTCAGTAGTTTTAAACATTATTGTGATTCCTACTGAACCAGCCAGAGTGTCCCTGTTTTCCTTTGCCACTGATTAACTGTATCCCTAAGAGCAGAAATAATGAAAACTGTGGATATTAGCTTCTGTGGTAGTGACAAAATGCTTTTTAATGTGCATAATGATATTTTATATTTGGTGTTTCAGGTATTAAAATATGCAGTTTGAACTGCTTTTGGAGGGTGTTTCAAGTATTCGTAAATTTCTGCCATTCACAAGCAGTTGTGGTAACTAACGCAGGGATTCCAGTACTCTGGTTTTCATCACATAGATTTTTCTACCGGCTCAGATATTATCTATTTTTTTGTGTTTCTGTCAACTCAGTGATTCTCAAGCGGCCACTTGAATATGGCAAATGGCTGCTCACAATGAGCCAGTGTGCTCTTCCAGCACCTTGTTGCTTTCTCCTGTTAAAGGGGAGATCTCATTTCCACTGTTCATACATACATGCTCAACATGGGAGATTGCTGCAAGGTTACCAACACCATGCTAGACACAGTTAACAGTAACTGTATGTTCTTTCGAGAGCCATAAATGCTATAAGTCAATGACTATGTAATCTGCTGGGCTTCCTTAGATAGAAAATATTTTACGATTTGAATGATTGGCTGTTTGTCTTTTGTAAAGGACAGGAGATCTTCTATATAGCGGCACTATATTAATAACTGAATTGAATTGGGTTGAACAGGGCTAATGTTTTGATTGAAGCAAACCAAAAACATACCGAAGCATGACTTTAAAATCAAAGTACCTAAAACCCTAATTTCATGGACTGGCGACCTGTCCAGGGTGTAACAGGGTGTTACCCCCACAATTGTAGATAAGTGGTATAGATTATGGATGGATGTATGGATGACTCAATTTGGATAGGCCTTCATGCTTTGTTCATCCATTATAAGTGCATGTTACTTTTTTTACTTCTGAAATGATGGTTGACATTATTTTTAGGAAAAAAAGTAATAGATCAAAACGAATCAATTTTTTTAATAATATTTACGTATTTTCTGGATAACATATACCAGTCGATCATTCAGAAATTATCCTTTTTTTCAGTTTCTTTTTCACAACAATCCCCTAGAAATTAAAGGAAAGGCATTTCAAAAAACCTCCTTCCTTTGTGCGTTCAATATGCAGGGGACGATGTGTCACATTCAGACCCTGAGAAGAATTATCCTTTATCCCTCCTTTATCTTCACCCACCTTTAATTTCAAATCATGCTGCATTCTCTGAACCTTGGCTGTGGGAAAGCTTTTGTTGTTCTGCCCTCCTCTGACCATTGCCATTGACAACAATGTTATACTGCCATAACAAATCCGCCCCAAAAATGTACATTTTGTAAAAAATGGTTTATCATTGATGATTTAATTTAATTAGGTAAGAACAACTAGACAAGCCAACCTTTGAAAATATACTTGCTTCCTTGTTAAATAAAGAGGGAATCAGAATCAGAAAGGTTTACCGCCAAGTGTGTGAACAGATTCAAAACATTTTCAAACATACAAAGAGACAAAGACTTCTAAACATGCAATACAAAAACAATAAAATGGGATACACAGATTGATATATACATGAGTGCAGGTGATGATCAGCGAAAAAACACACGGGGTCATGTGACAGAAACGGAGCAAGTGGTGGGAACAGTTTTATGTTCACACCGACCGTGGAAGCGCAACAAAACGGCATGCTCATGAAAATCGCGTGCTAATCACTGACCCCTGTTCACACCAGACACGTATTTCTCTGCTACGGTTAAGTGTTTATGCTAAGATTTTGTTTACTCAGAGTTTTTTTTTTCATTATTGTAAGTAATTAACCTAGTAAAATTATTACACCGTGTTTCTTATTTTATCTTCACTTATCGCAAACTCTGCCTGTCTCTCTTGCTCTTTCTCTGTTTGTTTGTGTGTTTAGTAGGGATGAGTGCCTATATCCGGTGCCGTGATAGCACCGGTTTTGACATAAGCGGTAGTATTTATTCTTTGTTGTTCTTTTATTTCTGTCTTTTGTCCTATTGTGGGCTGCTCCCGCACAGAATGGAGCTCAGAACCTTATGGACATTTTTACTCTTTTTCACACTTCTTACCGCATCTGTGTCCGGAGAGTGCGTTGAGTCTCACTCTCCCACTGTTTACAGCAGGGATCATCTGTTATTCTTAAGTGCCTCCACTGTGTTGCCTGCAGCCGAGCGAGCCGCCATCCCCCGCGAGGTGAAGAGAAAGAGACGCGGTTGTCGGGCTGGAATCGGGCGACGCAGTAAGGTTAGGAGGTACCGCCCTGCGATTCCATCTGTTATCATGGAGAACGTGAGATCTCTCCCCTCTTCACCCTCTACACTAATGACTTCTCCATCAACTCCCCACACTGCCACCTACAGAAGTTCTCTGATGACTCTGCCATAGTTGGACTCATTATAGGTGATGACGACTCAGAGTACAGACAGAGGACTCTGGACTTTGTGGACTGGTGCCAGCAGAACCACCTGCTGATCAACGCTGGAAAAACCAAGGAGTTAGTGGTTCTGGAGACGCAGACCCACCACACTGACACTGGTGAACATCCAGGGAGTGGACATTGAGAAAGTGGACTCTTATACGTACCTGGGTGTTCACCTAAACAATAAAGTGGACTGGAGCCACAACACTAATGCTCTTTACAGGAAGGGTCAGAGCAGGCTCTACCTGCTGAGGAGGCTGAGGTCATTTGGAGTCCAGGGAGCGCTGTTAAGGACCTTCAATGACTCTATGGTGGCCTCCGTCATTTTTTACAGTACTGTATATTGGAGCAGCAGTTTATCGACAGCTGAGAGGAAGAGGTTGGATAAACTCATCAGGAAGGGCAGCTCTGTTTAAGGATGCAGCCTGGATCTAGTGCAGGTGGTGGGAGACAGAAGGACTCTGGCTAAAATAACATCTCTGATGGACAGAGTCTCCCACCCCATGCATGGAAATGTTGCTGAATTGCAGAGCTCCTTCAGTGACTGCTGCTTCCTAGATGCACAAAGTAGCGTTTCCTCAGGTCCTTCCACCTTACAGCTGTTAGAATTTACAACCAAAACTGCTCCCAACAAATATAAATATTTTGCACCTGCACTGTATCTTAAATTTTGCACTAAACAACCACACCGCTATAATTTGCAGATTATTTCCAGCTGATGTACATATTCTGTGTTGAAGTACATATTCTGTGTAATATTGTATTTTTTTGTATTTGCATATTTTTTTCTCTTCTGTTACAAATGTTGTATATTTGTTGTTTCTTTGGCTGCTGTTTACGACCTAATGTCCCCTGGTGGGACTATTAAAGGATTATTCTATTCTATCCTATTCTAACCAGACTGAAAAGCAGTGCACATTTCAGTGCCTTATTTCTGTTTTTTTTTCTGGACACGTCAAGCACTGTGGATTCTGGGCATGCCATCAGCCAAGAGCAATGACCTATATCACCAGAAACTGTATACATGGCTTTCTTTTGCAAAAGAAACTGGTAAAAGTTAGTGCTGTCAAAATCAATGCACCAATGTGGGTCGATTAATTCCTAGAATTAAATATTTTTTTTTAATTATTACACAATTAAGGCATGCACAGAATATCACCCTGTTTATAATTCAGCCTGCAACACATCAGTTCTCCTTCCGAACCAGCCAAACTGCGGATTGTTGTGCAGCAGCATCTGTTTGTGATCCTAAATGACATGTGAGTATGTTATATTGGCATATTAGCTTTGTTTGTTGATATGATGTCTGTGGGAATTTTTCCATCCGCTTTGGATATCAGCTCACTATGTGCAGTGCAGAGTTTAAATGCTCGGTATTTATGATGATTATGCATGTTGGCTCACTGTATATAATTTTAGTACATTTCATAGTGAGTTACCTCTGCATTAAAAATATGAAATTATTATCTTAAAGGGATGTTTCCGTGACTTAAAATAGTGCTAACTATTAGCAGATGTAGCTCTGCACAACTTCACAATAAGAGAGTTAATTTCCGGCTGTGATGTACACGGTTTTATCAACTGAGGTTTTTACTTATGGAAAAATGGTAAATTGTGACATTTGATTACTAAGTCTATATTACATTTGATTTATGGCATGGTTAACACAAACTGCTGAAATCCAAATGCTTAGTATATTCATATATTCTGGTTAGTTCTACCTCTATTTGTTATTATTTTTCATATCAGACCAAACATACATTGTGAATGTTAGAGGAGTTAAAAACAGAAATTCTATTGATTTCTCCTATATTTAATAAAAAAAGAGCAACTGCATCTAGATTGGTCCTTTATTAACACTGTAATTTGTATGTTTCTTTGGTCATATTAAGGAATGGTGATTCATTTACAGCTACCCTGCAATAATTAGATCAAAATTTTTAGTAGTTTAACAGCTCTACTAAAAATAAAAAAGGAAGAGGGTTTTTGGATGAAGATTGTATGTTTTCCATTCTTTAAGCACCGTTTCAAGCACCGTTTAAGCAACAGCACCATTTCAAAAGTACCGGTTTGGTACCGGTATCAAATAAAGCCTAAACGATACGCATTCCTAGTGTTTAGACATCCAAAACGCTCCCTCTTCCAGTCAGCCCACTCCGTTGGTGTGTGTTTGTTGTAAAACTACAGTAGGATAAAATGAGTTGGCACTCAGTCAGTAATTGCTCACCTGAGTGTTAACCTATATTTTAACCCCAAGACCTCAGACTTCTGTCATTGCCTTTTCTAAAGATTTATGTCCATTCCAAGGATTATTCCCTCCTCATATACTCACCTATTTTTCAAGTTCCTCACAGGTTCCTTGTTTCCCTGATTTCCACTCCTAAAATTGTTTGTTCAAGATAAATACTCGTGTTTAAGATTTCTCTCTTGTCTTCTACCCTCTACAACTGCCTTCCAACTTCCTCCAGACATCATCCCCATGCTATGTTTTACTCACCCACCAGAGTCCGTCCACTGAAGTTCCATCTTCAGCGTGCCTGTCGTACATATATATATTTTTTTAACTTATATTTTATTTAACTTTTCAACATAGAACAATAACAACAAGAACATGACTGGATTACATCATTGTTAATTACTAAATACTTTGCTTGAACAGTGTCCACTTGTGCTATTTACTTTCCAATTGAGGTTCTTGCAGTCTAAGTCTGTATGTTAGTTTTCCCATTAAGAATATGTCTTGCACTGTAGATATCCATTGCTCTTTTGATGGCAATATAAGTCCCTCCCATTTCCTTATGAATGATTGTTTTGCTGCTATGAACATTATTTTTACTAAATATTCATCACATTTATTCTCCAAGGTGAGAGTCATGCACACTTACCAGTCAGGCAAAAGGACATCACAGTCATCAGGATCTATTTTAATTCATAGGAATTATAATGACAACACCTCCACATGTCACACTCCTAAAAAATATCTTCATGAAAAATTCCGGACACAGTGGAGGGCAAAATACTTTTTGCACCCCCTACATTCACCTTCTGTCCATTCCAGGAGGACATGGCGGATCTGTGAGGGTGACCTCCCCATATTTAATCTGAATCATTTTGCTGCCATGCAAACTGCCTATGACACAATGCCAAGTTCGCACATCTGCTGGGTCACACGTGGATGATTTACGCAACGCTTGAGTAGTCCATTGCCTCTTAAAATGTTTGGAATCAAGTCCACAATGCACAAAAAGGAAAACTGTTTCAAGGATAGCAATCCTATGTCTTGCTATTGTTAATTCCTCAGTTATTTGGTCCATATTGACATGATAGCATCACGCAGTTGCTTTGTCAGCTGCGCATCCATGATGTAAATCTCCTGTTCCACCACATCTCAAAGGTGCTCTATTGGATTGAGATCTGGTGACCGTGGAGGACACTTGAATACAGTGAACTCATTGTCAAGTTCAAGAAACCAGTCTGAGATGATTCAAGCTTTATGACATGGTGCATGATCCTGCTGGAAGAGGCCATCAGAAGATGGGTACACTGTGGTCAAAAAGGGATGGACATGGTCTGCAACAATACTCTGGTAGGCAGTGGCATTGCAAGATTGATTTATTGGTACTAAGGGGACCACAGTGTGCAGAGAAAATGTCCCCCACACCATTACACCACCAGCAGCCTAAACCGCTGATACAAGGCAGGATGGATCCATGCTTATGTCGTTGACGGACAATTCTGACCCTACCATCAGAATGTCACAGCAGAAATCGAGACTCATTAGACCACCTAGCATTTATCCAAACTTCTATTGTAAGATTGGTGAGCTTGTGCAAATTGTAGCCTCAGTTTCCTGTTTTCAGCTGACAGGCGTGTGGTCTTCTGCCCATCTGCCTCAAGGTTCAACGTGTTGTGGGTTCAGAGATGCTCTTTTGCATACCTTGGTTGTAACTAGTGGTTATTTGACTTACTGTTGCCTTTCTATCAGCTTGAATCAGTCTGGCCACTCTCCTCTGACCTCTGGTATCACCAAGGCATTTTCGCCTACAAAACTGCCCTTTTTCAGACCATTCTCTGTAAACCCTAGAGATGGTTGTGCGTGAAAATCCCAGTAGATCCGCAGTTTCTGAAAAACTCAGACCAGCCTGTCTGGCAACAACAACCATGCCACGTTCAAAGTCACTTAAATCCCCGTTATTTTCTATTTTGATGCTTGGTTTGATTTGAAGCAGATTGTCTTGACCATGCCTAAATGCATTGAGTTGTCACCATGTGATTGGCTGATTAGAAATGAATGTTAAATTTGCAATACCATATATATGGCCTGTATATGGACAAATACGAACTTCAAGTTGGCCTATATGTGGCATATATATGCACATATATAATAATATATGTGCATATATGCTGCATATAGCCAGCAAATATTTGCATATACCGTATTTTTCGGATTATAAGTCGCTGCGGAGTATAAGTCACGCCAGCCGAAAATGTATCATAAAGAAGGAAAAAAAACATATATAAGTCGCACTGGAGTATAAGTCGCATTTCTTGGGGAAATTTATTTGATAAAATCCATCCCAGCTGGGTGAAAAACCACTCATTCAAACCGACCGCGGCTCCTCCTGCAGCTGACTGGACGCCTAGAAACAAGGAGGAGCCGCAGCACCGAAGCGAGCTGGTTGAAATATCCAGGCACAGCTGCCCGCTACCGATCGAAGCGTGAGGTCCTCCGCTGACTTTGTAAAGAGAGAATATGTTCCTTCGTTCTAACACTGTGCTGGACACTTTTTGAACTCCCCTTCTCGCAATCCCTGAATTTGATGACGATTGAACTCTGCCTTTCCTTCGTTTTTTTTTATGTGTTAATAATTTCACACATAAGTCGCTCCTGAGTATAAATCGCACCCCCGGCCAAACTATGAAAAAACTGCGACTTATAATCTGAAAAGTACGGTATATTATCATTTATGTGCATATATGATGTATATAGGCAGCGTATATGTTAATATATCCTCATATAGGTTTATTTCCATGTGGGTTGCATGCTTCATGTGTGAGTTAGCATGCTCTACAGCAAAGCCATGGCCTCCATATTGTGCACCTCTAATTCTACCATTCTGGACCTCATCCAGGCCAGCCTTTTGCTCTTCCAGCATCTTGTTGCTTTCTCTGAATTTCTGCTACATATCTTGATGAAGTAATGTAATGTCTTCTGTAAGCTCCGTTTTGAATGAGGTGAACTTGTATCTCATGGTTGTTTTGAAGTTTGAATCTTGTTGCTAAGCTTAGCTAGCCCCTCAATCACTAGCTTTGCATGGTCTGGATCCTCCTTCGCCTATTTTCTCCTCTGTCTCTTTGCGATTACGTCTTTGGTCTTCAGGTAGTCCTGTCATTTCTCTTTGTCTCTAAGGCCTTTTTGCAATCGTGTTCCACTCATCATATGATCTGCAGCGGCTGTGTTTTGAGTTTTCAGGTTTTGTGGTATTGTAGTTCACTGACTTTGAAGAGGTTTTTAATATTTGCCTATACCATCTGCCATCTTTCTGGAAATCATAGAATGCCTCTAATTAGCAAAAAGTATACTTTAAGTTAATTTTCCTAAGCATACTTCTTTGTACTAAATAGGAACATTCTCAAGTTTATTGAAGCATATTTTAGTGATACTTTAGGTTTACTTTAATAAACTAAAATGGGAACTACAGGTCTATGCCTAGTACACTAGCGGTATAGTGCTTAAAATGTACTTTAAGTTCACAATATACTTCAAATATAAAGACAGTAGTTTAACACATCTTCTCCATCTCAGCAAACAAATACACACCCACAGCTAGATGGTGATCCAGATAACTCCTTAAATCTGATAAATTGTTCCTGGTTCCCCTGTGGAAATTGTTAGAAATTTTTTATCAAAATCCATCGATAACCTTTTGAGTTATGTTGCTGACAGATAAACTAACAAACTAACCCTGCTGAAAACACAACCTCCTTGGTGAAGGTCAATAAACTTGAAAATGTTCCAATTTATTACTTAAATGTATGCTTGATAAAAAATGAACTTCAAGTATGCTATTTTTTGTTAAGGGTCCTATTGGCCCTGCTACAAAAACCCTGTAGGACAATCTCAGTTATTCTTCATTGAAGTCTTTCAAGGCAAGGCAATTTTATTTGTATAGCAAATAAAGGCAATTCAAGGTGCTTTACATGATTCAGTGATAATGAAACCACATGATTACAAACAAAACTTATTATATTATATAACATATTCAAGACAATACTTACCTTCTAGCTCACACTCAGTCCTCGGATCACCGTCACAACATTTCCTGGACATGAACCACAGTGGCCAACCACATGCTTCACTCACTCGTCCCTGGTGATTCAATTACCTCATCTACTTTGAGCAAATATGTTCTTAAAGTATTTCTCCTCATCAAAATTGTCCCTCCCATTCTCTTAAATTACAGAAATCCAGCTCCTGGTCTCCCCCAAGTTTTAAACTCAAAGAGACATCCTAACTGGCCAATCTTGTCATGTTTGTATTAAGATCTTTGACCCAGATGTGAGATACTGTCAGGAGAAAGTTTTGGACAAGTTTATTGAACACAGTGAATGTTAACATTGCAAGGTCATGGTCTGGAAGAATTTCTGGAAGGCAGGAAAAGCCAATACAGCGAGGGAGAGAGACAGAGTCAACGAGATTAACTGAAAAATATTGCAGAAGGTGAAAAGGATAATGGTGGATGATGAATTTCAGAGAGGAATGAGCAGAGTTATAGAGTTGTTGGTGATAAGGGTGTAGCTGAAGCAGATGTGGAAGCAGGTGTAATGAGTTGTTGTAGATAGAGGTGTAAAAGACATTGGAGTGAGGGAGGACGGACAGGTTTGGTTCAGTGGTTTGTTATGGAGATGATGTTAATAGTGACGATGAGGATGCTAAGAGGAACTTGATGATTGCCGGCTGTGGTCGGAAATCCAAGTGTTATTTTTAGAGATCGTGGATCAGGAACTCAGAAGGTTATCTTCAGGGGCAACAGGGAGGTAACGTTTAAATGAGAGCACAGGGAAGGAGTTAGCATTAACCCTGAAGCGCAGTAGGAAACTACTTGGAGACAACATTGGGGTTAATGGTACCACAGAGGATAACGGTCAACCACGAAGAACCACAAGACCGCATCTCTAATTTAGTCTGATGAGGTTTGATGACCTGCAGGTGTCCAGGGAATGTGGAAATCTACAAGATGGCAACAGTCAAACAAAAAAAGCACAAAGAGATCCCCCCCACCCCCCCACAACTCTGAAACAGCTACAGTTTTAAAGAATACATTACTAAGAAAACAGATCTCTGATTAGTGCATTGTTAATCTATTTTTTTTCAGCAGAAAAATGCAAAGAGAAGTGTGGCGAAGAGAGTCCACACTCTGAAGTTTACCAAAATAATTTTGGATGTACAGCGCTGACTACCATGCAGCCTTGCTTGGTGGTGATTTGCCTAAAATAGAGAGCTCGTCTCAAAAAAAATGCAGCCACGGGCGCCTTGAAGGAACCAAAGCTGCTATCTTTCTGTGAACAGTTACTCCCCAGGCTGGTCTGCCCGTCAGGAGAAAAATGTTTTTGGATTTCTTTGGGAGGATGTGCCAAAGCGGTTGCATAATTTGTCACCGTTTTGCTGTGGCTCTTTATCTACCACACTATGTGCATGTGGGAACTTCAAAAAGTCTGTTTTGAATTACTATACAGCAAGCTACATTCATTTAGCTACTTTCAAAGATTATCCGACAAATTAAAACAGCATACATAACACAAAACATACACAACAAACATTTATTTTTCTGTACAATGTGTGGATGATGCATCAAAGAGAAGTCTATATATATTGCAAGGATACTGCTTTAGTATGTGATCCATATTGAAAAACTTCACAACCTTGGCTCATGTCAAAGTTCTATCGTATTTCAGTAGTTTTTCACCACACAAAATAAACCTTCAGTAGCCCCTTACCGATGTTGTCTCTTTTTGCTTTTTTTGCCATGTCTCCAAAATTCATTTTAATATCAGAAAAGGATCACCTGAGTAAATGCAGTATTTAAAAGTTGAATTCACCCTAATTCAAAGAAATGCTTGTTCAACCTTTGGCGATAATGACAGCCATCAAATTTCACACCCGCTCATCTTTGGTAAATTGTTTTAATCAAGTCACATTGGGTGGTTTTACAGCTTGAAGTGTATTTTTGAAACCACCCAACTGCCTCTAAAATGGATTTAAATTCAGATTATCACTTTGCTTCTGCAAAATTTCCTGGTGCGCTTTGAGTAACTGTCTAACAGTCACCCAAGTGTGCTTAAAGTGCAACTCACCCCAAAATAAACTTCTTTTTTTTTTGATAAACTGTATTAAATGGAGTTAACAATGTTGACTTAGGTTCAGGAGCAGAACCAAGCCTGAAACCCGCTTCGTACGTCCTAATACCTCCCTCATATCTCTAATCATGCTGCGGTACACATATAAACCCTGCCTGCTTCTCATTCCACGTCTGTCTCGTTCGTTTTCACCCCTCCCTTTCCATCCCTCTAGGTTGCCTGGTCCTGCCGACCCGCCCCTTTTTGCTGTGTCGGCCGACCCGCCTCCACTCTGGGTCCTGCCGACCCGCCCCTTCTTCTTGCAAGTGAATCTTTAATTCGAGCTCTGTAGTGTGGTCCTAGCTAGCGAATGAGTCTATAATAACACTATCTACATTCATTTCTTTGGAAGAATGTGCCAGCTCGGGTTTTTCGGGTTTTTATATGGGATATATAACACGTGCTGTGTCGGACGCACCTCCGTAGTGAAGTGCCATGAACTGCCTGCAGCACAATTGGCTCAGAATCTGCATGCTCCGTTATGCAGGTGGTTACCCCTACTTGCTGACATTTGATAATTACCTGTGACAAAGGGAATAAGTGACATCACAAGAATGGAAAATAAAATCTGGGCTATGAGTTATTTTTTAATGCAATAATTGTGATGGTGTGAAAAGTTTTGAACATTCCTGAAAGATTTTCACGTCATGCTTAAATACTTGATACCTTGGGCATCTCTCTCCAACACACCTTTTCTGTTGTAGACAGAAAGTGTGTTGTACAGAGGCCGCAGGTGCACCTGTCGAGGCAGAGTCACACAAAATGACTCAAGCTCATTTATAATTAGCACTAGATTTGGCCAGCAACAATGTACCACTCAGAGACGGTGCCCATTCTATGCCGTGATGCGACTACAGGCTCGGCATCTGCTGCTGCAGAGAACGAGAGAACGAGACAAAGGCTGGAAACGATATGGTTTAGGGCCGCTCGCCTTCTCCACATAACCTATCTCCCTGTACTCTGTTCCCTTTGGAGAAGGAAATTGAGAGAAAAACCTCAATCTCCAGATTATTTCCCGCTGAGGTAATGGAGCTCATGTCTCTATGGCTCTCTCAATCTTACTGGCCGTCTTTAACTCTGAGCTGCTGCAACATGTCAGTCACAGCCCAGACCACACCCAGCCCTTCCTCCCCACACTGGTTCCCTGGTCCACCGGGCAACTCCTCCTTTTGAGCCGTTTTGTCAAAAATAAATGTGGGCGGGGTTATACTCTGGTAGGGGGGTGAGTTACTCCTTAAGTTTAAGTTCATAAAAGGATGGCAAGGCATTTTCTGTTAGCATTTTCTGGAAAAGGTCAGCATTTCCAGTTCCATTCATTTTTGCAAGTCACCAGTTTTGAAGAAGCATAGCAACCCAAGACTAGGGTTTGGTATCGATTCACATTTCAAGAATTGATTCAATTCCGATTCTCAAGAGTTGGAATCGCTTATCAGGATGGGTGAGTAACAGTTCACCAGGGGAAACTGTATTAACCTTTCAGACACAAGACTTAAAAAGGCTGTCTGGACTTTTCCTTCCTATATCAGTAGTAAAAAGTTAACTTTCCTAAAAACTTAAATAGATTTTTGAACTTGCGAATCAATACGATTTCTATAAGAATCAATGCAGAATTGATTTCCCAGAGGTCTTGGGGTTTATGAATATGTTCTTTGGATATAGGGGGAAAGACATTGCTGTTCTCTGGGGTCAGCACTGGTTTTTGTTTAGTCACAGTTGCCATTTTGCATAGAATAATTTTGATTGATCGGTCAATTCTGTCAAGGTACTACTAGATGCGCAATTCCCTACCTCCTGGGTTGTGCAGCCACATAACAGCCCCTGCCACACCACCACCACCCTACTTCCCAGAAAGCTGCCATTCAGAGTCTTGTTGAATTCTGATTCTGTTCAATTAGAGAAATGTTACCTGATTTCAAAACTTTCCAGTCTCCAGTGTGTCAGCAGAGCGCAGACCTCAGCCAGGCCTCCCTTGCGGAGCGCATTCAGTTCGATGCTGAGCGTTCAGGCATGGAAATCCGGCAGGTGAAATGTTCATTATTGATAAATGTAGCTTATACATCTGCTCCACGATATGGATTCTATAAACCTTCTCTTGATAAACTGATATAACTTAGGTACTTGTCTTTAGATCAAATAGAACAGCTTTACATCACAGCTTTACATCCCTCCCTTTTTTCCATTTGCGGATAATGTCAACCCACCAATCAAACCACCAGAAATTACTCTGCTACCCTTTCCAGACTGGACAGGTGTCAACAACTTTGTTTTTCGTCTGTTCTTGAATTTCTTTAGATCAGGTTAGGATGTTTTACGGGATCTTTATGCCAACTTCATGTTGTCAGACATGTTCAATTTAAATTATTTATTTGCTCAACTAGTCAGAAAGTAGTGAAATTAAACTATACTTACCAAAAGTTATGCTAAATCCCACAATTTAACATCAGAGAGGATCACTTTCTTCGAGTAGGCAGAGGATGGTTTGAACTGCTTTTTCGTTAATAAATAAAAACATTCATTTATCAAATTATGTTTTCCACTGTAGCATAAACTCTTGCTTTTCAGGAAACATTTCTTCATCTTAAAATATTAGAATGGTGCTAAGTCCAAATAAAAAGCTTATGAATATTAAAGACAACATTGTTTAAACCCTTATGGTGTCCTTTGTATTTCTTGCTCTCTCTGATGGACAATAGTTAGTTCAGTTTGGAAGTGTACACAGTTCCCTCCAGAAGGTGAAGATGAGACCAGCTCGGGTTAATTAAATATGTATTCTGTATTTGATTGGGAATAAATTGTTTTCCGGTAAAAGCTTCCCATTTGCTGGAATTGTATGGTGCACCTGTTTTCAGTCTCAGGGAGGAGAGCTGCTGACTGGGTAGAAGCAAATAAACTGTCAACACTCCTCACAGAGACCTTCCATTAGGCTGTCTCTTTCAGCAGCACATCCCTGCGGCTGTAAAGCATTTTGCTCTCTCACCACTGCTGCCACACACTGCCTCTCCTTTTTTGTCCATCTAAAGAAACAGCCTCATAACCTTCTACAGCTCTGTCTTTTTATCCTAACCCTAACCCCATAGATAGATAGATAGATAGATAGATAGATAGATAGATAGATAGATAGATAGATAGATAGATAGATAGATAGATAGATAGATAGATATCATTGTTAGTTTTTCGTTTTGTTTTTGGCCAGCAAAATAGGATTTCATTTGGAAACCAGAGTGCCAGTTTCTATCTGCCAAACATGATTTTGAGTCATAAATAATAAATATTTAACATAAATAAACACTGCAAACATTTGGTACAATTTCATCAGTGGAAGAGTTCGGGACGCTCCAGCGCTTTGAGCACTGGGTTATCAGGACCCACACGAGCAGATTTATTGACAAGAATTTATAAGCAGCTGAATTTGTTGGACGATTTAATGGAAGTGAATGAAAAGGAGGGCTGCTAATTGGGTTATAACCAATTATTTAAGTAGTAGATACATCCCTTGGTGTATTTATTAAGTACAAACCACCATTAAATGGTGCTGCAGGCTAAAGCTAATTGCTAGTTCGATAATGAAAACGATCAGAATGGCCTCCTCTGCAGTTGAGAAAATTCCAGTCACAAAAACCTAATTGGCGAAGCTTTGTTCCTATCTGCATAACCATGTAAATACCCATCCAATTCACACGTGGCTAAATGTTCATAAAAAAGCATTCATAGCTGGGATGATTTTGGAACGTCACTTCAGACATCCTGAACTTTGTTTTTAAGCTGTGTGTTTCAATCTCCCATTCAGACTGGTTAAAATAACATCACCGTTGGACAATCTCTCGTTTCCCATGTGCTGGATATTAAATTTTATCTCCTAATTGTCCCCTGTTGTGGATCAACACCACCCATCAATCAAATTTCTGCTTTATTCAATTAATGAGGATCCAGCCAGTCCTCCGTGGGCTCGGTCAATGGTATCTGTTCCAGGAGGCAAGAAGAAAAGACACCAGATCTCGTTTTTGTGACACGTACCTGCGCAGGGGATCACCCAAAATGTAGCACCGATTAAACAGAGCACGTCTCTTTTATTCAATTGCTCCTCAGATCCAGCTGATTGTAACGTGTGTTTCTCCTAATGATAATGCAGGAGAGAGGCTCAGTATAGCAACACCATCCGACAGTCACCGGTTCACATAGGAGCTTGTTGTGAATGAAATAAGAAATAAAGTACCAAATGACAGAACTTTAGAATGCATATAAAATTGTATTTGCAAATTTCTACTGACGCACACAAAACAATACAAACAGACAACACAATAAACAACAACAAACAACAATGACAATGGCCACACTTGTTGGCCTCTTAACCAAAAGAAAAGTCCTTTATGCACTCCTTCTTCAGAGAGCAAGATTCAATTCAGTTTATATGGTTCTAGTCCAGAACGTGTTTTTCAGTCCAGTTTATATGATCATAATGAAGTTAGTGGTTCAAAAAGTCTTTGTGGGATCCAGTTTTAGTATCCAGAGAAAAGGGAAAAGACTAAAAGAAAAGATCCTACCATTGTTAGCTCGCCACCTCTGCTGAGGATTCAGTGGGGGTAGTCAAAAAAACCTGACCTAAACAAGGTCAAAGGAAAACACACCATCAATACATCACATATCAAAATAATCACAAATAATAAAGTTCAGTTACTAGTAACATTTCCGGAGTAAATCCCATTAATACATTTCATTTTACAGTAAATAACCATTTCAATCATAATTAGAAATACTTTCTCGGTTTCTTAGTTCTTTTACAGTTGCGCAACACATCACAAAGTTCATCACCAAAAAAACGGCTCTGATTGGCACTAGCATTAGCGCGGTAGCAATTCTCCATGTATTTCAATGGCTTTATGTAGCACTGACGTTAGCACATGTTAGCGCTCAAACAATCACTCATTACTATAGAACGAAAAGGAATTTCCATACACAAGTCATTGTGAGAACAGTTTAAACAGCACACCAGAGGCAGATAATAATAACATTCAAGTTTGAGTTCTCAAGCTCTTTAAATCAATACTCAACAGTGGTCCTCCTCGGGAGAATTAACATTGAGACTATAGGACATTGCGAACCCGGAAGTAGCAATTCCGACAAATAACCTCACTTAAACACAAATGATGCCGCTCACACTAAAGGATGTGAAAAGTACTAAGTGTTAGAAACTCACCGTCGAGTCTGATACGTTTCTGTTTTAATTCCACAAAGTTGTTGTTTGAGTTTTGTGGGTCTTGTAATCACCTAAAACACAGTCCACAGCTGGAGCATCAGAGGTGAAAACAGGAAGTGCCGTAAAGGCGTGATGATTTTATTAGAGCGCCACTAGTGGCAGGGCGAATCAATGCACAGTGGGATTAGGCAAAGGGAAAGTGACTGGGAGAACACAGATTTGTTGAGGCCTGGGCTACATGATCGTTCCTGTTTCTACAACAAAAGCTCACGACTACAGATGATTAGTTAATGCTTGGTTATCCAATGCTTTATTTTATATATACCTCAGTTCCTACGCTGACCGACTGCTGCGTCCTCATTTCAAATACATTCCTGCTGTAATCTGTACATCCCTGATGTTTACAGATTTTGTTTCATTTATTCTAGTTTGTAGGAGTCTACATGTAAATTATGTAGTTTTTCAAATTACCCTACTCTATTGCACCCTGGAAAAATCCAGACCCTATTCTTTAAATTTACACTTACCAGACAGTTCTTTTTTATTTTATTTATTTATTTTCTTAGTGTGAATCTATATGCTTCAACTTACCAGTCGCTTGGCTTTTGTTATACCTGAGTATCATGTTTGATATACAGTATCTTTGAAATTAAATATGCAACACAGATCACCTAACTAAAGATAGATATGCAGATGTGGAAAATGTGTTGATAGACAGGTTTATTTTAGCATTAAAGTCGCTTTTGTCATTACCCTTTTCAGCCTAAACATTCCCTCCCAGTCCTCATCATCATCATAATCATCCTCACCTGTGTCCCCAATCATCCACACCAGAACCTCCTTACCTCATGTCCTTATAACCCGGCACCTCCCTTCAGTCAGCACCGGATCATACCACGGATGTTTACTGCAGGTGTCTGCGCCAGATGTCTCCAGTGTGTGCTTCCCTGCCGTTCTCCCTCCAGCTCGTCCTGTCACTTCTTTCCTGCCGTCAGCACCACCAGAACCATCACCAGCTGCACTATAATAAGTCCTTGCACTGCAGTGACTCCATTTTGGTCATTGCTCCACACCACACACATCCTGACAGCTTTTGCCTAAATTCATGTTTTATTGATTTACCAGAAAAGACAAATAACTGTTATTGTTGTACAAAACAATTTTAAACAATTCTGACTAAATTTCCTACTGATTAAAAGAAAGGTCCAACATAGTTTTATGTGACCTCAAATATACCAGCTGTCTGTCTTTCTCTGAATATAAACTATTTTCCGTGAACTATGTATTTCTACACAGATGAAATGCTGCATAGATCACCTTATGGAATGCATCTTTCAGTGACAGCTAATGTTGTAGAACTGAATGACAATATATTTCCATAGTGGTCCTGACCCTGTGTGGCTATATTGATCGAGGTGGCTGGACAGATGCTCATGCAGTGCTGCCTGAGACATTAAAGGTCACACATATTCAACTGTGGTTTCTACCCTTGGGGTTTATGCACCGAGACTTTGCAGCATCTTTTCTGAATATCATGGATTTTAGATGATAAAGCACGACAGTTGGCTGTATCCTATTTTTTTTTCTTTTATCAGAAAAGAATTCCTTCTGCTGAAAAAGACTGATTAGCAGAATAATCTTTTTAACATCTGTCAGTCTTGTAAATAAAAAACAATTGTACATACAGTGAAGCTCAGATCGCAGATCCACTGGGTATTTTTTTTCATTTGTCTGGTTACATGAAGTCACAAAGTCCACAAAATGCCTTGAAGCCAAGAAACTAACATTCCTACTTCTGGTAATTTTCCCAACTAAGAAAAATGTTCGAACACCTTAGTAGATGCTCATTTTATACACAATTTACACCTCATTTTACTTTCAGAAAGTTTGTCTTTTTGTCTTTAAGACAACAATAAATATAATTTTAAAAAAAGCTCTGTGAAATAACATCCCAAGCATCTTTATGTTCATAAATAAATGGCACTAAACTAGGATTAAACTTCACCATGTTTAAAACTATTGTCATTTAAAATGTTATAGTCATTAGGCCTTTTTTTATTTATTAAATTTTTTTGCTGATTGCCCATAAATCAAATTCAAGGTCTGTGCAAATATCAGCTGTAAGTAATAAATCCTGTGTAAAGTCCATCGTTTAGGCTGCTAATCAATACCTTTATGCCCAACGCAATACAACACGCTGCACAGCAATGGCTCCTGACTCCACTTTCTTAAATCTCCACAGCAGTCAGCACTTCTTGCATAGGCGTTCAGCTGCAACAAAAGTACGGCTAACAAATAACAGCACTTGAAATTTGAACAACAGAAAGGTCAAATAGAAAACGTTCTGCTGTGCTACTGAGCTCTTTTTTGTTATAGAGCTTAGAGCAAATGCTGGCGTAATCCTCTCCAGTTGGAATGGAAATGCAAAGCATGTTGATAGAGTGTAGGTATCCTGTGATGATAAAAAATGAATGTCTTTATTCAGCAGGTTCTTGATAGTAGAGCCAGACAAACAGTCCCACAGGACTCCTCTTTACATTGTCTATTTTTACTATAAGGCTTTTCTTCAGATGCTGCTGTTTATTTTTTTCTCTGATACCTTCATAGCTTACAAGACACTATCTTTTTAAAGACCAGTAAGAAACACACAAGGATGTAGAGCTAGATTCTAGCTTTTTTTTTTTTTACCTTGCCGGACTCTATTTTCCCTAAACAAACATATATGGGGGTGTATTTGTAATACACATTAATATCCTGGCTGAAACAAAGATTTTGTTGGAATTCACCCATTATCCAACTTATTTTTAAAGGATATAGAGTATTTTTATAATCATCATTTTATTGTCTTTAACAGACCATATCAATATAGGTAGTGAGTAAATAAAGGTTCCTGGTTTGTGGCAGGGGTTCTCTAACTGAATGTACAAAGATCCAAATCTGATATCTGCCCGAGGTCAAAGGTCTGGAAGAACCACCCTTTCAATCAAATAAAAGAAAATGGTGCTGTCTGCTTGCAGTGAGCTTCCAAAACCCAGGATCATATATTTGTTGATTTTTCTCCATATCACATTTTATTTTTTCCCAAATTGTGATTTTTTTTCTTCTCTCTTAGAGAGTTTAAAGATTTTTCTTCATTCTCACTTAAATGTTTTAGATAATCCAACAACAATTGATAACACACACAGATAACCATAGAAAACTTAAAAAGCGTTATCAAATCAATCCATCCATTATTTATTCCGTTCCTCCTTGAAGGACCTATCTGCTGTCTTACTACGCTGGCAGTTTTCGGTCTTGTAGTGATTTTGTATTTGTTTCGAAATGCGTCTTCACTTGTTTTTAACGTCCAGTCGGTGCTATTTTATAAACGTCAGATACTTTTGGACGATAGCTCTGCTGTCACGGGCAACTTGGACTGTAAGCCCATTGTGAATCTACACCTGCTGCTGTTTACAGTACCAGAGGAATTATGTTGCATGTGACACGGTGCTGCTGGCATCCAGAAGGAAATGCCATAGTGAAAGATGGGCCAGAAATTTTGCTATGATGATATTATTGAGGAGGATGAATAGTGGCTGTGGATCTGCTGTTTATCTGAGGAGTTTTGACTTACGTTCTCAACCTTCCTGGGCATTTCCTCTTTACCCATGGGCCTCATAACTGATTGGATCATCTCAACCACTTTGGATCCAAAGGAAAAGTGTGGTTGGAATGTCTGTCCAGAGAACCTGTCCTACGTCAGGTTAAGCCAGTGAAGGAGGGGGTGATGGTCCTAATGGTTTTAATAAATGCCAGTTCAATGTATAAAAATATACTCATTTTACATGACTTTATTAAGTCTAAATGGCTGGACTTTATTCACATCACAGAGTTGTGGCTTCATCTTAGGAGGAAATAGCACCACTACTGGAGCTCTGTGTCCTTAAGTCAGCTTTTTCAGTTGTCCCAGATTGAAGAGAAGAAGAGGGGGTGATGCATCTGTGTTCAAAGACTGTCTAAATGCGGGCACATTGGGGAATCTGCCTACATTAGCTTTGAACTAGAATGTTTTACTATGCAGCCTTCAACGCTTCTGGTTGCAGTGATCTACTGTCTACCCAAGCATAATATCTATTTGAATATTGAATTAGCAGATTTGGTAATAATTAGTATTACTAATATAATGAATTCAATAATTTTGAGCAATTTGTCCAACCCATAACAGGGAGAACTTTCTGGATCTTGTTTTGGCCTACAGATTTTCTGTTTTAGTGGCATACTTCTGTGCTACCAAGTCTAGATCACTCACTTATTTTAGTTGAGCTCTCGATTCCTAATGTCATTGAGGTGATGAGACATTGAACATGAGACTATCTAGACATGTCAGTCCCAAAGCGTTAGAAATTCTAAAAGTCCAAGAAATATAATATTCCTTGGATAAATTACGACTTGTAAACCCAATGGTGTTGTTTAAGGGATGCAGTGTTTAAGCCTTCACTAAAGAAGCCTCGTGTGATGCAGATATGCTGTCAATAGACCAGATTCAAATTTTGTTTTAGCCAAGGTTTTTGAAAAGTGGTCTCTGAACCGCTTCTATAGTATCTCTCAACGATTACTTTTTGAGCCATTTTAAACAATCTACGGCTGATTATTGGTGTTCGGATTGCTGATCCTTTTGGGGCCTGCTTGACTGTATTTTTGTGTCTGAACATAAATCAGGAATTTATAATTATTGGGCCACCAAAGCATAGTCATTTAAATGATCTGATGACTCTGCCGCTGGATAATGTCATCTTCTTTGTCTAGGCAAAGTTAAGAATCCTGGTTTAGTTTGTGATAGAGTACTCTGTTTTGAGTTTCATAGCAAGGAGGTCACTAGGATTGCTTTTATTTCATTTGAGAAATATTGCTAAGATTAGGCCTGCCTAATTAAGGTACCATGCTTAAATTTGGATTCATGCGTTTATTTCTTCTTGGTTAGATTACTGTAACACTCTGCTGAAGGTACAGTATGTAGGATTAACATATTGTGGTCAAATTGGAGTACTGCAGTCCATAAAGAAAAACAACATAGAACAGGTATTGTAAACAGTGACTACATCCAGTAGCAGCGTTTTTAAATTGAAAAAAACTGAGGTCAAAATCTGTTTCATTGTAACCTTCCTTCCAACATGGTTGGGACATTAGACTCATGTGTGATTAATTCAGTGTAAAATTCTAATATATTGCAATTTTAAGTGGTCTGCCTAAGAAGAGTGTCCAGAGTTTTCCAAGATGTTGAGAATGCTGCTTCTCGTCTATTAACTGGAACCGGGCAATTTGAACACATTATGCCAGTGAAGGTTTCACTTCAATGGCTTCCAGTTCAGGCAAGAATAGAGTATAGTGATTTTAACATATAAAGCAATAAATGATATTGAACCGTCATTTCTATCTGAAATGGTAGAGCTGTACGTACCTGAATGGAATTTAAAGTCTCAAGACACTGGCCTCCTGGATTTTCTGAGAGTGCAAAAAAAGACGATTGGTGGAAGGCATTTTCTTTTTCTGCACCAATACTTTGGACCAGCTTGCCCCTGGACAAGGCAGCCATTGACAGTTGATGTTTTTAATTCAAAGCTTAAAGACACATTTCTTCACTAGTGCATATACTTCTTTATCTTTGTTTATTCAAAAAACAATCTTGTTCATTCTTAAGTACCATCCGACTAAACATTAGATGTCCTATGAACATGCAGATCATGCCTATATTTCGTATGTTCCAAGAGCAATTCTTTACTAAATGACGTGAAAATTAGGTCCACTATTTGGACGTCAATATGCAGTTTAACATTTGGACCGCGGACTATACGACTTTTTTCATCGTCTGGGGACATCTTCAGAAAGGTGCAGGAAAATGGTGTTATGAATATAACATTTGTTTTTGATAATATATCAAGATATATTGATTCGTATATTAAGATATTATCATTGTCAATATGTTTTGTGACTAATTATTTGTTTGAGTATATGGTATTTTGCTATCTGTTTAAGTTTATTTAAATTTTTGTACGCAGCAGACTTATGGGCAATGTGTTCATGTTAATCGTAGAATTTCTCCATTTTACATTATAATTTATGTTCCAAATGTAATCTTGTTCTTTAGTAATGTTTTGAGTAACCGGTCAGTGTTTGGTTGTGTTTGTCCGTGCAGCATCTTAGAGATGGTAGTTTACGGGAGTTATGACTGCCGCGAGTGCTCAATCATCAATCCCTGCCTGCTTATGATGAAATTACACAAAAAGCGGCCGCCTAGTAGTTGTACACTCTGAAGGATGAGACAAACAAAATTTAAAAATTCTCTTTTGTGACCACATAGCTTTGTTATAGCAGGATGTTAATTGAATTCTCAATTCTTTTACATTTTGTAAAATCAATTGTCTACACATCCAGAGTAATACTGGACAGCCGGAAGGCGTTGGAAAAAAGACGTAATCTGGCGTCATACTCTGCACCTGCAGTCGACTGACATGTCTTTGCGCAATGAAATAGTAGTACCATAGCAGTAGTACCATAGTAGCTACTTTTTATTTTAGTGTATTTTTTAGGAAATATTTATCTTTTTCCTTTTTATGCTATGAGGGTTTTTATGGTTATTTGTGGTTGTACAGCAGTTTGATGGAAAGAGCTTTATAAATAAATGTATTATTTTTATAAATGTATTATTAATTTCAAAGGTGACTTCAAAACCTCAGGGCATCACAAAACTCTCTGACTTCTTCGTGCTCATAGCAAGAACAAGCACTCCATGCATCTTACCAGGTGGCATACCATATTGCAAAGCTAAAGAAGCCTCACACTTTTGCAGAGGACCTAATCTTGCCTGCAGCTATCGACATGGTCAGACAGGTGTTGGACCAGTCAGTAGCGGATAAACTAAAAACCACTCTATCACCACCTCTATCAAAAAGCACCATAAGCTGGTGAATTAAAGACATGTCAGATGACATCAAACAACAGCTCGCAAGAGACAAGTGGTCATTTTGCATTACAAATGGACATGAAATACAAACCAGTTTTACTTTCCTACCTCAGAAATGTGTGGGATGGGAACTTGCAGGTAGAATTTATCTGTACCAGAGGACTTATATTTGAGTTCAGGGAGCCTGAGCCAGGACATTTGTGTTGGCAAATGACAGGAAAGTACTCCAGGGGATACTGACAGCTAAGGATATGGAAGCAGTGCTTGATAAAAAAAATTAAAAGATGTCGTCAAAGTGCTAAAACTACATTGACCGCAATGCAAAAAACACTCAACGTTGATAGTTTATATCATGCTGAGGACTGGCTTTCTAGGGTAAAGGTGATGTCCTTCTTTTATTAATTACTTGCTGAAATGACACCCTTTCTTGCCCAGAATGATTCTCCTCTTATAGATTGGTTTAGCAACAATGTGTGACTTGCGCATGCTGCTTACCTGGCCGGTTTGTTTCAACAAGTAAAGACTTTAAACATCTCTATACACACGATACTTTTGAACAATGTGACAAAATTTATGCTTTTTAAAATAAGGTATCCATGTGGACAGGTCATGCATCTAATAACCGACTGGATATGTTCTTCAATGCTTTCCATGAAGAACAGCAGCTGGAAACAACAGCAAAACGTGTAATGAATTAAGCAATCAACACACATGTGTACTGTACAAACTTCTAGGAATCAACATAGAAAGCGTCAAGTTGCCTAGCAAGAGGGAGAGTCAGCTGGTGGAGCTGTTGTGTGAAAAAATTATTTGAAATTGAAGAATTTAAAGAAATGAGCCTCTCCCATGTCTGGTGCAGTACCATATTGAGCAAGTATCCTCCACTTGCCACAAAATGTTATTGTCCATTCAGCAATACCTACCTTTGTGGGAGCAGCTTCTCAGCTCTGATTCAGCTAAAGACAAAACAAAGAAACAGGCAGGACATTGAGCATGATCCCAGAGTTGCTTTGCCTCCTATCACTCAAGATTGACACTCTTGTCAAGAGCAAAAAAAACATCCCAAGTTCTCCCATTAATCCTTCCAAACTTAATCATGTTAAGTGTTACACCCCATGGTTGACATGTTACCAAACCTGCCAACCAGTACGCCTTTTGCGTAGCAAGTACGCAACTGGACATCTAAGTACGCTTGTTGTATGAAGTATGAAATAATTTAATGCAGTTAAATTGTAGCTATCAGCTTGTGTAAGCACACCTATCACACAGGGCCGGACTGGGACGATAATTCAGCCCTGGCATTTTTGGGTTTTGACCAACCCACCCATAGCTGGGAGCGGGGTGGGGGTGGGGGATAAAAACAAAAGAGAAAGACTGAGCCATGCCACTACTCACCCCCGGACGGCACTCAGTACCAGCGTAGAACTCTACTTGCAAACTGATTCTGATACAAGCCCTTGTTAAATCAATACTGCAGCTTTATTAAAGATTCACTCCACACATCACTACTACAGACACATTTCAGGAACTTACTTGCATGATGCCAAGACACAGCAATATTTACAAAATTCTGAGCCCAATAATTTCCTATCTGTAGTTATAAGTAGTGAATCAACTAATGGAGCCTCATAACAGAGAAAATAAACAGATATGTCCACCTGTTCTTGAAAAAATGCCATTAATAATAAAAATACATATGTAGAAAATATATCGGCCTTAATAGAAAAATTAAAATAATAGTATTCAAAATAAAGTAAGTTTTAAACTACATAAAAAAAGATAAACGCCTGTAAAATTATTCCAAAACAAAAATGCCAATGCCTGATTATGTCATAATATGCAAATTAGATGTATGAATTTTCTCCCATCACAAACTATGGATCATGCTGAAGATTTTTCTCATTTACATTATGCCTTTATCTATAACCATAGTAAGGCTACAACATTTTGAACTACCGATATCAAAATTGAATATTTTATAGAAAAAACCCCGGCACCTAAAGAGTTAAGCTAAGGCAATGGAACCGAACCGCATTAGACGAGATGAGTTGCGTTTACATGGACTGGGACAGGCAACTGTTTTTGGATAATTTGCCGACTGGCCTGTTACAATTTGAATGAATCACACAGTTCCATGCGTGCGACCATGTGACCATGGGGGCTGACTATGTCTGTGGTGGGCCGATGGATGATCAATCCAAGGCACGTGTGCGGCGCTGCGCAGAAAAAAATCAATAAAAAAATCTAACTTACCAGTCCATTTTTGTACCGGCCCACCGGTCAAATGCCCGGTAAAATATATGGCCAGTCCGGGCCTGCTATCACACATAATCAAAGCAAGTGAAACTTATTACTGTTCAATATTAAAATATTCAGCGCAGTGCACATGATATTTTAGAGTCAGGTCAAATAGTAAAAAATGTCTACCACTGAACTAGTCAAAATAAGAACTATGAACATGTGTGTGCGCTTTTGCAAATTGTCAATGCCATGTGGAGGGCAAAAAACATTTAATGATCCTAGCTATATTTTCTTTATTGAAAGTATTGTAATCAAAAATAGGCCTATGGGTTTTATTCTTATAGATTTTTATTATTTTGTATAACATATATCCAGCCAGTGAATGGGGAAATTTCGATTTGCAAAGTAATGGAGTTGCAAAAGTCTACAAAAAAAAATGCACAACACAAATGGTACTCAATATATTTTGGCTTGGCAGGTCTGTGTTACCCCCAATTTCCTTAATGTGCTCTGCTCCGTCATACACTCCGCAGCATCTCCAAAAATAGGATTGATTCTATTTTTGCAGGTGGGCGGAGCAAGTTTGCAGTCAATCTACACAAATCACAAAGCACTAAAAGGATACCGAACAAGCACAATATTAGTTTTTTCAAAATATATCAGTAAAGAAAGACTAGATATATTTTTTTTGCATAGCTACTGTATATTAATATAATCTCAAGTAAATGTAAACATATATGTTGTTTAAAATAATGGTGCGTGTTTATACATAATTTACACACATAAGAATTTAAGTTGTGGAGTATATGCAGTGGAAATTAGAGGTTACTAATCTTCTTTATATCAGTTTAGTTATTTAGGAAAAGGTAAATTACAAGACAATATTGTTTCTTGTACTTGAATCAAAATGAATTACACTTTTTGTTTGACTAATTTTAGATCATTTGTGTAGATAAAACTTCTATGTTAGGCTAATTCTATTAGGTTGTGTTATTGTCTCAGCTGCAGTTTATTTGATACTTTTTGCACAAAACACAAACTATTCAAAGTTCAAAGTACCTTTATTGTCCCACAAGGGAAATTGGATTTGCAGCAATGCATCCACATAAGACACAAACATACAACAGCACTCACCAACAAAACCAACCAGTAGAGAAGGAGAAGGAAGTAACATTAATGCCCAATGTACATAATGTATAATAAATAAATAGATAAAGTACAGGACACAATCAAGTGCAAAAATGCAACTTGTGTAAGTAAATATAAAATGCTAAGTGCCATTAAGGTGCCTCACAGCTGACGCAATAAAAGACATTTGCATCCTCTTTGTATTGCAGCTAGGAACTCGATAGCGCCGTTTAGAGGGCAAAAGCTCAAACTCTGTTCTAAGGGGATGATCCTGTGAATGAGCTATAGCTCTAACTTTCCTCTGGACCTGTTTAATGTATAACTCCCTAATTTTAAACTATTTAAAATGGCTATTACGAAACTATTTTTGCAGCCTCATGCCTTTAGTTTGATTCAGTAAAAGAATAGTTTTATTAGTGTTTGTGACATTTTCCTTTAGTGGGTGACCTACTAAAAAGAAAAAGGTTGTTTATTTTTAGTTTATAGACTCATTTACATCACATACAAGGGAATACGACAATTATCGATAACTATTACAAAATGTAGGAAATAAATTTTAAGTGCCTCCCCGGTGATTTTGTTATTTTTTAATTAACTAATTTTAACTAAGAATTAAATTAGGTCATTTTTCAAGCACATGTTTTTATCATAACTAAGTTTGTAAAACGGAAACATTATTATTATTATTATTATGTTAGTAATTTAAAAGCTTATCTTGAAGCGTTTTTATTTTCTTTTAAACATTTTATGAGGCTGTATTATATTGGATGGCTGAAATCTTTGGTTTAGTTTGTTAAAAAAAGCTGATTCTAGTTTAGTTCAGCTGCTAAAGCTGGAGCTAACCTGTATACCAGAGTATAGACGGAGCCCAGGACACTGAAGCCCACACTCCAGTTGTGCTGTTAAAGGCATTTTTCACTTCTGAGGACGGATGGAGGACCAGGGGAACATTTAAAAAGCCACATGTGTTGTCAGCATTAAGTTGCGCGACCTGGGTAAGTTACCCAATGTCTCTCAGAACAGTGATTTAAAGCATGCCGGGGAGGGGAGTCCTGCTTAAGAAATCGGTTCAAAACGGAAAGCAATACTAACCTGAGCTACTGAAAAAAATGTTTCGAGACAGAAAGTTTGATTTACGGCGATGGTTTGCTTAGAGACCATGAACAAATGCAGCTCAAGTCATTTGCTCCTATTTTCTAGTTTGAAAGGAGAGAGTGATGGGTGACGGAGCTGTCTGAGTCTGAGTTAATGATTCCTTCAAAGTAGGTAATGACTGTTGTATCAAGTTACCTGATAGGCTATAATTGAAAAATTGAAGGGAAACTTTGGGGTTTTTTTTCAACTTTTTCATCAAGACCTTTTTTTCTATTGCGCCACACATCTATCGATTGATAGATAGATATTGCTATCGAATTATCATCTGGCCCGATATAAATTGAACCATCTTTTTGTTGAATACATTTTAAAAGTTGAAAATGTTCTTCGATTTGGGTCATGGCTTGTCATTAAGAGGTGATAGTGGGTCTCAAATCCAAACTGGTTGAGAATCACTGATCCAAAGAAATCCAGGTGGTATTGTAAATGGACTGAACTTATATATCACTTTTCTAGTCATGCTAACAACTTGAAGCACTTTACACTACAGCTACATTCACACAATAGCACTCACAAAAGCGCACACATTTATAATCTGATACACAGATTGGTTGGCAACTTGGTGTTAGGTGCCCTACCAGGGGTACATCAACATGTAAAAGCAGGAAGTTGGAAATGCAAGATGACTGCTCCACCCACTGAGCCCCAGTCGCCCCACAACTCCATCTCTGAATGACTCAAAATACACAAAATGATCGTTGAGGAGTGGCCTAGACAAATTCTGAACTTGAATCAAATTGTATGACCTAAAACTTTCATGCTGAAAAACTCAATCTGACTGGATTAAAACAATTGTGTAAAGAACACTCGGCCTAAATTCCGCCAAATCAATCTGACTCATTCCCAGATATGACAAAAGTTTAATGGTGAATGTTTTTTTATCCTTAATGAATGAAATCATACGAAAACCAGAAATGACATGTTTTCAAGTTCTTTGTATATAACTTCAGTTTCATCTGTAACATTTAAATGCAACAAAAACGCAAAGATGAGCTCCAAAGCTCTGGGCAGGGTTCTCGGCTTGTAAAGATTGATTGCTACCATTGGTCTGGACTGGCAGACAAACCTGAACACCTGGTTGTAGGCTATGTATAAAAAGAGATCCCAAGTGCAGACGTAGAAACAATGGGAAATTATTACTTAAAATTAAAAAAGGTGTCAAAATATCACAATTGCCATTTCTATGGCGCTGATCAAATTAACTAACTTGGCCCAGCTAACTTAAAATCTCTGTGTTCAGGCTGAAATTGAACAGAATAAATTGCCAAAATGTCCATGAAAGTTCAGTGTTGTGGGGGAGATGATGTTGTTGTCTTTTTGTGGCCTAAAAATATTTGTTCTTTCTTTTCATTAACCGGCATGTAGAGTAAAGGCCAGAAGTTTGGACACACATTCTCATTCAATGTGTTTTCTTTATTTTAATGACTATTTACATTGTAGATTCTCACTAAAGGAATCAAAACTGTGAATAAACAATTATGGAATTATGTAGTACTTTTACAAAAAAGTGTGAAATAACCTGTCCTCCAAAGTCACCGGACCTGAACCCAATCGAGATGATTTGGGGTGAGCTGAACCGCAGAGTGAAGGCAAAAGGGCCAACAACTACTAAGCATCTCTGGGAACTCCTTCAAGACTGTTGGAAAACCATTTCGGGTGACTACCTCTTGAATTTCAAGAGAATGCAAAGCAGTAATCAGAGCAAAGGGTGGCTACTTTGAAGAATCTAAAATATAACACATGTATTCAGTTATTTCACCCTTTTTGTTTAAGTGCATGCAGTAATTCCATACATTATGTGTTGATTTATATACACCCACTTCTTGCGCTAGGCACTATAGACTTTGCATGTAATCTAGCTGCCCTGCTGCCTGGACATGTTGACCGGTGTGAATGCGGCTTTGGAAGAGAGGTTTAATAATTTCTTTGCTCAGATTAGCCCTGAATCTCTCATAAGACAAGAATCCGAAAGAGAGGTAAAGTTAAGTAGATTGCCAGTTGAGGAAATCTCATCAGAGTATGGCACCAGTTCTAAAACCAACTCAAAAATTATGCCTAATGATCATTTTTTCCATTATTGTTTTCTATCTGATCTGTTCTGTTTTGTACACTATTCACTGTTCTGTTGTCAGTGGGTGGTCAGTAACACCCACTGACCAGTCTGTCTGTGGGCGGCAGAGTATGGGTAGACTCATGAACGTCCGCTGATGGGGCTAATGTTCAAATATTGAATCAAAAACTGCATTTACAAGAAAATTGATCCTTTGTAGATAACGTCTCCTGCAATGATAATGGTTAGGTTGCTGCTTGGTATGTGATGGATAAAGAAGGAATTGTCTTTTAATCTTGCATTGTTTTCCTGCAGCAATTCAACTTTTGTGTTTGGACCAGACTTGTCAGAATCAGACCACTGAGAATCCTTCTTTCCTTCAGGCGAAGGGTGCTAATGTATACAGTATATGCCAGTTGACATATTGGACACATTTACTAAAAAGCAGAGTAACTTCACAGGCAGATTCTAGAAATAAAGTAGTGTAAAATCATTGCCTTAGTTACTTGTGAACTAATTTATGAGTCAGAGTGCACGCGTATAAATCTCCCAGAGATTTGTGGAAAGAGACGTGCAAAGCAGTTAGAGGAACCTTTAGCTTTTAAGATAAATTAAACTCAGTCTGTGGCTGCTTTCTGTCCTTTGGAGGAGCTTTTTTATTGTTCGGGGGGGGGGGGGGAAGCTCACTTGTGAAGGACTGCTTCGCTTCTGTGACACGTCTGCCAAAATGTGCACCAGAAGCACAACTGTGTGCAATGTGTTGCATGGAGGAAGAAGTGCTAACATCCATTTGTTGAGCAGGGAGCCACTACTTTAATGTGTCTCAGTCTCCCAGAGGAAGCTAGTGAGAGCCATGCTATGTGTGGTTCAGCATTTTGGTACCACAGTATGAAAAATACACAAGCCTATAACACAAACATACCTTCAAATTGAACTTTCACCACTACCTCTCCATTAGAAACCCTCAATCTTTTATAGACAATAAACCTGAAGAGAACTCTTACAAACCCTTACTCTTTTATATCATATTACAACTATGCACCTTAATTATTGTTGTCATCAGGATTTTATTTGATACACCAACTGTAAAATAAAAGGAACAGTATTTACGAAGTCTGGTGGCCATTTGTGTTTAGCCCTGTTTACTCCATCAGAGAAGCTACCCATGGTAATTCTGGAGCACGTCAAAAGATGCACAGCTCAGGTTGGAGAATTTTAAAGCAGAATGACTATTAGTTGTGTCCTTCAGAAATCTATATGGTAGAAGAGAAAGTAATTTGCAATATGCCACAAGCGGTTTGCATACATACATAAATGCAATAATGATTTCTAAAGGATTAATTACAAATCTTACAAAACATACAAATACAAAACATACATTTCTTTATTTAAAGCAGAATAGCCACAAGTAGTTTATTGGAAAAGTTCTTGAAGTGCATCAATGAGCCTAAATTTAAACCTAAAAACATCTATAAAAAAATAACAATGAATGAAAGGATAAAATCAAAGAACATCTAAATTTTGAATGCAAATGTTTTAAAGGCTAAACATCTTACATTAAACATTATTATCATGATCAATCAATTTTCTCATTAAGAATTATTTGGGACTTGTCATGCCTCACTCCACACTCAGCTTCCCTCACTCACTCATCATCATCATCACCCTCACCTGTGCCTCCAATCACGCACACCAGATCCTCCTTACCTCACCTCTTTATAACCTGCCACTTCCCTTCAGTCACGGCCGGATCATTACAGGACTTCAGACCTTCCACAGTGTGTTTCTCCTGTTATCTTCGTTCTCGCCATCCTTCACCCTCAATAAAGGAATCTGCACCTTGCTTCTGCGTCTGGGTCCATACCTCACACCGCAATTCCCTGACAGAATGATCCGGCCCAGAAAGATGGACCCAGCAGAAGCCTCTGACCCCGAGATCTTGGAGTCCCTCTGGTGCAGGCTGGAGAAGGTCTCTGGCTTCGCCAGCCCGTCCGCTCGCCTCACCGCGCTGGAGGACTACATCTTAGACCTCCTTCCTCGGTTCCGCTCCAGCCTCAACCCGCTCGATGCGGAGGAGTTGGAGGAGGCAGCCGACGACGCCTTCCTTGCTGCGGAGGAGGAGCTGCCTCCTGCAGGGACACAGCCCGCCTCTACCAACGTCGGCTCGGTCTCCTGGTTCCATGCGCCTCCGATCCTCTCACCGGCTGTCTTCGCCCCTTTCACGACCGCTTCACCGAGGGCTCCGGTCAATCGCCCAGCTGCTGCTCCCACACCACCGTCTTCGGCTGCGGCAGGACGGGGTCCCCTCTACGTTAGCGAGGATGAACTGTTCGAGTTTTTTCATGGGGACAGACTCGAGTACCTCTGCTCCAGAGGGGATCCAGCTCCTCGCCGCGGTCAGCGACGCAGACGCCGGAAGGTTGCGCCGGAGTCTCCGCCCTCGGACGGTTCGGACTGGGAGGACGCGGAGGAGCAGTATCTGGAGCAGCAGACCTCGCTCGTCGGCTCTCGGCTTGCCTACTGCGCTCCTGGAACAGGCCCACGTAGGCATGAGCCTCCATGTCAGCCACGCAGCCGAGGGCACGAGGCACCTCCACCATCTCGCCGCAGACGGCGGCGCCGACGGGAAGTAGTTGCATCCGGGTCCCCGAAGTTGGCGTCTGCATCGGCCAGCTCGGCCCCGAAGTTGGCGTCTGCATCGGCCAGCTCGGCCCCGAAGTTGGCGTCTGCATCGGCCAGCTCGGCCCCGAAGTTGGCGTCTGCATCGCCCCATTCCTCCTTCTCCCTTCTCCAGTCTCTGTTCCCAGAGCCCACAGAGCACCTGCAGTCTCGGCTCCCAGAGCTGCCGGATATGCCGCTGCCGCCTCCTGAGCTGGTGCTGCATCGCCTGCCGGCTCCCACGCCGGCTCTTCGCCTGCCGGCTCCCACGCCGGCACTTCGCCGCCGCCAGGCTCCCACGCCGGCTCCTCGCCACCAGGCTCCCACGCCGGCTCCTCGCCGCCAGGCTCCCAAGCCTGCGCCTCGCCTCCAGGCTCCCAAGCCTGCGCCTCGCCTCCGGGTCCCCAGGAGAGGACCGCCGGGCCGTGCGCCCGCCTCCCGTCCCGTCAAGGGACGTCCGTCCAGCCCCCAGCTGGACCTCCCGGTCCCCAGGAGAGGACCGCCGGGCCGTGCGCCCGCCTCCCGTCCCGTCAAGGGACGTCCGTCCAGCCCCCAGCTGGACCTCCCGGTCCCCAGGAGAGGACCGCCGGGCCGTGCGCCCGCCTCCCGTCCCGTCAAGGGACGTCCGTCCAGCCCCCAGCTGGACCTCCCGGTCCCCAGGAGAGGACTGCCGGGCCGTCCGCCCGTCTCACGTCCCGCCAGGGGACGTCCGCCCGTCTCACGTCCCGCCAGGGGACGTCCGCCCGTCTCACGTCCCGCCAGGGGACGTCCGCCCGTCTCACGTCCCGCCAGGGGACGTCCGCCCGTCTCACGTCCCGCCAGGGGACGTCCACCAGTCTCACGTCCGGCCAGGGGACGTCCGGCCAGAGGAAGGCATTCGGGCCGTCCGCCCGACTCACGTCCGGCCAGAGGAAGGCATTCGGGCCGTCCGCCCGACTCACGTCCGGCCAGAGGAAGGCATTCGGGCTGTCGTCCCGCCAGGGGACGTCCGCCCGACTCACGTCCCGCCAGGGGACGTCCGCCAGCCTGTCGTCCGACCAGAGGACGACATTCCGGTCGCCCGCCTGACCTTCAGGGGCGTCAACACAGACACTCGGGCCCTCCTGCCGTGGGCCCCCTCCACCCACCCTGAAAGGGTGCTAATCCTTTTGGGGTTTTTTTTCTATATGGCGTCTGGGATCCGCCTTTAAAGGGGGGGGTCCTGTCATGCCTCACTCCACACTCAGTTTCCCTCACTCACTCATCATCATCATCACCCTCACCTGTGCCTCCAATCACGCACACCAGATCCTCCTTACCTCACTTCTTTATAACCTGCCACTTCCCTTCAGTCACGGCCGGATCATTACAGGACTTCAGACCTTCCACTGTGTGTTTCTCCTGTTATCTTCGTTCTCGCCATCCTTCACCAGCAATAAAGAACTCTGCACCTTGCTTCTGCGTCTGGGTCCATACCTCACACCGCTAATCCCTGACAGGACTTGAAGTAAATTTAAGTAATTTCTATTTAATAGTAATTTCTCTGCAATACTGTACGCACAGTTAAAATTGATCATCATCTCAGCTTCATCTGATGATCTGTCAGCTGCTGAAAAGCACCAAGATGGGACACCTGGGCAGTGCATTTATCATATCATGTAATGTATCTTATAGATGCATTTTTAGTTTTTTTAATTTGAAATGCATTTGCTTGTATGTAACAGGGTAGCATTTTTCAAAAGACTTGCTGCTGAAATACCATCATATTGTTGTTTTTGGTACCCTATGGGAGACGTTTCAGGTCAGTCAGGTCACACACCACTAGATGACCAACAGCTTCTTCTGCTGGGCTATCAGAACTGCTAAAACTCACTTACACACGCTATTACACATGAAGAGACTCCAACAACAACACAAGACAACCAAAAAAATCTACCTCTTTCTGGCTCCTCTCAGAAACATGAATTTCTGCCATGTTTACAGCCACCTTTTTTTGTTTTGTTTAAATCAAATTTTTCTTATTGTGCACCCATTTTATACATTTTTATTGTTGTTTTTTTTGTTGTTGTTTTTTTTATATAACTATTCTTATTTCTGTGTGGTGGCTCAGTTGCAGCATCCTTCTTTTTGTTGTGATTACCTGTAAAACTACAATAAAGACTTTTCTATTTCTTGGTTTTTATTCTGAAGACCATTAAAGTTTGTGGTTGTAACAGTAGAACATGGCAACTTTCTAGGGGGAATTAAAACTTTACTTCATATGCTGGTTGTCTTCCGAGTCAACTTCAAATATCCAAGTAAAGTATCTTTATGTTTAAATTCCAACCAGGCATTTTTACAATATGATTTGAGGACAAAATACATGCCTGCTTCCTCCAAATTTGACGTCAATCCTTTGCCTTCAGTACTATAATTGATAATTTAAATTTAAATATGTTCTTATTCATCACTGATTTAGTCAAATTGTCTAAAGGAAATATCCTTGGGTTTTTATGATACCGCATTCAGTTATTGATCCTATAAATGTCAGAAGTTCTATCTCCTCCTTAAGACCCACATTTGGAAATAATGGCTTCACTGATGGCATCTCCATCATCAGGCTTAATCTGTTAAAACAAGATTATTACTATCTGTAGCCATGGTCTGTAAATATTTTATGGCCCATAAATGTAACATAGCAACATAGAAATATGACTGTAGCATACCAGTAGTCACATTAATTTCCATACTCCTCTTTCTCCTTGTGCAGTTCGTCTTTCATGTATCTCTCTCTCTTGAACAAGAGTTAAATTATAAACTTTTTAAACCAATTAAAATAGCTCCAGGATTCCAAGCCATAAACCTCACTGTGCATCTTATTCTAAATCACAAACGTAATAGAACATGCACATTGCAACTGCTTTTATATTCAAGGTTATAATCCAGCAGTATATGCAAATTTGAGGGACTGCTTAGGGAGAATCATCTGCAGTGCAGAAAATGGTGGTCATGCTGCAATCTTAAAATGGAATAACTACAAAAAAGCATCAAAATATTATGTGATAACAACTGTACGGAAATATCAATTCCCTTCTTATTAGTACATAAAACTAGAGAACTTGGAGTTTTGATCATGGGTTTGAAGGTGTAAGAGGTCTAAACATTGGCGAGATGCAAGTGTTGCTAGTTACAGAAACCAAAAAAACTGCCTTACCAAAGTACAAATGCCCCTTCAACCTTTTTATATTGTATCATTTTACAAATACCATCTTCAGCTTACTCTATTGGAATTTTATGTGACCAACACAAAGTAGTACATCTCTGAAGACATGGGAAAAACGTGATGTATGGCTTAAAACATTATTCATAAAGACAAAAAAATATAAATAAGATCAGATGACATTTGACAATCAACCAACTGCATTCAGAATTAACTTACTTTATACCTGTGGATTCCAATAAATATTTTGTAAGCACAAAATTAACACTACCCCTGAGAATATGCAGTTTATAGTCCTTTAACTTTTTCTTAAATGACATATATATATATATATATATATATATATATATATATATATATATATATATATATACTAAGAGAGAGAGAAAACGTTTCACTTTTTTCACATAACCACACACTTTTTCACATGATAGACCAACACAAAATATTTAAGAACATTATAAAGTAAATGGAAATAAAGGTTTACAATGTTTGTTACAAATATAAGCTTGACAATGATGTCAGGCCCCTTTACTATGGTTCCCATAAAAAATGCAATTCAAGAAGTCTGTGGTTCCTTAGTGAAGTTAAGTTTACAATTCACAATATTCTCTATAACATTTTCTGTTGTGCATTCAAAAATATTGGGTTTATATAAAAGCACTCCACATGCAGTTAAAACAGAAAAAGAACTGGGGCCTGTTCCAGAAAGCTTGGTTAACGTACCATGTGGTAAACTCTAACCCTCAACCTGTTCCAGAACACCTGATAAGAATCAGTTTAATCAACATACTCCTGGTAAACCCTGAAATATAAAGAACCTCTCAATGGATCACCAAATTCATGAGTCACAAAGGAAATTGAAGAGAAACAAAGAGCAGAATACTTTAAAGAAGTGGAGTTGGAAGGACTGATGCTGGCCTATGAGGAATTCAATCATTATGAAAAAAAGCAATAAAGCATCAGCAAAATTGAAGGTTGGCTTGACAAAAAAATAACCGTGTGTGCATGAGTTTAAAGTCTGACTCACCCCCTAAGCCACTTATTTATTTATTTATTGCAGATAAACTGTGTAAATGAGTGTCTAGTATCTTCATTATTTCCGTATTCGTAGTACATTTGAGCAAAAAAATATAAATTTTCTACCAAAACATATCAGAGTGCCCTCTTCAGGTTAAAACTTTACATTGCACTTAAATATAAATAGATTATTCTTACTTTCTCTGCCAATGAATGCAATCTTTTCATTTATTCATTTCCTACCCCTTATTCCCATTGGGGTCAGGTGGTGCTGGAGGATATGTATAGTTTAAAATGTGTTCCTGTACGTTGGTTTATTATTCAAAATGTACTTTCTTTTGTCACCGATTTGTTGAGGGTACAATAATATTGTACATTGACTTGGACATATATTGGCCTCTAACTAAAATAGATGCAATACTTCTGGAGCCAACAAAATTCACAGAAACATTTTCCAAAAAAAGGTATGATAGAAATCAAATATTCACTGGATCTATTACGTTTTGTTTTTTTTGCGCATCCTTATCATGAAGCTAATCAAAAGAAGGCAGAGGCCCATTCAACTGGTTTGGGACCACCATCTCCCCTCACCACAGCTGAGTAGTTGGCATTGTCCCTTATTAATGACTAACCAGTGGTTGATGGTTTCCTGAAGGCACTTTATCATGAGAGTCGTCCATCCACTGATTTTGTTAAATGGACATTTACAACATATACTAATATATTTCAACTCAACAATGAAACAATTATCATTGTTGCCACTTAAATAGTTTTTAATGCACTTTAATGCACTTAGAAACAGTTTTAGTTTTAGAAACCTGTGATCTGTAGGGTTTTCATATCTCAATGCGTGTCTTATACAGAGGTGCACATGTAATCTGAGTCTTCAGTTTCAGGTAACATGTTTTCCCTGCTTAAATAATGTTATACCAACTCCTTACAAGCTTTTTTTCTTCTTTCCATCTTTTCTTGACCATTTAAGGCTGCATTTTTCTGTTCTATTGATTCTTTTATTTTGACGTGTCTGAACACAATGGTTTTGCAGACAGTTTTTATTGCAAACTGGTTTTATTTGTATTGGATGTTGTAGAAGAAAAAGGAAGACCACCACATTACTGATGATGTCATCATGTTAGCGTGACGTCAATCAATACGCAACTTAGCTTGTGATGTCATCTGGTTTCATCTAGTGACTTTCTGGGTTAACTTAAGCTACTTTCTGTCAGAAACAGGTGGCAACACTGGTCCCTGCAGGTCAAAGATGAACGCAGCAAGCTATTAGGCGTAATCAGAGTGTATTTTTGCTATGGATATTTCATAGCTGAGCGACTTCTCCATATGAACCCTAAGTCTCCTCCCCTTCCTGTTGGCCCGTAGGTTCCCTGACATAAATAATAATGAAAGGAAGTCAATGGAACGATAATAGTTATTTTCTCGTTCACTTTGTCTTACGACCTGAATCAAACATATGATGTACCTCAATTTAAATGATATGTAGCCCTTTTCTACCCATGATTTAAAAGGGTGGGCTCTGGGTTCTATAAATCTCCTCTTAAATCACTTACCTGTATGTGATATCTTTTGGGATCCCAGCACTATACTCAGTTTTAGCACTAAACACAGTAACACACCAGATTGAAAAGGCACGAACTCAAATATCCCCTGACACAAGATATATTATGTAAACAACAAGCCCCCCTTTATTAAATAAAATGATAAATAAAATAAATACGGTCGATTTTCAGAGAAAGGAAAACAAATAGCAGCCTCTTGCTGTCCAAAGCACCAGATTTCACAGGATATTAATCACAGCTTCCAATTTAACAGTGTTTACTTAAACACAAATCTATATCTAAAGCCGGCAAAACCCAAATAAACCCTACGTTGCAGGCCTGTTCCAAGCTTGTGAGCGTAGAGACCAAAAACTAAGATGTCGCTTCGCTCCAAGGCCACACTAAGCCGGCTAATGCCTTAAACGTATAATTATTTAGTCTACACCCCCGTATCGTCCACAGTAACCCGGCGCCGTTTAAGGTCTGTGGCCGGATAAGTATTAGCCGGGTAAGAGAGCCGTGTAAATCTTAATTCAACGGCTAAGCGAGCTAGTGTGGACAGCTTCCCCGGATAATGAAAGGAAGTGGCATCAATGAATGCTGCGTCAATAACAATATGACACTACAGACAAAGACAACAGCGCAGAGTAATAAATCGATCTCGTCGTCTGTCCACACCAAAAACTCTCTCTTCTTCTGAGCAGCTATTGCTCTCTTCGGTTAACGGGACAAGCAGACATGTACTGTGCTATAGAGCTTCTTGTATATATTATGTAGGTGCTGGCGTCACGTAGGTTATACGCGTTTTCCGTCTTTTCGCGCATGCCCAGTATTTGCACAGGTCTGTATGGGATTGTGGAATCATGGGAACTTAAACGGACCTTAAACGGGGCGTAAATGCTCGTATTGAGTGGATAACATTAGGCATCTAACTCCCCGTATAACCTTATCGGCTTAGTGTGGACGTAGCCTAAGAGCAAAATAAAGTAAAGTTAAGGTACCTGGTGTTTGAAGACAATTATTCCAAGCAGGCAGGCTCTGTGTAGTCCTTGTCCCCAGTGGTATACAGTCCAGCCACCAAAGCTACTCCAAGTGCCTGATCCACACCTGGTTCTAAACTCTTTCCAGCATTGCCAGAGGTCCTCTGAGTGGTTCCGGGTGGCTCAGAGTGCTATCTGGGTCCAATCTTCCGTTGTCCTGCTCAGTAATACTAGCTGTGTTAGCAAACGGCCGCGTCCTTTTTCCCGTCATTAACTTCTCAGTTCCAACGTTGCCAAAGGTCCTCTGAGTGCTTCCGGGTGGCTCAGAGTGCTATCTGGATCCACTCTTTCTTTGTTTCGCTCCGTAACGATCTTCTACAAACTCATGGATTCGACTGGATTAGCGAACGGCAGCCTATAGTCCTCCTGCGAGCTTGTTAGCAGAGGACTTTTAGAGCAGACCGGGGTTTTCTGGTGTCCTTCCCTGGCTCTACAGGAGGCTCTTGGACTTCCACACCATCTTGGTCTGATTCCTCTTGATTCATCTCTCCTGAAGTGGTCTCAGGTTCCTTCTCCATATCTGATTCTAGAACATCCTCCAACTGAGGTTCTTCACAGGCACTTTCTTTTTCCGAAGAGGTTTCATGTTGGTCACGTCTTTGGTCACTTGCGAAGTTCTCTTGTGCTATGTCATGTGATCCGAGAGCATGCTTTATCTCTTGTGTAGTATGGTTTTTGTGGTTCGTAGTACTCATAATCCAAGGACGACTCCGTATCTTGCAGCACTTGAGGCTCAGAGACTGGCAACCTCACTTGCTGTCCAACCGGCAGGATGTGATCTCTGTGAACTGTTTTAACTTTCCCACTTCCATGTTCCTTTTTCAGTTGATAAACGGGAAGATTTGGCATTTTTCCTACGACTTGGTAGGGTATTGGACTCCATCTTGTTTGCAACTTATGCTTTCCCTTCAGGCCCCAGTTCTTTAATAAGTCAATGTCGCCAACTTCTAGGGACTGGAAACCAACTCTCTTGTCATAAACGGCTTTGCTCTTTTGATGTAGCTTGTTGGCAGTCTCCGAGGCCAACTGGTATGCTTGGTGCAGATCTTCTTTTAACTTGGAGACCTAACTAGTATGACTTTCCGAAGTTTTGTCGGGTGACGTCCCAAAACACAGGTCCACTGGCGGTCTTGCCTCTCGACTGAACATTAGGAAATAAGGAGAAAAACCTGTTGCATCGCACTTTGTAAATTGTACGCGTGGACCAGGTAAGGGACATGTTGACTCCACTGCCTCTTCTTTTCCATACTCAGAGTGCCAAGCATAGACAGCAACGTGTGATTGAACCTCTCACACTGTGGGTCTCCCTGTGGATGCTAAGGGGTAGTCCGCGATTTCCTTATCCCCAAGTTCTTGAGCAAGTCTTTGATCAGGCGACTCAAAATCACGGCCCTGATCGGAATGAATACGAGCCGGTAACCCATAGTGCACAAAATATTTTTCAACTAGGGTTTTGGCCACAGTTTGAGCGGTTTGATTCTTAGTTGGAAACTAAATGAATGCAACTAAAATCATCGGTGACCACTAATACATATCCCGTGCCTCTGGAATCTGTCTCCACGGAGAGGAAGTTGATACACACCAGGTCCATCGGACCACTGCTGGAAGTCTGGTGTAGCGGGGCAGCTCTCTGGATGGGAGACTTACGTGTGAGACATTCACCACAGTTTTTATGTGTTGCTCGACATCTTGGGACATTTTGGGCCAGAAGAACCTCTTACCAAGTAGGTCAATCGTTCTTTCTATGCCTATTTGCCCTGATTCATTGTGAACCGACTTCAGCACGATGCCATGGTATTGTTTGGTTAGGACTAGTTGAGCGAACTCTTCGCCACTAGGCCTCTTGGTGATGCGATAGAGCAATCCATCTCATATGGTCAATTTATCTTTCTCCCGTTTCATAGGTGTTGTCTCAGGACTTACGTCTGCCCACTGGTTCTGTTGGAGTGCTTGAATGGCAGGTCAAATTACGGGATCTTTGTTCTGGGCTTTCTTGAGATCAGCTTTTGGAATATGTTCCAGAGATTGAAGTTCCATTTCACATGGGAAGGCATATATATCTGGAACACAGCCTGGAGAAGCCCCCATTTGATCAAAACAACGTGTAGGGCTGTCGGGTGCTTCGGACACTTGGACTCTTTGACCGCAGACTCAGGCATGGTCTCCCATGTGCTGAGCACATGCGTCAAAGGGTTATTATCGGTGCGTACTGTGAAACGAGATCCGTATAGATAGTCGTGAAAGTGGTCTACCACTGTCCATTTTAGTCACAGGAACTCCAGCTGGTGTATGGGGTACCGTTTTTCAGACTGGCTCAGTTTTCCTACTAGCAAATGCAACAGGACTCAAACCATCCTCTTGCTGTTGATTGAGGACTGCCCCAAGTCCTTTAAAACTAGGATCCACATGAAGCACATAGGGCTTGGTTGGGTCTGCAAAAGCTAGCACTGGTGCATGGGTCAGACAGTGGATTATTTGATGGAAGGCTTGGGTACAGAGGTCATCCAACCGTTCACCGAAAGGCTCAGACTCTTTACGGTAGATCTTGGAGGGATCTGGGCACTTTTTCCTGTTTTTTTGGGTTGGGGCGTAGCCTTTAGTCAGCTCTGTAAGTGGTCTCACAATAGCAGCATAGTTTGCTATAAACCGGCGGTAGTACCCACAAAAGCCCAAAAAAGACCTTAGAGTCTTTGGCTCTTGGGGCTGTGGCCACACCCAGAGCAGACACAATATGGCCTAAGTATTTCACCTGAGGCTGACAGAACTGGCATCTGTCCAGGGAGATCTTTAGACAAGCGTCTCCAAGACGGTCCAGAACCTTGAGGAGCCTTTCCTCATGTTCCTCCAGCGACTTTCCAAAGACAATTAAGTCATACAGGTAGACAACGACTTGAAGGAGGTTCATATCCCCGACTGTCTTTTCCATTGATCTTTGAAAAGATGCCGGAGCACCACTTATCCCCTGAGGCATTCTCTCGAATTGGAAGAACCCTAAAGGGCATATAAATGCCGTCTTCTCTTTATCCTCCAACGCCATCGCTATCTGGTAGTAGCCACTACGTAAGTCCAGTACGGAGAACCATTTGCTCCCACACAAGGAGTCGAGCGCTTCGTCAATACAGGGTGTTGTGTACTGGTCAGGCACCATCCGGCTATTCAGTAGCCTGTAATCTATGCACATTCTTATAGCTCCGTTTTTCTTGCGAACGATGACTATGGGTGATGCATAAGGACTGCGGGATTCCGTGATGATGCCTGCACACAGCAACTCCTGTAGATGTTTTCTGACATCTTCCATGTCTGCCGGGGCCAGCCGTCAGGATCTCTGACGAAAGGGTCTTGGATCAGACAGCCGGATAGTGTGCTCCACATTTTTGGCTAGGCCAACGTCCCACTCACTGACCGAGAAAACTTTGGAACGTTCAGCAAGTTTATTTCGGAGTCTAACCTTCCAATCCTCTGGCACTGGGGAGTCATCAAACTTAATCTGACTGCCATCAAATTTGGGAGGTTCAGACTTTTGGAGAGGCATGGAAATAACGCTTTCAGTGTGATACACGTGACCCATAACTGTACCCACAGGAATGATGGCTTCTTTAGCTGACTGATTTTGCACTAGGACTCTGAAGTTGTTGGCCTGTACTGCATTGGCAAGATCCACCTGGCAAAACCTGTAGTCGGTTTTGCCGTGGTATCCGGGCCAACTTCTCTTTGCGCCACTTTCTGTTGTAGTCTTTTAACTTGTTTCTTTAATTCAGCAAACTCAGTGTCACTTTGGTGTTCACTTGGCTGCAATGTGGACACAGTTAGACTACTGCAGCTTTTCTCTTTGACGTCTTGAGCACCCGTCATACAGGAAGCTAACTTGGTCTTGAGTTATCTGACCTCAGCTTTCAGACTTTGTAGTTCTGTATGGCTGGCATCTGCTGTTTGCCTTGTTTGTACAGTATGGACCGATGTGTTGAGTTTTTTTCTTGAAGCCTCGTACTGCTCTTCAGTACGAATTTCCCCTAGGAGCTGCAGGAATGTTGGGGGTGTTTTCTTTCTTTCTCATAAGCGTAACTATATTAGCATGAGATCTAAAGTGATGGCCCCTCTCAGAAGCTGTTCCAAGCGAGCTCTGTCTTTGCAGTCAATTGGCAATCTTCCTCTCTGTACTACTTCAGTGAGATCTCTTTCTAGTCGCCTTAGAAAATCTGACAGATTTTCTGCTGGCTGCTGTTGCATTAACCGGAAAGCAAAGTAGAGGTCATCTCCTGATTCTGCTGTGCCAAATGCGCTTTCTAGAGCTTCCAGGTATTTTGCTGGGTTGGCATCTGGGTCTGCATCTGACTGACTGCAATTTCCAGTGCAGGCCCCTTTAAACTATCCATCAACCTACGCCGTTTTTCCCTATCTAAACATTCACTTTCTTCCACCATGAGCCATGCCTGCTCGAGCCAGTGGTCGAATGGTTCCGCATTCGGTGGGACTGCCAGGTTCCCTGAGAATAAGCGTAAACGCCGGCAACCCCCTTCGGTCTGTGGTTTACGCGACTTTTCCAAAATGTCACCAACAGCTAGCAGGATAGACTCAGTGGCATCGGTTCTAGGAGCAGAGTCTGGTAGTAGCTCTTTAATGTCCTCCATGGTCTTGCCCTCAGCATCTAGGAGAGTTTGCAGCTTGGCACCAAAATCATTTGTAACTGACACTTCACTTAGAGTGATTAGTGGCCAACTTTTCCCACTTTCAGGATGAAGAACCTCAGGTGGTACAGTGTCAGTACAATCCTCTCTGCACTCACACAATGACATTATGCGATTTTGAGTTGTGTGAAACATTCGACCTCTGACGCGGACTCGACCCAAACATTTAATAGTTTCTAGGGTCTCCTCTATTTTGGCTATTTCCACATTTTCTGGAACCATAATCATCGCTCCATTAACAATCATATATATATATATATTATTTTTTTTTGGCACGAGGGGAGCTATGGACCAGAAGTAGAAGGCAAAGCAAGGCAAAGCTATTTTATTTATATAACACACTTTCAAAACAAGGCAATTCAAGGCGCTTTACACGATTTAGTGTAGAAACCAAATACATGATAAAAATATGAAAATTAAAACAGATCATCACTAAAAGAAATCCATTTAGTTATTGAAGCATAAAATAAAATGTATGTGAGAGTATGAAATTTAAAAGCAAATAAAAACATTAGAATCCATTAATAAAAAGAACAAAGTTTAAGGAGCAATTTAGGTAAGGTATAAGAAACACATTTATGCAAAAGAATTTAGAATCAAACAGATAAAACACAATCAGTAAAAAACAAAAAACAAAAACGTAAACAAACCATGAGAATCAAAGAGAGATCAAAAACACAATTAAGGACTCAAAGGCAGATCTGAATAGTAAAGCTTTAATCTTTGATTTAAAAGACCCTAACGATTCAGCATGTTTGCATTCTTCTGGAAGTTTATTCCAGATTTATGGAGCATAGAAGCTAAAAAGCTGCCTCTCCCTGTTTAGTTTTAATTGTAGGAATGTTTAGTAAGCTAGAGTTAGAGGACCTGAGAGGTCTGCTGGGTCGGTATAGTGACAACAGATCTCCAACATACTTTTTTGCTAAACCGTTCAGTGATTTTTAAACTAGTAGGAGTATTTTAAAGTCTATTCTCTGCGCTACACGTGGTGCAAATCTGAAGCAATAATTAAAAGAAAAAGAGTAAAATACCATGACGTTTTAGGTGTAAAGTAGCAAATTCTGGAAAAGTTTGAGGAGTATGAATACTGCTTAAGGAAGTGCAATTATGTTATAAAAAGCTATGTAAAGTAATGTTATTCTCTGTTCGTGCAGAACTAAAAATATCTTTTGAAAATGACAGAACTCCGATGGGAATTTACTCTGCAATACAGTGCCGTTTGATTAGTGAAGTATGTTATATCGTGTTAATGTGTGTATTGACATTCAATTTATGAATAAAGAAAGAGAAAGTGGAGGCATTTTCATTTGGTTTGTTTCAAGGCAGGAGGTTTTAACTTGATCTAATTTTTGCTCCTTTAAAAAAAAACATGTTGACGGATTTATTCAGAATGAAGCTCTCAATTTCAGACGTTACAGAACAAAGCAAATCAACACAATCGACTTAAAAAAAACAACAACCATCCATTCACTTCATTCTTTCTTTTATTCCGAACTTTTGCCAAGCCGTGTCTTTCTTCACTCTGCCAAGCTGGCTGGAGAAATGACTGTTTTCTCATTTGCGAGGCAGCACACGTCCGACAGGAGGTGGGCCCGAGTGAAATGACTCCTGAAATATCCATCACTGCAAATTACATCTCTGCTCGTGCTGATCCCCTCTTTTGAGCTAATCAAGTTATATGCCCCTGCACAACTATCAAGACGCCTGCTAATGTCTTTTCATTTGCAAAGATAATTACAACAAGGTTCCACTTGAAAATCCATACATGCCAACAAACTGAGCCAAAATCGACCGATCCGCAGGGGTAATTATTTCTCCCTTCTGATGTATAGACATATCTCGAGGGGTTAATGACACTGATTAAAATGATTTGTGCAATAACAAAAGAGTCAGGGTTTATGTGTGTACAAGGAAATAAAATATGCATTTGTATGCAGTTGAGAATGAATACTAATGTGTTTTAGGCTCACATTTTCTGAATCTTTTTTTAGGAAATATCAACATTTGCATTTTGCGCCTAAAGGTGCTACAAACCCATGACTGGCAACGCCCCAGCGACGTGCAATCTGTAAGAAGCAGTTGTAACACCAGCAGCTAAGAACAGAACATGTTGAGAGTGTTGTTATCTTCAGGTAAAAGATGTGTTGTATTTGTGCATCTACTCACATGAATGCAAGGTGAGTGAAAGGAGAAGAGAAAAAACACTTGAAGAACCTGCAGGAGGCTGCATTGCGAGGAGAGTCTAGACATAATGAGTTTAATAACGTACAATGTTCATTAAAACATAGCTCGGAGCCTCTCCGGAGGTGTCACTCCTATCAGATTAGTGGTGCTGAGATATTACCGGAGCCGGGAGGGGGGGAAGCAGCCCATATGGTCTGTGCGCTTGACAACACTGTGACCCATAGCAGATGTGCTGTTTTTCTCTCCCCTGCTGCTGGACTCAGCTTCTTTGACACACCTGGGTTTGCTCTCGGGCCTCACAATATCATCAACAAATGAGCATGTTGCTTTATCTCTCCAGGAAGCAATAAAAGCTTGTGAGCAGCCACAAGACAAAAAAAACCCCCCAAAAACAGGGAAACTTTATTTAGGCCTTATTAAGTGGGCTTTCCTCCCTGTGGGCACTAACAGAGCAGCCTTATGTTAAACCTGAATAAAAAGCTTAGCTGACCAGATGGGTTGTTTACATGCAGATGTTAGCCTATGACTCAGTGTTTCTAAACTAAGGTAAAGACTTGGATTTTTTTTTATCACCATGTACTTTGCAGTTTCAGTTTTGGATTAGATTTGTACAGGCATATTAGTATTATATGAGATTTTCACCAATATTTTTTTCCAAGTTAGTTTCTCAAGTTTTTCACCCCAATTCCGGGTCAAGTCTCAGATGTTTGAAATAATAATTTGCTGAGTTAAAGGGAAATTGATATTTCTTTATTTTTTTCCAACCTGGACCTTCTTTTTAGCAAATATTACGTTCATTTACTCACCAAGACAAGTTTTGAACTACTTGTAGCCGTTCAGGAGGACTTTATATCGAGTCGCAATCAGCGTACATCCATATAATGACAGTCTATCAAGGTAGGAGATGATAAGACATTATCTGCTCCAAAACTCCTTCATCTAACCATGTTTTATAATTAAACCTCAGCAGGACTGAACATCTCGGAAGTCTTTATTTGTTCTCTTTCTTGGTGGTTTAGAGGCAAAAATCCAACTACACTATTGCCATATTACAATGCTGTCACAGCCGTGTACCAAACCGGCTGTAGTCTAAGGTGGACTTTCACTCTATGCTCTACGGCGGTCAGCTAAACAGAACTTGCAGAACTGCAGATATCAACATGGTTCAGGTTTGTGTGTTCCTCAATAGCACTAACCGAATGACCAATTGGACTAAGTTCAGCTTCCACAGGCTTCCTTTCCACAACCTACGCAGACTAAAGCTGTAATGGCGGGAGGGACATCATTAAAATCAGGTTAGTGTAAATTGCAATCACAATGGATTGAAAGCCTGTAAAAAACCCAGATGTTAATAGCTTAGCACCTCAAAGACGTTCTGAACTCTCAGGGGAATATCGCTAACTATTCATAACAAACACTGCTAAATGAAGGCAGTTTGGGGCAGATAATGCCTTATTCCAGGAGGGGAACTCCTAACCTGATTGACTACCATTACATGGATATACGCTGATCGCGACTCGATATAAAGTCCTCCTGAGTGGCTCCAAGTGACTCCAAACTTGTCTGGGTGAGTAAATGAATATAATATTTGCTAAAAATAAGGTCCAGTTATATAAAAAAAAAAAGCTTTCCCTTTAAGGAACAATGTGGGTTTTTTGCCTTAAAAATGGGTGAGCCATACAACAATTCTTTGGTGTTAGGACCTTGTTTTAGCCTAGCTGTTTGTTGTGCATCGTACAGTATACTGGCAATAACAACGAGTGATTAACATCCCAACCTGTTTGAAATTCTGGTCAGCCCTTGTGAGGATATTGTAGCGTTGAAGATGCGTCATGTGCCAAATTTACCTGAATAATAGTTTGCAACAACTGAGAGACTAACTAATCCTCCAGTGACAGTAGCTCCTGAAATAAACTCCACCAGGGCTTGCAATGAATACGCCACCTTTTTAGTGAAAGATTTCTGACAATTATTACATTACACCTTGCTTATGCATCCAGTGGAAAGCATGGGTAAGAAGCCCTCTTGCTCCCTTGGTATCTTACCAAATTTTCTTTAAAAAGTTTTCCCTGTCCTTAAGTCTGATGTGATTCTAATAGTTAACACATCCCTCCTGTCTGGTGTCTCCCCCAGGCTTTAAAAAACAGCAGTTATTAAATCACTACAAAAGAACAGCAACCTGGACAACACATTAATGCAGAACTACAGGCCGAACTCTAATCTCCTATTCATCCGCAAAATTATTAAAAGCTATGTTTCAACCAGAAAATACTTTCCTAAAGATGACCGACTGCTTTGATAATTTTCAGTCTGGTTTCCGTGCTCATCACGGCACTTAGCCTGCCCTTGTCAAAGTTTTCAATGGCATCTGCATGAACACAGATTGTGGCAAAACCACAGCGCTGGTTCTTTTGAACCTCAGTGCAGAATTTGACACTGTTGATCAACAAATAATACTCGAACAACTGGAAAGCTGGGTCGGATTCTGTGGTACAGTGCTAAGCTGTTTTAAGTCCTACCTAAAAAACAGGAAATTCTGCCCGTTTTCCACTAGGGCCAGTACAATACGGAATAGGTAGCTGTGGAACAGTTCTGCCTTGTTTCTATTACCTGTGTCTGGTCCGAGCCGACCCCTTTTTTGGACTACCTCTGCCTTGGTCCGAAGCGTACCAAAGCAACCCAACACGCCCACTAATGGACTGATTGGTTCAGTAATCTGATATCCCTCTAACTCCTACCTAGCAGCGATAGCCACTGATTGGCCTAGAGTTGTTTGTTTGAAGTGATGTCTCAGCATGTAATAACAGTAACAGCAACAAAATCAGACATGCTCTCCATAAAATTTGAAATATTCAAAGTGTCAGAAAAGGTTGTGTTTTTCTTTAAGTTTCTCCATATAAAAGAACTGACTGCTCTATAAAGTTTTTTTTTACAGTGTTGAGAGGGTTGTGGTTTTGATAAAGCTGAAGCTGAAAGGTGATGGGGAGAATCTAGATTGATATAGGCTACAGCTTCTCCTGCAGCAGGGGAGAAATTGGCTTCTAGGACATTGGAAAACAGAGTTATGGCACATTTTTATCAGGTTGCCAACAGGAATGGAGGTGCGATCAGGGCTTTTATCTCCAAGACTCGGGCTTTCATCGGGTAGTGGTAGCAGGCGAAGTCCGTGTGTGATGGGGGAGAAGCCGGCCGCAAGCCCCCGCTGTTGGGGAGGGAGAAGCCAGTATAGCAGCAGAGATGCAGGAGGTCCTCAGAGAGCTGGATCAGCTGCAAGGCGGCAGATTACCCACAGACTGGATGAAAGCTGGTGAGATCAGAGCCCTTTTGTCGATGAATAATGGCGCTGTGTCAAAACATAGTACAAACTAGGCTTTACCCTCTCCCTGGTATGCTTCTCAAGAAAGTATACATCCCAATTGGAATCAAGTACATCAAGCAATATAGCATAAAAATACAAATAAATGTTCCTTGATTGAAAGTAGATGTGATAGTAAAAAAGACATTTGAATATTGGGGTTGATAAAAGCCTAATAAGCCACATAAAAATAATATTTGTTTCTCCAAGCTTTTTCCCTTGCAAATTGAATCTAAGGTTACTTTGTCTTTCTCATACAATGTTACCACAGTTACTTTGAAAAAGAAATATGATTACTGAACACTGATCACTGCTTCCAAAAGTGACTTCGTTATTTCATATTAGATTAGATTACAAGTTACTTTATTAGATACTTTCAGCAGCTTCCAGTAGCACGCCCCACTGTCTCAACATAGAAACAATAACCAGTTTTGCCAATACTCACTTTATTGGAAATGTATTTTAACTGTGAGGCCGTTACTTTATAACCTCACAAAGGTAAGGTAAAAAAGGAAATGGCCTTCCTTCAGATAGTTTAAGAAAGGGCAGAACTGTAATACTGTCTACTCTAAATAAAAAGTACTCCGGTCACTTTGAAATTTTTTTTAGCATCTCATTAAAGTTGGTATATCTAATCTGCAAAACAAGCTATCTTAACCCTCTAGGCGCCAGGGTTTTTTCTATAAAATATTCCATTTTGATATCACTAGTTCAAAATGTTGTAGCTTTAATATGGTTATAGATAAAGGTACACTGTAAATTAGAAAAATCTTCAGTATGATCCAAAGTTTGTGATAAGAGGACACTCACACATCTAATTTGCATATTATGACATCATCAGGCGTTGGCACTATTGGATTGCATGACTTTTACAATTTTTTTTCTTTTTTACATTGTTTAAAACTTTTTTTTCATCAAAAATTTTATTTTTTTATTTAGATTTTTCTATATATGTATTTTCTACATCTATATGTTTCATTTTTTGGCTTTTTTTCAAGAACAGGTGGATATATCTGTTTATATCCTTTCTTATGTGGCTCCATTCCTCTATTCAGTATATAAAATCAACAGAAAGAAAATATTGGCCACAGAATTTTACAGATCCGTCCCAAAAATAACTAACAGGCTCATCAACTTATCTGATCCACTGGCGATTCTACTCTTCCTTATCTGTCAAGCAAACCTCGCCAAAATCATCATCCTCACTTGCAGCGGGACAGAGAACGTTACTGCTGTTTACGCGCTTATAAACTGTCTTTTTTCTCTTGTGTTTTAAATCGCATCTGCTATTATTTCCACTGATTTTTACATCCCTCCCACCTCGGTCACAATTAGCGTTGTGATGACCACTTTGCTACCCGAACACATACCTTCCTCTCACCGGGAGAACGTGATGCAGAGCTGGAATGTTGCTGCTTTTGGAGCGTCATGGCGAAACGGGACTGGCTGTTGCTGCGGGACATTTTATTTTCACTTTCTCCCGGGACAACTGAACAGATCAGAGGTAAATATTTCTCTTCAGAATCTGAATAAGCCAATACTTTCCGGCAGGGAATGTCAGGATCCAGCAGAAGGAGCTGTCAGTCCTTCTCTCCACAGGTGCTGAGGATTAAGCAGCAACAGGTGGAGCTCATTACTGCAAACACCTTAGCAGTATTTAGAGGGAGCGGATCCACCAGACAGGCGTCAGATGATTCCGTTTCCTGGAGTGGTAACCCTGACCCTTAGTCTACGCTACGCTCGATATTTGTCAATGTTCTTACCTTTGTTTCCTCCTGTGTTCCTCGTCTTAGTTCCTTCCGGACTCGCCGCGTCAACCCCAGACCATCTCAGGCTCTCCGAAGTTCCTCCTGTGAACCATCTCCTGATACCTGCCCTGGATGCTCGTCTTCCTGGGGTGCGGCCGCTCCTAACTTCCCTGCTCCACCAGCCTCACCGTTGCTGCTGCTCGGCTCCTGATCTCCTCCGCTCTCCCCAGCTGCCTGTGGAGAAGAAGGTTCAGTCAACATCATTCCCATCTTCCAGAATCCTGCTCCGCTCTGGTCCCTTACCTCTTCCTCCTACTCCGGTGTCCATTCCCATCCCGTCGCCGTCTCCCACGATCCACCTCCCTACTTGGAAGAAAATAAACTTTTATTTAAGAAAGACGCTAATCTTTTGTCCGAGAGTTTCTGTGCTGGCTTATGAGTCAAACTAAAAACATGACAGAATCATCTGACCATCCTGACTCAGCGGCACAGTTGCGCTCGGCTCTTTCCGAACAATGGGCCATGCTAGGTCGTCACGAAGCCCTGTTGCAGGATCTAGCTCATCAGCAGGTCGCTTTCCAGCAGGGTTTTGTTCGGATAACCCAGCTTTTGGACGAGCTCCGAACTATCCGAACCGGAGCAGATTCTTTAAACTCTTCTAGTTCTTCTACAGTAACCGCTCAACCTTCTCCAATTTCCGCGACGTTTAAAGAAGTGACTTCTCCTCCTCCAGAACCGTTCTCGGGGCAGATAACCAAGAGTAGGGGTTTCTTGCTTCAGTGTTCTCTTGCCTTCGAGCGGTCTCCAACTCATTTTTATCTTGACGCCAATAAAATTTCTTATATGGTGGCGCTACTCCGCGATCGAGCTCTCCAGTGGGCTAATGCAAGGTTTAGCCAGTCCGAAATGGCAACGATAACTTTCCAAGAATTCAAGACTCAGTTTGAACTTACCTTCTGTCCCTCTGTCGGGGAAGAAGAGGTTGCCAAACAGCTGTGGAGCCTCAGGCAGGGCAACCGGTCGGTCTCTGACCTGGCAATCGACTTCCGCATTCTTGCGGCTGAATCAGGGTGGAACCGTCCTGCACTTAAGGCAGCTTTCCTCAACTCTTTAAATGACAACCTCAAGGATGAATTAGCCACCCGCGACGATCCTCACTCCCTAGACGAATTAATTTCTCTAGCAATCAAAGTAGACTCTCGGATACGAGAGAGATCCAAGACCCGGAATCGCTTTCTTCCTCACACCGCTCCTGTTCAACCTCTATCCGTTCCAGATCCAGCTCCTGACCATAATTTCTCCCAAACCGGCTCCGACCCTGAACCGATGCAGATCGGAAACACTCGGCTCACTCCGACAGAACGTCATCGCCGCATTCGCTCCCGAGCTTGCTTATATTGTGGGGAGAACGGACACTTCATCGACACTTGCCCGACTCGGCCAAAAGGGGGGGCTCGTCAGTAAGACTGGGAGTTCTGACGGGTCAGATTGATCAACCTCCCAGACTAATGTTTTCTGCTACTCTGATCGTACATAAGAACTCTTTCCCGGTCCAAGTTTTAATTGATTCAGGTTCTGAACAAAACCTCATCTCCCCAGATCTAGTTAAGAGACTTTCCATTCCCATTATTCCCCTTTATCAAGATTTTAGTGTCTCCGCTCTGGATGGTCACCTTCTCACAACTATCACACATAAGACAAGACCCGTTTCTCTCATAGTCTCTGGTAACCATCATGAAGAAATCTCTCTGTTTGTTTTCCTTGTCAACGAACCCGCCATTGTCTTGGGCTATCCCTGGTTGGAGGAGCACAACCCCACGATTAACTGGTCCGGCCGACACATCGATTCCTGGAGCCCTAGTTGTCATTCTATTTGCCTTTTGTTTTCGCCTATCTAGACGACATCCTCATCTACTCCAAGACTCTGCAGGAACACAGATCCCACGTCCGCCAAGTACTCACCCGACTCCTGGAAAACAGCCTCTTCGTCAAAGCTGAGAAATGTGAGTTTCACAAACCTTCCGTCACCTTTTTGGGTTTTATTTTTGAAGCAGGATGCGTGAGAGCCGATCCCGGTAAACTTCGAGCAGTTGAGGAGTGGCCCACCCCAGAGACGCGCAAGCAGTTGCAACGCTTCCTGGGATTCGCCAATTTTTATCGACGCTTCATCAGAGGCTTCAGCATTGTTGCAGCTCCCCTCACCGCCCTCACGTCCACCAAGCGCTCTTTTTGTTGGAACACGGAAGCCGATCTCGCCTTTGCCGAGTTAAAACGTCGCTTTGTCCAGGCCCCCATCCTCATCCAGCCTGACCCCGACGTCCAATTTGTCCTCGAGGTGGACGCATCGAACACTGGTGTGGGGGCCGTTCTCTCCCAACGTCTCTCATCTGACGGCAAACTTCATCCTTGCGCCTTCTTTTCTAAAAGGTTTTCTAAAACGGAAGGGCGCTATGATGTAGGGGACCGTGAACTGCTCGCCATGAAATTGGCATTAGAGGAGTGGAGACATTGGTTGGAGTCCACCGAGATCCCTGTCCTAGTCTTCACAGATCATAAAAACCTAGCATACCTACAGAAGGCCAAAAGACTCAACCCCAGACAATATCGTTGGTCTCTATTTTTCTCCCGTTTCAATCTCTCCATCACATACAGACCAGGGTCAAAGAACATTAAACCGGACGCCTTATCCCGCCAATTCTCACCCGACTCAGATCCTGAACCACCTGAACCAGTCTTACCCAGTTCCTGCCGGATTGGAAGCCTTTCCTGGGACCTTGAACGCCAGATCACGAATGCCACCTCCACTGAACCTGACCCCGGGGGGGGGCCCACCAGGGAGAAGATACGTTCCATCCACAGTTCGGTCTAAAGCCATACTATGGGCCCATTCCTCGAAATTTTCTTGCCACCCTGGGGTCAGCCGAACGATTGCTCTTCTGCGCAGATACTTCTGGTGGCCGGGACTCAATAAAGACGTCGTGGAGTTCGTCAAAGCCTGTCACACATGCAACCGCAGCAAGAACGTCCATCAACCCTCTTCTGGTCTCCTTCAGCCCCTGTCCGTTCCTGCCCGGCCCTGGTCACATATCGCCCTAGATTTTGTCACCGGTCTCCCAGCATCTAAGGGTAAGACGGTTATCCTCACCATCATAGATCGGTTTTCTAAGGCCTGCCATCTGCTGGCTTTGTCCAAACTTCCTTCAGCAGCCCAGACAGCTAGGATACTGTTCACCCATGTTTTTCGCCTTCATGGCATACCATCGGGGGTGGTTTCAGACCGGGGTCCTCAATTCACCTCCCAAGTTTGGAGGGAGTTTTGTCGCTCATTGGGGGCCAAGCCTCATCTGTCCTCCGGTTTCCACCCGGAGACCAACGGCCAATGCGAGCGGCTCAATCAGGAGGTCGAGGACGCCCTGAGATGCGTATGTTCGTCCAACCCTCACTTATGGAGCACCTTTTTACCCTGGATCGAGTTTGCCCACAATGCCCACATCTCTGCCGCCACTGGACGATCACCTTTTGAAGCCTCTCTTGGTTACCAACCTTCCCTACTGCCCAACTCCGTCTCGGATTCTGTTTTTCCCTCCGTTCGTTCCTACATCCTGTCCTGTAAGAGGGTGTGGAAACAGACTCAGGCGGTCCTCCAGCGCACTTCCACCCAAAACAAGAAATACGCCGATCGTCGACGCATCCCCGCGCCCACCTACTCTCCAGGCCAATTGGTCTGGCTATCCGCCAGGAACATCAACATTAAAGCCCAACCTAAAAAACTGTCTCCACGCTTTTTGGGTCCCTTTCCCATCCTGGCAGTTTTAAGTCCCCTGGCGGTCCGCCTGAAACTACCCGCATCCCTTCGGGTTCATCCTGTGTTCCATGTCTCCCAGATCAGACCTGTTTCACCCGGCACTTGTCCCTCGCCCAATCCTCCCCCACCACCACGGATGTATGATGGGGGCCCGGTGTTCTCCGTCCGTCGACTCCTGGACGTCCGTCGCCGGGGTCGTGGCTACCAGTACCTGGTGGACTGGGAGGGATATGGCCCTGAGGAGCGTTCATGGGTTCCCCGCTCCTTTATTGTTGACCAGACCCTAATTTCGGATTTCGAGAGGAGATCTAGCTCCTCTTCTTCTCGGCCACCTGGTGGCGACCGTTGAGGGGGAGGTAGTGTCAGGATCCAGCAGGAGGAGCTGTCAGTCCATTTCTCTCCACAGGTGCTGAGGATTAAGCAGCAACAGGTGGAGCTCATTACTGCAATCACCTTAGCAGTATTTAGAGGGAGCGATCCACCAGACGGGCGTCAGATGATTCCGTTTCCTGGAGTGGTAACCCTGACCCTTAGTCTACGCTACGCTCGATATTTGTCCATGTTCTTACCTTTGTTCCCTCCTGTGTTCCTCGTCTTAGTTCCTTCCGGACTCGCCGCGTCAACCCCAGACCATCTCAGGCTCTCCGAAGTTCCTTCTGTGAACCATCTCCTGATACCTGCCCTGGACGCTCGTCTTCCTGGGGTGCGGCCGCTCCTAACCTCCCTGCTCCATCAGCCTCACTGTTGCTGCTGCTCGGCTCCTGATCTCCTCCGCTCTCCCCAGCTGCCTGTGGAGAAGAAGGTTCAGTCTACATCATTCCCATCTTCCAGAATCCTGCTCCGCTCTGGTCCCTTACCTCTTCCTCCTACTCCGGTGTCCATTCCCATCCTCTTGTTTTCCAGCGTCGCCGTCTCCCACGATCCACCTCCCTTCTTGGAAGAAAATAAACCTTTATTTAAGAAAGACGTTAATCTTTGTCCGAGAGTTTCTGTGCTGGCTTATGAGTCAAACTAAAAACATGACAGGGAACTCCGACGTCTCGGCCTCATAAGTTTTATCTTTCTAAAATTCGCTTTCTCTATACTGTGATGATAGCAGCTGTACCTCGCGTCCCCCGCTCGCGGCGCTGACTTAAAGGGCCGATGTACTCCAAAAGTTTCCACGGTAACAGACCCAAAAAGGTGTCCAAGATAGAAGGTACACATGTCCGCCATCTCCTGGTGTAAAGTAGTAATTCAATTAGTGGCCCTATCTCCAGCTGTGGCTTGTTAAAGTCAGTAATGTTGCTTGTCGCAATATTGCGACTTTGGCGCCTAGAGGGTTAAAAGTTTTTTGCTGAGTCCAACAACAATGGTTTATTACAGTAGAGTGGTATGCAAAAAATGTAGTGCTGTCAAAATTAGCGTGTTAATAACGCATTAACTCAAATTCATTTTAACGGCGCTATTTTTTTTAACGTGCGATTAACGCAGCGCGCATCACCTGTTTGACCCGTGGCCTAGCCTGTAGTTGGAGAGATAGAGATGCAGTCATAGACGTGTAAACGATACAGCAATAAACAGAAATGGAAAAAGAAAGGGGTCTTCTGAACGGAAAATTTATATACAAAACGAGGTCTGATGGTTCTGTCGACAAGACAAAAGTTATCTGCATTTATTGTCGATGTGAATTAAGTTATCACCGCAGCACATCGAGTTTAAAATATCACTTGATGGCGAGGCATACAACTGACGCAGAGAGCCCCCCTCCCCCCGTCAAAGGCAGACCACAATGGATCAAAGTTTGCAGCTGAGATCGATGGATAAGTCCACAACTAATAGACTCACCTCAACTATAGCTAAATGGGTGGCTACAGCATGTAGACCAGTTAATGTGGTCGAGGACGAGGGTCTACTTGAAATTATTCGCATCGCATCTAACGATTCTACATACGAACTACCTTCAAGAGCCACCATTACAAGCAAGATTCACAACTTATATGAAGAGGAGAAAGCTAAAGTTCAGGAGGCATTGAGACAGACAAACACGGTTGCGCTCACCGGAGATTATTGGACTTCCCTCAGTAACCATAGCTACCTAGGCGTCACAGCACATTATTTTGACGCGCACTGGAAACTTCAGTCTCACGCTTTGACCGTTATGAAGACAGAAGAGAGACACTATGCTGACGTTTGCGCCGAGCACTTTCTTCAAGTAGCCAGACAGTGGAACATTGAAATCAAAATTAAAACAGTGACCACTGATAGTGCACGCAACATGATTGCAGTGGCCAGGCAGCTCCCGTTCGACCATATGCCTTGCATTGCACACAGCCTCCACCGAGCCATCACAGTTTCTCTCCAAAACAGCCCGTGTGACGGTGCCTTGGCAAAATGCAGGAAGTTAGTGGGTCATTTCAAGCATAGCCCTGCTAACGCAGCCGACCTTGAACAGCAGAAAGTCAAACATCTTCAAAAGAAAGAGTCACTCGTACAGGAGGTGTCAACTAGGTGGAACAGCACCCTAGAAATGATAAAGCGTGTTCAGAGAAATCAAGAACCATTGAGAGATGCACTGGCCCTACATGCAAGCAACATCAACATGCCAACTGCAGCTGAATTTGATCAACTGAAGAGGTTGGAGACTGTGCTGGAACACTGCAGGTAATTTATTAATACTCTTATTATTATATTAGTCTCTCAGTCAAAGTAATATTGTGTCAAAAGTGGGGACGTCTGTGTGTGTGCGTGCATGACATTTTTATAAAAGAGTGAATTTATGTTCTGATGTGTGTGTGTGTGTCTGTGTACAGTATGGGGACAAAATACAATAGAAATGTCTGAAATCCTTGTTTTTGTGGGGACATTTGTTGGTCCAGTTAAACAGCTTATAAATCATATAGAATGAGTTGTATTAAAAATGTAAACATGCAGAAAGTTTTCTGTGATGGTTAGGTTTGTGTGTGTGTGTGTGTGTGTGTGTGTGGGTGGGTGTGTGTGTGTGTGTGTGTTAAGAGTGAGAGATTGAAAGTGGGTGAGAGATTCATTATGTCTAACTAAAGTGCTTTTCTCTATTATTCCAGGTATGTGAGTGAACTTTTAGGAGGAGAGAAATGTGTTTCTTGCTCAGTTGTGCTGCCTGCGCTGTGTCATCTATCACGTGTGATGGAGGTGTCAGAAGATGACCCAACCTACATGATTAAGTTTAAGGAAACTTTCACAACTGATATGGACAAACGGAAGGAAAAAACCAACACCACATGGCTGAGGGTTGCATCAGCACTGGACCCTAGGTTTAAGGACCTCAAATGTCTGAGCAGGGCTGACAGAGCTGAGGTGTGGAGTTCAGTCTGTGCCTTGCTCCGGAGGGAGGGGCTTGCACAGCCAGATAATCCAGTGACAACTGAACCACCTAAGAAGATATCATGTCTCATGTCTGTGCCAGAATCTTCATCTGATGATGATGAAGAGGACTGTATTGAGAAATGTGTGGAGCGCTACAAGGCAGAGCCCTCTATTGGCATAGAGGACTGTCCCCTGCAGTGGTGGTCCAATCATGAAGGGGCACACAGTGAGATGGCCTACCTTGCACACATATACTTATCAACATCTGCTACATCCGTACCTTGTGAAAGATTGTTTTCACTCTCAGGACATGTTGTTCAGAAAAAGCGAGCTGCCCTGTCATCTGAAAATGTAAACAGGCTCGTCTGTTTGAGCAACTGGCTCAGTTCAAAGAAAGAGAAATAATCTGTGAGGAACCTGTGTGTTTTCTATATTCTTTTTCCCACCTGTTTGATAGACATGAATAATTTCTTTGTAAAACATGTCAATGTTCTTTATGCTTTGTTTAGGGTAATTTCAGTAATAATAAATGTACATTTAGGTTAGCATGTTTAGAAGAAGTGACCTGCCCTATTGTGCACAAATGTAAATGGGTTTGTGTAAGTAAATTGAGTAAAGAAAGAGAAGTAATGGGAACTGTTTATTTCTTTGTTGTTGTTTTTTCATGTGTATAACAGACATGAACAAGTTCTTTGATAAACATATGACTTTTGATACTATGGTCCCTTTGATACATGTCCAGTCTTCATCCTATGTTAAGTATGGTTTCACTAATAATAAACATGCATTTGCATAAAGCGTCCATATTTGTCCGCTCCTATGTTGATTAATGTATTCAAAACTTGAAAAGTTTTAATTTAAGGTACATTTAGAACCAATACAAATGTGCAATTAATCGTGAGTTAACTCATGACAATCATGCGATTAATCGCGATTAAATATTTTTATCGATTGACAGCCCTAAAAAAATGTATATTAAGAATGATCTGTTCCTTGTATTCTTACATACTGAGAGAACTGTGTGCTATTTCTTTATGATAGAGTGATAGTCTGATTGTGTGAAACTGTATAATATTAGCTTAGGTCAAATTAACTGATATTAGGATCCCTACTCTTGTATTGCCATGGAAACGACCCTCAGAGCGCTTCACCATGGAGAAATGTTTACTGATAGGGTAGAGACAATAGCAAGGTTGTCTAAATCTGTAAAAAGGCATTGTTATTTGTTGGGAGCAGGTCAGCTGTTACACGGATCCTAGCAATACTGTGATATGCTGTTCTTCCTTGCTTGTACAAAAAAGTTCAAAGTAAACCTCCAGAACTGAAGGAATTTTTCTCACCTCATAATTTAAAATGGGTTTTTTTCCGCCCGCAAAAGCAATAAATATTTTGTGCAGATTAAAAAGAAAAACAAAAATAAATAAATAACTGGATTGTAATTGGACCATCTGGTTTTCTGATTTACCGAACGAGCACTTCTGCATTTGTGACTCCTCCACTCATTATAGGCTGCCACATTCTGAAACAGAACACCACTGGTGTGAGAGGTTCTCCACCCTTCATGTCAGGGAAGGAGAAACTGCTGCCATTTCAACTTTAAGACAAACTAACAGAGTCTCAAAAAGAAAAAAGGTGTTTGAAGTCACGGAAAACAAAATGCTGGTGAGAAAACTGCGATTGGTGTTTTGTGATTTCTCGTCTTCTGTGGCTATGCATGTCCACAAATCAGTGGGCCATGGCCCACAATGGGAGGGGTGAGAGTTCTGCTACTGTGTTTATGTTTCAGCTAGCTTGTTTTGCAGATTTGGTATTGCAGCTTTAAAAAGTACTTGACGATATACTTTTGTTTCAGTTTAGAGACACATAATTTATGTTTTAAATTGTATCATATTTTAAAATCCCCCCCAGGTGCAACCTATGTTGCTCTAACTATATACCTTAAATACATTAGCGTGTAATACTTGTTACTTTCTAAATATGATTGGTCACTCTGAGTTGCAATGTATGTAGAATGCAAAAACAGGCAAGTTAGAAAAAGCCAGTCCCTTTCCACAATTATAGAGAAAATTAGTTTGCATTGCCTTGACTTGCAACCGCCTACTGGAAGGCCAGATAAAAAAAAATGTATGGCCAGGAGAAGGCAGAGCACGCCTCTGCAAGTAGAAGTTAACTGTTAGCAACTGGGCTAAATAAGCTAACTGTTAGCAACTCCACAACATATTCCAGTTTATGTTACTTTTTTGTCACTTTGCTACTGTTATAGTTGAATTTCCCCTCTGTGGGACAATAAATGAATATTCTATTATTTAAAAAAAAAAAAGAAGAGCTGAGGGAAAATTTGTTATAATTTGTCTTTGGAACTCCACAAGTGAAGAAGGTTAAATAAGTTTCCTCAAAGTAGGGTTGCCAACCGTCCCTTAAAATACGGAATCATCCCGTATTTGACTATTAAATGTGCCGTCCCGTTTTGAACTAATAAGGGACGCTATTTGTTCCGTATTTTCATAAATGTCTATCATGTGTGTCCGTCATAGGCTTCATACTGCTTTATTCTAACTATGTAGCCTATATAAACATAAAAATCACCCTACTTTCAGCAAAACTGTTCTAACAGCGGGATCGGACGGGACCGCAAATTGTTTGTTTGCGGCTCGCGAGTGAATGCAGGTTGGATCAGGATTGATCAGGTAGACACACACAAACTGGCGCTTCCATGCAGCACCTTTAAAAATGTCCCAAAAACGCTTACAGAGATATAGGTGAGTGGGAAGAGGCCGATCCTTGGCTGGAAAAGATCAGTATAGATGAACACAAGGCAAACTGTAAACAATGCAGCAAGTATTCTCAGTGGCGCACTGAGAACACTGGCTGCACAAAAAAACACCAGGCACACAAGAACGCAGAAAACACACGTCTGTGAGGCTTATGCGATACTTATATATTATATAATATATATATATATATATAATTATAAATTATTCAGAATAGATTACATGTAGTGTGCTTTTTCAAAGATGTCTCGTCCAAGTGCAATTTTATTTTTGTTGGATTAATTGTAGAGGCTTTTGTTGTGCAATCATTATAAATCAATCAATATAAATTACAACTTTAAGAATAAATCATAGTAGCTGATTCTTTGTTATGCTAATAAATAGATTAAAATGAAACATATTTGGATAGGTTTCTGGCTGTTGAAATTTTATATTTCAGAGAAATAGACAATAAATTGTAAGTGAACGTTGCATTAAATCTCTTAGTGTGGTTGGATTGTTGTTCAGACAAGCCATCCAAGCCAATTCAATTAACTATTTGTCATCCCACTCCTAAATTTGTATTTAAGGGAGCAGATAGTAGTGTAAAGGTGTTTAGGGTTCATCTGCAATATCCCCATACTGTCACTTTAGAAAGAAAATATTGACAACACATTGTTGGAAGCTCAACAACCAGACCTGTTGTTCTCAGCATCGTCATTGTGTTAGATCACACTGCATCTTGTTAAGAGACAGCAAGGTAATTTTATTGTATAGCACACTTTCAACACAAGGAGATTCAAGGTGCTTTACATGATTAAAATTAGAACACAGAAAAGAGAACATAAATCACTTTGAAGATTAGCCTAACTTATAGAAGTTATGCATTAATGTGTTTATTGTGAATAAAGCATTTCAAACTTAACATATGACCATTCTGGAATATCCCCTCACTAAAACAACCACACCTCCCCGTGAGTCAGATGTAGGGCTCGGCCCGTGGTAAAGAACACCCTGTGTCCCTTATTTTAATTCATGAAAGTTGGAAACCCTACCTCAAAGGAAGTGTAAGACTCACGTTCCTGTTACCCAGTCCACGACGAGAGGTTTGTACATCATTAATAATAATGAGCATAAGACTTAATCCTGTAGTTTTACACCAAACTACTCCTTAGACAAACTTCAACCTCCTGCATGAGAGCATATTGTTTTCAACAAAAAAGAACTCACAAGGCATTCATTCATAGAGCCCACAGCATATTTATTGAAAAAAGATGAGTAAATGAGACCTTAAGGCTATATTGAGACCCAAGTAAGAACAGTTTCTACTTTTTGTTTTCCGTCATTAAGGCTGCATTCACACCTGATAGTCCGACTCAGTTCGACTGGGGACCATAAATTGAAACATTGTTGTTTTTTTTAGCTAGCGTGGTACACATTCACACTGGCTTTTTTATCAGAAAAAGTATAAAGCTTTGATCAACAATTTCAGCTCTCCGCTTGTGGTGTTGTAGAGCTGTGCTTCATCATGCCACTGGGGCAAATTTCCAGTAGTTAAATGTAAACAAACGTGGAGGAGCAGCAGACTGTAGCGGTTTTAGGATTGATCTGTTGAATTTGGCAAATGTGCCAGATAAATACTGCAGCAGTAACTCATGATGAACATAGAATGAGGCAGAGGACTATGAAGAATGCTGATTGTTATACAAGATGGCTGAGACTGCTCCATATGAGGCAATTTGCAATGAGTAGGACCGCCAGCATACAACTTCCAACACAGATGGCCTATATACAGACTTTTAGCGAGGTATGTACGAGATCTAGCATTTACCTATTCAGAATGCACCATTGTTTAGATTATATTTACCCAGGATGCCCTGTACAATAGTCCTTTCCTGTTTTTGGAATGGTCCTGGTCTGCTTGCCATTTACACATGCAATCGAACCGAAGCAGAGTTTGTTTCAAATGAACCAAGACCTACATTTTTAGGCGGACTAGAGTTTGTTTGATGTTGTTGTTTGTTGGATGTTGTTGTTCTGAATCAGAGTTCGATTGCCCATTCACATCTCACCAAACGAACCAGACTTTTTGGGCAAAGAAAGTAGAATTCGTTTAGAACAGGTCTGGTGTGAATGCACCTTAAGTATTTTAAGGTGCATTCACACCTAAGTAAGTCTCAAACCCATTTGCTGATGAAATTCGGTATTCTCAGTATGTGGTGGAGGGGCAGATGCTGGTAGGCTTGTTAGGCTGGTTTGCTGCTCAACTTAAATACTTTCATTTTTCTTTTGACAGCTTTTCTCAATGTTCTCCTCTCCAGATACTATAGTTCTAAAGTCTTGGGGAACTTTCTACAAATCTTCAGTGAATTAAGGCTTTCAGGATGTGTTCTGTCTCAGCATGGTGTCCCTGTATGACTCCGTGATTTCCAGATCGGTTCTCTGTGGGGGAGGGATGAGTCATCTGCTGAAGAATTTCTTCTTTGGATTGCGTATCAAGATAGTGGTGTAAGATGCTTGTGGCATGTTGTCTACAAGTATGTGCACCAAGGGATTTTCTTATACAGAAATCACTATCTGAACAATAAGAATGTAATCATCTTTTGGAATTTCCTACATGAAAAGGTATGTATTCCTCATCTTGTGCAAAAAAACATAAAAACACCCACAGCACCGAACATGCCCGATGCTAGGAGGTGGAAGGACTCTAACTGTCACCTATCTGCTTGCTGCTGAATCACAGGTTAGAAAATCTATACTAAGAAGGTAAAAATTATGTTCAAGGCAAACATTATGTCTCATATTGCAAAACAAATAACACTGTGGGCAGCTACTTCAATTAACTAGTAACAACATGTAAATCTTTGCTGCAGGGATGCCGGTGATTTTTAAATCAGTTTTAGTAGAGTACTTTATTACAAGTACAGACTTACTTTATCAGATACATCAGTTCCACCATATGTTAACACAAACAGAAAGTGTTATTCAGATTCTTCTACAGAAAAGGGAGTCAAGAAAAAGCTATAAAGTTCAAAAATGCAATTATTAAAGTAGAGTTCTACCACATTTTACTACCCCAATTAAAATTAAACTGAGAACAGTACTTTGTTAAATTATGTTTGACCTGTATTACATTGAAAATTACAACACTAGATTATTTATTGTGTTCCTCATTAATTTATTGTTATTGTCAATACAAACAAGTATTCCATTTTCGGTCCTTGCAACACATTTAAAGAAAACTGGAACAGTAAATCATTTACCTCTTTGTAATGTTGCCATTCCTTTTGACAACACCTAAAAGATGTTTAGGGACTGGATACAACAGTTGCTGAAGTATTTCAGGTGTAATTTAGTCCTAAGTCTTAAAATGGGCAACAGTACTCGGTCTTCATTTACGCATTTTGTGCTTTTGTGCAGGCCAGTGAAATACCCATACCCTCATCCTCCGCAGCCAGGACTTTGTAATGTGTGCAGAATGTGGTAAAGAAAATATGTCTTCTTGAAGGTAGTATATTGTGCTTCAAAATCTCTATGTACTTTTCAGCATTAATGATGCCATCACAGAAGTGTCAGTTACCTTTGGCAAGGGTACTGACACACCCTCATACCATGACAGACCATAGCTTTTGGACTTGTTGCTGTTAACAGTCTGGGGGATTCTTTTATTTTTTGGTCTGGAGCACACAACGTCCATTTCTACCAAAAAAAATCCTGAAATACTGATTCATCTGACCCCAGTGCACATTTACAATGTGTGATTGATGATTTGTGGTGCTCATTAACAGGTTAATGAATTGGTATTATGCTGGGTACCTCTTCTTCTCCCTTCCTTGGGAAGTCCATCAAGGTTCCATCATTGGTCCATTGACGTTTTCCTTTTATATTTTGCCATTAGGTATAATCTTCAGAAATCATGCAGTCCACTACCACTATTATGGCACTTTTATTATCTCCAACTTTTTTTTGATTGACTTTTGGAGATCAACGACTGGCTGGCGGCAAACTCACTCTATCTTAATTACTCATAAACTGAAGGTATACTCTTTAAAATCCCAAGCCTTACTGAAAACCGCATACCTGAGCTCCATTTTCTCTCCCCTTACATCACGTCTACTGTTTTTAATCCAGGAGTTAAAATGTACTCAGTCCTAAAGATAGACTCTCAAATCAGTATGATTAAATCAGTATTATTTAAATTCACTTTTCCAGAATGCTACAACTTTCCCAGAATGCTGTGTCTTGACAAGAGCTGATTAAAGATAGCCCATCGCCTCAATCCTTAACTCTCTTTTTGCCTTATTTTGGAACTGCTTTTTGTTTTTAAATGGCCTGCCCCTGTGATATCTGGCAGAGCTACTCTATCCATATCACCTCTCTCCCACTCTTAGAAGCACTGATCAACTGCTTCTGATTGTATTTAAGCTGCTCTAAAAGTCTAGAAGTGAGAGTGTTTTATTTGTCACTTGTCCGAAGTGCTTGATTTCTCTTCCCATTCAGGTTATAGGCAGGGATCCTCCCTTGGTGTTTTTAAATCTCACCCCAAGAAAACTATTGTATTTATCGTGCTTTAAATTCCTAATATAACTTGTACGCAACCTTCCTTTTTAGATTTTTATTGATTCACATCTTTTCTGAGATTAATTTTTATTTATGTAATATTATCTCCGACTGTGTCAGTTGTAACTGGCCTGTTTTATTGGTAATTTTATTTAGCTAATTATTTTAAACCTGTTTTAAAATGTTATTCTTATTTTTCATTCTCAATTTTATTGCTGTCTTAGTCTTTGCCATTGTTCAGCACCTTGGTCAATTTTAATGATGTGTTAAAAGTGCTGGATATATAAATTGATATGTATGGCATTATGGAACAATTGGCTACTTGCTGGTGCTGTCTCCATTTAACATTCAACACCACTTGCCGGGTCTCTGGTTTCAATCATCCTTTTCAGATTTGTGCTATGTCCGACGTGGTCCAGGAGATCATTCGGACTGCTTTCTGAAAAAGAGAAGTTAGCTGTCCCTTTTGATTATCTTCCTAGTCCAGCTCCATAAATCTGTCTTATCTACTTACATTCCTGAGTCCTGCTTCTTCACCTTCATTTACAACAGACCACCTCTAATGTTTCCAGCAGATCTGTAGTCACAGAGAGCCATTAAACATTTTGTGAAATAAAAAAAGATCTTATTGTCCGTATATGATCATATTATGCTGTATGCTAAGCCCCTTTTCCACTAGGGTCGTTTCATACCCAAACGGATCTGGTCAGTACGGCCTAGGATGGCATGGTTGTGTTTCCATTACTATCCCAGAAGCACGGTAGAGGGCGATGACATGGGCTTAGCTAAACAAAAGTTCTGGCAAAAATCAGTCACCAAGTCATCATGACAATACTGATCCTCTCAAAAGTTAAAAGAAATTTGACTCACCACACATCTCTCAGACATTGATCCATTCATGCCTCCAACTGCTGATCTGTGTTCCTCATGCCAGTACTGATGTAACCAACAATCATCTGGTCTGTGGAGACTCTGAATCTGCTTCCTTGCAGACAATCCAGCTCTCTGATCACCGAAGACACATCCTGCCTCTCTGCTGCTATAACAGCTTCTCCCTCCCAGACACCGTGGGCTTTCTTGCCGTCTTTTCTATCTATCACACACCAACTTTGCCTGCTACCGCTAACCACTACCCGATGGAAGCCTGCTCCAACCCACGTGTGGAAGCAGATATCAGCGCCGGTGTTGCTCCAGCTCTCTGATCACCACTCAGTCCTCCTCCTTCTCTGCTGCTACCATCAACTACCAGCCTTCTTCGTCCCCTCACTGCAGGCTGATGGTGGTTTTTCCGGTCTGTCACACACTGATTTCGCTGCTCCATGTGGAAGCTGATAAAAAGACCCTTAAGCCTAGTTTATGCTTCTCATACCGCAAATTTGCACTCACATGCAGACGTATTAATGGAGACGTTTTTAGTTTATAGTACTCAGCTTTTCCACTGCACTCTATTTTTTTTCAGCATTGCTCAGCCAGGACAGCAGGGTGTGCTAAGTTTTCATGGCATCTCTGCCTACTATCACAGCACCGTTTCATTTTGTTTTCTAGGCTTGTGAATGCATTTAGTTCTGAAGGAGCAATGAATGACAGAAAGCACGTTTTGAGTAAGCTGTAAAGCTATTTACTAGAGGTGCAGCTAATTGAATACTCTAGAAACGCATGGAACCAAAACACAGTGGCCTCTTTTGTTGTTTTCCTACACCTCCTTGTGTTCAAAATCGCCAAAAGAACAGATTAGATAAAGTATCCTTTCAATATGAAGCATGTAGTGGCCAAACACTATTTAACTGCTTATTACAGCGACTATAGAGCCTCGCTCTGGTGAAATGATCTCTGGCTGTTGCTGAAACTGACCAATCAGATGCATAAGCTATCCGTTGACGGAGACTACGTTCATCCTTGCACAGGTGATGAAGGGGCCTTGCGTTGACGGATAATGGCGTTGCATCAATCCATCTCCATCAAAATGGAGAAGGATAAATTAGGCTTTAGTCTAAACTGACAACTCTGATGGCTCCAATTAGCATCCCTTCATTTGTAAATGTGGCCATTTCCAGAGAAATCAGCAGGGGGGAGGAGAGCCGAAAGTTTTTCCTCTCAACTTACGATACATGCTTGCTCAATATGAGGGATTGCTGAGGAATTGCTATGGTTGGAGTCTGCATGATCTGGCCTGCTGCTGGGATTCCTTACATAGAAAATGTTTAACTGATAGGAATGTTAGTATAATTGTTTTGAAATTACTTTTCTTGTAAAGTGCCTTTAGATGAAATATGTTGTGAATTGGTGCTATATAGTTGAAAGTGAATTGAATTTTCACACTTTTGTCCCCCCCTGGCCATTGTCTGAACAACACAGCCTACCTGATTATTGTTGCTAACCATGTCCATCACTTTATGACCCCAGTTCACCTATCTTGCAAGGGATTTTTTTTTTCTGGGATAATGCCCCATGTCACAAAACTCAATCTAAAAATGGTAACTTCAAGATCACAAGTATTTCACTGTACTCTAGAGCAGTGTTTTTCAACCACTGTGCCACGGTACACTAGTGTGTGTGCGAGAGAGTCAGGTGTGACATAGGAAATTATTACATTTCCCCTGATTGGTCTTAAAATAATTTTTTGAAAACTAATGAATTATTGTCTGCAAATAATACGCCATTTTGAGTATCTGTTGTTTAGTCACCGGCAGAGAAATCATGTCATAATCTTTCATATCAGTAGATGGAATCATTGCCTTCTATTTTGAGACAAGAAAATTAGTGATACCTGGATGCAAAATGTGGCAGTGGCATTGTGGCTAGTCAGCGAGATTACGATGACAGTGATGGAGAAGTATTACAAAAGTAAAACAAAATTTGGACCCAGGTGAAGGCCATAGTTTGAATGGAGGTCAAAAGAAAGCAAAGACGGTGATATCGAACCAAGTATCGAGGTAACACAGCGAAAGCTATATTTCATTTGAGTTTGCTCTCACCAGGGATCCATTGACACTGACTCCGTTGTGCTTGGTGTGTGTTGAAAAGCTAGCCAACAGTGCTATGGTCCCAAGTAAGATTAAACGCTATCATCAAACGAAACACCCTTCACTGCAAAACAAGAATGCCGATTATTTTGTTCAGCTGCATGAAAACACGAAAAAACGGCCAATGTTTATGAGAACTGCAAAATTAAAGTAGAGGCTTTAAATGCTAGCTACGCTGTTGCTGAACTTGTAGCTAAATAAATAAAAAGTCCCATACTGTGGCAGTATATCCTGCCTGCAAAGCCATTGTTAAAGAAATGCGCAGACCTGAAGCGGTTAAAGAAATACCAAAAATCCCTCTCTCAGATATCACAATTCCACTCTTGGAATATCACTCTTGGACAATGTGCATTATGTGAATGGAGACACTGAGAAAACTTCCTATTTTGCAAAGCATTGCCACAAAAAGAAACAGGAGAGGACATTTTTTGGGGTCACATCCAAATATCTTGAAAAAGGAGGACTTAAGTGGGAAAACTGCATTAGTGTATGAACTGATGGAGCTGCAGCCATGGTTGGATGCACCAAAGGCTTTGTAAGCAGAGTGAAGGAAAGAAACCCAGATACGTTGATACTCATTGCTTTTTACGCTGTGGAGCCCTCATAGCCTATACTTTACCAGCAGACCTGGTGTGCATGGTGAATTTTGTAAAGACACGACCTGTGAAAAGTTGCATATTTGCATGTTTTGGTGAGGTAATGGAAGCGGAGGATAAAGCCTTGCTCTGTCATACGGAGGTCCGATGGTTGTCGCATGGCAAGGTCCTGGCCCGTGGAATATGTGGCAAACATTTTTGACTGAACTAAAAACGCAAATGCAAGGCAGAAATGAAAACCTCCTCACAAGCAGGGCCGGCACTAGCCATTTGGGTGCCCTAAGCACAAAGCACAAATGCTTGATGGTGCTCATCAGCAGCTTCATATGCAAAGTGCCTTTTTGTGCTCCTGAGCCTTTTCTCCTTAAGCTCTGTTTCTATATTCAGGGCCTCACAGAGTTCCTTGGCAGTTGACACAGCCTCATCAAACCCAGATTGTCTTATTTGGAGAGGTTGATATTGGTACTGTCAATGAGCCTGACAGCAATATCAAGCTGCATGGAACTGGATTATAGTAGCTTGTTCACCTGGTTTGTAATGGTAAGTAGTTCACACCACACAACAGAGCAGAAATGAGGCTACTTCCTCAGCAAGAGCTTGAGCCTCCACTTTTGCCACTGGATCATTAACAGCCTACCTTGCCTCCAGGAGAGCATCTCTCACTTACTTTGTTTGTTTTCGAACAGCTGTTACACTCTGAAGCCTGCTCTCCCATCTAACGTCACTCCAAGATTTCAGAGTGAGTTTAACATGTTTTGTTAAAATGGACCATCGCTGGGGGGCACTGGAAAAGAAGTTGAACAGCTTCTGCAAATACCCAAAGTAGCCAGTGGCATCCTGTGAGGACTTTGCAGCATCAGCTATGACAAGATTCATAGTGTGAGCTCCACAAGGGACAAACGATGTTCTTGGGTTCAACTGTAGCAGTCTAGCCTGAACACCTTGCTTCTTCCCTCTCATGTTGTCTCCATTGTCATAGGCCTGTCCTCGACAACTTTCAAAAGGAAAGCTCCTTCAATTTCTCACGGACAACATTGGACAGGTTAAGGCCAGTAGTTTGCTCCACATCAATATATCCTAGAAAGTATTCTTTAATGTCTGGTTGCAGTTGAAAACAGACAATGCACACTATGACTGACATCTGTTCCGTGTGACTCACATCTGGAGTACAGTAAAGGATGATAGAGAAATATTTGGCATTGGATTTCTCTCACAATGGTGCGTAGTGTGTCTGAGGAGATGATCTGAATTAGTTTGTTTGTATCTCATGGCTGAGGTAATGTGTGTGGGAACTGTCATCTTTTATTCTAGCCAAATGATTTTCTATTACAGGGTCACATGTTGCCGTAAGCTCTACTTCCTTCAAGAAGTTGCCATTATCTGGCTCATAAAGACGGCCAGAAGAGCCTCTAAAAGACAAATTTCTTGAGGCCAGTGAGAGAGTGATTGCGAGCAAGCGTTTGAGAATCTCTCGCCACCTTTTCCTTTCTGCCTCCAGTAGTATCAACTCCTACTGATCTATTGCCTTGCCCTTCTTTAGCCGTGTGTCCAGTTCTCTCCACTTGAGCATGCACTGTGTGTGATCTTGGCTACACTCATGACCCCGCAAACTGGTGTTGATGTTAGACCAATCACTGTGGCCCTCTGCAGCCCGCTTTATCTCTTTTCTGCTAAAAAGCTTGCATGCAAAGCAGAACACAGAATTGTTCTGTGGCGAGTACACTACCCAGCTCCTGTGCACCTTTTCTCCATTAGGGAGAACTTTGAACTGGAGGCTAGTATTCCAGCTGGTCCCATTATAATCAGAGCTGACTTTAAAAGGCCCTCTCCGCACAATTTCCACACAATCAGCATCTACAGTAAAATGTGAGCTGACCATAGAGCAGGATCAGTTGGAGGGGGCACATATGGCTCTGCAGTATCACTTGGCCCCTCAGATGGCCCATCAGTGACAGGACTTGCTCTACCTTGAGAAGCAGATGCACAAGTGTGCCGACTTGTATCTGTACCTGGGCTAGGTGCTGTTGAAGAGTCTGAGCTGGTTGGGGGCTGGTGTTGTTGGCTACAACTGCTGGTTGATGGTTCTTCCTCCCTGCCTTGAGTTGCTCCTTGCATGTATTTTAGCATTGACCCTGCATTCAGAAATACAATACAAAATATTCAGGGATTCTACTGAAATGCATTTTTGATTGAAACATCATACAAAAATATTGCACACATTAGTCTTTTATATAGGCCTTTGTTACTGGATAGCCATAGACCATGTTCTGAGAACGCAAAAAGAGGACAAACTCCCCAGCATGGTCGTGACTAACTATAAAATTTGCAACATTACGTTTGACCTATTGCCTTTTGTAATACAGTTGTTGCAACTTCTTCCAAAAAACTGCTGCTGAAACTGAAACACCAAGTAATATAGATAAATATAATAATATGGTTGTTATAGATTTTAACAAAAGATCCTCCTTTTAGTATGTCCTCAACCAAAAGTAAAACAAGTAATACTAATCAAATCTATAAAATATGGATTCAGATTAGACAATACTCAAACTAATATCAAATCGTTGAGTAAATACAGTCAGCGGTCATTTTCATCTCTCGCATATAAAAAAAAGGTTTGCTGTGAAAAACCAGCATAATAAATCAAATAGACTAAAGAATATTTATTTATATTTATTTATGATTTTTTGGAAATGTCTTCCAGCAAAAATGCTTTTTGAAAATGATGAGGGAATTTATTCTCCAGTAAATCAGAGTCATGTTCAGTGTTTTACCTGCTGTCTGACAGATAATTTTTACACTGGATCTTATAGCAGGCTGAGCATTTTCCTGGTGGATGTTATAAAACTTTATTTTCTAGTTCATGCATTTGATTAAATGATTACTATTACATTATCAACATTATAAAATATAGCATTTTTTCAAGATAATATAGCTTATTTTAAACATCAAATCTGACTCATATGCACCAACAGTAGATAATAATAATAATTAGACTCTGAGTTTGTCATCATTCATTATGCTTTAAAATTGCAATATTCTCAGTTTTATTTGATCTATTACTACCCAAGATCACTTTATGTTAAGGGATGAAATATTGATCCAAAGTCAAACTGTTTTTACCGCGACGTCAGAGTCAAATGATTGTCGGGGATAACTTTTACGAACTTTGGTTAATAATTAATCTGTGTTGTCCCACAATGAATCCTGCTGCTGGCAGCAGCTCAGACTGTGTTAGCTAGTACTGCTCACCTTTCTTCTCAAACAAAGCATAAATCGGCTGCTCCGACGACCATCGGGTATGTTTTTCTGCAATTCGTCTGTGAACTATACTTACGTTTCGGCAGCTGCTCGTTTTGACAAAGTCTTTCATTTAATCAGCCGGTCAGTCAGTGAAACAATAAACCGTAAACCCGGACATAATATTTTACAAAATCCCACCGGTCTCGGACATAATTTTATGGCCAAAAAGGAGAAAATGTCCGGGCAAAATTACCTAGCATAAGCATAGACACACATGCACAGAAAACTAACATTTTGCAAAAACATTGTCTTACCTGCAAGTGACGCGCAAGCATCATCCTGCTGTCTCTTTTTTTTCCTTTTTTCCGCCCCCGACTCTTGGTGCCTTTTCGAGGCAATGTCTAAAGTTCGAGGTATTGAGGCATAATCGAACAGACCACTGGGAGGTGGGGAAGGGGCGAGGGAGTACACCAGAGGGAGAAAGGGAGATTAACCTTTTTCTAGACTAATTTGGTCTAGGCCTATATTACTTTTGTATTTGCGTTTTGTATATCAACATGTTTTAGAAATTGTATTTGTTATTTATACTGGTTTCCTATTGTGATGATTTTATACGACCAAGAATTTCTGGTGCCCCCCCAGGCACTTGGTGCCCTACGCGCAGTGCGTGATGTGCGTGTGCGGTGCACCGGCGCTGCTCACAAGTGCATATAAAATTAAAGGATTCTATTCAAAGGTCTAATACCTGCAACAACATATCGAGAGTGGCAACCTTGAAATGTTCCCACTTACCAAGGAATGGTAAGATGTCAACACTGCAACATTATGCAAGACAGTAGGTGAACATTTGAAAATTCTTGAGCAGAACATGTCATTTTATTTCTCCTTAGCCTTCACTGAAGGCATTGAGTGGGTGAGGGACCCATATAGCTCAACATCAATCATTGGAATGGACATGAATCTGCAAGAACAGGAGGAACTAACTGAACTCAGCAAAAATTGTGGTTTAAAGCTAAGGTTTGCCGATCTACCTTTAGGCAGTTTTTGAATGGCTGCGGCCATGTTTTTCTCAGTTTGGGCAAACAAAGCTATGTTGACGTTGCTCCTATTTCCCATGACATATCTACTGTATGTGAGCTGAGCTTCTCAAGCTGGAATGCTATAAAAACTAAAAACAGAGATAGACTAAGAGTTGTTGAGAAAGAGATGTGTGTGTCTTTCTTTAATTCCTGCCTCTGTGTTCATCCAAAAAGGCCCAGCTTTCACACTGAGTAGGTAAAGATATGAAATCATATAAGACATTTTTTTTCCTTTTTTTAATTTGGTTCCTATTCAAGACACTTTAATAAGTGTGACTGTATGTTAATACAGGCTACAGAGTTTTATTTAAAATTTTTGGTTGGTGGTGTGCCCTGTGATTTGTATCAATGAAACAATTTACCTGGGCTCAGAACAGTTGAAAAACACAGCCCTAGAGCAGTAGTATTCAAATTTGGGGTCACAAATGTAAACCTAGACATTTAATATTATTATAGCATGTGCAATTTAGAAATGCACAAGATAAGAAAACATGACTTGAAAAAATGTATGAAACAAAAATGTTGGTCAATTTATTGGGTAGATACCAATTTTGTTGTCATTGTACTATTTTGTACCATTACTGCTTGTATGTTTAACCAAAAACGGAGGTCATGACCTTCTTAAGCAGGAAAGTTTGTGAACCGCGCTAGAAGACTCCATAGTCAACAAAACTCAGTCAGGTAGAGCACATTTACGATTATTATGGCTCCGCAATAATACTGTCAACAACTGTGTGATTATGTTAAAATTGACCAAAATCCCTCAAAAAATCTTTAGAGACATAGTTTAATCTTGGCCACAAAGAACTGAGGTGGTTCTGAACAATGGGGGGAAATCCAACATCGATATTGGCAAGTTGTAGATAACAAATATTACAGACATACAAGGAGTAAAGACAAAAGCACAAGCCTTTGACCGCTGCATTGATTGGATTTTGGGATATGCAGTATAGTAAAACGCTTTCACCGTCACTCGATCACAAGCAGCTTCGACACCTGTTGGAGGTTTTGAAACAACTTGTTTGAACATGCTATTTCCTGCCACCATCAAAACTCGCAGGATGATAATATCTAGTGGAACAAGCATGTTCCATCCTCCCAGTTTACATCTAGGAGCTTGTAAAAATCAGATACAACCCCTAATGTCACCATAAAGAACACAGTCTTGTTTTAAATCCTGGTAAAGGTAAATTTAGGCTCAGTACAATTGAATTGCAAATTCCAGTAATAGATTTGATATTTTCTTAATTTCTTAATCCCCCCAAACTGCTGTCTAAAATGTAGAAAACATCAAACCTCAAACTACCGTAGATGATGAGCTCTTTGCTTTTGTGGCGACTGTGGCTCAGTTGTAGAGTAGAGTTGGCTTGCAATTGGAGGGTTGTAGGTTCAATTCCAGCTTTCTCCAGTCACATGTTGATGTGCCCCTGGGCAAGGCACTTAACCCCAAAAAACATCATCTTACTGAGCCATGTTGGCTGTCGGGGAATGAATGTGAGTGTGAATTGGTGAATGTGGCTTCAATGTAAAGTGCTTTGAGTGGTCAGTATGACTAGAAAAGCGCTATATGAGTTCAGTCCATTTAAAATTTTCCATTCCTATTTCAAAATGGGAGGTTGACTTGCCCATCACCTTTGACCTAAACCTCTGGTCTCAGATATCTTTAAGAACCTTTAAAAGAATTTTTAGAAATCCCAATTAACAATTAATACAACATAAAATCCTTCATAGAGTACACTATACAGGCTAACAGAAGTTCAAAATGGGGTTTATGGCATCTAAAACTTACTTACAATGATCTCATATCCAGGTTTGAGATGAGATCTAAGATGGCGCCGCGGATGGACGCCTCGGTACTTCGCTCCCTAGTACTTGTTACAATTTTACTTTTTTGCGTAGTTTTCTGCACTCCCTTTGCGACAGCGGGGATTAAGCACCGCTCTCCCATCCATACACCTGGGGAACATTCGCTCTCTGCCTAAAAAAATGGATGAATTGCTCCTTCTCCTATCCAAGAACTCAGACTTTCGTCGTTCTGCCGCCTTTTGCTTCACTGAAACCTGGTCCAGTGAACACATCCCGGACAGCGCACTACGTGTTTCTACGTTAACGAAGGTTGGTGTACAGATGTCACAGTGTTAAAGAAGACATGCAGCCCTCACCTAGAGTCTTTCTTCATAAACTGTAAACCATTTTATTCACCGCGGGAGTTCGCCTCGTTTGTGCTGGTCGCTGTATACATTCCACCGCAGGCGTGTGTAACGGAGGCGTTACATCACCTCGCCGACCAGATCACAGACGTGGAGAAAACTCACCCGGACTCTCTGCTAATCATTCTCGGGGATTTTAATAGAGCAAATCTCAAACTTGAACTGCCTAAATATAGACAACACGTGACGTGTCCCACCAGGGACATGAACACTTTAGACCACTGCTACACCACAATAAAGAATGCATATCGCTCTGTCCCCCGTGCTGCTTTGGGACTTTCTGACCACTGCCTGGTCCACCTCATCCCATCTTACAAGCAGAAGCTGAAATCTGCTAAGCCTGTAGTAAGAACTGTGAAGAGATGGACAGATGAGTCAAAGATGCAGTTACAGGCCTGCTTTGACTGCACTGATTGGAGCGTCTTTGAAGCAGCAGCCTCAGACCTGGACGAACTGACTGACACTGTGACATCTTACATCAGCTTTTGTGAGGACATGTGTGTGCAGACCAAAACCTTCTGCACGTTCAACAACAATAAACCATGGTTCACTGCAGAACTGAGACGGCTACGCCAGGACAAGGAGGAGGCCTACAGGAGTGGGGATCGGGACCTGTACAAGCAGGCCAGGAACAAGCTGACAAAGGAGATCAAGGCAGCAAAAAGGAACTACAGTGCAAAACTGAAGGAGCGTTTTTCTGTCAACGACTCTTCTGCAGTTTGGAAGGGCCTGCAGACCATCACCAACTACAGGAGACCTTCCCCCCACCCTGTGGGGAGCCCCCACCTGGCTGAGGACCTCAATGACTTTTTCTCCAGGTTTGAAACAACTTTCACACCATCCACCTCCCCCACCATCTCCATCACAAAAGGCCTAGCATCACCCCAAACCATCCCCATACCTGACCCCCTGCCTGCGCTGACGATCTGTGAACAGGATGTGCGCCAACTATTTCAGAGACAGAGGATTAAGAAGGCATCAGGTCCTGATGGAGTGTCTCCGTCCTGTCTGAAAGTCTGTGCTGACCAGCTGGCTCCCATCTTCACTCAGATCTTCAATAACTCCCTGGAGCTGTGTGAGGTCCCCTCCTGCCTCAAACGCTCCACCATCATCCCGGTTCCCAAGAAGTCCCCTGTCACAGGATTAAATGACTACAGACCAGTCGCCCTGACATCTGTGGTCATGAAATCCTTTGAGCGACTGGTGCTGTCCCACCTGAAGGAAATCACGGATCCCCTGCTAGACCCCCTGCAGTTCGCCTATAGAGCAAACAGGTCAGTGGATGACGCAGTCAACATGGCTCTCCACTACATCCTGCAACACCTAGACTCTGCACGTACCTACGCTCGGGGTCTGTTTGTGGACTTCAGCTCTGCATTTAACACCATCATCCCAGAGCTCCTCCACCAAAAACTGTCCCAGCTCACCGTGCCTCCCTCCACCTGTCAGTGGATTACCAGTTTCCTGACTGACAGGAGGCAGCAGGTGAAACTGGGTAACTTCATATCCAGCACCCGGTCCCTCAGCATCGGCGCCCCCCAGGGATGTGTTCTCTCCCCACTGCTTTTCTCCCTTTACACCACTGATTGCAGGTCAAGAGACCCTTCTGTGAAACTCCTGAAGTTTGCAGATGACACCACCGTCATTGGACTCATCCGTGACGGCGACGAGTCTGCATACAGAAGGGAGGTGGAACAGCTGGTCCTCTGGTGCAGTCAGAACCACCTGGAGCTAAACCCACTCAAAACTGTGGAGATGACAGTCGACTTCAGGAAGAGACCCCCATCAACATCTCCTCTCATAATCACCAACAGGCCAGTCCCCACAGTAGAGTCTTTCAGGTTCCTAGGATCCACCATCACACGGGACCTGAAGTGGACCTCCCACATTGACTCTATAAGGAAGAAGGCCCAGCAAAGGCTGTACTTTCTGCGTCAGCTCAGAAAGTTCAACCTGCCTCAGGAACTGCTGACCATATTCTACACAGCAATAGTCCAGTCTGTCCTGACCTCATCCATCTCTGTCTGGCTCGGATCCGCCACCAGGCAAGACAGGGACAGACTGCTGAGAACAGTCAGGTCCTCAGAGAGGATCATATGTACTGATCTTCCCTCCATTGAGGACCTATTCCGGGCCAGGGTCAGGAAGCGGGCCAGAAAAATCACCACTGACCCCTCACACCCTGGCAACAATCTGTTTAGGCTCCTCCCCTCAGGCCGGCATTACAGAGCGCTGTACGCCAAAACCACCCGACACAAGAACAGTTTCTTCCCCCAGGCTGTCGTTCTGATGAACTCTGAATAGGCACAGAGTGTGAGTCCATTCACATGAACAATAAACTAAAACTCTGCACTGCTGTATATACTTACTGTACAATAACCCTGGTTTGGTGTATATATTATCCTTTATTTTTATTTTATTTCCGTTTTAATTTCACTTATTTAAGTTCTGTACTGGAGAGAAAAGTTGCCGGAGTCAAATTCCTTGTATGTGTCATACTTGGCCATTAAAGCTGATTCTGATTCTGATTCTGATTCTGATGTAGAAGCAATATTCATGAGTTCTGGTTCTGTCCACCTGATGAGAGGGAACTTTGGTAGCTTTGGATGGTGACTCCTGGCGGATGCGTGCAGTGTTTCAGGGGGGTTACACTGGTGGACATGGGTTACTGGCTTGGTGGCTGTGCTGCTCCTGGGTGGGTCCGGGTCGGGCTTTGGGGCTCGGAGCCCTAGCTGTGGTGCTGAACGGGGCTTGGCCGATGTGGGCCCTATTGCTGCTGGTTCTGGCTGGTGGCGGTCATGGTCAGCTAGTGGCCAGCACGTGCTGTCATCTTTTTCCTTCTCACCCCCGGTTCTCGTCGCCAGCTCCTGGATGCCCCCTTGCCATATTTGCACGTTGGGGTGTTTTGCATGGTTGCTGATGCAAATGGGTGGCGTTTCTGGGCCCGGTCAGTCTTTTGGTGCTGGACATAGCTCCTGGGTCTTGGTCTTTGTGCTCCACGGGGTGCTGGGGTTGCGCATTTGACTGGTTCAGACAATTGGCCAGTGGAAGTCAGGCTCCACAGTAAATTTGAGCCATTGGACAGCAGTAGAGAGGGGGTGGTTGATGGTGTGCTGGCTCCCCGGGGTTTTGGTTCACTCCTGGTCTTGGTGGGTATGTAGCCGGGCTATTTAAGCGGGTGAGTGCAATAGAGGGCCTCCCTTGCTGGTAGGAAGGTGGTTACTATCTAGCACGTGTGCTATCGCCTATTGGGTAAGCTTGGACGGGAGAGGAGGGTGTGCAGGATGAGGGGGTCTGAACTAAGCCTTGGTGTGTGGTTTCTTGTGTTTTGATAGTAGTCTGCATGTTGGTTTGGGTTTTGGTCTCCTTCTGGGATGGGGTCGGGGGATGGCCTTGGGCTCCGTGTGGCTTGGAGGTGCTGCGGCCATTGGCCTTGAATTGGATTTTCCAAGGCCTCCCTCCCCTGATGGAAGCTTATGTCCACTTACTCCATCATTGTACCACTCATATGGGGTCTTGGGGCATGGGCACATCAATGGGGTGCAGGTGGGGGTTTCCATTTTTGCTGTCTTGTGGCGATGTGGGTCCAATTTTAACATTGTTTATGATACACACACTTTTCAGCTCCAGAGGGGGAGCCCTTCAATTAACCTCACCTCATTGAAGCTTAACTGAATTTAGACACTGAGAGCCCAGGGTGGGGATGGGGTTTCAGGCAGCATTCCCATGTCCCACTCCTTTGTTTTAAGTGCACATTAGAACAAAACAAACGATACCACATTCAAGCCGGAGGAGAGAGGCTAGGGGTCTTTCCACGCCCCTGTTCACTACCGAACATCAGGGGTTGGGTTTGGGAGGTAGATCAAGCATTGTAGCTGCTGGATGTTCCCCTGGGCTCCACTGTGTTCCTCTCTTAGAGGGTGTGGTCCGCCCTGTGTTAGTCCGCCTGGCACTCCCAGGCTCTGGTGCGCTCAAGCCATCTGTATCCCCCATCTCCCTCTGCATCTGCATCAAATTCTGTAAGACGGATTGAAGGCTCCTTACACCACCCATCAAACACTTGCACGGAGAAACCTTTTATGCACCAGCATAGGCGTGTGCGATGTGATGATTTAAGACCGTGAAGCAATCTACACGTCTGACGATCTGTCACTTTTGAGAGATCGTTTTATCCCGATTCACAGTTCTGCTGCTGTATTTCTGCTTCTGTGTGTGATATAAAGCCTCCGCTCTCCCTGCTCTAAGCGAATTAACCCCCTACCCTCCCTCCCCATTCGCGTGTGTACAACTTGTAAACAAGCATGGCGTTGCCGCGGCTTAGGGCGTACGTTTTATTCGTTCTGAAGAGAAAGTCCTCATCCATTGTAGGGAACTGGTTTGGTTTTTTACCAGATGACAAAGAGCAAACAAACGTCATTTTCTAAGTTTGCACGGAGAATATCAAGGCAAGTGATCACAACACCATAAACTTGTTAAATCACAGAAAACATTGCAAACAACACAGTGAGAGCCAGCTGGCCGCTAAAGCCATAAAGCCGACTGCAGCAGCAGCGGTGGCTAGTGCTTCTTCTTCTTAGTTCTTCTTAGTTCAGCAAACGCTAGAAAAATTAATCATAAAACTTACTCCCTACAACACAAACGGTAAACAATCTGCCCTATCAGTTGCCCAGCTGCCTTTTTCCCCCAAGCACCACCATAACACGCATGTACACTCAATGCACAGAGAGTTGCAGCGAATATAAACAATATGTTTGGAAGGATGGAAGAATAATTAGAACTACTTTTATTGCAGTCTACCTTCATTATCTTATGTAGCAGCAGCACTTTGTATACCATTGTGTTTTTAACTACATTGTTATCGCTTAGGTTTTTATTGAGCAGCTTTATGTGTGCCTGTATATAATATCAGCATTCTGCAAAAAATATTTGAACCAGTTAAAGCTGCATTTACCCCGTTGTATGAGGATTATTAATTTGCATATTACAGATTGCACAATACATCTTGCACTATATTTGCAGCTGCATTTTAGTCTTTTATTTTAACCCCTAACCCTTGGTGATCATTTAAAATTTTTTGTAATAAAATCGAAATCGTGATAATATAGTTGAAAAATCGTGATATTCTAATTTTGCCATATGACCCACCCCTACACCAGCATGCTCACACACACACATAGGTGTGGGAACATTGGTATGTACAGATATATTTTTGCGTTGAGGTTATCATCAATAGATAATTGGTATCAGCTTTACAGTGATATTGTTGTTGTATGTACATACTTATATTGTTGGTTATGAACGTGTAGTTCCTAGTTCATATTATTTGGTTTGTTTTGTTAATGTTGCTCCGTTTTTTTGGTGGTTGTTCTTTTTTCCACCTCACTGCCGTCCAGCGGATGTGGAGGATTGGGAACACTTTTACCCAGTCCTCAAACATTTCTAGCTTTCGATGAGGTCTGCAAAAATGTTAAATTAAATGCAAATCTGGCATGCCCACTTTACAAAAAGCCACAAATAATAAAAAGAAAATCACAGCAAATTGCTTATGACAGTTTGTCATACGCAGCTGCTTTTCTATAAGCATCAGTCCTGTTTTTCTTCCTCCTTGCTCCTGCTTGAGAGTGATGGACATTAGCAGTACTTAGTCATCAGTTGGGTTCATCCCACTTGTTGACATCTCCTTGAGGATAATTCAAAACAGTTTATAAGTGTACACATTTAAGAAAAGGAAATCATAACTGAAATACTTTCAATTCAGTCAGGTCTCATTTTTTTAGTTTGTTTCTCTGTTTCGGCAAGTATTCCGGTTCATCTGAAGGTTTCACCTCTGAGAGAAATTTTATTTTGTCACGAAGATGAATTACAGGAACCTGTGGCTGACTTGTGATTTATAGGGTCATGCAGCCAATTCTGCCATCACGGTATGAAGTATGCACCTGATAAGCACCTTGTAATATCGGCTGGTTCGAAAGCAATTTCTCCAGTATATGTGAAGAACCGGTGATCAGATTCAAAAGGGACAGCTTCAATTTTTGGTCTTGAAGAGCCTATGAATTATTTTTTTTCAAACCATGAAATGAACCTTATACAATCAGAAAATATGTACCAAATAATGAAAAATGTTAAAAATGTACAACTTGTTGTGGTCAGAAAGATAGATTTCAATCATATCACTTGATGATCTATTACAAATGTTTGGTTTTAGGCATATAAGTATCTTTCTTAGGCAACAGATGTCTGCTTTTGCTTATCCTTACGATATATTTAAATGCACAGGCATAAATCTGAGCAGATAGAGTCGGTAGCTTTAACATCACAGGGGGTAAAGGGTGACTGGATCGCCCCATGGCAGTCACTCCAGGAGAGGAGGCGGCGCTAGACTGGTGGCAGAGACAGCAGGGATCCTAGACTTTTAAGCACGTTTCCTAGTGAAATGCCATCTGGAATGAGCAGGGAACCAAAGGATTACACAGCAGAGGATTCATTCATATTCTGAATGAAACAACATGCAGTTGTATATTTGGTGGGCTTCTGAAAATATATATAAAAAAGACTTTCAGCTTTAAGAACAAGGTTTAGTGCCAGACAAGATCTGCAGTTTTTTTTTTTTTTTTTTTTTAAGGCAAACGGTAGAAACAGACACTGGGATGGTTACTGGGTGACCAAGGGTGAAAACTGATGAAAATAAATAGAAGGAGCTCTATGTGGGTTCCACTCTATTGGAGGGTTGTTAAGGGGTTAGAAGGTTAAGATTTACGATGGTATGGTGGAAGGAGCACTGTGTAGGTTCGATAAATGTGTTTGGCTCGGTCAAATTCTGCCGAGTGTACAGGAAAACGCAGGGTGCCTTCCTTCCACTGGGAAAGCCATCTCCACACAGTTGGTGTGTCTTCTAGGACAATCAAAGGTGGTCGCCCTGTGGTGGGAAAATCATGAAAAGAGATGAGCTGTGAATGTTTCTAGCTCTTCTAAGCTAAACTTCATCTCACAGTGAGTATAAAACTGCTTGAAGTACTTCACATCTGGACATGTTACCATTAACATCACTATATGTCAAAGAGCTTTTACATATTAAACAAAGCTACAAAGTAGGTCATTTAGCAATTTTAATTTGCTAAAGGAACACATTGTTTTACAAATCAAAATCTGAAAGAGTGGCACTCTGTTATTTAGTTCCCCTAAGTTACTACTGTGTGGAACCCTCTAACCACAACTAAAAGTCCAAATACTTTTTTGCCCACCTGTTCTTCCTGCATACAGTAGCTCATGCTCAGTCAGATTGAATTAAAAGAACCTGGAAACATAAAGGTTCAACTCCTGTCACTAATTCTTAACTGCATTGTGTTCAGGGCCGTTAATTTTTTATTTTTTATCCTCCTGGTTTATTTTTACCTGTCTGATCTGTCCCCTATACAGTTTGTGGCAAACCGTAAATAGGAAATTATATCCAACAATGGTTTCCCACAGTTCCTAAAGGGTTTATTAGGGTTCGTTGGAAAACATAACCAACAGTATCCAGCAACAGTTTTTCCCACCATATGTGTGGGCTGTGTCTAATTCTCTAAGCAAATTTCTTCTTGCATTATTCTCTTATTAATCTCTTGCATCCCCTTTAAGCCTGCTTTCCACAGGACACATAACTTCTACAAACTGTAATAACCAGCTGACAGCCGCCGTCATATTCAGTGGGTTTATTTTTCACCGGGCGCGAACTGGACTAATCCCAGAAGTGTTTTGTTGCTACTATCTCCTATATTTCTTGAGGGCAGGTCTATTTTTTACAAGCCATGCTCCCAGTATGCGTCAATCTCAGCAGCATAGATCGGACCAGACAGGAAATCAGACACGGGACCAGTGTAAAGCTTTCTGCAATAAAGGATGCTTACAGATTTCCAATTTGGCAGCTGTGGGAAAAAAACTCCACAAAACTAACCGTAATCACCAGTGACACCAGGTTTAGAGAGAGTCAGTCTATTGTTCTAATTTGTACATTCGTATTAGGATGACAATAATTTAATCCTAGAATTTAATTAGAATTTAATTATATTCCAATGATCATTTTTACAAGGACCTCCTGAAAAATAAGAAGGCATGGACAGATATCTGCAGTTTTGGAGTGAATAGCGAGATTTGACGACTTATTAACATGGAATTATTTTATTCTTTCTGTATGGGCTATTACCCTTTCATTTGTGCACTTTCATTTCTGCTGTGATTTTTGTGATCTCAGATTACCAACTGCATGGAATCCATTTGCAGGCAATTTGCGTGTAACACGCCCCCGGGTAGGTAGGGACCTATTCCTAAACTCACAGGGAAAACGTGTCTATTATGTTATGTGCCATTTACAGGTCTAGTGGAAAGCCGAGGTTTGGTGGATGAACAGTCCTGCAGCATATTTTTAAATCTTGGACATCCTTTTAGAAATAAATTGCTTTAAGCCTTTTTACAACTTTATTCATTACCTGTCCATTTGGTTCACTGGCAAATGCTACAATATTTTGATAACCTCATATCAGTTTCCCTGTGTGCTGTAATCATGCACACCTTTGTGTTGAACTATTTAATAAAATCCCTATGAAATACATTGAAGTTAGATGTTGTGACGTAATAGCATGCTTAGAAGTCCAAGGCGTATAAATACTGTAGTGTTTACCCCGTCCTCGATTTGTGTTAGTGTTCTCACCTACTAAAGCTCAAAATAAAAAGCAATTAGCATAACTTTTGTGGAGCAGACATACTTGTGGGTGAAGAGGAGGTGGGAGGGTCAATAATCAATAATCTTGTTAAAGGAGTCACAGCAGTTCACCGTTGCACCTCACTGGGCATGGAATGAGCTCACTGTGTCATGTGTACAATTCCATTCGAGAAAATTGGAGGAAAAAAAATCTATTCTCTCTGGGGACATAGATTAACACTGTCATGTTGTGAATGAAACAAAGGCAGGCGCATGTGGTAAATGCAAATTAGCAAGGTTCACAGAAAATAGAATTTAGAAACATGCCTCTATAGCATTCAGAATGTGAAGTTGTTTTTTGCAGACCTTTTCCAGTCGCTGATTGAGGATAACATTCCTGAGTAAAGACATCAAATGAAGGAATATTTTAGATTTCTTAGCTGGCCTGGGTATGAATCCAATAGGACTTTAATTCAAAGCATTGTTTCCTTATATTTACTATAGTAGGCCTTGATCAGTTTAGAAGGTAAAACATCAGAGGAAAATTAAATGCGTTGCAGTATGTAAAAACATTATTTTCCCCGATTTTTTTAACTACAAACTTTAATATGTTTTATTCACATGTGATAGACAAGATGACATGACACAAGGAAGCACATAATTATGAAAGAGAAGAAAATAAATCCATGATTATCTCCTACCCATCTCCTTTTATTCTCATACTCCCAAATAAAATATAGTGCATCTTATTACTATTAAAAAAGTCCAAATTAGTAAATAGAGTCCACCTGTGGATATTTAACCCAGTGCTACCATTTCTCTCTTTAAAATAAATCTCTTTCAGAGTGGCCTATTATTGTGGCCAGTCTAAGGCACACCTATGCAATAATTCTGTCTAATCAGCATCTTGATATGGCACACCTGTGAGGTGGTATGGACTATCTCAGCAAAGGAGAAGTGCTCACTATCACAGCTTTAGACAGATTTGTGAACAGTACTTGAGAGAAATGGTTATTTTGTGCATGTAGAAAATGAAAAATTGGAGCAAAAACAAAAATGTTGCATTTATATTTTTGTTCAGTGTACTTCATTTTGTATCATACCGGAAACTCCGTGAGTCCACTGGCAGTTCGTTTTAACACCACATACAGTCTGGTCTTTGAAAATCTCTTTCAGCTAACCTTAGACAGTTGGTAATTAGAAAGGAAGTTAAAGTACATAGAAATTGGATCAGTGCATATTTTTGAACTCACAGAAAAATGTAAAGCTTTACAGAATGCTTTTTCTAACCCAAGACACTTTATGCTCACAAACAAGACCTGTGGTGCTCTTAGTGGTCCGAGTCTTGATGTTGTGTACTTTTACTTATAGTTTTGTTTTTCTTTTATTCCCATGAATCCAAGATAACAGTTGTTAATTAATGCTAGGGTAAAATAGTTTGACTTTTTTTTTGGTAGGTGAGGAGAAATTCATTCTCCATTCTTTGCATTTTAACCCTGATGTCCCAATCATCACACACACGTACATACACACACGCAGACACACACACACTTTATTTGTTATTATGTATCAGTGATTATACATGATAACAAGACAGTCTTTGAAAGCTGAAACACAAGTCTCTCCAATTTATCTTCTTTCTCTACTCTAACTCCTTGATAGAAAGTTTTACGAGTCAATGAATCCACTTTACCCTTTCTTTTGATTTAACAGGCGGTGTTTCAGAAACTGTGTGTATGTATGTAGTCAGGACCACCTAAATGGGTCTGTCAGATATGATAATTTTTCTCCCAAAAAGTGTTTTTAAAACCCTGACAAACATTGAAAATAAGCCCAAACTTTTGATTCTTCTAAAGAAGTGATGTTCTATGTAATGATTAACTTGAAGCCTGGTAGGATTGAGAGGTTTTTTCTTTGAAATAAAGAGTCATGCACGGAGGTATTAAATGTCTCCAGTGCTATTCTGCTTCAATATAGAACATGTAGGGTTGATTAATTAATTTGTTTGTCATGGAAGGTGACTAATCTAACTGAAAATGACTAATCTAACTGAAAATGTTTTAACAAAATGTTAGTTTAGGTTTTAGTTTTAAGTTTAAAAACTGAAAGACCTCAAATTGGGCCACACATTGAACTTTTTCATACAAATCCAGATAGTTTATCATCCAGCTACATTTCCAACAAGTTTTAAGTTGTAAGTGTTGTAGGAGGTGTATGGAGCTCCTCCTCTAGTTCTGTTGATTAAAATTGAAAAATTAAGTTCAAGCAATCAAAATATAAATCAGTAATTAATATCAAATGTAATTATTTGTGTATCATTCAATAATTTTTTATTTAATAAGAAATGTTCTGGTTTTATTGACTAAGAAATGTTCATTGGTCATTTTTAGGCCTGAGCAGCTAAGCACTGCGAAGGCCTATTGTTCCTGTAGTGTTTCTTATTATTCTTCCGTCAAATTAATTGGCTTTTTGGAGGTTTAAACACATTCAAAAACTCACCATATTTGGCAGGAACTTCAGATGTGCATGAAATTTATGTATTCTCATGGAACTCAAAAAGGGTTTGGCCAGATAGCTCAACAGCGCCCCCTAATCTACTCCACTTGGTTTAACATTGAAATTTGGAACACTGTTAGAACTCCTCGAAACGAACAAAAAACTCTCACAATATCATAGTCCCAGACGCACAGGAAGTCGGCCATTTTGGGTTAAAGGGTCAATTTTGCCATTTCACACATGTGAAGTTGGCAAACTCCTCGTACAGGTTTCAACCGATCAGCTTGAAAATTGGTCAAAATGGCCTTCAATCATGGGGGATCAAAATTTATCAAAGGTTTGAGTTTTCTATTATGTTAAAGGGGTGTGGCCAGGCCACAAAATTTGACCACACGCTAAAAATATTAAAACAGTTATAAATCCTCTTCAGAAAGACATACATGGCTGAAAACTTCTGTGGTGGATGTTCATCAGGCAAGTGACGATGCTATGTCGTCAAGCATTGACATCACTTAAACCCCACCCCCTCAGAACAGAAAGTGTAATGTTTTGCTGTGAAAGTTCCAGAATTTACACAATTGAGCAAATTAGCATAATAACGCTGCACAGCGGCTCTAAAGGAGTTGGTGTAACTCTGTGTCCAGTACTGAGGGTTTTCACAAAAGCGTGTGGCTGTGGCGGCGTGGCGTAGTGAGTTGTCACGGCATGGCCATACGTTTGGCTCTAATATCCCAAAAAATGATCCAATCCTAACCAGATTTTACATGATGTATATTAGTCCATCCCTGGAGAGTTATGTAGGCTAATATCTGGTGGGCGTCGCCTAATTACTCCACAGCGCCCCCTACAACCGTTAAAAACACCAGCCCCAAGCCATACTTTATCTGGGCACAATGTCATTCAACACACATAGGTAGTGACTAATGACCTACAAAAAAGTCTGTCCACACCCAACAGGAAGTCAACAATTTTGAATCAAACACGCCATTGTGTGACATTTGTACAGGTCGTATTTGATCGAACTCCTCCTACAGGTTTTGACCTAGAGACTTCAAAACCAGGGGACAGATACAAAAGGCATTGGGGATCAAAAGTTATCAGAGGAATTTTTCTGCATTGTACCAGGTGGGCGTGGCTAGGCATCAAACTTGAGCTTCTTTCCATAAATATTGAAACAGTTACACCTCCTCTTCAGAAAGTCACAGTTGGTTATCAGATTCAAAACGATGGATATTAGTCCATGTCCAGAGAGTTGTGTATGCTAATATTTGATGGGTGTGGCCAAATTACTCCACAGCGCCCCCTACAACCCTTAAAAACATCAGTCCCAAGCCACAATTCATCTGAGCACAATTTCATTGGACACACATATGTAGTGCCTCTGTACCTATAAAACAGTCTAAGAGTCATAGTCCAATCACAGCAGGAAGTCGCCCATTTTGAATCAAACACACCATCTTCTGCCGTTTAATGACGTCGTATTTCATCAGACTGCTCCTAGAGCTTTTGACCTACAAACTTCTAAACCACGGAGACCTTAGGCAATGGAGATCAAAGGTTACCACGCAAATTTTTCAGTATCAAACCAGGTGGACGTGGCTAGGTCATAAACTTAGGTTTCTCGCCGTAAATATTAAAAGAGTTACAACTCCTCTTCAGAAAAACACAGACTGGGGAAAACTTCTGTATTGGATGTTTATTAGGTCCCTGGCATTCCTAGATGTTCAGATGCTGACATTTCTTAAGCCCCGCCCCCTAAGAACAGGAAGTGCAATGTTTTAAAGTGAAAGGTCCTTATTTGCCTCCCTTTATTTAATCAAGATTTTTGCTGTGGTCAGTGACTGAAAATAAATTGTATTAGGTTCTTACCCAATGCTGACAGTTTTGGAAAGAGGTCTGTGAATGCTGTGGCATGGTTAATCTGGGCTGCATATCATTAAAATATGATTGTTTAGAATTTCCATATGCATAGTATGATCTGAACCAAAATCAATAATATGGATATGGGACCAACCCATAAGAGATATATATGCATTTATTTCCTGGTAGGGGTGTAATTCCTGAACAGCGCCCCCGAGGCGTATTAAGATTATCACCATAATTTGTTTCTTTTATATAGGAAATTGAAATTAAGCAGAAATATGTAGGTTGTGATTGCCTTGACCAAAAATTACTTTGAACCAACTTCAAAAAACATCACAGAAAGTCAGCCATTTTTTATCAAAGCTGCCATTTTCTTCTATTTATGCATATCACATGAGGAAAAAAACTCATCTTTCAATTCATGAATTACAAACTTACAAATGACTGAGTATCTTCACAAGCTTGGGGGACAAGATTTTTCTAGAAGGATTTGGCTCATAGTATGTGGGCGTGGCCATGTCCACAGTCGTACCTTTTCACCACATAATTACAAACTCTGCTCCAAATTCAACGACATGAATTCTACTCCTGTCCTAAACACATATGTATGGAAATATTTGGTGGTATTGGCCTAATACCTGCCAAGCGCCACCTAAAGTCATAACAAAACCCCTGTTAAGCACTATTTTCAGGTTGGATTACTTAATACAGAACATATTTAGTTTCTCAAGACTCCTGACAACATTTTAGAATCAAGGATCCTATTCCCTCATGAGGTCAGCCATTTTGGTTTAAAGCTGGTATTCTAACCTTTTAAACACTTTCTCAAACAGATATTATATTGAGGCTCGCTGCAAGTGTTGAGATGTCGTTCAGGCAGTGATGCGTGAGTGTCGCGGTCGCGCAACAGGCCAGAGTGGCGCTAAGCTGCGAGGGCCGCTAGACGCTGCTTGCAGCTTTAATTAAGACTTGTTAAAACCAATTTCAAGTATCAAAATAATTCATTCCAATAAGTAAAAATTTTAATAATACATTTTTTTATATTTGATAAAAAAACATTTTTTTAGCTTTGGTCAAGGCTCTTTTTTTCTTACAATGCTCTAACCCCAGAAATAAGCTCTGCTTACATACATTTTAGACTTTGATGAAACTTTTAACATTGAACTCGAGGTTTTGTGATAAATATAAGTCAAAAATGCTAATGAATGGAACTATATGAGAAGAAAAGCTACCCCTAGAACCCAGAGGATTTTAAATAGTTATCTACATTCAAAAACACAAAAAAATCTCTTTTATTCATTCATATTGTTTTTGGTAAATAAAACCTGACATTTTCATCATACGTTCTTTATTATTTGTTGCCATTTCAAAGGTGATATACAGTACATGCACAGAATGCAGATTTTATTAAAGCGGGTTCTCATGATTGACATTTAATTTACTTCACTTCTGCATGTTCAATGTCATCAACTCTATTCAAACACAACCTGACTATAACCTTGACTAACCCCGGGAAATATTCTATGTCTAATTTCAACCTGCGTTTTTTTATGTTATTATAGAGCTTAATTATAGGTTTTCTTAGAACTATTTCATATATTCAAAGTAATGGCTTGCAAGGATATATTCTCCACTATGTCATAGAGGCTCTTCACTTGATCAGTATTTTCTTCCAATGTACACTAAGACAAATATGAAATAAACTAACAAGATTTGTGTCTTTATAAGTCCGAAAGGAGAGTAACTGAGAATTGTTTTGAAGAAAGAATCGATTTCACTCGCCCAGATTATATCTGAAATCTATTTTTTGAGTTAATTTTGACGGACATGTTTGCAACTATTCAGGAAGGAACAGTGAATGTCTTAGTGGAATAAAGAAAAATGTGAAATAAACACATTGAAGAATTAACCTTTATTTTTAGGAAAACTGATTTGAGTCCTACGCTTAGCTTGGAGAATCATTAGAGAATCTGAATTAGTCAAATCTTTACAAAACCATTGCCCAAGTGTTTCCTATTTTCCCATGTAAGCTGACATATTAAAATATATGTATAAATCATAGTTGTAACTGGTAGGAATTAAAAGGGAAGCATCAAAACCTTTCATGTCTTTGCAGTATTTGTGTCACTTTCAAGGCACTCCCAGACTGAATAGGGCATATTTGGATCAAGGGTGTGGAATTCATTGTGTTCTGCTGCATCAGAATGGGATACTTCAGTCATAGTAAAAGATGCCCCGTCTATCTGATAATACAATTTTGGTGCTAATTGAGTTCCCCTACAAGGTCAGAACGCTTAGCAAAATTATTCTGACAGCCTTGCTTAGCTTGTAATTAAGCCATTTTATCATTCAGTCGTTGCACTTTTTTGGCGCTGAATTTAAAAAAAATTGAAATCCTGGCTTTATGGAACACCAGAATGATCCAAATTAAACAACCGAATCAAACCTTGTGAAATAAGTACTTTAGCTCCATGAATAAATTATAGACAAATAGATATGGTAAATATGCAATGGTATGATAGGGGTTGTTAGTATTTTAGTCTGGCAAACCTTAGCACACCCATTTATTAATCACAACCAAAATATATGTTCCACAACAAATAGATCATATAATGTTAGATGAACACATTAAACACAATGAAAAGTCATCTGACAGTTTTTACCAATAGAAGCAGTATCACAAGTATGAATTAACATTCTGGAAATTAACGACATTTATACGCCGTTTGCTTCTATTTTTGCTTCTACAAATGTTGGCACTTAACATTGTGTGGGGTTTTGCTGTACTTTTCAAAACTACTTCAGCTACATTTGAAGTAGCTGAAGGGTATAGTGGAAAAAACACATTACTTTGTATTATAAAATGTGGCCAAAGCAGACAAATTTGTAATGATAATGTTCAAGGATTAGGTCATTTCTATCCCTAGATGTTGACCTTCCCTTTATCTCCTGTCAGGTGTTTGTCTCCTATCAATGGAAAGGTCTACATATAGTCTCTAAATGAAATAAATGAATTAATGTTCAATTCAAAAACAATGTTCATGTCAAGTGTTTTATGCTTTCTGTCTTTAAAGTAACTACAAGGTTAAGGGACACAGTGTGATGGAAGAGAAGAGTAACAATACAAAACAAAAATAGTGTTTTATAAAATTTGGACAAACCAGAACTATTCATATTGAAAATGTACAAGGATTAGGCTTATTTCTATCCCTTAGCTGTTGACCTTCCATTGATGTCTTTTCAGGTTTCTCCTGTCAGCTGCAAGGTCTACAAATAGTCTCTAAATGAGATAAATGAATTCATCTTCAATCAAAACATAATGCTCATGTCAAGTGATTTACACTTTCTGCATGTCTTTAAGGCAACTACAAGGTTGAGGGACACAGCGAGCCATTAAAGTATTATCATCTTGTCCTAATTCCACATTTGGTCATTTTACATTCGCAAATGTATTTTAATGGGACTGTAATGACTTAACACAAATTTGTTCATAGATGTAAAGTCACAGTAAATGATACATAGTTAAAAATATATATCTAATATGTGTGGGATTTGCCTTGCATTTGCTTTAAAGGGGGTGGGGTTATGCTTCTTCCAGGCACACAGTACCATTCTATAATCCACTCAAATGAATTTTTTACCCTAAATCATTCTGAAAGTCCTGTATGTATCAAAATCCACCTTAAAGAAATGTGCATTCTCATCACTTCCGTACTTGACATCTAGATATTCGCATGTGCCTCTGAGACCCTCCTACTCTTTGTGAAACTCCCCTTGCAGAATCACATGTACCGGCCATCATCACAGCATGCCCGTGGAGACAGACTTGGGTATTGGTTACAGAAGTTTAAAGTGTGTTGCATTTTAGTATTTAGGGAAAAAAATATTACATTGGTGAACAATGGCAACACAAGAGGTTGTAAGACCGTACGCAAAATATCTGATATTCAACCCCGAAAGTGGGGTTTCTGAAGAACCAGAGAGAATTGAAAGGCTTTTACAAGTCTTGTCGGCTTTGTAATATTTAACCACCTTAGCACCATTTTTCAGTTCAATTCACTTTTATTTAAATAGCGCCAATTCACAACAAATGTCATCACAAGGCTCTTTACAACAAAAGTAATTTCAATACAAACATTCCAATCAGTTAAGTTTTCTATGTAAGGAATCCCAGCAGATTGCAATGAGTCTTCGGCGTGAGGTTGTGCCGGATCATGCAGACTACAACCATAGCAGTTCCTCAGCAATCCCTCATACTGAGCAAGCATATAGCGACAGTGGAGAAGGAAAACTCCCTTTTAACAGGAAGAAACCTCCGGCAGAATCTGGCTCAGTACGGTCATCTGCCACAACCCTCAGGGGGTGCAGCTAAGTTTTCCACTGAAATAAAAAAATGTGCAGATAAATGAAGCTGCGTTTTGCATTGAAACCATAAATTCAAAAAAAATATAAAGCTTTGTTTTATATTGCAACAATAAAAGCACACAAATAAAAAGCTGCGTTTCGTAATGCAACCATAAAAACACAGAAATATAAAGCTACGTGTTGAGGTCGGAGTTAGTAATGCTACAGTAAGTCACTGTTTTTACCTGTGCAGGTTTTGATGGAGTAGTCTAGTCAAAATTTTGCATAATACCCCCATTTAAGACCCTCTTTAGATCCCCAGATTGCCACAAGCACTGTATCGGGCACAAGAAGATTAATATCTTAGGACAACTCAGTCAATCCAGACGTACAGTGGGGTGAAAAAGTATTTGGTAGCCACCTATTGTACAAGTTGTCCCACCTAAAAAGAGCATGGGGCAGGATGAAAAAAATAAACTCAAAAGTCGTATATGTTACTACACAAACAATGGCATTACCTGCTAAAGTATTATCCCGGCTTACAGGTTGGGCTGTAGGTCCAATATGACATAATCCTAATGAACCTGGTTTTCGGTTTGTAAAATGTCCAGTCTCTAAACATTCTGCAGTACACAGCAGCTGTTGAACAGTTAGCCTGCCCTGCAGCTGATGTTACTATTATTATTATTATTATTATTATTTATTTTTATAATAGTACAGAAAATAAGTATTTAGTCAATAACAAAATTTCAACTCAAAACTTTGCAATGTAACCTTGGTTGACAATGACAGAAAGCAAATGTTTCCTGTTGGTCGGTACCAGGTTAATATAAACTGTAGCTGGTATTTTGGCCCATTCTTCTGTGATGTGTTGTGGCTGTCCACATATTCTTTATTAGATTGAGGTCTGGAGGCTGGCTAAGCCACACATTGCCACTCCTTTGCTGCCCGGGTACTGTGTTTTCGATCATTGTCATGCTGTAAGATCGAGCTACGTTTCATCTTCAATGCTCTCACTGAAGGACGTTTTTGCCCAAACTCTCAAGATACAGTACACGGCCCCATTCTTGTTACTTATTATTTTCATTTACAATCAATACGATTATTGAGGTCACCAGTGTTGGGGTCTGATACATGGCATAAATATTAATCAAATGGCCTAGAAATATGATGCCAGCATTTCAAATGGGCCAACGGCAGAGCCGTGCGCACTTCTCTTCTCCCTCCCCAGCTGAGCGCTGGAAGAATCTGTCGCCCTGGTTGGTCAGAAGCGCCAATCCATCAAGCTCACTGCAGTTCTCTGCGTCGTGAATGGAGACTGCACCGATGGGAGATTTAAATCTCAAGAACTGCCATCCCCGCTCTCTCTTCCAAACTCGCCCTGGTGGGTGTCGGCAGTTCTTCGAACTTTAAGGAGAGGCCCTTTTTCCACGTGTTTTGGATTTTGTCCTTGCTCCCTGCAACCAAGTTTTCCCAATAGTTTGGCTGGCTCCCAAACTATCCCTCATCTCGTTTCCCGACTTTTTCTTCAACACCTGGAAGCTTCCTCCTTAAAGTAAGACTGTTTCAATCTAACCAACCTGGGTGGAACGAATTAAAAAGTTTTCTTTATAATTATATGCATGCATAATCATTGATGTGAAGAGCTGCCTCTATCTCGAGCGCTCTGTGATTCCTCTGTGCTGTGTTTTGCTTACGGGTAAATTTGTGAGTTTTTGTATTTCGATTGTGAGTTTCCTGTATGTTTTTTCTTTTATTAGTGAGCAGAGTTGTTAGTCTATAGAGGTTTTGGTTATTCTCCGTTAGTTGATAGTGAAGTGTTGGTGTCATAGGCATTTTTGGTGCAGCATCCTCGGAGTGAATGCCAGGAACGCGCAGCACGCAAAGGACATTTTGAAAACCATTTTCTTCCATATTTCCCAACCAGCGTCTGTATTAGCAGAAGCCAACTCACTGATAAGAGCAACGAGGTTTCCTTGTTAGGAGGAACCGCAGGCCTCTTGCTTCAAGTTAAACAGTAAGTCATAAAACGGGATCATAAAACATCCCCCCTGTCGCGTTCGCGTCATACACCGCCTCCTCGCATACACGCGAGGGGCTGCGCACGACGTCAGTAGGAGAAGCCCCGTGACGGCCCTAAAGGACGTCATCGCGGGTCGCCATATTGCTCAGGCACCGGTAGTTTTAACAGAACCTTTTATTATAAGTAGTGTTTTTATTTTAGTTGTGTCTTTTTAGAATAAATTGGTTAAATTGAATCAAATCTCTGGTTTCTTTTATTCTGAGTGTGTGTGTGAATTACTGCAAGAATTCACTTTCCTCAGATAGGATCTTTCTGGTGTAATCCCTAATAATTAATCATTATAAGTGAGATTATTGATTAATAATCCCCTTATTAATAATATATATGTTTTTGCCATTTTTTGGGGGATACAAAAATGGATGGTGGCTCGTTAATAATCTGAAGGGATAATTAAATTAATAATTTACAATTATTAGTTAATATTCTCAGCGTCACCAGATAGATCATAACAATTATCGATTAATTAATTACTTTTAATTGATAATTCCACAACACCAGGAATAATTAGGCTCATTATTGAGTACTTTTCATGACTTTTACATGTGAAATGCTGGCTGTTACTATTCACTTCTGCTGTCTATGCTAAACTAAAGCAAACAGACTGCTTCCAGATTATGAGAATATCTGGGTTAGTTAGCAGATAGAATAACAATAAAATGGTGAAGCTTGTGTAGAACAACAGTCCTCACTTCAAAAAAACTGAAGCCGAGAGTTTCATTAATTTTTAGTTAACACAACTCTATTCACAGAGTAGTCGCAAAACGTGATCGAAAATTTACTAAAGTGAAAGAAAAATGCTCGCCTGTTGTCAGCTGGAGATAGGCACCATCAACCCCCCCCCCCCCCCCGCGACCCCTTGAGGATTAAGCGGTTCAGAAAATGGATGGATGGATGGATGGAAAGACAAATGTATGCCGTAGTAAAACTACTTCTAAAACTACATCATGTAAGATCATACAAAATTTAATAAATATATATTATATTGTTTAACTTTAACGTGACTTAGTGAAAAACAGTCCCAGGGAGTGAATATTTCTGCAAGGCACCATAGGTGATGAACTGGAAGAATTCAAGATTCCTTGCTGAGGTTTGAGACAGCATGGTTTGTTCAGAGTTCATTTGTTTGCTCAGGAGCTCCTGTCCAGCTCTGATCTGGCTGCACAACACAGACTGAATGCAGTTGGTTAACAACACACACACCCACACACACGCACAAGTTACTGCAGCTCTTAGCAAATTTAACACACCGCAAATGAATTTCAGATGCTTGATCTCATGATAGGGCTACCAATAAAGTAGATCAAACTTTAAGAGCGCTAACTTTGCACACAAAATTTGAAAATAGGCAATTGTGCCTTTATTACTATGATGAATGCAAAGTAAAAGATTTATGAAAACAATGGTGTATTGAGTATTATTACACTGGAACAGAACATCAGGAGGTAGCGGGGAGGAGAGGGAAAAACAAGCAGAGGACATTTTCAGGAGCTCCTTTAGGGGGCTGATGTACTGTACAACAAAGATGATGTAAAGATGCTGCAGAAAACTCACGACAGCATAACTGTGAGCCTGGGGGCTTTCTATGCCTGTCAGCACCAGCTTGAAATACAATGTACTCTATTAGCGGAGCAGCTTGCAATCAAGGAAGGGAGTGTGATGGTGAATAAAAATCCGGGAATGAAAAGTAGATCAAATCAGGCAAGAGAGAGGAGATGGAGAGCTACAGCAAAAGATGTTAACATAAATGACATATCAATCACTGTCTGGTGCTGCCTCCTTGATCCGCCGTTCCATAGGATCCTCCGTGGAAGATGTATCCAGTCTAAGTCCACTAATTAAACTCTGATTAGGTCCAACTAATCAAACTCTTTCATATTCCTAGATGTTCATCAAAGTCAATTACACTATATCTATGAATTTAACTTTCTCATTACATTTTTTTTTCTTTGCGCGGTTCTTAAATTAAAGCAAGAGCTGAGCGCACTGAATCGAGCTTAATCAAGTGGAAACTACCAAAGCCCAATGGCTCTGCAGTCGGCAATTTCCCTAAGCCTCTCAGCCTATTGCGATGAACCATGGCTTCATCAGGCTGTGTCATATCTGAATTACAGCGTACAGAGACGGAGGTAGCTCTGAAAATTCCCCAACTGCCAATTTCTGGCACTAATGAACTAGGTATGGTCCAATCCACAAATTCACAGCTGCTGGGGGGAAAGAAAGCAAGAATAGACAGAGCCCATTCTCAAGTCTCTCCAAGAGAGTGATATATGTCTTCAGCTGCAGAGCTATATTAATGATTTAAACAAACATCTTTAGTGGGGCATCAGCTGTCAGGAGATGAAAGCATGGACTGGCTCATGCAGGGGCTGCATGAGAGACCATGGTAGCAGGGTGTTCTGGAAGGGAGAGTGGAAAGAAAGCTTTGGGACCAGCTGTCGCTGTAACTACTGGCACCACAGCGTGTGGCAATATGAGGCCCGAGGCCAGAGGGAGACTGTGACAAGAGCAGGAAGGAATCCAGTGTCTCAGCACTGTGCTCAGCAATCCCAGAGTTCTCTTTGCACAGGATATATTATATCTCCAAATAAACCCAAATTGATAAGGTTTCAATCTTTTTTTATCGGGCCATGCCTGGGAGCGCTTTCTTTTTCCTTTATCGTCATTCGAGCGACTTCAAAAGATATGGGAGGAGCTATCGGCTCATATTTTCTCTATAACCGTGTCACAGCACAGCCAGTTTGATGTGCAGTAACTTAACTTGTCAAACGGCTACAAGCTCTCTGGCCTACATTTCTTTGCCAGGACCGTATCGGATGTAAATGCAAGGCAAGTCACATTCTGTTAGCCCACACACAGGCCTACACATGGTGCCGTGGCAGTAAAGGTTGCAGTCACCGCATAGCGAAAAGTGCCATCAATTTAGATTTTTTTTGACATGCAATACTAAGTCAGGAATGGTTATAATTTCTGGAAAAGCTTCTGCCATTATAATTGTCATACTTAAGTGTCTTCATGCCTCTTTTGCTGCCATAACAGCATGTTATGGCAGCAAGTACCATGATGTGGTATCTGGCACCAAGTTCTTAGTAGAACCTTTAAGACCAGTAAGTCACAAGGTGAGGTCAAGTCAAGACAACAACTCCATGTTGTTGTCCTCAAACTACTCCTAAACCATTTTTGTTTTGTGGTGGGCAACATTGCTCTGCTGAAAGAGACCCCTGCAATAAGTACAAATTCTGATTCTATTAAAGAGGGATCATCAGACCTGGGCATTTTACTGCCCAATAGAAAATAAAACACAGAAATTAAACATACACTTATGGTTTAGTTCGAAAGCAAAGCTGAATACTGGATTTTATTTTGAAATAGCAACCTTTTTTTATGTGACTGTGTTAACAAATTAATTTTCTAAAAGACAATCCCTTCCAAAAAGACAATGTACAGTTTCAGTTGCCAATATGAACATTTTAGTCACATTTTATACTTCAGCTGCAATGGCTGCTGTTACCATAAGCCAATAAAATCATATTAAGAGTTTTCTATAGTATATTTATGTATATTTATGGAATGTTTGGATTCAACCAATGATCCAGACCTTCAGACCTATTCAGCAAGTATAGTTGCTTATTTGGCCTTTTGGCCATCCTGTGGCAGAAAATTATGTTGGGACATTAAGAAAGGTTTAATTTTCTTATGGGCCCGACACACGGGGAGCGACAACGACAGGCGAAACTCGTCGCCACCCAGATCAAGATGAACACACGGGACGCGATAAACAGCAGCAATTTCGGCATCGCGCTCTCGGATCGCTTGTCTCCAAGAAATCCTATTGGTTATTAAATTAGCGGCAATTCTGAAATTTTTAAAAGCGATCCATGTCAGACAAAGCATCAAGGATGAAGATTAAGAATATTTTTGCTGGAATTGACTGAAACTTTGCTGTTGATGTTGCTTAAGAAAAGAAAAAGGCAACTCTGGGTTCATCCAATATTAGAAACAACCCTTCTTATGCAGATCTCTGTAATAATTTCGTGAATAATCATAAAGTATAGAAAAATCGGACAAAGCTAAAATGATCTGTTCTTTCATGTCGAAGCGGTTGCAATTTAAAGTAGCATGCTCTAAGCTGATTGGTTGCAGTGCCATGCGACGGCGACAAAAGTTGAAAATGTTTCTACTTTCTTGTGTCGCGTCGCAAACCCGCCTGTGTATGTCTACAAGAACGAGCGCGGAATCTCACGGGCACGAATGTCGCCTGTCGCGTGGCTGGAGGAGGGCAGGCGATTTTCGCCTCATCGCGCAAGTTCCATAGAAAATGAATGAACGACGTCGCTCCCCGTGTGTCGAGCCCATTACACAGCTCTTAGATAGCTGTTCTTATTCTAAGGTACAAACAGGAACCAATTATATGTAAACATCTCATCTTGACTTATGACACATCTTGTTATTATCTGGTGTAACACTTATGACAGATCCTGTGACTGTCTTTCTCAGCATTATACTAAGTGTCCCTTATTGTTATCTATATTCTGATTGTCAAATGATATCTTTTGTTTACTGCTGACTACTGAAGTAAAACATCCATTATTGCCTCATGTCACATCCCGTGTTTACCTATTACATGTTGTTCTGTGATTGGTCTTGTGGTTATCCTATCATAACTGTGTGATGTAATGATCGGACAGAAGCTGATTCAATAGGGTGTGGCTGACTGCTATATAAACTCATGCATTTGTCTGAAGCTGGAGGGTTCTCAGTAGGAGACCCTCCATGCACGTAAAATAAACTATGTACGAATAATGCTGACACTTTTGTTTTATTCTCTCATCCAAGGCCTCTCAGACACCCAGATTTCCATGACACATCCCAGTTGAAGACAGTCTACAACAAGCATTATGCTGTCTTTGTGTGGTTGCCTTCTTCCCATAATACTGAACATGAGTTCCCCAGCAAACATAATTCAATTCATCAGACCGGACCACATTCTTTTTTGCGCTGTGGTCCAGGTCAGATGGTCACATGCCAGTTGTTGCTGCTTTCTGTGGTGTAATGGGGTCAGTAACATGTCCGCCTATGTTTTTTTGTGACACATTTTTGTCTTTGATGTGCCTGGTATTTATTCCTTTGTTCTCCTTAAATAGCACTGTGAATTACCCTGTGTATGAAAGGTGTTATACAAATGAGCCTGTCTTGCCTCTCCCATTAGCCTGACACCAGTTCACCACTGTTCCTCTTTCCACTTTTTAAAGCTACTGGTCCCTCCAGACAGGGAAACTCCTGGTGTGCAGATCTAACCATCAGTGGAATCCTTACATATGTCCAGCTTTAAGGACAAAAGGCTCTTTTGCTAAAAAGAAATATCCCACCCAAGAGCAGGTGCAATGATGAAAACATAATTACTGTAGTCTACTAGTGTGCAACAAAATATTAGGGTCATTTAGAGGTAGAGCTCTCTGATGTTGTCGGCATTAAAAAGTAACACTGGAAATTAATCAGTATTAGCTTTTTCCTTCTTAATGACAACTTGTATACCTGTCTTTCATGCCATGCACATATTATAAATAACATTTTTCAGCTCCTTCCCCTCTGTCTCAAAATGTCAAAGTACGACAGATCTAAGGTATATTTTTTAAGATATTTTGGTTTGGCCAAACTCACAATATAACCTGTGGCTTTCTGAATATCTGAGCCAACCTTAAACGTTTGGGTAGATGTCTAAAGGCGGTATTGGTTTAAATCAGTAATGGAAATTAAGACAGACCACATTGCTATATCCGATATCACTAAAGAAGCCTATGTTGAACAGTACAAGTACAGTACTTGTTTATTTACGCAATACTTTATGGTTGCTGGTCCTTGCGCCAGTGTCATTTTGGCTAATGTTTAAGCGTTTTTCCCTTTCAACATTTTTCAATTCACTTTAACTATAAATTTACAATGGGTAGTCAAAAAATAGATTCCTCTTTTTTTCTGAGTGACCTCAATATTGCGTTTTAAATGTCATATAAATGAAAAATAATTAAGGATTCAAAAGTCAGCTCAGGCTGCTGTTATTTGGAGTCAGTCCGTCAGTAAGGTCTTGCAGTGATTTAGATATGCAATGGCCGCTATCGCCAGGAAACCACGCGACACTTTAAAAATGCTTCGCCCCATGACAGTCTGGCGCTTGTCAAACTCAAATTATCATGTTTGAGCATTTGTTTTTGTTTTTACTTTGAGGAATACATTTTTACTTCTATCCAACCCTCAAATGGTGCCATAAGGAAATATCACTCAGTTTACCTATCAGTGTTTTCTTTGTTATGCATAATCTGCCTTTTTTCCACCAAAATATTATTAATATGTAATAACATACATGTCCACAAAGACAGCATTTGGGGGACTGGGTAATCTGCAGCTCAATCAGAGGTTGAACACCTTCTAACTTGATGAAAACTGGCAGGAGATCATGAAATGCACATACAAATATGTGACATTTTTTGGCAAGCCATGCTTTTGTCACTGCTGTTGGTTCCTACTACCCCAGAATAGACTGCAACATCGATCCAAGAATATGAGATGTAAGCAGCGATTCGGAACTTACATGAAGCTCCGTAATACGGCCAAAAACACACCCACTCAACCACGCACGAAGTCAGTTTTATTCCGTGGAGCCCCCTGCTCATCTCGCAGACATCCCCGAACACTGGCACTGCCTTAGTGTGAGAGAGATTGATATTGTGGAAGATGCATGATAGGGGCCAGAGGATGTTCAGTGTGTAGAAATCTAAGATAAAACTATTGCAAGTGAGTGAGGGAGCTCAGTCATATCCTGTTTGTGTGATCATAGTTTTGGTAAACCAGTATCACAGGGCCTTATCAGCGGGCTTTCCTTGGTGGTGAAGGCACCCCGCACGTAGAATGAGTGTTCCTCCTCCAGCCCGTCTCGCACTGATACGAGGCTACAGATAAATTCGGAACATTTAACAGAACTCGGTTTGTTTACTTCCTTTTCATCACCCATGTTCTCAGGGGGATATTGAGGACAGGCATGGCAGCTCAGTAATGGAAACTAGTGAGGAGAAATTACACGTCGTCCATTTCGAGTCGATCACTGCTGCTGTAAATGTGTTTATATTACCCCAACTGGTGTTCGGGTAATAAAAACATTTGAAGATAAAAGCGGACAGCCTTGGCGGAGATTTTATCTTCTGAATGTGTGCTTGACTGAACACTCAAAATCTGTAGGCTTGAAAGATATAAGGCCACACATTCACTGCTGCTTCATTTTTTATATAAGCTTGTGTAATTCCGTTAAATATTTTATACAGCACAATTTTCTTTTTCTTTCAGCAGAGAGTCAAACTACATAATAAAATCACAACATAACCTTTATACCTGTGCCATTTTAACTTGTTTTTCTCCTTAGACACATTGTAACTCCATTACTTGTATTTACAGGTCTCTGTATTTTCCATAGAACCTGTGTTCCTTTCACTGCAAATAGAAAACAGTTGTATTTCTCCTTTTGGAGAGGTTTATTCAGTACGTTGCCAAATCCTCAACATATTTCTAATAAGGAGGTTTCCCCAGTAACAGGTGTTGACTTTGGTTGGTGTGATGTATTATTTGTTCTAATTCTGCTGTTTCTTTTCTTGCCACAGCCAACCTAAAAACACATTTTATGGAGGTCCAGATTTGACTATCATCTGCTTTAGTTTTAATGGCAATTTAGTCCTTTGTGGGTATCTTATTTTAAGTGGAGCTGCAAATCTAGTTTTAGACTAAATTCACTGCACATTTTGATCAAATTTAGGTTATGTTTGGCTGCATGAGAGACCCCCCACAAACACACACTTGGACTGTTTGTCATTTATAGCACATTTAGCATGAACAATTTCTTGGTCAGTGTTTTTCTCAAGTCAGGCAGTATTGTTGTGTTGGTCTCTTTAACATAAATGCACGACCAAGCTGATTCTACTGTTGTACAATCAGGTTAGTCAGTACTGGAGACAAGCCTTACCATCCTCTCCATTTCAAATATCTAGGGGTAGAGTCTGTGTTTGCTTTGATGATAGAGTTTAGTCCCAAGGACTGAGGATATGTGAACACCGCTAGCTGCAGAATCTCTGTGCATTGAGGCTGCGTTCACGGAAGAGAAGCCTTGTTTTTCCCTTTGAGAGTGATGGAAGGAGACACCATCACACTGCCTTTACCCAAAGCTGTTTGCTTTGCCAGAGAGGTTTTGGCAAGCTTTTCATGAGTGCAACCTACCTAATTAATTCTGCTGCCGCAAATGCATTTTCCCTACAAAAGTCCCATCCTGCAAAGGGAAATTAAAAGGTTTTCAAACATTGTTACATTTATTCCTAAGAAGAAAACAAAAATCATCTAAATTGTATAAGACGGAATTAAATAAAAGAGCAACAATTTAAGCTAAAAAAGCTAAGAAGAGACTCTTTTTTTTTCATTTACACTTTAACAAGTTGAGTTAAACATAGACATCATATGAGTTGGGAGTGACAGGGGCATGTCCCGGGCAATATTTATAAATGACTAATTTCCCCCAACCACTTTTTAAAAACCTGATGCTGAATTTCTTACTAGTGCAGATCTGACATCCACTTGCAAAATTGCATATTCAAAAGTATTTAACTTTCATTCATTTAAATAACTATTCAATCTGAAAAAGCTGAAACCCCATAATGCTATTACACATTGAGCAGATGAATGTGTAATAAATATGAAAATTTTACGTGCTGTGATATCAACGCAGAGTTTCACAACTTTTTCATGGTTGATGGTTGGGATTTGTGCACCCTCTTATACATAAAGAGAGAATCCATACTCTGCTGCCACATGCAGGGTGGGCACCCGACGTAAAACCTAAGCCAAATCAAATATGCGAATCACAAACATGAACTCCATACCGGATCAGGCGAGGCCCAGGTTAACAACGACACATGATGCCTGTGGAAATTGGACAACTGTTGGTCGAAGGACAGGAGGAAGGGGTTTTGGTAGGCGGAGAGAGAAGAGGAAATTCAAGAGTGTGGAATTAAGAGTAGGGATTTTGAATATTGGGACTATGACAGGTAAAGCTGGAGAGAGGGTGGACATGATGTGGAGAAGGAAGGTGGATATTCTATGTGTTCAGGAGACCAAGTGGAAAGGTAGCAAGGCTAGAAGCTTTAGAGAAGGGTTCAAGTTGGTCTACCTTGGGGTAGATGACACGATAAATGGAGTAAGAGCTATGTATAAGGAGGAATATGCTAGGAATGTTCTGGAAGTGAAAAGGGTGTCAGATAGGCGGATGAGTATGAAACTTGAAATGGCAGGAATAATGATTAATTTTGATAGTGGTTATGTCCCACAGATATGATGTGAAAGAGAAGCAGACATTTTTGAATGAACTAGATTATTTGATTCAGGGTCTCCCGAGAGTTGAGAGAATGGTGATTGTTGCAGACTTTAACGGAAATGTTGGTAAAGGGAAAAGAGGGGATGAGAAAGTGATGGTTAGTTTTGGTATCCAGGATAGGAATGAAGAAGGACCTATGGTGGTAGACTTTGCAAAAAGGATGGAAATGACTGTTTTAAACACTTTCTTCCAGAAGAGGCTGGAACATAAGAGGTGACGTAGGAGCACTCAGGTGGACTACATCTTATGTTGACATTATGATCTGAAGGAGATCACTGACTGCAAAGTAGTGGTGGGTGAGAGAGTAGCTAGACAACTAGGATGAAACTGAGTTAAAAACACATGAGCTGTTTTTTGAAGGATAACTCAGAATTTGCAGTCCTCAGGCCAAGAGGAAGCGAATTCCAGAGAGAATGGGCCAACACTGAAAAATCTCTATCTCCCTTGGTCTCCCCAACTTTTATTAATTGCAATTCAAACGACAGAAAGTTTTTCAATGTTCACTTTTCGACCTGAGAGATCATTTTTGAAGACTTTTGCCCCCGCTGCGGCACGCCCTTCCGGCTTTCTGAGAAAGTAGTATCCAGTAGGACAGAGTTCAATAAGGGATGAGTGGTCAAACTGCCAGGTTTCCGAAAGAAGCAAAACGTCCTTACTTTCCTAGGTTGGAAAGCAACGAGAATAGATATGATCAGGAATGAGTACACCAGAGCGACAGCTCATGTTAGATGTTTTGAGGATAAAGCTAGCGAGGCCAGACTGAGGTGGTTCGAACATGTTCAGAGGAGAGACAGATATATTGGTAGAAGGATGCTGAGGATGAAGCCACCAGGCAAGAGGCAGAGAGAAAGAACAAAACTTAGATTTATGGATGTGGTGAAAGACATGAAGGTAGTTGGTGTGAGGACAGAGGATGCGGAGGATAGGACTAAATTGAGACAGATGATTTGCTGTGGCATCCCCTGAAGGGAAAAGCCGAAAGAGAAAAAAGAGGGTCTTCCTCTCTTGGCATGAAACTGTACTGCTGCTCACAAATGCTCACTTCTGACCGAAGCCTAGCTTCCACCACTCTTTCCCATGGCTCTTAAGCATTGCCAAAAAGAACATTATTCGAAGTCTTGTTTCAAACTTTAACAGAAACATCAAGTGAATTTCTTTTTCCAGCATATTCCACTTTGCTTTCCATACTGAAGGCTCTCTGGGGCCAAGAATATGACTACTTTTACTGCGAGTCAGCAGAGTTTTTTTGAGCTAATTTGGCAAAACAATGACAATTTCTTTGACATATGATGGCACAGATGGACAGTGGGGAAGAGGATTATGCAGCAGAAACGGTTAGAGAACACCGTAATGTTTTCTCCCTTGTGCAAGCTCTTCAGCAATTACATCCGCTGTAAGTGACAGAAGCGTCGGCTGATTTCAGTTTATGTTCTTTGTGCACAATAAAAAGTAATCCTCGTCACAGGCAACTTTCCTGGCAGAAGAGAGTTGTATGATGGCAGAGCTACTTCATATTTACCCAGTTTGGGAGACTAATTGGCACATCTTAATCAGGCAGGAAGAATCTGCCTTTAATGTGACACATCTGTCCACTCCGTCTCTCCTTCATCTTAATCAAATTTTCTAATTATACCTTGTCTACTTTTAAGTTTTGCTTTAAGGTTTTTGTAGCTATGCATGAGCTTGCTACGCTGTTATATTTCATGGTATTTAAAATTACAGGGTACTAAAGTAAAACGCTACAAAGGTTAAAACTTGAGTAATCTAATTGCATTTAGTTCAGTTGATCCACAGATATTACACACTCAACACTGCATGCTGCAGCAATTTGCCTGAAAGCATACATTTCAGCTGACCAAAGTGAGATGTATTATGATATAAAAGTCAGTAAAACATTTGACTGTTTTATTGCAATATCTCCACATGTTTTATAGGTCCATTGCCCAGAGAAACAGCAGGGGGTGTAAACAACTCACTGCATTCATTGGATTTCATCTGTCTACTACTGCCCTACAACTAAATATGGATTTTAGGTCATCTCTGCTATTAAACCTGTTAGCTGTAAACTGAAGAGAGATGCCTCTCCTAATGACCATGGGGTGGTAATAAGGGGAAAACAACTAGGGCAAGAGGATGGTGCAATGTATTTGCAAGGAGCCGGCGATGGGCTTTGCGGGTCCTATCCGGAGGGATGATCTGCTCAGATCCCCGATCTTTCTCCAACAAATTGGCTCTCACATATCCTCCTGGTAAAGCCGTCAATCTATAGACGTTGATCTTGCCATGTTCTGTGTGATACGCATTGCATAGCACTGTGTTTGTGTGAATGAAACAAACACCATGACAGACCATACAGTTAGGCTTAGTAGCTTCTGGAATGAAAAGTAAAAATGTATTGCGTTGAATATTTTTCTTCTTTTTTTTTCACTTGTCATGTTCATGTTCATCTTGTCTTTGCTAAAACCCCAGATTAAATTTGTGTTAGTTAAATTTTATGCGATAGACCAACATCATGTTTTGCATTATTGTGTTGTACATTCGTATTCAGCCTTTTAGAGTCAATACTTTGTGGAATCATTTTTCAATGCAGCTGCAAGTCATCTGGAAAGACATCAGTCTTTCCAAAATGGCTCATGCTCTTTCAGATTGGGTACGTTGAATCTACAAAACAACTGTTTTGAAGTTTTGCCAAATATTCACAATTGAAATTAGGTCTGGACTCTGAGTTGACCAAAGAAGAAAATGGTTTAATCTAAACCATTCCAATTTTGGTTCTGGCTGTATGCTTGTACTGTGTGTACCATTTTAATTAGTTCCATCAATTTTCCTATCAGTCTGACCAACTTATCTGTCCCTGCTGATTATATGTTGGTTTATATGTTGTTGTTTATGCTGTTTTATGGTAATGTTTTTTGTATTTGACTGTTTTAACTGTACGACGACCTTGAGGGTCTGAAAGGTGCCTTATACTGTAAATAAAATGTATTATTGTTGTGATTAAAATCACTTGACAAACACAGTTGAAACGTACATCATTAGTTTTATAATTTACATTGAGGTCCATCATATGTCTGACTCAGGACGTAAGACAAAGTGGACCAGAAAATAACTTTTATTGCTCCATTGTCTTCCATTCATTATTTTTTTGGCCAGGTGACCCATGGGCCGACAGGAGTGAGTGGAGACTTATCTCCCCATAAACCCAGCAGTTCTTTCAAGTAACCGGTAATCAGGTAAAATGTGAAGGTAGTTGGTTGCAAAGAATTTTCTTGGATTGATATTGGTAAAAAAAAAAAAATTAAATCCACATAAATATGCTCTATTTTTGTGTTAGCCTATCACATAAAATTCTAATGAAATATACTAAACTTTGTAGTGTAACGTGAAAAAAAATATGGAACATTTCCGGGGGTATTATTGCTTTCGGAAGCTGTACTTGTGTGGAACTTTTCAATCATTTTTTCTTTAAAAAAAGTTAGCTTTTCATAATATGGAGCATAGTAACTCCATGAACTGCAGCATGTTTTTCATTTCTCTCCACACCAAGGCCACAAGGGTCCTGTAATCCAAATTAGAAAGCTGACTTGATTACTCTGCTGCCAGACTTGCCACGATGACCAAGATACATCACTGTGTGTGGCATGTGTAGCTAGATGTGATCTAAAAAGAAAAAGAAAAAATCTGTAACCTACTTTGTTCTTACTTTAGCCTAATAGGAAATTGAAAGCACCGTGTAATCTCGGGTGATCTGGATGGGAGCATTTTCTGAACAGCCCCACTGGGAACTGAGCCCAACCTGGCACCTCAACTCCAGTGAGTATTTTTTTCTGTTCTGAATTCACTTTCCCTTCCCCATATTGGGAAGTGAGCCAAATTGTCACAAAGACCCGTGAAATGTCTAGAAAAAAACGACGCAAACCATGCACAAAGAGCCATTCATGACGAGGCAAACAAAACAAGAAACACAAAGAAGATGCAAACAGACCACCAGGAAATGGAACCTGTGAAAAGACACAAATAGACTAAAGATGTGAGTGCAGGAAGACCTGCGGCACAAGAAAATAAAAGATGTTCAGAGCATGTGCAAACCCACCACGGAGAGACAAAACAGCTTTAAAAGATGTGCGAATAAAAAGCTAAAGCTTGTTTGTGTCTTATGCCTACTCATAGGATGAGTCTTGTACTTCAAGACCGCTGAGACGTCAAACTCTGAAACCAAAGTTGACATTTTTGGAGGACATTCAAGTACTTTAGGGGCACCTCAAAAAATAATCAATTCAAACACTGTTTGAAGGTTGGTATCCAGAAGGTTGGCCAAGGCTGGATGACAGTGATGCTGCTTGTCATCCCCCGATGATCTCGTCCCAAAGGACTCACCGGCTGATGAAATGGGTATGAACAGGTGAATGACAGCTTCAAAACAATAAAAATGTACCAACCAGATCCTCTGTCCATCCCGTCAGAGAAAGCTCTTAAAAAATAAAATAAAAAATGAGGTCGTTCCAGCTGGTCGACTGCTGTTGAATTGTGCGTTGTGATTTGCACTAAAAAGACACTCTTCCTTTTGAAGCTCCAGAGCAGAGGCAGGAACAGGCTTTAGCTTAGCCCGAACACGTTTCAGACTCTCCAACCCTGAATGCAGCTTTAACATCTCCTGCATTAAAACTCTGAGTCTACCTTCATCCTCTTTGTAAGCAAGTCTGATTAATAAGACTTGGTTAGAAAAAACCCCCCAGCAGATTTCGACAGATGTCATTTGGCCATCCTCAAAACTATGTTGCATTTTCATATGTGCTGGTACCATAAACGGTCCTTTTGTTTAGTTCATAGTATTTGTTCAGCACAAAATCATTTCTGCTCTTGTGATAGGAGCTACGGTCAGGAAGTCACTATCATCGCAGTTTAAGCAGATCAATGCATAGGTCACTGATTGTCACTGATCATTTTCTGACAAATCTATTATCCACAGTCCTTTTCCATCGGTGATCTTTTAATATCTCCAGGTTGTGCTAATAAATCAGGCTCTGAAATCAGCTGATTAGGGTTGTGAAGCATTCACAATTGTTCCTGAGTTAGGGTGATATTTGAGCATGTATTTGCAGTTCTTGAAAAGAACTAGTTAGAGGCTGCAAACAGGCAGAAAGACCCTAGGCGGAGACAGTGGCGGACTGGGACTAAAAGACAGCCATGGACTTTGACTAGCCCCGCCCATAACGACAGATGTGTGAAAACTAATCAGCAACAGACACAGGTCTCAAAATACCTACATTTTAACCAATTATATTTTACCTTCCCAATTACAGCATTATCACTGATGTTGACTAAAAGATGTGTTAAAAGCATAGTGCAGAATACTCACTGTGAAATAAAAAAGCTCTCTCCGCTGAACAATATGCAAGTGAAGTGACTACATAAAGCAACAAAAACAAATGGTATGAGATGTTAAATGGTAATAACCTAACCCTTAAAATACTTGATTTTAGTCGAAAGCTTCTTAATAAATTGAAGTATGAATTAAAATGAAGTAATTTGCCAACGAAACAAGACAAATTGCACTTGGTGATAAGATGAATAAACTAACACCTTCTGCTCTTGCTTAGAATATAAGTCTCAAAACAAGATAAAAAATACTTTTTAGCTGGAAAAAAGATTTTGACTTGATTAGACAGACAGTTTTTGCAGTGTGCACCAAAAACGGTTTAATTACTTTTATTAAATATTTCTTCTGCATTCATGTTGATCCTGCAGCATGTTTATATTGTGTTTTATAGCTGACCAACTGTAAAAAGTGCAATAGTTTTGTTTCAATGGGGTATAGATATATTGTAGTAACCTGAAATACTATTTGCTAACGTCAGATTACCTAACAAGTAGCCCTAATGATCCTCCTTTACTTACGTGCCTTGCACTTGTCTCGGTTGCTTCCACCTTCTCATGCATCTGTCCCTCATCTCTCTGTCCCTGTGCTGCCGCTGGCACGGTTGAGTGACGAGCATTGACAAGTGAGCTTTCGCATGTATGTGCCGGTGTGGACATGGAACAACAGTTGATTATAAGCAATAAAAAAAATGTGACGGCTGCACAGAGGCCAGTAGTCGTCCTGCTGCACCGGTCATTCAGGTAATCTCCAGAACGTCCAGACAGGCAGTCCACCACTTGGCGGGGATATGAACCCACAACCATCTTGCTGCAAGGCAACATTGCTAACCACTGCGCTACTAAATAAGTACTTACAAAGAAACTTGCCTTGTTACTACACAAACATGTAAACAGTTTAATTTCTTTAAAACAATCTTCATTCAAACAAAACTAAATCAAATGGAGTAATATTCACATTTTCATCAATTTTAACATCCGTAGTCTCTGCTCATTTTGAGCATTTATGGTGGGCCCTAAGCAACCGTGTAGTTTGCATATTCTGCAGAAATTTGGGACTGGAGGACGTGCCAGCAAGTGTCCGCCTACCATAATTTGTTTTAAACCAATCACAGTAACCACTTATACTACTGGTACAAGCTAGTAAATCGAGCTCTTGCCAAAGCCATTCGGGAGCAAAGCACACACATTTTTACCCTCAAGAAATGCTTAGATTCCTTACCTTTGCTTATTTTTAACAAAGAAATCATCTCCAGTTCTCTAAAAAAAACATGTTGGTTTTTATTTGCCTAAGCTCTTGCTGCTATCGTCATAGCTGAACACTCGCCCATGCGCCCATCCCAAAGCACAATGCAAACAAATGACTGGTCCGCACAAACAGTGGAGTTTCTCTGGGCCTCTGGAGCCACAAGCTGTTGTTTTTGACCTTCCACAATAACCTTGGCTAAAAATGATAAAGAACTAGTAATTTTTCTAAGATATAATTTAAAAAAATAGTTGCTTTGAAAGTATTAGTAGTTTTCAAATGTTAATTGAACAATTGCAATGAATTTACACTCGAGAAGGACACTCAAAGCAGACAAATTATTTTAGATCTTTCAATTCAATTCACATTTATTTATGTAGCGTCAATTCACATCAAATGTAATCTCAAGGCACTTTACAACTAAAGTCATTTCAATACCACTATCCAATCAGTTAAAAGTTTTCTATGTAATGAATCCCAGCAGATTGCAATGAGTCATCGACGTGAGGTTGTGCAGACTCCAACCACAGCTATTCCTCAGCAATCCCTCATAATGAGCAAGCATGTTGCGACAGTGGAGAGGAAAAACACCCCTTTAACAGGAAGAAACCTCCGGCAGCAATCCCGCTGAGATGGTATGGGTGTGGTAATGCTTTCGGAACCAGTTTGATGTGTTACCATGCTGAACAAGATGCTGGTGAGCAATAAAGCAATAAATAAAAGTCTTTTATTTATTTATTGCTAAATAAAAAGAAATATGTCCCAAAACTGCTATATATAACTGTAGCCTATAGCAGTTTGTGCTATACAATTGGACACTACAGTGGACCGACAGTGTTCAGGTTGGGGAGTTAGGGACCACAACCACCTGTAAATAGCTAAAAGCTGCAAATACTTAGAAACCCCTGTAAAAACTTTTATTACTGCCTATTTTATTGGTTAACTGACCAAATATAGCTGAATACACACAATGGAACTGTCTTAGCACTAACACAAAAGCTAAAATCTAGTCTTGCTTATCTCTGCTCTGGGGTACAACCAAACTGTTGCAAGACACAAAAATAGTGTTCCCGGATTGGTTGTTTAGCAATGCCATCCAATAGCATTTCATGTACAGTAGCATTGTGCACAGTTGTTTCAGCTTCCCAAACTACATTTTCTTTCAAATAGTTTGAATATATGCACAATGAAAATATTAGTGAAAAGGTGGGTTTTACACAAACAGTTTGAAGTGACAGTCCAGAGGAAAAATGTGCTAATACTGAACCGCTGCAAATCGATTAGGGTACACTTTTCATATTTTCCACAAATGTCAACTTTCTATTGAGGAAAATTGAGCTATATGCTTCTTTTTAAAGTATGCTGTATTTCTTAATTTTAAGACCTAAAACTTTGGTGAAAAAAAAAGTTGGTTCTTAAAAAATGCTCATATTCGTAAGGAGAATGTTTCTAAGAAGTTGTGGTTGTAAGTTTGCTGAGCTGAGAGCAAAAAATGTCTTTTTGGATTGTAAAGATTGCAGGAGTTTAGATTAACTCATTTTCATGTATAAGAAAGTCCAGAACTAAATCTAACTGAAAATCTGCAGCAGGACTCTAAATTAGCTGTGTAAAAACACCATCTATCACCACTTGATTGAGAAAATAAACTGTTTTAAGCTTAGGAATAGAAAAAAAAGCCAGCTTTCTATGCACAAAGCTGGTAGGAACATAAAGCAAAAGACTTGTAAGTTTATTTTCTCTATTTACTTGGGTGGCTCAATATAAATGCATAGTATAATATGTAATATCACAAAAAGAAAACTGTGGTCGATAATGGGACAAAATGATGAAAGCATTAATATGGGTGTGATTACTTTAACTTGGCATTTTGCGTACTGTACATCTGTTTAGGTTGCATGGCTCTATGATGTTGCTATTATTGCAGCAGGATTATTCCCTTCTACATTTGTCTCAGTTAATTTACATACAGAAGTGTTCCCCCGGGAAACGGCAGCAACAAGCTGGTATAATTGCACCGGCCCCACTATATTGTTATGTCTTTATTACATTCTCCCTTCCGGGGCTTGTGTAGCACCCAGCTCCTTTTCCCTTCTGCAAGGCTTCTGCTTGCGTAATCCTCTACCTGCAGTGGTACAGGACGAACAACAAAACCTCCGAGCCAATTCCGAATGTGTCGATCACAATATTTCCAACCCTCCCATACATTTTGCACACGGTAATGCGCAGGGAAGGAGAGCTCAAGGGGAGACAGACGAGGCAGAGGTCCGTGTTTGTGCTTCTAGGCCAATGATGCGTGACCTCTCTTTCACACTCTGCTGATTGTTTACCAGGCTTACATGCATATACTTGTGATGATCCTCCCTGCCACATGCAGTTCTTTCACTGCCCTCCAGTGGCTCTCTAATAATAGTACGTCTCAGTGTCACACACACTCATTGAATGCTCACTCCAGCATTGCCACAGCCCCAACCAATTCCATAAGAGCTCCCTCGCACAAATGTTCCCGCAGCTGAAATGACAGGATCCGCAGAGAAGATCCAATAAATGTCTACTTACTCTGCTGCTGTCATCATTTCAGTTTATCTCGTTTGGCGTCCCCAAGGCACAACATGAATTACTTTCAATGCAATTATGGAAGTAACCAATTACATCCCTTGTAATTTCATTGTACAGTGTACAAATAAGCAGCACAACCCTCCATTTATTACTCGAGGCTTTACTTCTTAAGATATGTCTACATGTGGGGGGAGCCGGGGAGTCTGAACAAAGCAAAACCAGATGTGGTTCGCCGGGTTTCAGTCCGAGCCAGGAAGAGGAAAAAAATGGACGCTTGTTTTTTTTCTTTTTTTCTTTCTTTCTCTGAAGATGTGTGTTCTGAGGAGGAGTCAAAGGGCTGAGAGAAGTTCATTATTGTGATGGGTCCACATGAAAGCCAGCGGCAGTCTTAAGGTCACAACACCAAGCGGGGCGAAGCTCCCGCCGGCAGAGGTCAGGGGCAGCAGGTCTGTGTGTGCTTGTGTTAGCTGGGGGCGAGAGGGGGGAGTTAGGTCGAGCAGCAGGGGGTGCTGTTGTGTTGCCAGACTTGAGAGGCCAAAATCCAAACTCTTCAACTGGACTTTCACTTTGAGCCCCCCTTTTCCTTCTTCACAGCCAATCAGAAGTCGACGAAAGACTAAAAATATCATCACACACTGGCTGAGACCACTAACTCTGTGCCCTTTGAAGCTTTCATTTTTTTCCCTCCTTTTTCTCCTAATTTGGCGCCTGAATTACCCTGGGAGTCTCATTTTGCCAAAATATTCAACCAGCAAGCAAGCTGGCGGGCAGCAAGCAGAGTTCCCTGAAGGACCTTTCCTTCAGATCCACTTAAGTGCATCCTTTACAAGTCTATAAATGTCGGATTCCTCTGAAGTATTGAGTGCACATGTCATTTCGTTCAACAAAAGTGGTCGCGCAGACGCATGCGCGCCCTCGCAAATGCACGGAGGGAACCAAAACAGACCCGTAAATGCAGCTGAGGTGGAACTTTCGACCGGCTTTGCCAAAATGAAGCTAAAAATCAACGACCCAGTAATTACGTTAAACATCTACCACGGATGAGAGCGCACATGTTGATTTTACAACTTACTCCTTCCTTTAGAATTTGCCTTCTGGAGTCGTTACGTAATAGGTTCATTTTTCAATCGGAAATCTAAAGACCTGACATATTCTGCTTGTGGGCCTTCTTTGTTCCAGAGTGCCCTGATGTGAAATTTAGTTGACCTTCTTATTACAGGCATGTTGTACTGCACTTTCTGGAAAATGTCAAGGCGCTCCCTTCCTCTGATGTAAGGATTACCAGGTGTTGACCCAGAATCCATTATCTCCTATTAGAGCCTGTCTCTCATTTTTGTTCACGTGTTTAGGAGTGTGTGTTTGTGTTTGGTGTACGTTCTGCAACCGAGGATCAGTTAAATTCCACGTCTTTATGATTAAAATTCTGAATTTTAGACAAGGAACCAAGTTTCAAATTACAATGACAGACCAAATATTTGCTAAATAAAAAGAAAACTGTCCTGACTTGTCTTAAATTCTCTCAAAATTAAGGGGCATGAGTCAAAATATCCAGCGACAGTTTAACAATGTTACTTGAAAATCTTACATCCAACAATTTTCTCTTGATTTTCTGTATTTATGTGATTCAACAATTTATGATTCTTGTTTTAATTATTAAACAGGCATTAAAGAAATTTGAATCTTTAATTTCTAGAGTTGAGTTTGGCTTTTTTGCAATGTTTTACATTTTGTTTATGATACTGAGAAGAATTTTATAGAGTAATCTGAAAGTGTGTTGACGTTTCTCTTTCATTATCAATTTTCTGACAGTGTAATAACAGAGCTGAAACCAAGTTTTTGTTAGGATTCTGTGGCTGTTTGGTTCTGCGTCTCTCTCCCTCACCTTTTTTCCCCACAGGGGCGTGGCAGGCTGGGGGCGGCAGGTGCAACTCAACGGAGCTCATCAACTCCAGTGTTAAAAGGGGAAGGATAGCTGTAGACTGACGCCAGTCTGTTCTTGCAGCAATCGCGGTACCCAGCCGAATTCTCTCAGTATACAAGCGAGCTTTTCTCTCCTTCGTGTTTTTGAGTCCTTACCTGCGCCTGTCTCCCTGCAGACAACTCCTAGCTGCTCAGCTTCTGGATTCACCAGATCTGGATTCTCCCAGTCTCCAGCGTTCACTCTAGTCAGCCTCTGCAACGTTTCCCCACCTGGACTCAGCTCCTTCCTTCCTGGGATCCTGTAGCTCGCCTACCTACCCTTCTGATAGATCATCATCATCTCCAAGTAAGACAAACACTCAACTATTCATCTTTAATCCGAATCTCTTCCATACTCGCCTGCCCCCTAGATGCTTCGGGCTCTACTGTCAGCTCCATATCTACAATCGGATTCATCAAGCATCAGTACTAACTTACAGAATCACTCAGTCAACAGAATCCAACTTACCTCCCCCTTTAGCTCTGCGACCATTCCTTCCTGTAAGCACATTAAAGATTCAAGAAACCATTTTCCAAACCTCAACCTAGCCATACTTACCTTCCCTCCAGTCCTGGGTTCTTGGTTTCCGCGGCCTTCACTTCCTGGTTCTCCCGACATGACCTGAAACATGTGCAAATTGAGAAAGACTGATATTCAATAAATCTGGTTTTAAGAAAACTAAACTGTGTTTCGTGGTGTACTGTCATGGAGTCTCAGAAAACAAACCTGTCAGTTTACATAAACAGAAATTTAAACAAAGCAACAATACCACTTTTTTCAAACCGGTACAATACCGATACTTGGATCTGAGTACTTACACATACCGAGTTACAAAGCTGATATTTCTACCACACAAAAATTTGCACTGAATTGGAAGACAGGTTTTATTTTCTTCTCTGCTTCTTCTCCGCTTGTTACAAGAAATAATGGTGAATTGGATAAAAAGAATAAAATGTTCATAAATACAACCAAAAAAAAAAATTTCAAGTTAAAGAAAAAATGTTTTCTGTGAAATTTTTGCAGAGTTTCCACATTCTAAGTATTGAGTCATTATACCAGTTGACTTTCCGATACTGATACAAGTACATTAGAATGATATCGGCCCTGGTACCACTATAGGCCCATCTCTAAAAAAGACAGATACACTTTTTTCTCATCATGTAAACCTACAAGCCAGGGGAAAAAAGGGGGGCTGATTGTAAGCCTGGGTATATCATCCAAAACTGTGATGTATGACAACTGTTTTACTGCAGTAGAAACTGGTGCGCTTCGTTAAACAGATGGCAAGATAAGGAAAGGACATTATGTTAAAATATGGAAGCCACATCTCAAGCTCAGGCATAAATGGGTCTTCCGAATGGACAATTACCCTAAGCATCCAGGCAAAGTGGTTACAAAGTGGCATAAGGACGGTAGAATCAATATTTTCCTGTGACCATCACAGAGTTCTGATCTCATTCCCATAGAAAATTTGTAAGCAGATCTAAAAAGGTGTGTGAGAGCGAGGGGGGCTAAAAACCTGACTCAGTTCCACCAGTTCTGTCAGGAGGAATAGGCCAGAACTCCAGCAAACTGTTGATAGAGGCTTGACCCATTGTTGGACCAAAGTCATACAGTTCAAAGCTATCCATCCGTCCATCCATTCATCCATCCATTATCTAAATCATCTACCTTGTGCAAGGTTGCAGGGGGAATAGTGCCTATATCCAGGAATCATAAGGTGTACACCCTGGACAGGTCGCCAGTACATCACAGCAGTTCAAAGACAACACAACCAATTACTCAGGAAAAGTATGCATGTAAACCTCGGATTTTCAAGACATTTATAGCATCAATGGAATTGGACAAATATGAATAATTTTAGTAATTCTAATTAACCTAAAGCAATGCCACATTGGTTTTCAGACTGTGATAAAAAAGGTTTATGTCTTTTTATTCCCTGTACAAAAACCTCTGGTTTCAATTGTATACAATCATATTCAATAAATTATAACATGTGCCCTGAGGAGACTCGTTGCTAGTTTAATAGTATCTTTTGAAAAATGTTTAAACACTTAAACATTTAAGAAGGGATTAAACATACAGTAAAGAATAAAAGTTTGGACACACCTCATTCAGTACGCTTTTATTTTATTTTCATGACTATTTACATTGTAGATTCTAACTGAAGGCATCAAAACAATGAATGAACACATAAGGAATTATGTAGTACTTTTACAAAAAAATTGTGAAATAGCCTGGCCTCCAAGGTCACCGGACCTGAACCCAATCGAGATGATTGCCAACAAGTACTAAGCATCTCTGCGAACTCCTTCAAGACTATTTGAAAACCATTTCAGGTGACTACCTGTTGAAGCTCAAGAGAATGCAAAGCAGTAATCAGAGCAAAGGGTGGCTACTTTTAGGAATCTAAAATATAACACATGTATTCAGTTATTTAACCTTTTTGTTTAACTACATACAAAAATTCCTTGCATCATGTGTTCATTTCGTAGTTTTCATGCCTTTAATTGAGAATGTACAATGTAGTCATGAAAATAAAGAAAAGGCATTGAATGAGAAGGTGTGTCCAAACTTCTGGCCTTTACTATGTTATCTCACTTTATTATGCAGAAATCTTAAAAGATAATTTACTTTACTTAAAATGTTAGTATTTTCACATTTTTCCCTGTTGTATGTTAAATATATACAACACTCAGTAAAACGTAAATGGGTACCGTATTTTTGGACTATAAGCTGCATCTTTTTTCTCACGTTTTGAGATGTTTTTGTGGTTTATGTATGGATTTTTATAGTTAACGGCCACTAGAGGGCTGCCTCGATTTATGGAATGTACAAGTTACGTCCTTTACCTTAAAGTGATAGTCTGCATCTCTGAATGAATTACATATTATAATAATTGTATTAAATTGACCTCCTGCCCTTAAATGTTGATATAAAATAAGTCGTTTTATCAATTATAACATTATGGGTAAGTCCCGCCTCCCCGTATCTCAGCTATGGCTCAAAAGCCAAGGTGCCGTCCACCTGAACCAATCAAGCGATGCCAAGGGCTGTCAATCATCACGGACGCTGTGTGCTCGCGCTCGTAACTGCGCGCATGCTCAGTTTTCTGTTTACACGGAGCCTCCAAATCAAGCCTCCGCCATTAGTCCCGACTTTTTCAAACTAAAAAAGTATCATCACCTCCGATAACTCCATTGTTGACACTCTGGTTGTTTTCTCTCTCTCCTCCGCACGTCTTTCCCCATTGACCTGGTGCGTGCACGGAAAAGTAGGCGCGGCTTCAAGACCAATCAGATAGGGAGGGGGAGGGAGCTTGGATCGTTTTTTTTTTTCAAATCGTTTCCCTCTCTCTCTTTTTCTTACAAAGTCCAGACTATCGCTTTAAGGGATACTGTGCCTTTAAGAAGACCAGAAAAGAGAGAGAGACAGAGAAGAGGAAGTTTGCACAAACATCCATCCATCCATCCATCCATCCATCCATCTTCCTCCGCTTATCCGGGGTCGGGTCGCGGGGGCAGTAGCCTAAGCAAGGAGACCCAGACTTGCCTCTCCCCGGCCACTTGGGCCAGCTCCTCGGGAGAATCCCGAGGCGTTCCCAGGCCAGCTGGGAGACATAATCTCTCCAACGGGTCCTGGGTCTTCCCCTGGGTCTCCTCCCGGTGGGAGTGCCGGGAACACCTCACCAGGGAGGCGTCCAGGAGGCATCCTGACTAGATGCCGAGCCACCTCAACTGGCTCCTCTCGATGTGGAGGAGCAGCGGCTCTACTCTGAGCTCCCTCCGGATGACCGAGCTTCTCACCCTATCTCTAAGGGAGAGCCCAGCCACCCTACGGAGGAAACTCATTTCAGCCGCCTGTATCCGCGATCTCGTTCTTTCGGTCACCACCCAGCGTTCGTGACCATAGATGAGGGTAGGAACGTAGATCGACCGGTAAATCGAGAGCTTTTGTTTTGCACAAACAAAAAAAGCAAATGTGGAACAGACAGACTTTATGAGAGCGTAATAGTTTGAGAAAAAACGTTTTCATGCATAAACCCTCATTTAGGAAAACAAACAAAGAAATAAAAATGATGTTGCTTTTAACTTGAAGGCAGTCGATCTGGCTTTTAAAGAAGGAAATAGAGTGCCAGCGGCTTCATGTACCCTCGACTGCAACGATGGTGAGATGTTGGCGACACCAGCATGATAAACTCTCTCAATCCAACATGATGAAAAAAAAAGCTTTCAGAATTAACAAAAGCATATGACCCAAGCTTGAAGTGTTTTTTAAAGATTGGCTGAACACACAGAGAGACGACGGCCGAGGTGTTTCCACCATGTTGAAATTTTAATAAAATAGAAGCTTCAACAAACACCAATGACTGTCCCGACAATAACCTCGGCATGAACCCTTACATATGGTAATTAAAGCTGTGGCTTTTAATCGGGTGAGCTTGTTTATGTACGCATTCGTGTTTTTTCCCTATAATCAACTGTTGCGGCTTGTAATCAGTTGTGCTTTAAAAATACGGTAGAATATGTCAGCAAAACTAGACATCCTCAATGTCATAATCCTTTGATTGTTCTTTGTTCCTGTATGTTCATTTTCCTCTTTCGCCTTTGTGTTCCTGTAATGCTGATTCTATACAAAAGCTCTCAGACACTGGATTGTTCAACTTAGTTGGACTAAAATGCCTATACATAAGTCACGTTTCTAGATTACATACGTTGGCGTCTATTAGATGCATCTAGCTGTGCCTTACCTCAGTCATCTATTGTAGTAAGCTCTGTTCCGAATCAAACTGCTAACTGTCTATTTTTTCACAGAAGTCCATCACTGCTGCTTTTCTCTTTCCCAGCACTAACTCACCTGCCTGTCCACCTGCTCTGTAGATCAGCAGGGCTAAACACTGGGAATCAGTGAAACCACTTACCACTGTCTTCAAGCTCAGCATCCTGGGGATGTGCTCCTCTTCTAACATCCAATGACTCATGTGAGTTCAAGTCTATCACTTTAACAGTGAACTATCTACCTCAGAGCAACACTAATCTCACACTCCCCTTGCTCAGATCATTTGTGGGGTTTTTTTTTTTGAAGACCTAATTCTGCTGCATGTTCATATACATCTATTTCAACTAATTCTGCATACATTAATATACCGTCATCTTCTCCTTCTCTGTGGTTCTGGGTCTGGGCAGACACACACATGCAGAAAGCCCCAGTTATTTAGTGATGGGACCTTTATTAAGTTTGAAATATATATATTTTCCCCCCATATTTTTTTCACTCGGAGAAGGTATCAAAGCATGATTGGTTGATTTAGAAGAAAACTTAGCACTACTGGTACATGTTGTTTCCCATGGATTTGACGAACGAAAGCTAAGGCGAAGGCTTCTATCTAACTTGCAATCTCCACAGGTTCTGACAGCACTTTGCTTTGCACAGAGATAAGATTAGGGCTAGGAGTACAGATATAGCTTCAGCTGAAAGAGACATTTTTCAATCAGAAGTTTGGCTTAATTTATCTTCAGCATTTTATCCATTGAATCTTTCATTTGCTCTTTTCTCAGATTGTAATTGTTAGGCAGCATTCCGCTGCAAGGATTCCTCTATATTATTCTTTCACTTGCTCTGAGAAGACATTTCTGTTGTTGCCAGTAAGATTCTGGATAATTCTGGAGGGGCGTTTAACCATTACAAAAAATGTTTAACTAGATATTATAAATAATAAAAACTAGAGCTATCAAACGATTAACATTTTTAATCTGATTATTTAAAGGGTAGTTGTGAAATAATCACCGTTATTATACCTAAACATGATTGAAAAAATAAAATTTTGGTTTAAACAGAAATTATTGTTGCTTTTTTTAAGAAAATACAGGAGAGATCCTTGAAACTTTTGTTTTAAATTCCACTATCACATTTAGACGTGGGCATTTTAGCCTGTTGCTGTTGCAAAAGTTATATCTTGATAGAACTGAAATCCGATTTCAAATATGTATGTATAGATATTTTTCTTAACAGAAAATACAGAAAAGAAAAAAAAAGAAATTCAGAATCTAAGCTACTTGTCTCAAATGACTCACAGGCACTTTTATTGACAGACTGCTGTACATGTACATTAGAAAAATAAAGTATAGGCATATATTAATATTACTTTCTTGAAAAAATTAAATAAAGTTTCATCCTTCCCAAACCAAAATAGTTATAGCTTTGTTATTAGAAAGTACTGTTTTGGGTCAGGGGTGGGCTGGTGTTGAAATTCAGCCCAGTAGCTTGGTTCTGAGAGGCCAAGAAGATAAACTTTATATTGAATATTGTGCTTGCTTGTTTTTTTTAGTCTTTTGTTAAAAAATAAGTAGGAAATATTTAGTACACATCAAATGTTGCTTGCAAACTACCATTAAGCAGACGTTAATAGCTTATGGTATTGTTTGTGTTTTTTGTTTCAAGTAATAAATGTCTAACGTTATTGAACTCACCATACTGTACATTTCTAACCTTCTTTGAATGCACCACAGGTGTGAGATGCAGCATAGCAGCACAGCGAGTGGAAGCACGGTACAGACCAGCAACAGACACACTGGTGAGTGTACCAGGACTCTGTGAGAACGTTCTCACAGTACCGGCCCACTTAATAGCACTGGTTATGCCCAATAATCATTGGTACCATGGTATTAAATAAACTGGGGTCTGTTGCATCCCAGAATGATGAGGCTTAAATAACTCATCTGTTCCATAAAGCCTTCTAGAAAAAAATACATGGAGTCCATTGCTGTAGTCACCCTATATTGTTAAAAAATAAATAAAACACTTCCTAGTTGTTCTCTAAGAAAATCTGTGATTTATGCACATTTTTTAAAATGTTGGGTCTTTAGTCCAGAATCTTCCTTAGCTTAATAATCTAGTGAAGATCCTCTTTCGCCTATCACCCCTCCCTTATATACATTTTTTCAGCCTGCACCTGGTGTCTGTCAGGCAAAGCCAACACAAAGGGCCAGTTGAGGCGTATCCTTTAAGAGGGTCATGTGTTAAGATTTCCTTTCCCTTTTTCCTTCCCTTGAATTTCTGAAGTATAAGCATGAGCTTAAATGGCTCAGCCTCAGAAGAGGTCAAAACAAGAACATGAACTCTGCCCAAACCTCCTACAGCATCCTCCTGCTCCAGGTATTCAGCTGGGGAGGAAGGGAGGACTTGTTTTTTTCTGTGACCGTGTGACTTCAGCATGATATGCCTCTGACTGGGCTGGTTAGACGTCTGACAGGTTTGTCATTTTAACAGGCTGGAGAGAGACAGAGGAGAATGAGAATGTGTGATCCACAGAGAGATAAACGCTCTTCAAAATGCACAGCCAACTTTGGCAAGACATAAAACTGCTTCTTCTTGGAGTACAGCCTCGAAGCTGAAGCATGTCCGAAATAACAGGAACTTACTTCACAATTCTGTCCACCTTTACACGGTCCGCATATCTATTGCACATTTATTGGCATGCACACAGATGTAGCCCCAATTTTTAGAATTTGTTTATGGCAATACAATATATTTGCAAGGTTAGAGGAAAAGGAAAAGTGAGCCGAATTTTCTGGTTAAAAAATGTACAGCTGGATGGAGGGTATGGTGCGGTATTACTGCCAAAATTAAGATGATTGGTGGGTGTGGAATATTTTTCATTATGGGGGGGTTGGGTTTGGGGTCTTGTTTTACGCTAAAATAAAGCGAAATGCTGGTGATATTAGCTATATAATAACAATAATAGTAAAAATAATAATGAAAAAATGTTTAAAGCACCTTTCTAATCATTCAAGGCCACTGTACAGAAACAAAATAAAATAAAGTATGATTAAACATAAATAAAACATAATACAAATTAATAATAAAATAAAAAAACCGCTTTATACTATATGCTCTCTAAGTTAATAAATTAGCTTTTGTGATTGCCTAATACATTTCCTGTTTTTGTTTTTCGGTAGGAATGTGACGCCATATAGTCACACTTTCCATCCACTCTGACTGAGCTTACGCTTTTTTTTAAATATGAATGTTAATCGGCAAAACTAGTAGACACATCCTAATGAAATACATTGAGGTTTGTGGTTGTAATGTGGCAGTACTGGAAGTTTTAAGGGGTATGAATGCTTTTGCAAAGCACTGCAGCATTATCTCTGCAGCTTTAAGTATGCTTAATCTTTTTGAAATTATTGTCTGTGTCTCACCAGAACATTTTTCAATATGATGAGGTCAAAAGGAAAAAAAAATGTATCCCTTTGTTGTTCCACTAATAACTGTACTCATCGTTATAATGATCATCATCCTTATTATCGCAATCAACACTCAGAGACTGACGCCACTCCCATCTTCTGCACCTTTGTTACTGCAGTCTAATCATCATCAAAACTGTGTCCCACCACTCCCTCTGAAAAAACTCAGGGAAGTTTTCAAAGCAGCTTTGTTTCACGTATAGTTGCTTGGCAGCTTCGAGGTAAATGGATGGTCACGAATTTGCTCTCACCATTAGCATTCAAATTTGCAAAAGTAATTAAGGAAAGATCCTCCGACGTAATCGCCCCTGATTGGGAAGGCTTCCCTGTTGTTTAACTGTGCAGAACTGATTTTATTACCAAGAAACAACAAACTGCTGGCTCTATCTCGGTAAGGATTTTATTTCCTCATCATCTGGCAGACTGCTTGACAAATTCTCTGGCCCAGATAATACTGGGAGGAGGATTGTCGACTCCAGTTGGACTCATGAGGGATAGGCACTAAAAATGTTATATATTCACTGGACATATTTTCATCCTACTCTGCAGTGAAACCTACAGTCAGGGGACAAAGTAGGACTCACTATTCAATATTCATTTGACTGTTATGAGACGTTCATATATTTTTTCACTGGAAACAAAGTCATTTACTTAGAGGCATACATCAACTACAAACTCAGTTTGACCTGTTGAAGAGGAGGAAACAAAACATAGTTGTTTTTTTTGTCTTTTGGCCAAAATAGCACGAGTGAGACTTCTTGTAGCCATCTACAAATCTGATATCATCCAGCAAAAGTAACTTTGCATCGATTCTCACTTTCTTTTTTTCCTTAAAGGTTGCTATTTGAAAGTGGACAGTACATTTAAAGGGGAGGAGAGGTGGGGGGACGCATGCGACAACCGTCCACCAGGAAGGGACATGAATCAGGGACAGCCGTGTTGAGGATTAAGGCCTCCGCACATGGGGCGCCATCACTAACCACTAACTTACACGACGCAACATGTGGAGTTTGTCACAGCCCATCACTTTCCATTTCTTAATTCTGTTCCTATGGTTCTTGGTTTATTAGAATGTTTTGGGTCAGTGTCATGCAACATGGTTCAGTTCTTCGATAACTTTCATTTCTTACAGCTCACTCTGATACAGGGGTCCCATGCCCTTACAGGGTTCAGTATACATAGATTCTGTTTAGGAACATAGATAACAAGATTAGCAGAAAATGATCAAATTAATGTATTTTTATTTTTTAAAAGAGCATATCAAAATCATTCTCTAAAATGCAGCTTTGGAATTTGAAATACTAAGGTGCATTGACACCTAACATGCTGTTGGTTTATGTTTGCAAGTCAGCCAATCCATGAGCACCATACATTTTCTTCTTCATTGCTGCAATAGTGCCAAGATGTGCCTACTAAAACCTATCAATAATGCCTATTAAAATATGCAGTTGTATGCATTTGTAACGGCGGTCTCAAGTATTTATGGATTTCAGCTATTGACGGGGCGGTTGTGGCTCTTAACTCCAATGACTACCAAATATCCAGTGTACTCAAAGACATTATAGTGGATTCTATGATGGTGCCCTGGTCAAGTTCTGCTGCAGCAAAGAATCTCCACACCGTGACACATCCACCTCAATGCTTCATGTTTGGTAAAAGATTATTTTACTGGAATCCTTTATTTCCAAGAGGACACATTATTTGTAATCAGTGTGGTTTTGTCCAACTAATTCAGTTTTAGAGTAATCTGGCCAAAGAACAAATATTTCCCACAATCCTGATCTTGTGATATATAAATATCAAAAGTATCAAGAGACTTGGAGACCTATTTTAGTATCCGGCATTCTGCTTTTGGGGTGAACTTGCTTGGGGAGTTTTTTAAATGTCCTGTACTTGTAGATCACTTCGAAAAGATACAGTAAATACAGTTGTATTTATTACGGCCTTAAGCAGCTCCTTTGATCTCTCCATGGAGTTTACTTTCACTCCAACAGTCATGAGCACAGGACTAAATATCCAAAATTTATACCTCGCTCAAAATGCTGGGTTTAAATGTTCTTATCCTGTCCATCTGATGCGATACCTGTGAGTACATTTAGCCATTTTTTGTGGGATACACTGTATATTGGAGTGTTACAATCAGTTTTCCAGCAGAAATTGCTTGTTTTTATTACATTTTACAGAAAGTTACTTTATTTATGTATCTTGAATGTTTTACCATTGTTAAAATTTATATTAAATGTCTATATGCTTAAATTTATGATGAAAACACAGGCTGTGCTGGGGTGTAATAATTGTTTTGTATATTGTTCTCATGTTAGGCCTGCAGCGAGAGCAAGTTCTGCTGCGACCATCTCCCAGCACCGTTTATGATTCCTGCGACAGCTGTTCAGGCATGTTGCTATTTTGCTCCTGCAGACTGGATGTGTGCGTTAAGGGATTCCAGCATTCCTTGCAGTCCTCCCCTTCCACTTTTATGGATTTCGCCTTCCTGCTCTTTGTGCTTCTCAGCCCCAGACTCAGCCCAGAGAGATATGAATGTTGCGTAATGAGCGTAATTGCGCTAATCCTTCCGTTTTCGCAGCGCTTTAATTCCTTCATGCTGTTCCTCTAATCTTTATTGGCCCATAATTTGTATACTGTATATGATTACATTTCCTCTTCCAGTGGTTTAGCAATTATGGGGGGACTTGCACTCTCTTGCCGGCTTGCGAAACACTAGTTGTTGCTGCTAAGACTAATGAATAACACGACGTGTGTGAAGACATTTAAGAAAAGGAGCCTGTTCATCCAGATGTGCTTTTATTGTGTTCAACGTTCGCTACCGGGGGGGCTGCCAACCTCTGCCGACATGACTGAGACGTTTAATTGAGTCGTGACGTTCAATTATTTGGTGCCTGCTTGTCTAAGAGCCCCGTCACGTCTCACTGACAGCGCCTTCACATGCAAAGCGTCCAGCGGTGGGAATATGATGTATGTAATTTAGTGGTTTGCGGAGTTCTGCAGAGCCGTGCCACGCGATGTGTGAGATGACAAGGAGAGAGCTTTTAGGTCAACGGCGGTTTATTTTGCAAGCCATCCAGGAGCACGAGAGATAGAGGCCTGTCACAATCACAGGCCGTTTCCGCTGATAAGCCGCCACATTTGCTTTCGCCCTAATCTATCTGGTGATGTGTAAAACAGCGGCTGGATGGTTCGGCCACTACGCTGTTTGAGTCTGAGCGAAGCAAAAAGGCAGCTTTGAGCTCATGGCGGTTAGCAGCACACCTCTGAGACAGAAGCCCTTCGCTTGCGAGACAGGCGGCAACAAACCCCCAGCTCCTGTTGGAAACCGCTTGGTTTTCTGGCTGACTCAGTTGATATCTTCGGTGAAACATCACGAGGAAGCATGCAGTGGATGCTCTGTTAGGCTCATTATCATCAGAGGCACATTTTCCCCCAGCCGCACTGAATTCTGGACCGCTAATCTGCTCCGTCTGATTCCCTGACTCCTCATTTCTCTGCTGATGCTGAGAGGAAAGTCCCTCCCCCCACCGCTATCTGCAGGCTCTAATTTAGCTGTCTTTGCTCTGTCCAATGTCAGTTCACATGTGAGCGCTCAGCAGAAGTAGCTGTAGCATGATGTAGTTGCTGACTTGACCTGGAGGCTCATGTACAAACCCAGATGAAGTAAGAGCAGCAGATCTGCTTTGACTAAGCCTCTCTTGGTTTTAAACCCCTACAAAGGGTTTCTAGTACATGTAGCATTTTAGCCTGTGAAGAAAGTTGATTGCTGTTTCTTCTCAAATTTGTATTTATACAAAAATATCAAAGCAGATCAAGGCCCGTCACTAACCCTAACCCTACTACACTGCCTTGCAGAAATAGTTCAACCTACTCTGCCACCGTTGGCTTTTTTAGCCTCCCTAGATCAATAAGCTTATTTTATTTGGCATTCGATGAGCAGTGATGCCGGTAACGCGTTACTTAGTAGCGCGTTACTCCTAATATGACCACTTTTTTAGTAACGACTAATCTAACGCGTTTCTTTTTTCATGCAGGTAATCAGATTAAAATTACTTGTTCAAGCCACTGTGAGTTACTATTTTTGTCATTTTCTTGAGCAAAAAGATATATTAGGTACATGGCGGCATTAGTATTAAGAAAACAAGTATCAATAGCGGTAAATATGATCCTACCTTCTACTGCTGCCGAAACAGCTGATAATCTCCTTTGCGGGTGCCATGTTTGTTTTGGCCTGAATCTGAGTTCTGTACTCTGTAGGCCTACTCTGCCCCCTAGTGGAACTCTCCATTTGTACATGCAGTGAGAGAGCAAGTATGTCCCCAAGACACAGCTTATTCCTTTATAGTTGCTGGTGTCAATGTGAGGTTAAAAAACAAGTATATATCCGTTCTTACTGTTAAAATGCACTTCAAATAAAGTGATTATATGTAAAAGTGGTTATTGTGTTTATGTTGAGGCAGTGCGGAGTGTTATTGGGAGCTGCAGAAAGTAACTAACAAAGTAACTTGTAATCTAACTTAGTTACTTTTAAAATAAAGTAATAAGTAAAGTAACTAAGTTACTTTTGGAAGGAGTAACCACTAGTCAGTAATCATATTACTTTTTCAAAGTAACTGTGTCAGCACTGTCGATGAGATAGATCAAAAGAAAGTAACACATGCTTTTAAAAAGTGTGCCATGGATATGTATTCAGTCACCTTTATGCTGATTCCCCTAACGGTGCGTGCACACCGAACGCCATAGAAGCGACCAGAGGTCAGGTTTACATGCAAAGTCAATGGATGAAGCGCGACTGGGGATCCCGCGACAAATCAGAAGCAGGACTGTGTCGCAAAAAGCTTTTCTGCCTGATTTGTGCAACAAAGGAGCTGGTGCGTTTCAGGCGCGACCGAAAATACGCACTGAATTTTAGAGGGGCATTTTGTGCATTTGTGCTAATCGCGTCTGCCACTCAAGTTGAAAAAATTTTAACTCCAGCCTCAAGTCAGGCCGTGACAGAGGTGTGTCAGTGATTCTGTGATTGAGTAAATGGAGTTACGGCATCAGCAGGACATGGATACTGATAAACACCGTGGCTAATCACCCCGAGCTACATGACACCAACTGTTTTCTATAAAGAGACAGGAATAAAAGAATAAACATTATAAAGAGGTGAAACTATTTAGACAGGAATGCTCTTAAGAGGTTTGTGGGTAGCTCTTAAAAGAGCTGTTGTGGGCGCAAAAGGCCATGCTCTCTCCCCAGAGAAGTGAGTCATGAATAGCTTCCTCACCCGGACACACAAGCCTGGCAATGGCTCCACCACAGCACGTCCAGGGCCTCACACATATTATATTATAAACTTTTACTAACCCCAGACAAATGGACGCCCGCTTATCTTAGTAGTCGTTTTGTCAGCGGGCAAAACTTGGACCTTGCCGAGGAGCCGGGGTGTTTATTGATCCCTCCACCACAGCATGACTGGTAGCTCTCCAAACCCCCACTACAGCAGTCCCAGGTCCGCTGGAGGGCAGGCTGAACATTTAACGCTAGGGGTGTCATGATCTCAATTTTGTATCGAAATCGATCGAAATTACGTTACAACCTTGCACATCGAAAACCAAAAGAGGATCGTGATCACCACCTCCTGTTTACTGTGTGTCCCACTCGTGACTCCGTAGCAACAGTTACCAGGCAACCGTCTATTTACTCAGATTTCCTCATCACAAAAAAACACAATTTGCATATTTCCCTAATGAGTAACACTCACCTGTTCTCCTACAAAACCACCTGGTAAAATTTTTACTGCTTGTATCACATCCCCCATGATCATAGCGCACGTCTACTGAGCCATTTAGCTGAGGCTAGCAAGAGGCTAAAGCTAAACTATGACTCAACCACGGCTAGGATAAATGAAGCAGCGGGACCGGAGCTAAAGTCGCTTCTTCTACTCTAAGTGAGGAAATTTTGAGTTTAAGTCCTCGTTCGCATCGTAAACCAGAGGACCGCTGTTTGCTGAATTTTACTTGGTGGAATGAGCTGTCTGGAGCACTGTATCCAATCGTTCTGCAGTAACTGTAAAGAGTCACTAGATAGCAGCGACTCTCTGTTAATCATTTGTTGTTTAAACAAGACTGTTACACTTTATTTCAAATAAATTATTTCAATTTGACCATTTAGGCCTAATGTGATATATTACACAAGCATAATAAAAATTGCATCAACTTTGTCTTTTAAAATAAGATTCACTGTACAAAATGTAGTGAATTAAACCAATGATTTTAGACTATTCTAAAAATGACATAGGTCTCTGTGCTGTAAAATATAACTAAAATAAAAATCAAATCGAATCGTGACCCTAAAATTACATCGAGGATTTGGAGAATCGTGAAACCCCTACTTAACGCGGTCAGCTCAGAGACAGGAGTCCATCGGGAGCTCCCAGAGGGTCTGGAGAAGGAGGGATGGAGGAGGAAGAGGAGGCAGCAGAGCGGTCCTGGTCAGGGTCCTCCAACAACTTACGTAATTCAGCTTCACGCACGTGAAAATGGCATGTTTTAAAGCGTGACTAGTTCGCTTTGGACACGCTTCAAGGTGCGAATGTGCAACCGACCAGCTAGGGGCGTGTGCCCCTTTTTTGTCGTTTCTATCGTGTGCGGTGTGCACGCACCATAGGTAGAATCCAGAATATTAGTAAACAAACAGCATGCTGCAGACCAAGAAACACAGCAGACTGGTCAGAGAGAGAGTTGTGAAGAAATTTAAAGCAGGTAGGTTAGGAAACATTATTTCAAACTAAAATGAGCATGGTTCAAATTATCATTCCAGCATGGCCAGGGTGAACAGTTATTAGTCTTGTCTTGTGCTGCACAAATCTACTCTTTGTGAAAGAAAGACAAGAAAATAGAACGTGTCGTAGGAAAGCAATCAGAACCAGCCAGTTCAGACCAAACATTGAACAATTTTTGGCCAGTATACAAAGTGCAATATGTGGTGTAAAACTACATATTACCCTGAAAATACCATGTCCTGCAATTAAGATGGGATTACATTTCCTCTTTCAGTGGTTTAGCAATTATGGGGGGCTTGCACTCTCGTGTTAGCTTGCGAAACACTAGTTGTTGCTGCTGACTTTCTTCAGCAGGGGAATGAAATTTAAGAAGTGATGATGGGAACTTATATATGAAGCTAAAATTGGCAAAACTGCAGGAGACCCTGTTAGAACACGGGGCCCCAACTCTGCTCCTCGAGTTCTACCGCCCTACAACCTTTAGATTCATCCTTTCTCATCACAGCTGAATAAAACAAACACCTCATTACCAGATCTGATGATGATGATGGCATTGAGTCATTTGATTCAGGTGTGTTGGAGTTAGGATACAAGTAAAATTTGCAGGATGGTAGATCTTGACAACCAAGGGTTGGGTAGCCCTGTGTTAGAAGATTTATATTAGGGCGGAGGTTAACCTATCAGGAGGACAACAGCTGTAAACATCCAGCCAGAGATACAATGGAACCGCTTAAATCAAATCTTCTGATACAATGGACTGGTTGTACCATAAAACCAAGAGTGGAAGTAAGGAAGACTGTTAGAGTTATTAGCTTCACCTGTAGTGCCAAGGGAGTTTACACTGTGTGTAGGAGTGCATATTAAGGTATATTTGGTGTTGTAAGGCCGTTTAGAGGTGGTCTCAAATATTTGTAGAGTTTAGATGTTTGCTGGTGATTCCCCTGTATGTCTAATATAGATCTATATTTATGGATTAGAGTTAAAAAGATGCAACGTCTAGACCTAAATCAACTGAGAATCTGTAGAAGTACTTTAAAATTGATTTTCACAGGTACTTCCATCTATTAGGTCTTAGTTTGCACTGTTTTGCAGAGAAATATTAGCAAAACCTTCGGTCTCAGGATTTGGCACCAACTAATAACTTCACTGTCAGAAATCACATGCTGACAGCAACTAGACAGTGCTCCAAAAGTCTTCACTTTCACAAGAAATATTGTTGCAAGTGCTGGAGACACAATATCTTGGTACGCTCCAATGCTAAAATGTCTAAACCTTCTAAGACACCAGTCGTTATTCATTTCTCAGCAGCAATTTGAGCCAGAGGTCATACAGTCTGCGGTGACATTGGCCAGGTGGTGCTACAGAAAGCACAGCTGCCATATCTGTCCTTTGGAGATTCGCACTATGAGACTAGCTAACATGACAGAGTGAATCAGTGTTGACAGTCCCAAAAGTCAAGGACGGATTAATTTTCTGACCCATCTCTCATTTTCTTTTCAGCTCCTGCTGCCTTCCATTCATCAGCACAATGACCTGCAGTGAAATATTGCAGGTCATACTAACAGAAAGAGATATGTTTGGGCCACGGGCAATGTGTTTCCATAGCTCTCGCTGGTCTCTACACTCACCTGAACTATGGCAGGAAACGTGCAGAACCCTTTCAGCAGCAAGCTGCAAGCCAACAGGCAATGCCTTTATGTTTAATACAGAAGCATTGTCCACACGACAGTTTCACAGAGCCAGCAAAAGCCACTTCAAGTGTAGATGATTAACAGGAACAGATGGCGCCTCGAAAGGTCTTAAGGTGCTGACACAGGAAGCAGAGTCATGCTGGTGTTAAGCTCTGGGGGATCACATCACCTTGCACTGGTAAGCCGGCCTGGGGAAAAATCAACACATTCACCATCTGGCCTCGGATGTTTCAAAAATGAAGCTGCTCCATTTTAAGAATGACACCATTCCCTATCCACGTAAAAAAAACAACCGTCAAATGACAATTAGAGGTCAGTTTAAATTAATTCATTTTGTCCAACAAAAATAAAATTGTGTATATATGAGAGCAAAAATATTAATCTCACGTTAGGGTTGGACAGTTTCAGGTCCCTCAGCCAATGAGATAGTAAACAGTCCAATATTTAAATTGTGACCGCAAGTATGAGGACAATTGTGGTCTAGAGGATAAATGATAGGAAAAATGTATCAAAAAATGCACCCTGATATTTTTCTCTTATAAAGTCAAAAGCAGTGCGTTGTGGCATTTATATACTCTTTCAGGCAAATACAAGCTTTCAGTTGTAATTTCCAGAATAAAAAAACATAAATCAGCAGTAGTAGCAGCTTTGGATGTTATTGTTTTGAACTATGGTGGCAATATTGCCATATGCCGATGCAGAAGGGGTTCAATGAAAGGATTGATTAAATAAAAATTGATTAACAATGAGTATTTTGAGCCCCTCCAGTCTTCATTCAGACTGTAGGATCTTGATTTTTAAATGAAACATTAAAAATTACATTCATCTGAAAATACAAATTTAGATCAGTGAGCAACAGTTCAGCTCTTTTTCTCCTTCGGCCAGGTGAGACATTATAGGATAGTGGCTGTTGAAGCATTGACTCCAGCCTCTGCCCAACCCTTGTGAGGCTCCCTTAAATTCTAAAATGGATTTTGTTTGAAACCCTCAAGGCTGTGGTTTTGCTTGCTGCTAGCATACCTTCTCCTATCACACTTTTTCCTTCCACTCAACTTTCTGGGAATACGCATAGATACAGCACTGTGTTAACTCTATGTGAGCTAACTTCGTTTTGGAGGATGTTAATAGCTATCTTATGGACATATGTAAAGTCTTTATGCAAAGTCTTTACCATGATATAGTAAAGACTTCTGACTACCACAATATTGCCATTTTAAGAAATGTATAGATAAAAAATGCTTTTTTAAATGTTTTTATATTTTTTATAATCTGTAAATCAGAATCATCAGAATTTCAAGAAATAAAGACATACATAATTTCAATCTATGAGTAATTAATCTATATTATATGCGGGTTTTACTTCCAGAAATGAGTGACAAAAACATAAAAAATGTTCACAATATTCTTATTTTTGAAGCATTAAACCAATACATTCTGGGAAATATGATGTTATCATTTTATATTGCTAATAGCAGATAGCATGATTAGTAAGCACAACAGCTAATTCCAGGGGTTTCCTGACCTGCAACAGGTGGAGTTTCTGGTTTCATTTCTGCTCTTAGCCTGAAAGGTTTCTGACTATAAATCAAAGCATTGCATTTAGCAGGAGATAGTCTGTTTATTGTAGGATAGAAAAAATAGGTGTATAATATATCTGCACAAAGGGAAATGGGAAATTATATTATTTGCAATTACTGTAAAGACAGACATAATAACTTTTTAGTGGCAGTCTAACCAGCTATGCTTGGAGCAAGCTAAAACTGTGAGATAAAATGATGAATAATAAGGTAAAGGAAAATATAATTTTGACCACTGCTGCAGCCATGAGATGAATTTAGAGTGGACATCTGTGGGATGTGTTTCCATTAATGTAAATTAAACTGGAGCTGAAGGACGTAAAATCCTACAACACCAAATGGCTGTGAATTGGATTAATCACGTATGATCGCCCTCAATAGGACTGTGTTAGTTTCACTATGGACTTTTAACCAGTGTTATATAAGCAGATCAATTTTCTTTGTTAGACAAATAATTCTGCTGTTTCAGTTTGTTCTATTTTATGTGTTAACAGAAAAAAAACAGAAAAAATTAGGAAGAGTAAAAAAATAATGAAATATAATGAAAACTTAACATCAAGAGCAATGTCTTGATCTGATCTCAAGTGTTAACCCCAGGTCTCAATTCAAAGTTTTTTCAAGAAGTCATTGTCAGACTCCCTGATGAAACCCAACAGCTCCTGCCTGTGATATTTTCAGCTGACCTCTCAGTAGAATGCCACATTTGTTGAGGCAGCCAGTTTTGAAAGAATCTATTTATCCTTTATAATGACGTTGATAGTGAAGGAGAGACTGCACCAGTTTCCTGCCGGCCTGTGCCATTAGACCTGTTCTGTTTGCCTACAGTAGATAAGTTAGAGAGCTAGAGAGCAGCTGAACATTCATTATTACATGGTAGGATGTTGAAAACATAGTGCTAAGTTTAAGGAGATAGAAATTGATTTTCTGTATTTCGATTCTGTATATACACTATATATATCGATTAACCAAAAATATGCAACAAGGTGAAATATGAATACGTCATATCAAAAACAGAAATTAAACATGCTAATATCAACATATGTATCACTTTACTAAACTGCAGTTTACACCATACTCTATTATAAAACACTGACAGCTGGATCAAGATGTGAGTTTATAGCATTACGTGTCGCATCAGATATCTCTTTGTAATGCGTTCAGACCACAGGCTTTGTCAGCATCAGCAGCGTCAAGATTACATGTTAAATCTACGGTTGAGGCCGTTGGAGGAGCGTCACAGTCTTAAATGAAATTCAATTCACTTTTATTTATATAGCGCCATTCACAGCAAATGTCATCTCAAGACAACAAAAGTCATTTCAATACAATTAACATTACAGGTTATATACAGTCCTGTCCTCCTGTAGGCTAATGAACGGGTTATAAGCCTAGCCTCGTTTAAAGCCTTGTTTCCACCGAGCGATTCGGCACCAGTCGATACTGTTTGGTATGCTATTTTATGATCTGTCATTTTCAGGAGAATGTTTCAAGCGGTGACTAATACCTCATTTTGAAAGAAGATAGAATTTCACTTAAATAGAAAACGGTTTATCTACTTTTGCTGGAGTTTTGTAATTTTAACTGTGTTAACACACCAACTGAAACAGTTTTAAAGATGAAGTGGAAATAAAACTGATTATGCCTGTCCTCACATCAAGTCAGCGATCCATAATCACAATCCCAATAACTATGATTCTATGATTAACATCAAAATCAGTAGTGCCTGCTGCGATACATTAATAACCCAGCATCAGATTTATTCTCTTTTTGACTACTAAAGTGTTAACTTTTCTTAAAAATCTGATGGAGATTTAAACATTTTGATTATAAAGGCTCTAAATTTGACAGTATTTAGTCGTTATTATGCAGAGGTCAGAGGTCCTGCTTTGTCTATGAGGAACAGTTTATTGTGACCCCTAAGCGGTCTTTGTGAATTTCTTATAACAGGCTACATTATCAGAAAGAAAAAGAAAAGACTATGCTACATGCAGTGCTGTTGTCACCCTCCTCATCAACCAAACCAAAAACCTCCCCACATCTGTTTCCCATCTTCACTGCTTCCTTTCTTCTTCCACAGAAGATTCCCTGCCTTTATGAAGCAAGCTGCATACTGAGATATGACTTTTAGAAGTGATTATTGTGCCAAAGTCTGAAAGGAAACGAGTTTTACTGAAAGTTACCATCATAGACGCTGTCACCTGTTTGGAAGGGCAACGAGAGTTTCAGCCAATTCTGCCTTATTTTAAATAAAGTTCATGATATAAGGTAACTAGTTTTTCACAATTTAGGTGGCAGAAACTGAAAACAGGATGTTGGACTACCGAAGTGGGCTGAGGCGACCCAACACGCCTGCCAATGAATGGATTGGTCTGGTAAAGTGATGTCACTCTCATGCCTACCTAGTAATGGTTGCCACTAATTGGCCTGATGGTGTTCATTGGAACTGATGTCGCAGGATGGTGAAGCATGCTAGGGAAAACTCAAGAGACGAAAGTGCAAATATTGCACAGTGAAGGACCACAACAGCTCCAGTGACGCAAACAAAAAACGGACGGCATAGATGGTGAAAGGCCGGTGAGCAATAGAAGAGAGGCTTTACAAGAAAACTAATTTCAATTCAATCATTTATACATTCCAGAGAAGAAAGTAAACAGTTAAGATGACAGCAAATAATGTAACTGAAGAGTAGTAGAAGAGAAGAGTACAAAACCGAAGGAAACTGGTCAGTTAGGCCTCAATCTACGCCAATAGCAGCATAACTACAGAGGAAGCTCAGGATTCCCTCCTTTACTCCACCACACATCTAACGACTGGCTAAAATCAATCTGCTTTTCAGTGTAAGCTTTATCAAAAAGGAAGGTTTTAAGCCTGGTCTTAAAGCAGACAGGGTGTCTGCCTCATTAACTAAAACTGGGAACTGGTTGTGCAGAAAAGGAATCTGATCAATGAAAGATCTGCCTCTCATTCTACACTTAGAAATCTTAAGAATCACCAATAAACCTGCAGTCTGAGAGTAGAGTGCTTTGTTAGGAACATAGGAAACAATCAGATCTCTGATGTTTGATGGACCTGGATTATTAATGGCTTTATATGTAAGAAGGAGGATCTTAAATTCTACATCAGATTTAACATGGAGCCAATGAAGAGAAGCTTAATCTGGAGAAATGTGATCTTTCTTTTTAATATTTATCAGAACTCTTGCTAGACCATTTAGGGTCAGCTGAAGGCTTTTATATCATTTTGTAGACTTCCTGATAGTAAGAAATTAAAGGAGTCCAGCCTTGAAGTAACAAATGCATGGACTAGTTTCTTAGCATCACTCCTGGAGACTATGTTTCTAATTTTAGCAAAATTCCTGAGGTAAAAAAAGGATATCCTAGAACCTGTGATAAATTTCTGATGTTTTGGAACCATATATCCCAGGGGTGGCCAGTCAAGCAGACTCGATCCAAGAGCAAATCAACAACTCATATAGGAGGTCACAAAAGATCCAAGAAAAACAATTCAATAAACTTTCTGTAGTCTCTAGAAAAAAGGTATGGCTTTGGAGTCATTTTAAGTCGGGGAAAAAATGCCCTCTAGCTTCTGTTTAAGTAGAATGCATTTTTCAGAGTAGTAAGTGGGGTAAAACATCAGGATTAAAAATATAAGTCATGATTCATGACACGCAAACCTTTTGCTTTGAATGGGTAAATGCGACTGTCATAAAGCGTATGTACATATATGTAACCTAATTTGGTGGGCTGGTGGTGTTTAAAGCCAAATTGCAACCATTTCTTTCTCTGTTCCTTTTCTTCAGTAAAAAAACGTAACAATATTGTATATGTCCACAAATAACATAAGCCCCGACCTGTTCCCCCAACGGTTAGCTTCTACTACCAAATTCCTAAGGCCTGGTTTACACTATCCATGGAATCTCCGTGGAAAGGAGACCTCTTCCATTCATCACCTTTGTTAACCTATTTTGTAATTCACACCTGAAGCGAAGCACTACAATCCTCCGCAGCCGGCTCACGCCATTAAGTGATTGTTTCGCCTTTGTGTCTATTTTTTGTGTGGTTTTTTTTCCGTTTTTTTTGCACAAGCTGCCAGTGATGTGATCAATTCTGGAAGGAAGTGACACCAAGAAAATCCAGTCAATTTTCAAAATAAAAGCTATTTTTTAAAATAAAATACTTTGATTTATAAATGTAATCATTTGTGTATCTAAACAGACTATAGGGATTAAAAGAAACAAACAACCCAACATATACAGACACACACACTCACAGAGCAACAGAGCGGGCTTACTATGGGGTGAGGGTTTTGGCTGTCTAAACACAGAACAAACAGGGACAGAGCGAGAGAGAGGCAGAGAGGACTTGGCCACAAGTCCAGATAACTGATTTGATGAGCCATGACTATAGAAACTACGCACTGAATTATATTGTAGAAGTGGAGAAGTAAAGCACAGTAAAGTAAGCACATGACTACTACTACTACTGTCTATCATACCACATACACGCTCTCTCTGGCTGTGTGTGTCTCGAAAAAATAAAAAATTAAAGAAGTGTACAAACTTCGTGGTAAAAGAAACATGGCACATTCATTTTATGAGGGTATTTAGTTATCCATGATGAAACAATGGCTCTGAATAAACAAAAGCTGAGCAGAAGCGCTTGTCCACTCTCACGCAGAAATACAGATTTGGCAGAGGTTGCACTAAATGGTAAATGGACTGAACTTATATAGCGCTTTTCTAGTCTTACTGACCACTCAAAGCGCTTTACATTGAAGCCACATTCACCCATTCATACTCGCATTCATACACCGACACCCAACATGGCTCAGTAGGACAATGTAGAATTTGGGGGTTAAGTGCCTTGCCCAGGGGCACATCGACATGTGACTGGAGGAAGATGGAATTGAACCTACGACCCTCCGATTGCAAGCCAACTATTCTACCACTGAGCCACAGTCGCCCCTGCCGGACGGCCATTTTGACTGGCAGGGTCAAATACATCTGGTCACAATCTATTTTTCTCTGTCAAATTTTTAATCATATGCGGTGGGGGTGGGGGATGGGGGGCATCCCTGTCTCCAGCAATCATCTGAGGAGTTAATACTTATTCTACAGTATCTATGAAGTAGTATTCAATCAAAACAAACTGAATTCTGAACTCCATTGAAGCGTCCAGAAGTTTAAGACTCTCAGAACTAACCAAATCCTGACCTGTAAATTTACCTGAGGAAAGCCAGCAGTTAAAGGAGCATCAGGCGTAACACCTCACCTGTCTTTGGCCCACATCAGGCTCTATGGAGCGCGTCTAACTGGACTCAGTGGGAAGGATGAACTGGCAACCTGTCCAGGATTTCCCACACCCATTGACTGCAAGAGATAGGAACCAGTGCCCCAACAACCCTTCAAGGAGAAGCGGAATAAATAATTGATGGAATTTATTCATCTGGACTCCGTGCATAGAGTTGAAAAAAAACTGGGCAGTACTTAAAGTGGTCAGAGGGAGGTGTGAATACTAATCTGTAAAAATGACAGACAGCCTTCAGACCTTTCCGTCACTGTTTAAAAAAAACGGTCAAATATGGAAAGCATTCGGTTAACGCAAACAAGGGGTACGCAAATTTTCTGAGTGCACCACTTTGTGGCTTATTATGAACCTGAACTGATAGCTAGCTTCTGCTAGCAGAAACGCACTCTGGTCTCTCCTTGTTGCAAAATCAATTCAGCCATTCTGTGGACGGTTGCAAACCAAGTCAAGCAGGACCATCAAAGGGAATTTTATCTGGAATGTAGAAGAGAAAGTTTTTTCTCGATCACTTGTTTTTGCCAACTGTGGCTAATGCAGGCAATGGTGTTGGATAAAAATGTGAACAAGCAGCATGCATATTCAAGTCAGAGTGACTGAAGGTATTTTTTTAAAACAAATGTTACACAGTTTCTCAGAGAAGGACACCTTTAACCGTAGTTTCCTCTTTGAAGGTCAATGTTCACGATTCAACCATAAAAAGTCTTGGTCAAAATAGTATCCTGGTAGTTTTCCAAAATTGCTGAAAATTGCTGCTAATTAAAACGACCATAAAGGCCCATCTCACTTTTGCCAAAAAAAACACCATCTTCTTTATCCTTGGACACATATTTTGTAGACGGGAAGAGAAAAGTGTTACAATTGGGAACAATTGTAACACAGTGGATCGTTTTTGTGTAAAGAAAACTGTCACAGCCTTTCAGACAAGGCCACTCATCTAATAAGGTGGTGGTAGTAGTGTGATGGTTTGGGGCTGCTTTGGGACCTGGTTAGCTTGGCACGATTGATGGAGCCATACTTCCGTAATATCCCGAATGAGAATGTCACCTGAAGGTCATCAGGTCATGACCCAGCAGGACAATATCCAAAGCAAATCAATAATTCTTCCTCAGAAAGGTAGAGTACAAATAAAAAAAGCTTCAAGATTTATTTTTTTGCCACATGCTACATGCCAGTTGTTGGTGCCAAGGGTGACACATACTGTTATTAGGTTTAGGGGGTTACCCTTCCACATAGTGCTATATTATTTTGCAGACGCTTTTTTTCATAAAATAAATTAAATCATCTAAAAACTGAATTTAGGTTTTTTTCTCCATATGAATCTGTGAGTCCAAGATTTTTAAAAAACTAAATCAAATCTGTAGGGGGCAAATACTTTTTCACTGCCTTTTTCTATAACATTCATTTTAATGAACACACTCTGTGACTTTGCAGATATTTGCCCTCTGTCGCCCTCTCGACTGTTGTAAAAACAAATCAATATGGAGCACATCTGAACAAGCATACGGATGGTTTTACAGCTCACCAGCCAAAACAACAAAACATCAAATTAACCATGTGTCAGTTTGTAAACTATCACACAATTTCTCTGGCACAGTATCAGATCATCATGCCCAAATAACCCTGGAGCAAGCATTTATTACTTACCAGTCCAAAAGCAACACTGTTAGTTCAGCATCCATGCATCCTGCTGTATCTCTAAGGTCTCACTCACAGCGGCTGACCACACAAAACTGAAAAGTTGTAAAACCAGCTCTGCATGCTGCCCCAGAATTAATCATCAATAAGGAGTCTTCTACAGTAGTGAAGCTCCAGCAGCTTTCTGCTCTTGCAGCCCAGTTTCTTTTCCTCACTTCTTCTGATACCGTCTTCTTTGGTTTCTTTGGTTAATCTGCCATGCCTCAAGTCTCAAAACCTTAGTTTTTTTTATATCATTAGGTAGTGCGTATTGTACTGCCATAAAGCGAAATTAAGTCAGTACATATGGGAAAGGGTCAATGGGTGAAAAGTTCTATAGTGCTGTAAACAGCAGGAGGACCCTCCCATGTAGTGGCAGCATAAAATTGGTGTTGTGTCATAAACATTTCAAAAACACGTTTTTCTGGTGTAAATGTTATGGGATGCGTCTTTAATTTATCATGTTTTCATGGTAGTTTTTTTATCCTGACTGAAACAAACAGAAGTCACTGGATTAATAACTGCTGAAATTATGGTTGCTTGGTATGGGATGCAGTGCAAATGTCAGAATTCTTAATGCAAAAGCTGAATTTCTAATATAAAGATGTATTCTCTGAGGATTGACATGACATTATCACACAGGAACATACTTCCGTTGTAACTCCCAACCACAGTGTTATCAAAGGTATCCATAATGTTCATGGTGAAGTTTTGAGCTGTTCACAGCCCAGCTGAGAGCACACCCTTCTGCTGTAAATCCGAATCAAATTCAGCACACATTTAACATTTTTTGACAAGGCCGAGCAGATAGGGCTGTGACACTGAACATTTTTCATCATTCCTATCAGTGACATTTCTCTGGAGCAGAAACGTCTCATTAAATGCCTCAGGGCCTGAGTGATAGTCTCTTACCTGACAGGCAACTTTGTACCTCAGTTCTCCCACATGCGCCCTGCATCTGTGAATGAATATCATACAGTCAGCAGACAGATAAGCTGCTTGATTTTCTGCCTTTGGAGTAAGCGAATGTTGATGCTTCCCAAAAACCCTACTGTAATAAGGACGAACAGTGATTTCTTTTTTTTTTGTCATGTTTAAAAGAGATTCTTATGTAGATTTTTCTGTAGAGTGCATATTCCTCCCAGGCTTGATCTTGAAACTGTTATCCTCAATACTAGACTTCAGATAACCCTGCAAACTGATTTGGATCTTGACAGTGAATTAGCTTTTAACATGAAAGCTTTTCTTCTGCATATGTAAATAACACCACCAGCACAAGGACAAACATACAGGTTTTGACGCTCAATGTTCCGAAATGAGACCATTTGACCGCAGAAGTGTTCAGTTTTAACCGGAAAGCAAATAAGGTCAACACAAGAGAAATGTTAAGAGTTTTGTTTTTTTATCTTAAAATATTACTTAAAAAAGATAAGATTAATATAAAAAAAGGTTTTACCACTATTGAAGCAGATCTCTGAAGCTCTATCTGATGTGTTGTAGGAATGAGCTGTATAACAATGGTATAGTAATTTTAGGAACCAACAGGCAACAACTACTGTTTCTAAAATATTACAGTATATCACATTGATGATTACAGTTGTAATTATGCTACATATTGGTCCTGCAGTATTTGCAAGAGTAAGGGAATGGCCAAAATTCTTGAATACTTGAGTCCCCCTCTAAACGTACACACAACTGCCTATTTTCATAGTATAAACTCCAAATGTACCTTAAGTATCAATTCTCTCAGTGGAAACGATCTGAGTACTACAGCAGAAACTAATATCTACAGTCTCTTATCTTCATTCTTGGGGGTAAAGCCAATTAGAGCTAAGGAAAATGAATGCTGCTCCTGGATTGGTTGCTTTGCAAATGGAAGCCAACTAGCTAAGTGTCGAAGTATCAGAGCTTTGCAATCTGCATTTTTATTTGAACATTTTAGATATATAACTGAAAAAAAATCTGCGACAAGGCAGATTTTCCAAGAATAATTTGGAGGTACACAACTTATTTTTGGGAGCCTGTATCTCCTACACGATGGGAGAAGATCAAACTCCATCCCAAAAAGATGTTTGTGGCATTCCAGAACCAAGAGAGCTTTATTTAAAACCTGCCTCTCATAAATACACTTGAGGGACATTTGCTGTTGGCCAGGGATTTTACTGGCTTCCAACACATTTCTGTTTATGCGTTTTTTGTGCTGTACTGACACATTCCCGTTGTAAGAAATAAAACAAAAAAGGACAGCATTTTGATGAACATTTTGATCTGTGATTTATTTTGATGAAAGTTCAACTGTCATTAAAAGTTTCCAAGTATCTGTAAAACTCCACTATCTCAACAACAGTGCCTGTGGTAATAGCTGGAATGATATCACTGGCAGACCACGGATATATGTTTGGTTTTACCAACATTCAGTTTGAGCAAGATATGGTCACACAACTCCACAAAAGCTTCCACAACAGGCCCATGATCCGCCTCACCCTATTGCAGCAGACTTAACAACATTTCTACAAATTTAAGTATGTCTCTCTCCAGGTCATGACTCCTGCAATCATTTCTGTAAAGACTCTAACGGACGGAGAAAGTACACATCCTTGTGGGGACCCCAGGAGGTACTACAGATGAGTACCAATATCCGGTGCAATAATGGCACCGCTTCTGACCTAAAAGGTATTAACCAGACCGAAAAGCAGTGCAGATTATGGCACTTTATTTCGGTTCTTTTTTTCCGGAGATGTCAAACGATATGGATTCTGGGCATACCATCAGACAAGAGCGATGACCTACTGTATATCACCAGAAAAGGCTAACATGTCTATCTTTTTGCAAAAAAACTGCTGAAAGTTAAAGCTTTCAAAATTAACGCATTAGCGGGGATTGATTAATTCTTAGAATTAACTAATTTTTTAATGCAATTTTTACCTACACAGAACACCGCCCTGCTTGTAATTCAGCCAGCAACCCATCAGTTCTCTTTCCTAGCCAGCCAAACTGCAGATTGTTGTGCAGCAGCCTGTGTATGTGACATATGAGTATATTATCATTGGCAAATTGGATTGATGTGATTATAAGATCATAACTGTCTGTGGGAGTTTTACTTACGTCCACTTTGGATGTCAGCTCGCTGTGCGCGCTGTAGAGTTAAATGCTCCGTGTTCAAGTTGAGCTATGTACGTTGGTTCACTTTATAGCTTCGGTATATTTCATATTGAGATCCCGCTGCATTAAAAATAAGCTTTACTCGGTTAAAGTTATGTTTTTAGACTTAAATTAGTGCTAATTTATTAGCGGAAGTAGTACATCTTCACAATAAGAGCATTCATTTCCTGATGGGATGAACCAGAAAATCTTTATTGAAATCTGAGTGTTTACTTATGGGAAAATTATTATTTTTCATTTGACACCACACATACATTGTGAATGTGTTGCGAAATTTAAAAACGAAAAATTATGTGTGTGTGTGTGAGTGGTTGTTTGTCCTGTGTGACTCAGCAAGCTTAAGTGGGTGTAGCTAATGGATGGATGGAACGATATTGCAGTAAAAGCAATAAAGAATAAAAAAACATACATTTTTTATTCTTAGATTATTTGACTCCTGCTCCTTGGCAGCTGCCCTTAACATGGCTAAGTGAGGTAAGCTTTGTGTGGTGGAATACTCTGTTTCAACATTACTTGTACCGTCTACTAACCCAGCGGCATGCGAGACAATGGGTCAAAGCACTGGGAAAGAAAATCAGCAGGGAGGGCTTCAGATGTGACTTTGATATGCTGCAAGAACCAGCACGAGTAAAGGAATGCTCTCCCAGAGCCAAGACTCTTCTTTTTTTCTCTCTCTCTCTCCATCAAATCTGGTCGTGTTAAGCAGAAGTCCTGGAGTTCCTGACCGGACTTCCACTGGAGAACAGAGAGCTGCACTGACCCATCCATCAGCCCATCAGTCCTGTTTGTGTTTCATCTGGTAAACTCTCAGTCCCCCCCCAACTTCCCTGTGCTTTGAATCCCCTATGATAATGGAAACTTACCCCAGCCCCCTACTTCGGCATGCTGTTTATGTATTCCATACTTGTTCCAGATGTGGAAAATGATTGAAAGTCAGTGTTCTGAGAAATGGCACGCAGCATAGCTATGTAGAGAGCTTTCATCAATGAAACACATCATTACAACTTCACTTCACTACTGTATGGAACGTGATGGTTGATGTTGTCTACTAAAAAGTCTGAAAAATGCTGAAATTAAACAGCAGAGAAGGATAAGGAAATGTCACACAGATCCTTCCTGCCTGTCAACAGATCACACAGTCCAGTTGACATTCACCACAGTCAGTGCATTTACATGCAGCAAGAGAAATTTGAATTACTGCCTTTGTCTGACTCAGTGGTTCCAAAACTTTCCAACTTCTGACCCATACAATAAAAATATAAGAGGGTCGTGACCCCAACACTTAATTAGCTTGCAAGGCTTTTTACAGAGTCCGATAAAAAGTAGTTTATTGACAACACAATCAACATCAACAGCCAATCAAGTACAACAAACTGGTGTCCATCTGAAATCTGTGCTGCCTTTGAGTCCGATTACCTGCAAACATGACAGTTAATCAGTGAAGAGGCTTTTCACCTACTCAAATCTAACCAAAAGACTACTCGTGTTACATTTCTGAGGAAGACAAGACATTTGACACAGAAGGCTCAACTCACACAGACAGGCAGAAATGACTTGAAAGATGTAGAAGAGCGGCACAGTCAAAGGACTACTGTTTTAGGTTCTGGGCATTATTAAATATTTCAAAATCCTTATGAAAGATAGAAGATAATTATGCTATAGATTGTGCTATATTTAGATTGTTACAACCAAAGGTTAGTTACCATAACTATGCAGATGCGTGTGTGATAATGTCACCAGGTGACTTTGAAGTCCTCTCAGACCCTAAATAAATCTGTTGAGCAAATCAATAGCTGGATGTCCCATCATTTTCTACACTTAATTTTACACAAACTGAATTATCCTTGGACCTAAAGAGAAACAATTTATAGTCAGTAAACAGCTTAATTAAATACAACTAAAAATCTCTAAGGCCTGAAATCTGGGTTTAGTAATAGACTCAGACCTGAACCTCCAAGGCCACATTAAAGCAATAACAAAATCAGTTTTCAATCATCTGAACATTTCTAGGATTAAAGGACTAATGTTGCAATGGAACCTTGAAAAACATCCATACACTTTGAGTAAGTGATTAATAACAGCTGGAATGTCATATGTTTTTATGTGTCTTTATGTGTTTAATGTGTTTATGTATTGTGTATATAATGTTGTATTTTATGCTTTTATTGTTCTCTCTAAATCATCTAAAGCACCTTGAATTACCCTGCTTTTAAAAGTGTGCTATTGAAATAAAGTTCTCTTGCCTCATCAGAATATTAAACAAAATTCCTATGGATCTATCCATCCATTCTTCTCTCTATCTGGGCTTGGATTGAGTGAAATCGATTGCGCAGAGAAAAGACTTACCTCTCTCCCGCCACTTGGGCCACCTTCCACAGGGCACTCCCAAGGCCCAGGACTCCCAGGTAAGCAGAGAAACATCATCCTTCCATTGTGTCTTGGGTCTTCCAGTTGATCTCCTTCCAGTGAGACGTCTCCAGAACACCACACCAGGGAGGCATCCAGGAGGCATCCTGACCATATGCCTGAGCCACGCACATCAACTGGCTCCTCTTCATGAGGAACAGTGGCTCTCTGAGCAGATGGCCCAGCTCCTCACCTTATCTCTAAGGGTTAGCCCAGACATTCAACAGAGGAAACTCATTTCAAACCACTTGTCACACTCAGAAATGAAAGTAGAAAGTATATTTTTAATGGTACAATGTCTTGCCACCTGCAAAGGTACCCTTAACTGTAGGTACCTATTTGTAGCCCTGTAGTCTTTACCTTTTCTCAGTACTACCTTGACAGCCAATCATTATTGATTTGACATGATAGACACAGCAACTGAACACATTGTAGCCAATAGTTGCTCCCGTAATGTAGTGGTTAAGACAGGCACGGGCATGTTGGGAGGCCTCAGCTCTCAAAGTGGCTGTCCCAGCTCGACTCCTGACTGTGGACATTCGCCAATGTCTCTCCCACAACTCTCTTCCCCTTTGATATCTGTACACTGTTTATTAAGGCCACTATGGCCTCAAGATCTTTTTTATATGTTAACAATAAAACTATGAAGTTCATACTTTTATTAGCTTTCCTAATGGATGATTTTTTTTTTTTTGTAAAAAGGGTCATCACCAGAAATTTTACCCCATCCAACAAATGTTACAAAAATCCACTTTTTAGTACGTAGGAACATGTATGTACTGTTCAGACAATGACAAACGTACAGATAGTTACTCTCAGGTCCAATATTGCTCCTTAGACTGGGGATTTCTTTTTTTACCTTGTGGTGCAGTAATGTACCCATTCTTTACCCCTATTTCTATAGCCGTGGTCTTGTTCTTTCTGTCACTATTGAAAGATTGTTACTATAGTTGAGGATAGGAAGGCACATCAACCAATAAATTGAGAGCTTTGCCTTTCGGCTCAGTCTTCTCTTCACCATGACAGGACCAGTACAGAGATTGCAGCACCAATTCACCTAACAATCTCCAGCTCCATTTTTCCTTCATTCATGAACGAGAACTCGATAAACAGTACTTACTCTCCTCTATTCAGGGCAGGATTCTGTCCCTGACCTGAAGAAGGCACTCCTTTTATGGCTAAAAACCATGGTCTCAGATTTCTAAGGGGGTTCATTCTAATCCCTGCTGCTCCACACTAGGCTGCAAAATGCTTCAGCAAAAGCTTGAGATCATGTCCTGATGAAGCCAACAAAACCACATCATCTGCATAAAACACAGATCTGAATCCTATGGATCCGGACAATGAAACTACTCAGGTGAGAAACTTAGAAACTTTGGTTGCTTTATTTGGCCTTAAGCTCTTCTTCATGTTGTCTCTCTTATTTCCCTCTTTACAGTACTCAGACAGTTTCACAATGAGGTTTAGGATAAGTTTAGGGCTGATGATGCAAAGGGACTCCATGCTAATTAAAGCAGGTGCTTGCAGAGTTGGTCGGTACCAAGCAAACCAACTGGAAAGCAAAATCAGCATTTTGAAAAGGTAAATGGTTATATTCACAGTAAAGTTCAGAAAACCAGTGGACCAGAACCAGCAAATGGCATGGCAACCAAAATGATCACTGACTGCTGAAATGTCACACTAAACTTTAAGCAACTTGAATTCTATACCTATGTAAAGATTTATCTATTCTATGCATCTTCAATCTTCCCCAAGACCTTCAATTCTAAACAGAAATGCAAAATTTACTGTCATCTGAGATGAGAACTTTGGTCCACAGGCCAACAACCCTGTCTTTTTTCTCCTTACGCCGTCTAAGACACTTCTGCCATAGTGTGGGGTTCAGGAGCCACGTAACAGTTGTAGACCATGTTCTGGATCTGTTCGTGCATGGCGGACACTATGGACTGTGCTTCACAATCTCTGTAAGGCTCCACTTAACTCAGTTGCTTTAGTATTATTTCGTACCCCACATTTTTTCTCTTTTACTCAACTTTCCACGAATATGCTTTCATAAAGATCTCAGTGAAAAGCAAGCTTTATCAGCAGTAACTTTTGTGGCTTACCCTATATACAGAAGATCTCAGTAACTGTCCTCACAAAATATCCAGGGTTTGAATAACAGGGGAAGTAAGAGGAGCCATGGCTCCCCTGAAAGCCCACAAATGACAGACGAAGGAGGAACTCTAAAAAAAAATAATCAGTTTCCATTTCATAATGATTGTAATGCATCACATTTATATAGTGCTTTTTTGACACTCAAAGATGCTTTACAAAAATTCCTTTATTCATTCACTCTCACACACTGATGGAAGCAAGCTACGATTGTAGCCAAAGCTGCCCTGGGGCAGACTGATTGAAGCAAGGCTGCCACATCATGCCATAAGCCCCTCTGGCAAACACCAGTAGGCAGTAGGTAAAGTGTCTTGCCCAAGGACACAACCACTGAGACTGGATCTGGGGGTTGAACCAGCAACCCCTGAGCCCCAGTTACCCCAATTTAGTTAACATCTTTGTTTTCCACAAGAATCCTAAAGTGTTTCAGATTAAAATGAAATCCTAATTTGTCCACTTTGTGTTACATTTCTTACATTAAAATGTATGAACCTTGACTTAAAATAACTGACCATAACTGTGTGGTGCCGCTGTTTTGCCGCTGGTTTGTGTTTTCCTCAAAAATAAAGCACATTTAGGATGTCAAGAACTCTACCTGGGATTAGATTGAGCAAAGTTTTAGGTTTTGGACATTTGTCTAAGAGTAAACTGAATAATTTCGGTTTTACACACCCAAAAAATTGAGCAGTGAAGCGGACAAGTGCGCCCCAGACCCTGGCAGTAGTGAGTCTCGCTGAATCAGGTCATGGCTCCTTTTAACTGGATGCAAAAGCAGTGGGATGAGTAGAAAGGTAGGAATATCTGGTTCTTCACTGGAAATCACAAGTTAGGAGGTACAGTGTATATATATATATATATATATATATATATATATATATATATATATATATATATATATATATAAATTCAAAAAGCCAGCTGCTTGCAAAAATCTTAAGTGATGTGCAAGAGATAAAGGGAGAAGTCAGCAGCGAATCACACAGAATAACATTTCTTTAAGCATTGAGACTGTTTAGCTCAAAGAGGAGGAGTTGAAATGTCGGGAGGAGAAAATAAACGCTCATTTAAAAGGACTATATCAGGCTTTCAACTTCTGGACATATATATCATAAAATATTACCCTTGGTGTTATATACTATTAATTTATCCTAAAATGTAACTTGTATTCTGGAGATTTTCTATAATCCCACCTCCTGCCCCCCTCACCATGACCGCAGTGCTGCTTTGACTGAGAAACAGAGGCTGAGCTTTATCTCGACCCGGAGTTCGACAGTGAATTTGAAGTGCACCAAGTACCACAATGAAAATGTCTAATATTAATGGCTCAGACATTTGATTTATATATTTATTTTTCGTAAAAAACAGAGTCAATAAAGCTTATTTCAGCTGGTAAATCTACCAGGCTATATACGAAGCCCAAACCAACACAGCTGAGTTCAGTAAGCAGCTCTTTCTAGCCCAGTATATAAAAAAGCTTTGGGTGTTGTTTGCTCCTGCTTATCGAATATTCTGATATGCTAAAGATCACTTAATTAACCACATAATCCCGTTATATGATCATATAAGCAGCTTGATAAATGGCTAACACACATTAACAATTGCATGTAGCTACTTACTGTACTTCTCTTTCCATCAGGCATCTTTGTTCTTTGATCCAGCTGATATTATTTAGGAATCTAGACTAAAGTCCTAAAATCCATGCAGCCAACTGAGCATTTTCACAGAGAAAGTAAAATTCCAACAAAAAAAAGTGGTTTCAGCTGCTAATATCGGAGCAACTATGAGCTTTGAGATGGGGGGCGGGTGTGTTTGCAACTCTACAAGAGGTATGCAGACATTTCTAGCACTTCCTTGTTTTCAGTTTGAGACGTAAAATATTTCACAGTTTGAACACTCAGTCATTTTCTTTGAGAGGGAGGGGCAGCTGCTCAGAGAGCAGGATTCAGGAGGATTACTCACACATGCGTGAATTGAGCCAAAACGACTCTGATGAGTTTTTTTTATGAGAAAATTGCATTAACAGATGGTTGAAAACTCCAAAATCATGATTTTGCATGATATAGGCCCTTTAATGCAAGTAACAAATATGTCTTTCAAGCATATAGCTGATTAGAAATGGATTTAAGAAAGCACCAGGTATAATGACTTAAACTTAATATGTCAATCCATAAATATGTGTGTGCACGTGAATTTGGAAATCGCAGTGAGTGATGAAAAATATGGCTCCCCCAAAAGCTGTGGGGTAAATTGACCCCCGGTCATATCAACAGATTTCTGTTCAATTTTATTTATATAGCACCAATTCCCAACAGATCTCAAATCTCAAAGCACTTTACAAGAAAAGTAATTTCAATACAGTTATACAAACATTCCTGTCGGTTAAAAGTTTTCTATGTAATGAAAAAGATTGCGTTCAGCCATTGAATGAGGTTTAACCCGGATCATGCAGACTCCAACCACAGCAATCCCTCAGTAGTCCCTCATACTGAGCAAGCACGTAGTGACAGTGGAGAGGAAAAACTTCCCTTTAACAGGAAGAAACATCCACAAGAAGCTGGCTCAGCACAAGCGCTAAACAGGCACGACTGTCTGGGGGGTTGAGTAGACAGAGAAGACACACAAAAAGAACATAAGAACTGATCTATGAGTATTTTATATATTTAAAAAGGTTACAAAAATAACATCAGGACATGGTGGATGCTCAGTCACTGGGAGGATCATCCGATGCTCCCTATAAGCATCGGACACTACCGAAAGTTAAGTATGCCTTTATTTATGTATCTGTATTCAAGTTTTATGAGAAACCAAATATTGGCTTTTCATTAGTTTTAAGCTACAATTTTTAAAATTAATAGTAAATTGACCACTGAAATGTATGTGTTGTAGATGTGTAATGTCAAATGTGATGCAGAAGAAGCATTGAAGGCAGAATCTGAACTGAAAATTTTGTCATCTGGCTTTAACGTTTCTTAAATTCTAACTTTTGACAAGAAAAAATCTAAGAAATAGACTTTATCTTACACTCTGTCACAGACACCAGAAACAATGTAGCCCAGCATTATCAATTCAGAATGACTCATTTTTTCTGCTTGTCTTATTCTCAGTTTAGTCTGCCAGAAAAACTGAGGACTTTGCTCCCCTGCTCTCAGAAATCAATAGTGTAGAACTGGATGGATAGCTAAACAAGCACCAAAACCATAATATTCCAATTCATCTCTTTGGCTGCCGCCATTTGTTTCTAATAATGTCTCTGTTAGTCAAACAGCACTTCCTCTCCGTTTCTGTTAATGTGAACAAAAGGCGCATTAACTTTGATCAGTCAAAAGCACAAAAACAGCCCATCTACTTTACCTGTGAGTTGGAGGCACTGTTAATGGGATACCACCATTTAAAGATATTGTATCACCACCCGCCTACATTTCTCACTGCAGTGGGGGCTTCACTCGGCAGATAAAGACTTACTAAAGAGAAAGCAGGAGTCTATTTCTAACAGCAGCCTCTAATGAAATGAAAGAATACTTAATGCAGTTTCCACATAAAACACAAAGTAAGAGCAGTAATGTTATCTCTCCTTTGCTTGGTCATTATGTGGGTGAGTTTTAGAAAGTTGGAAACAAATGGGATGCAGCAGACAAATAAGCTGGGCAGTTTACTTAGTCATTTATTGAGCATATTCAGCAAGATATGGCATACATCTTCAAAGAAACAGATGCTTGAAAAAGGCAAGTTGAACAGTGTCTTTATAAAAAGTAATGAAGATCCACAGACTAAGTGCTAAGTCTCTTTATAATGGTCTGATGTAATCTTTTAATCTTAAATATTTTTTTTTCATTAGTTATGTAATAATTAATGGAAAAAAAGGCTTAAAAATACCAGTCTCTGTATAATTAGTCTGTGAAATTTGCTTCATTTTGTAAATTGAGTTACTGAAAGAAAATTTACCTTATTTAACTTGTTTAAAAATAACTTTAGACTTCGATATTTAGTATGTATGAATATGTATTATTGAGCATGACTCCTAAACTTAGATGGCAGCAAATGGATTATATTATGGTGTTTGGCTTGAGTTGAATATGCAACTACAGGAATAAGTGGTATACGTTGATACAGTATATGGGTGGTTAATGGGTACTTTTAATATCAGATTTCCCTCTGATTCCATGTTTATTTTTCTTCATATTTATAATTACATTCATTTATTGCTCAAAATGCCCTGCTTTTTCATGAACTTCTGAGTTGTAATAAATATTGTTAATAATTTGGCTGGAATAATTTGGTATTTCTGACATATAATGAAATTTGTAAGCAAACATTTTAAACTTTATACTTGGGTCTGTCAAAGATTCCAACTATTTAAGAGTGGACACATTTGCATTCATCTTTCATTTATTTTTTATCAATAAAAGATTATACAAATTTCATAAATTGAAAAGCTTCAAAAATACCTCAATAGCTTTTCATGGGAAGCTTTGGATTACTGGGGGTTCACTGTATTGGCTGGGGGGAAAAAAGCACTTTATTAGTAAAAGTGTCTGGCTATTCACTTTAAAGGTCACAGGGGATGGGTTGGAGGGTAAAGTCCCATGAACAGGTTAAACCCAAAGCTCGATGGCAGTCGACCACCATGCTCATATGCATTCATTTTCATTAATAAGCCTCAATAATTCCGCTGTAAGACATGGGGCAGAAGAGCGTTTGTCTTTAAACTGTCAGAGCATGACAGAGACCTGGGGGTGCCGTGCTTGACATCTGCCTCGTCTCTAACAGACACCAGACACATATTTTGTTTAAAACACAGATAAACGGTGATCAGACCACCATGGCTGTGACATGTCCTCTGCACACATGGTTGATATAAATCAGTTGCGATCTGTCCCAGCTCTGGTCGCCATCATTAAAGGAAACAGTCACTCTTCATCACTACCAAAAGTCTGAATCAAACTTCCTAACATTATCTCCAGAAAATGTGAGAATACAGTCTTCTCTAAAGAGCAATGTCTTTCAAATGTTGAACAATGGCTCTTTGGTTTTTCCGAAGCAAAAAAATTATTTTATTATAGACTTGGAAAAATTTTTTTACAATGTTATAATTTTTTAATTTTTTTTACAATTTCACTCAAAAAACAAACAAATCTTTTAGAAGAAAGCAAGTACTTTCTTAAGGCTGTGACTATATAGATTTTTCATTGACTATAGGCCAAAGCTTAAATATTCCTTTCAAGCAGTAATTCTTTTGTTGATTTTCAAATAGGCTTGGACACTCTCTTCAACTTTAGCTTCCCAACAGACTTCTAAAACTATGTCAAAACTGGCTAGTATTTGAGACCTTTCATAACTTCCCTCACCTCAGTAAAAATTCTTGTTCCATCAGGAGAAAAGTAGCGACAAATCATGATGCTGCGATCATAATTTTCATTGTTTTTTTGTTTTTTTGGCAAGCAAAAATTAAGGAAAACAACAAAGAAAACTTTTACAATAAAAATTTTAAATTATATTTTACTACAAAGGTTCAACTGTGGTTTTATCAGACCACAACATATTTCTTCATAAGACATTTTTAGACAACTTAGATTTCAGTTAGGCCAGGTATATTCTCAGAAAGAAAAAAATCTGTCTTGCAGACCAGTTTTAATTGATGCTACATTATGCTATGTTCCATCCATCCATCCATCCATTTTCTGAACCACTTATTCCTCAAGGGGGTCGCAGGGGGGCTGGTGCCTATCTCCAGCTGTCAACGAGCGAGAGGCGGGGTACACCCTGGACAGGTCGCCAGTCCATCACAGGGTCACATAGAGACAGACAGGACAAACAACCGTGCAGCACACACCCACACCTAAGGACAATTTAGAGTGATCAATTAACCTGACAGTCATGTTTTTGGACGGTGGGAGGAAGCCGGAGTACCCGGGGGGGGAACCCACGCATGCACAGGGAGAACATGCAAACTGCATGCAGAAAGACCTTGGGCCGTATGCTATGTTCCATACCTTCTCAAATTAATACTAACAGTCTTCCTTTTTTAATAGATACATCTAATGGTAAAATAGTATTTGGCCTGCACTTAAATAGTACTTTATCAAATTGAAGGACTCCGAAGCGCTTTACCCTACAATCAGTCAATCACCCATTTACACACAAATTGAACAGGCAGAGTGTGTTGCTCAAGGGCCTAACGTCAAAGCGACTGAATCGGACAGAGCAAGGGGTTCGAACCGATAACAGGAAGAACCCTATCTCCTGTGCAGTGGTCAAGTTAACGGAATATTCTCCGTATTTGACTGTTCTTTTACAACAGTGACGGAAAAATCTGATGGCTGTCTGTCATTTTTACTGATTGGTTTTAACTCCTCCCTCTGACCGCTTTACGTGATGCACAGAGCCGACTATTGTATAACAGGGGGGAAAAAGTGAGCATTTTTGTTCCATACTGTACAGGAGCAAGCTTTTATTTTCAGTTTTATGTGTGGTTCTCTAGTCAGGTTGCTTTGATTGAACACCACTTAAAAGATACTACTGAATCTGCATTAACTCGTCAGACAATTGCTGGAGATAGCCCCAGCCCCAAATTGCATTAAAATTTGACGGATAAAACAAGATTGTGACTGGTAAAAATGTCTAGCACAACCTCTGCTCCTGAGCGACTGCCGCTTGAGATATAATAAAATGTGAATATTTTTTTGTGCCCCTGTCCTGACTGACACCTTTTATAAATTGTAATTGTTTTGATCCAACCAGGAGAGCTGAACTTTCATTCATCTGGAACAGATTCACTGTGATTGATAGTATATGTGAACAAAAGAAAGCTAAATGCCGAAACTGAATTTAAAGGCACTTCAGTGGTGCACATTTATCCAACTTCTCTTGCAGCTTTTATCCTTTGGTTCTCTATAAAATTGTTTTTTCACTTAACCATGATATAAATCACACATTAGGGAGAGAATCATTTGGGTTGATTTTCTATAGATTTAAGACTTGAACAGGTCTAAGTCAGGAATAGGGTGGCGGACATCTCTACAGACCACCTGTGGCGGCGCCAGGGAGGGTCTTGGGGGGTCTCAAAACCCTCCCAAAAAAAGCCTTCAACCCCCATTTGACCCCCCATCCATGGGCGTAACGGCCGTGGGATACGTATGGGATCTGTCCCCCGCACTTTCCTTGTCAGCGCCCTCTGTTCTCCGCACCTTTTTCAGCTGTTACTGCCGTTTAATGTGCAGTAACATATTTTTACAAGCCGTCTTTAAACGCACCTTAAGTGCACAGCAGGCATCGATCACAGACAGGTGCAGCAAAGCAGCTTGTTAAGCAAACTAGCCGGACGCAGCAAAAGGCTTCAAACTCTGCAGAGATTTTTTCCGAACAAGCTACAGTTTGAGTTTTGCTGATGGATGCAGGTAATCTTAGCTAATTATAGCAAGTTAACCATGCAACTATATCGTTTTAAGCCAGGTAACAATACTAGTGTTAGTTATTTTACATAGCAAGTTAGTTACTGTAAAGGCTTGAAATAAAGGCTTGAAATATCTGTATTTGCATGTGATGAGTCTTTATCATCCTTTAGTTTCACCTTTTAAGTTGAATTAATGAAACAAAGGAACTTTTGCACGATAATCAAATTTTTCAAGTTTCACCTGTAAATCAGTTTGGTAGCCTGTACAAAACTTTTATTCTGAGGAGTTGATCTGTCATGATTGTGTTTTTAATTGTGATTTGCTGAAGCTAGTGCGTAAACTTGAAGCATCTTTCTTTAATCTGTAGTTATATCTTTCCAGATTGACCTTAAAAGTCAATTTAGACTGAAATATGATGTTAGTTATTTCTCCCTGCTGACCAGGGGGAGCTCGTCACTATTAATAACTGAACCATTATTAATATTGCTGATAACTAAGCCACTTATTATGCATCAGTGATTTAAATGGTTCTTTTGTCATTGAGGAAAGGTGCAATTGTATGTAAGAGGATGATCAATCATAGACCCTGTTTGAATTGACCAAGACCCCCCCATTGACCCCCAATGAAAATTGTCTGCACCACACATGCTGGACACAATCTTTTGAAACTTTTACCTGTCGGTCGGAACCACAGTCCCTTTGATTAACTCAATGAAGAGCTTAAAGACTGAGAAATAACTATTTTTTTTTAAGTCAACTGCAGATACATAAACATACTGTTTCTTGTTACAGATAGTTTACGTATGCATTAGGCCTGTGCAGTAAACTGGTTCATTACAAAAATCGGTGTTTACTTTCATTTTGATTTACATTTTTTATATACCACTATATCGCGGAATAGCTCAGACAACGTCTGGAACATTTGATATGGAAAAGGTTTACACACTCTGCACACTAGCACCACAGCATGAAAAGTGAAGTTTTGAAATAAGTATGGCTGCTGGCAGGAGCTGGCAAAGCGAAGCACACAATGCTGACCCAGAGAAAGAAGTTATTTGGCTTTAAAAGACGCAAACCAGGTACCATATATTTTACAAGTACTATTGGCCAAGTAACCACTAGGGGTGGAGGTGTGTTGAGCGGTACTTTACGGTGGCCCAGACGTAGCACAGCAATACAAAAGCCACAACGCTACAAAATAAACCACAACGCTACAAAATTAACCACAACGCTACAAAATAAACCACAACAAAACAAAATTAACCACAATGCTAAAAAATAAACCACAACACAACCAAATTAACCACAATGCTACAAAATAAACCACAACACAACCAAATTAACCACAATGCTACAAAATAAACCACAACACAACCAAATTAACCACAACGCTACAAATAAACCACAACACAAAAGCTACACCGGAAGTTATACCGCTTTATTTTCCCAGAAGTGATACTTCATGAAGCAGTCCAAATAGATTAGATGCGGCAGGAGACTTTGGGAAACTGCTCGAGAAGTGAGTAAAATTACCGATCGTAAGTAATGCTTATTCATTTCGGTAGGCGCTTTATAAATGCTGTTAACTTTGATGTATAAAAAATAGTTATTACATGTTTGACGTAGTAATCTGGCCTCCGTAGACATCGTATTGACCACGGTATGACTTCTGGTGTAGCTTTTGTGTTGTGGTTAATTTTGTTGTGTTGTGGTTTATTTTTTAGCGTTGTGATTGATTTTTTTTTTTGCTGTGGTTAATTTTGTAGCGTTGTGGTTAATTTTGTTGTGTTGTGGTTTATTTTGTAGCATTGTGGTTAATTTTGTTGTGCTTTATTTTGTAGTGTTGTGGTTTATTTTGTAGCGTTGTGGTTGATTTTGTTTTGTTGTGGTTTATTTTGTAGTGTTGTGGTTTATTTTGTAGCGTTGTGGTTGATTTTGTTTTGTTGTGGTTAATTTTGCAGCGTTGTGGTTAATTTTTTTGTGTTTGTGGGTTATTTTGTAGCGTTATGGTTAATTTTGTTGTGGTTTATTTTGTAGTGTTGTGGTTTATTTTGTAGCGTTGTGGTTGATTTTGTTTTGTTGTGGTTAATTTTGTGGCGTTGTGGTTAATTTTTTTGTGTTGTTGGTTATTTTGTAGCGTTATGGTTAATTTTGTAACGTTGTGGCTTTTATATTGCTGTGATACTTCTGGGCCACGGTAGTACTTCAGCAGTTGTAGGTACACAGTGTCAACAGCGGCAAAAGCAGTTGTGAAGGAAGCAACATTAGCGATAAATATGGTCTTACATAGCATTTTTCTGTCATTTAGAAATTAACCACCTAATTATTGCATATAGTCAGCATGTTTGTTTTGTTTCTGGTGTGCAAATCTGTATCTCTATCCAGTCTTACTTCTGTACTCTGCCTCCTAGTGGAATTATCAAGGACTAAATGCAGTGCAAAGCAAATACACACAGTCTGCTGATTGATTAAAACCTTAAACGCAAGTAAGAATGTCTTTCTTTTTGTGTGACTAGAATCAGAATCTTTTTAATACTTTTCATAGCATTTACCTGTGTCAGGACATAGAAAAACCAACAATATACAGTCCATATAACAGTAACATTGACTATTTAAAGCCAAGCTAGGGCATTAATTGTTTTGTTATAAGATCTTAAAAATTTCACAAAACTGATATGCTCTAAAAAATAAAAAATTAAAATAAAAACAGAGATGTGAAAATTTTGCCATACCGCCCAGTCCTAGTATGTATGCTGTAAGCACTTGAAAACCAAAGTCAAATCCGTTTTGGCCGATAAATTTGATTCAGAAAGAATTTTCTTAAATATTTTTAAAAAATGACTTTTTTAGGACCAACTAATCACTTTCACTGACTTGAGCTCTTATTATTCCAGCAGTTCCTAAGTGCTGTAGTACAAGTAGTTGAAATATGACCTGTTTTCTCCCTCCTTGTTCGGCCTTTAACTGAGACATTCCATAGATAAATAGTATTTCAAAGAAAGCTCCCCTTCTTGTGGTCTTCATAGCAGCACTTTTCTCCGTGACAACTTTGATGGTCAATTATATTTAATAAACAGTTAGAGACCTGCATAAATCAATTTCAGAATTGACTAATCCTCCTATTTCGTGGAGACTGTGAAGCCGCAAGTCGTTAGAGATCGAGCAGTAATAGAACACATATGTCATGCAGCAGAGGCTCCCTGGGAGCCCCACCAGCAAGCAGCCAGAATATGAGACCTCTAAACGAAGAGCAAAAGTAACGCTGAACCTCGTCCAGTGAGTGTGTTTTTCCAGCGGATTTGCGGGATGGTATTTTGAACCTGTGTCATATGTTCATCAGGGCCCTTTTAATTATACTGTCATTCTGGGGCTTAGCACATGATGGGACGCGCATTTCAGTAAAAACAGCCTGAATCTCCATGTGTGGTTTCGATAGTTTACAAACTCTTGGGTTGGAGGTTTAGTGCTTGCACCAGTCTGGTTAACCCCGGGTATGTCTCAAAGACAATCCACACACCGCTGGAGAAGTTGCTCTAACACAAACAAATCAGCCTTGAGGAAAATGCAATTAACAAAGTTCTTTTTGCAGTGCCTTAACAGCCTCTTATTTAAAGCACTTGGTTTCAAATGTTTATGCTTCTTAAGCCCTCATATGACACATCTTTCCCTGAACTCATCATCTTCCCACCAGATGAATCAAAAACACCACTGGATCCAAACCAAAACGGGTCCATCTTGGTTGATCTGTATCTGTTTTTTGTAGAAAATCGTACGTCACTAAGCAACGGTGGACTATTAACAGCAGCCCTCTGTTCGTGGTCAGTGGGGCCGTTCCAGAAGGTTAATGATGAGGTTACTGTCCACTGGGGTTTAAGACCGATTTAGTTTCAGCGTGCACAAGCAAATAAAAGCAAGGGTGGGTACAGCCACTGAAGCATTCAGCTCCTAAATCTCTAACTTTACAAACTGGTCTGCCTCAATGTTGAAGGACATAATTTCTTTCTTCTGCTTTGAATTTGAACTCACAATTAACTATGTTGGGATGTTAATTGTGTGATCATCTGGATGGGATTTTGACATGACTGTAATATTGAGGTCTAGTTCGATTGACATCTTTCAAAGAAGCTAATGTGATTGCTGCTTACTTAAAGTAACTTTTATGATAATTAGATGAGGTGTGACATTTTTATCGAATTTGCATTTATTATTCCCAGTCACACAGAACAAGCACGGATTTTTATATAAATATCCTTAGATGTATATGTATATTATTTTAACATCCTTATTATTAAGTCCAGCAAGTACATTTTTTATGTTGTGACAGAACATTTAATTGCATCCCGCAAGTACATTAAGCTTACTCCACAGAAAGCCCCAGTTTGTTCCATGTTTTAAAGATTCTCTAATTTGTTTAGAAAAATCCAGTTCGGGACTGATCAGTCAGAATTAGGTTAGACTTTAAACTAGAGATAATCAAGTAAAGTTCTGATTCACATTCATAAGAAATCATGGAAATAGCCTTTTAATTTAGCAACGTACCTGATTCAGTTAAACCTGCGATGTGGTGACCATAGGCTGGCCAAAGTCCGTGCTGGTGATAACCCTGTAGGCCATGTCACCCATGGTGCTGAGCAATTCTGTTCACATTGAAATCCACCGCCGCATATCCAAAAGCATTAACTGTTCTTTAGAATTTGAAAAGACGTTAACCCTAAAAAACAAATCAAGCATAACTGGACGCTGCAACATGGGAAGGACCCAAAAAAATACCAACAATTCCAACAAGGTTTGGAAGGAGAAACAGATAAAAAAGTCCTGGGCCAAGATAAAGCCCTGGTCTTAAACTCAATGAAAGTTTGGGGTGACCTGAAACAGCCTATTCAAGCAAAATGACAAAATAAAATAACTACACATCTCACAGCTAAAAGTGAGGATTGGGTCAAACTTCCCTCAGAATCATTTCAGGCACTGGTAGATTACTATAAGAGTGTATTTCAGAGAAATTGGGTAAGACTATCATTGTCCGACCTTTTCCTCAGCTATTAAATTAAAACTTTATTTAACTAAGTTTAGCATGTTAAAGTGTGAATAAAGAACTTTCTTTATTTCATATATTAGATCGTGCATACTGAATGCAAGCTGCACTGATCACACTGTTGGTGTCCAACCTTTGACCTAATGGTGTGTTCACACTGCCCCAAACATCAACGTCAAGAGCGGCAAGGTTACATGTAAAGTCTATGATTTAGGCTTTGAGAGATGCGTCAGAGTCTCAGCGGTGCTTGGTATGTGTTGGCTTCATCAATTTTTGAAACTTTTCCTGCGTTTGAAGCGTTCTCAGGAAAGCATTTCTTAACTACATGGACACCTGCAAGTTTCAGGTGTCACTCTGGGAGCACAGGTTTATTTTCTGGGTGAGCATGCTCTAATTCCATCTAAAGATTTGCTTCCCAGAAAAAAGTGACACTGGTGGTCCAGCAACTTCCAATTCAAGACTTGTACTTCATCACCACTGAATTAGGTGGTAGGAGTTTATCCCATGACCTCTGCCTTGCCGGTTCGAAAAATCTGTTTCAGTCATTGTGTCCAGTGGCAAAACACATCACATGCCTCGCCGCTGATGCTGGTCAGAGCCCGGTGTCATATCTGTGTGACACCTCACTTTTCGCACAGTTGTAGCTACAATGAAGCCCACCAATATCAGTGTATGAATGAGTGTTAATGATTGAATGACTGAATGCAGTGTGGAGCCCTTTTGGGATTAGGTAAAGATCTATAAGTACAGGCCATTTATCACACAGTAGTTTGTGGATTGTTCATTTACATCTTACAGTTTTTTAGAGATCTCAGGGAGACTGTGTGGGTTGTGTATAGAGGGGCTAAAAAGTATTCCACAGCCACTGATTATGCAAGTTGTCCCCACTTAAAAAATGAGAGAGGTCTGTAATTTTAAAAATTTGTACACTTCAACTGTGAGAGACAGTGTGTAAAAGGAAATTCCAGGAAATCAGATTGAATGATTTTAAAGAATGTATTAATGTAATTTAGCAGATAATAAATATTTAGCACTGACCAAAAAAAAAGAATTCTGGCCCTCACAGACGTATTACTTCTTCTTTAAGAAGCTATTCTATGCTACATTCATTATATTAACATGTTTAAATGTGTTATCTGTATAAAAGACACCTATCAACACCTTCGAACAGTCAGACTCCAACCTCCACCAAGACCAGAGAGCTGTCCACCAGGGACAAGATTGTACACCTGCTCAAGATTGGGAGGGGCCAATCTACAATAGGTGACCCTGAACTACAAGTGTGAAATGCTCAATGGTCTTAAGAGAGCTAGGACCACAGTAACAAATGTTACCGTTAGTAACACACAACGTTAGTCATGGATTAGTATCTGGTAGCTCCTAGAATTTCTAAATGTAGAATGGGAGGCAGATCTTTTAGTTATCAGGATCCTCTAACCAGCTCCAAATTTTAGTCCTGAGGCAGATACTCTATTTTCACGACTGGTCTTGAAAACTTCCTTTATGATTATGCTTATAGTTAGAATGGTTTAGGTTAACCTGAGCTATTTTTGTAGTTATGCTGTTATAGGTTTAGACTGTTGGTGTCACGACGCTTGTGCTGCAATGAGGACAAAGGACCCAGGCACAGAAGCAGAGTTCCAGGTGAGATGGTCTTTTATTAGTGTGCAGCAACATAAGGCGAGACGATACACACAAAAGTACAACAATGACCCAGCGAGGACCGAAGCGCTCGCTGGATCTTAAGTAAGGGGAGACAAGGAGGAACACAGGTGCAAACAATAGGAGGTGAGGACGTTCAGACAGGACGACACAGGTGCAGCTGATGATGAGGAGAGTGGGTGATTAGGGCATCATGACAGTTGGAGGACAGACTGACCACTTTTCTTCTCTCTTCTACTACTCTCCAGATATATTTTTTCTGCTGTTATTGCGATTGTTAACCCAGTTTCTCTCAGTTTTCTCCCCGCAGAAGTTCCAAATGGTCTGGTACCCTGCTCAACTATAATGTTTCCTGCTGGTTGGGGACCATCGGTCCAGATGATGCTCAAAATCACCGAGCATCCTCCATGCGGTCTCTTTTCTGTCTTCTCAGACCCCCAGATGGTCGTGGCAGATGACTGCTTGTACTGAGCCAGGGTTCTGCCGGAGGTTTCTTCCTGTTAAAGGAGAGTTTTTCCACTCCACTGTCGCTACATGCTTGCTCAGTATGAGGGATTGCTGAGGAATAGCTGTGGTTGGAGTCTGCATGATCCGGGCACAACCTCACGGCGATGACTCATCGCAATCTGCTGGGATTCCTCAAATAGAAAACTTTTAACTGATTGGAAAGTTTGTATAATTGTATTAAAATGACTTTTTTTGTAAAGTTCCTTGAGATGACATTTGTTTTGAATTGCCGCTATATAACTAAAAGTGAATTGAATTGATTCTTAACACACCGCCCAGGCTATGGAGGAGTGGCTACGTCAAAAGCATTTGAAGGTTCCGGAGTCGCCTAACTTGTCTCAAGACCTCTGTCCAAAACAGAATCTGTGGACCGTGTTGAAAGTCAAAACAACACAGCTCTTGAGAAGTTATATGGAAGGATGGGCTAAAATAGCAGCTACAGTATGTGCAAACCTGTTGTAAGACCTACAGGAAACTCTGTCAGTGCCAGGCAAAATTACAATATAACATATTTAGTTGAACTTTTGTTATTCGCCAAATACTTATTTTCTGCACAATTAGAAAAAACAATTATTTAAAAATCATACCATGTGATTTTCTGTATTTGTTATACACACATATGATTAAAATGACAGACCTCTCTCATTTTTTTAAGTGAGACAACTTGCACAATCGGTAGCTGCCAAATATTTTTTGCATCACTACAATTAAAACTTGAACCCAAGTGCACAATAATCTCAAACACACAACAAAAGTAGTTTTGAAACTGATGAAGCATGCCTAAGATAGAATGCAGCCACTGATTTCTCCAATCTCATTTTACAGAAAAATTAATCATTTGATCTGGGCTTTTGCTGTGACAATGCAATGCAAGAGGACATATATGCAAAAAGATGTATTTGGATATAAGCTGTTGTTACAACATAGTAAAAATCTTTGAATTTGTATTTAATTCCAGTAAGTAGATGGTAACGCATGCCCACAGCCAAAGAAACCTCCCACAAACTGAATCAGAGCATGGAATAACTATGACTACCTTAGAAGTGGTATCAGTATTTCAAACACCACATGCTATCTCACTTTATCTGCTCACAAACTGAGACTTTCATGTGCAGACGTGTGTTCTATAAATTTGGCTGGTTCATCCATCACAAAGAGGCAAAGGAAAAGAGGATAACCAAACTTAATTAGCTTTGAAACTCCTCTTTTGTACACTGGATTGTGCTTTGGACAGATTCTGATTTTACAGTTAACTTCTTATGTGAAAATTGATGTTTCCAGCAACATAAATGTCACAATTTTAAGAAACTCGTTTATTTATTCACAATGCTACACTGGTACAGTTCCTTGCAAAAGTATTCATACCTCTTTAAAGTTTCGACTTTTTGTTTCGTTAGAATAATGAACAGTTTGTGGAACCATTTGTTTTACCACAAATAGAAGTCTTTTGGGGTCTGCCTGTAGAGACTGAAATTGTACATCAGAGTTATTTGGATACAAGGCGATGATCTAACATAAAAAAACCCTCAGATTCTCACTTCTCTTATTGACTCTTGTTTGGTGATATTTACTTGATCGGAAATTCCACATATTGGAAATTTATTAATTTATTCAGTTAATAAACAAGGGGGCCTTGATCGTGTGTTGGAGAGCTATTTACAGCCACAATAACCTGCTGGTGATCAACTTGGTCTCACAATGTAGGATGTTGCTCACCATTTCCAACTAGAATTTTGCTAGAAGTTGACAAATGTCCTTGTATTGATCACTATTGTACAAGCAGAATGATTCCATAAGCGTTCAATGGCGTTGTGGACAGAACCGAAGGTGGGTCATGCCGTCCTTTTCTAGTCTCTAATAAACTCTTTTTGTAGTCAGGGAGATGTTAACCCACACCATCATATTTACTCCTTAAGAAAATATTTAGCACTGGCACAAATAATTTGGCTTTACATGGGTATAACCCGCATACTTATCGCTGCTGCTCAAACCACAAAGGCAATTCCTTCAAAATGCTGCACCATTTACAGGGAAATATGTCAACTTTCCAACGCTGCAAGACTTACTGCTAGAAGCAGTCACAACAAAAAAAATAATTTACCATACATTCCTCTCCTTTTCTTCTGGCAAAAACATGGAAAGTCTATAGGGCATGAACACTTTTCAAAGTAGTCTATGTTAAATAGTTGAGTAAGTGAAAGTGAAAAAAGAATAATTCCATTTCAATCACATACATGTACATCTCTTTTTTTTTATTCAAAAAATCTTTTAGCTGTTATTGAACATATTTTTCATTATCTCATATTTCTACATTAAATATTTTTTTAAGTTCTGATATAAAATTCTAATCTTGAATCCTTTAAGTTTAATAATTATGAGTAGAATGTCATCCATCCATCAATTTTTTAAACTGCTAGGGGCCGGTGCCCTCAGTGTCAACTTTATTTGTGTAGCCTGTTAAAAACATAACGAGTTTTCTAAAGTAGTTCATAATCGGGGAATAAAACAGAAACTAAAACGGACAATAAGAACCGACAATAAAACATTGCTCACAGCATTATCTTGAATTGAAAGCCAAACAAAAAAGTCTCAGACCTCTGTATTTCAACAGGCAAGTCATAGGAGCTGCCAAAGCTGAAGGTTTATCACCTTTAGATTTCAATTTTGTTTCTGGAAAAGATACGAGAAACCAATTTGTTGACTCCAATTTTCTTGCTGGAGAATAAATGTTTCAAAGATCTGGAAATAATCTGGAGTGAATCATTTAAAATCTTTAAAAACAACAATATAATGTTAAAGTCGACTCTATAATGAACAGGAAACCAATGAATTCATAATAATTAAGATAAATAAGGGTTTTAAAACATCAGCCTGCAACCAGTGTTTCCCCTTAGTGCACTGAGTTACTAAAATAAATGACCATATCAATAAATTTCTCATGGAGTGTGATGGTATGCAACACTGAAGGTGAAACTGGATTGAAAAACTGTTTCAGTGTCGACCAAAGTGGCAGACTAACCAACAGCATCCTCCCATAAAGAGGGTATGACTTGTATAATAGAGCTTTGTTCCATGTTCAGACTCTTAACTTTGGTCCTCTAATCAATGGATTCTTTCATTCTATACCCCTTGCTTTGGAAACTTACAATGCACAACTGTTTTCAATGTGCAGCTTCCCTTGTTGAGTAAAATGGTTTTAAGGTGCAAAATGGGAATACTGCCCCCGAAACCCTTGGACACAACCTGTGCGATTAAAAAGGTTCTATTCCTTAATTTTTGAGTCCAAATATGGTATAGAAGTCAGAAAGTTTTAAATTTTGCCACAGATGTTTTAAACTGTAAGAAATATAAAGTTTTTTTCTGACTTGCTGCTACATGGTTCAGGCAATTTTAAGTAATTGGAAAGTCTGATCTTTTTCTTTTTTTAAAAACACCTCTTTATTGCCCAAAACATTCCACTCTTATTGTTTCACTGTGGAATGTTGAGCAATGATATTTCTGTGCAATAAAAAGTTGTATCTTGCCAAAACACTGAGAAGCATGACGTCATGGGCTAACTCAAAGCCTCGCTGGAGAGCGTCCAGATAAAAGTGGCAGGATATGTGAGTCATTTAAGTCCCATCTGGTGCGAGGACTGTGCATGCAGCCTCACAGCTTTACTACATGCGGTATGAAAGGATTGCAACACAAGGCTTTATTTAGACATCCTTGAAGATCCCTGAATTTGGACCAACTGCAGAGTCAACATTTGACCCAGAGGGCATCAGGGCTAGCCACATGGGCAGCTCACTCACACAAGTAATGACCCAATGAAACATCCAACAATGCATCAAAGATTTCAACTACTACTCTGTATTACAGTCCTTGCACAGAAGTAACAACACTGTGTAAATAACATAAATGTGTCAAAAAGTTATATTAAGATTTAATTGAAATCTTACATTTCTGATCACTGTCAACCTCAGAATATATCCATGTGTCATATCCCACCCCCCACCCCTTACTTCTTGAACAGTAACTCACAAAGAAATGTGTCCGAAAAGGTGTCATATATCTGGGAGTGTTATGGAAAAATGTGGTACTGATTTAGTGCTGAGCACATCGTTTAAAAAAAAGTCTGGTTCTAATAAGCATCAGTGTTACTCTAGCAGCCTTTGTCAAAGTCACTAATGATGTCCCGATGGATTCGGGATTCTGTGAGCAGTGTTAGTTCTGCTTGAGCTGAGCTCAGCATTAAGGCCGTCTCATCATATAACTGCAGCAGATCAGGACAATGGGCCTTCTTCTTTTTCTTTACCCTTACCTGTCAAACAGAAACTTATCGTAAAACTTCTGCTCCTGCATTTTCAGTGACTCCTTTTATTTCACTGGTATGATGATTATTGATGATTCTTTTCTAAAAAAAAAGTTGCTAATTGTAAAGTACATTTGTAACAGTGTCTAAATTTATTTGATTGCTAATTTGAATATAGTACAAACAATATATTGGGGGTTAGGGACCACAGCTTCCTTCGACAAGCTAGAATCAGCAAATACTTGAGATCTCCTCTAGAAACACCTTTATTTTAATCCTTCAAACACCAAATGCCTTAATGTGGTTTAATACACACAGTGGAAGTAATCGCAGCACTACCACAGAAAGTCACATCTTCCATCTTCCTTAATCATAGTATACCATGGGTTAGGAGTTCCAACTCCAGGAATATTTCAGATTGTCTCTGCTCTAAAATAACTGATTCAAATGGTACCTTCTCAGTATGACAGAGTACTCTAGAGGCTTGTTAATGAGCCATCATTAGATTGAGGTCTGTTTAACAAGGGAAAGAACTAAAACATGCAGGATACCAGACCTTGAGGACTGACTTTGGACACCCCTAGTTTAAGTGTTTCCGCTTTCCAAGTTGCATTTTATAGTATTTTAGACACACTCTCCCAAAAAAAAAAGAAACTAAATTGGTGCATTTTCCCACAATTAATTTTGAGGTAAAATCTACAGGTCTACTTTATGTTTTTTTTTCTTCTAAAAATGTGTCTTAACACTTAAACATGAGGTTTGCAGTGAAAGAGAGACTGTTTTGACTGCTGCGTTCCTGCTTTGTGGATTTCATGTGACCTATTCAACACATTGTTTGAAAGTTTCCCCTCCTTGGTGGTGAGCAGATGAAACGCTAGTCGTAACATTTTACGCTTCTTAAGCAAATTTTGTAAAGCAAGAAAATATTTTTGTAGGTTTTGCCAATTAAAATACCTTACAAGTCAAAATATCAATGGGTATTATCAGAGCAGAAACCAAGCATGCTAGCATTAGCCTAGCACCCTGAAGAATTTGGTCTGGATGTACTGTAGTTACACGAGCCAGAAATAGACCTGAGTTTCACGGCATTCAAATACCTGTTCACAAGTTAAGGATAAAGTGATGCGTGTTTCACATGACTGTTGGCTTTCTGGACCTAGCTTACTCTGTGTTGCATCTGACACCCTATAGAGAAAACTCTTTTCTGCCACTTGTATTCATGATCTCGTTCTTTCGGTCACCACCCAGAGTTCATGACCACTGATGAAGGTAGGAACGTAGACTAACTGGTAAATCGAGTCTAGCCTTTCGGCTCAGCTCTCTCTTCTTTATTCTTTTTTTCTTTACTTCTTGTACCTTGCTTCTACAACGCTGTTTCACCTTAAAGTTAGGCCAATCTGTGGCTGAGACCACGTTCTGAGGCTGAGATAAGACATACCTCCCAACAAGTTGGGATCAGGCTGTTTCCATAAGTTCCCTGAAGTGAAATGTTTACGTGGAACTGAACTGAAGTGCTGACAAATCCTGAACCAAATGAATGAGAAGTTGTTGATGAGATAACGATCTGGTTAACTGCTTGATTTATGATATTGTTTTTATGTTAGAAGTCTTGTTAACATCACTGACACCTGTTTGTAGTAGTTAAATGCTAAAATTGGATTCAGTCATTCTATTTATTTTCAACAGTATTGCATTGTTACTGGCAGAGAGTGTAGTGTAATTATGGAAATCTTAAAAGTAATTTATTTTGAACACCTACAGCTCTGACCTTTTTAGACTTCATCTCTTATTCTTGCCTTCTTTTTATGTTTTAATGAATACAACCAGCTTGGAAGTGTATTGCAGCTTTATTTCAAAAGGAACGTAATATTCTTTTGACATGTAGATGTTCAGTTTTCCCTCTCATTAATATGTTTCTCTCCCTGAACTTGAGACATCTTTATTCTATATTGTGCCAAAAGCAGTTGCGTTCTGTGTGTTTATAGACACAAGGCGGGATGACCTTAAGGTTAATATTTTCATATTCATCCAGCAGTCTTTTAAGCCCTGTGCATTTCTGTGCAATAAGTCACCTGAACGCCACACAGATATTTCTGTCTCATACAGAAAATTAATGGATTTTCTCGCAAAATAATTTCATTTTGACAAGCCTACAACACTTTCTGTGTTGCATGCATTGTGATCCATACAGGAGCTACTTTTTCAACCCCCCCTCTGTTGGACAGTGTTTACAACAAGGCTGTCTTCAGCTGGGGAGTGGAGGCTTGTTTGTTTTTACACAGCTCCAACGAATATAAGCAGAGACGTTATCTCGATTCCCCATCTGATCTGGCCAGGTAGAGCAGCAGCTTTGGAAGGCAAACACTCCTTTGGACCAAATCGAGTTGAGGTATTTGCCTCTCAGGCATGTGAAGTGAGGTGGTGAGCGCAGCTGTGTGAGCAGCTCCAGCAATCAAGCCTTTTCATTGGCAGTATGAACAACACTGCCAATCAGAAAAACGTAAGGCAATCATTAAATGTGATTTATTATGAAACATTTACACATGTCACACACGACTGGAGATCCTTTCGTGAGATAACTCTTGTGAAATTTGTTTACGGCAGCAGCAAAATGACAGGACACTAGGGTTAAGGTTACAAGAGCAGGGTTTTAACAGTAATTCAATATTTATTGCGAACAAAAAACACACAAGATGTGAATTGTATTTTTAACAGAAGATTTCAGCAGCATCACACACTAGATGTTTTAGTCGAGTTAGAAAATAGCGGGGGCTGAACAGAAATACTGAAATTGAAATTATCATGGTGGTGGAAAAGAAAAAAATACATCAGTGAGTGGATCATGCAAAAGAATTTCAACTCAGCAGTCGTTCAAATCAAGTCAAACCCAAACTGATGTTTGCTGTCAGGAAAAGCAATAACTATGACCTCAGTGTGTTATTTTGGTAATGGCTAATTAGAGTGGGCTTGTTTCTGATTAGCTCCTAATGTCACTTACACAGACCATTGCCTTGTTTCCGTGCATATTGAGTTAGCCCTCAGTAAGCCCCCTTTCACTGAGGCTGTACGCAAATAGCTGTTACCAAATTTCCAATCAAGCCTGCTTGTTTTTGTGCTTGATAGCGAACACAACAACAGCAATACAGTAATTTATTTTGCGATTCTCCATCAGTAAATTTGCTACCTAATGTAGTGATCTCTTATGATTGCTTTTCAGAAAAATGAATGAAGAGCGGAGAAAACTTCTTCAGGTCATGCTCCTTGATTTGATTTACCAGTGGATTACTTCTCTTTAATTCTCTCTGCTATTTTAATAATTTCATTTTATTTTCAGTTTAAATTTCTTCATCACCACGACAAAACTATGTGGAGCCTAAGTCAAGCCCTTCTACTCCCATTCCATGGGTCTCATACTGCCAAAACATTTTTTACGAGAGTTTGAAATGTACCATTAATCGAGCGTATGATGTCTGTGAATTTTAAAGACACATGTTGATGCAGATAAAACACAAATTTTTGACCGCTGGCAAAAGTTACTTTAGATTTTGTGTAAAAACACTTTGTGGATTACAACTGAAGAAGAAGAAGGGGGAAAATGGATGTGATTCGCTACCTCCTCCAGTACGAAGGAAGGAGCATTAAACCTGGAGAAAAGCACTATAATTCTGGTCATTCGGAAAGTGGAGGGTATTCTGGGGGAGAAGCAGTCAGTGTAGTTAGAGCTAGCATGAGGGATTAGCTCTACAAGGTCTTGGTGAGTATTTCAAGTGCTAGCTAGTGCTAGCTAGCATTAGCCCCAGATGTCATACTGTGACATGCGACTTCTGATTTATTAGCACTTTAATTGTGAATTTTAACAATTTAATAAATCACAAACACAGTTGAAACGCTAAAGTTAAAGTAAAAATTTAAAGTTATTTAAATTGAGATACAACAAGTGTATGATTCAGGATGTAAGACAAAGTAGACCAGAAAATAACTTTTTTCACTCTATTGACTTCCATCCATTATTTTTTCAGCCTGGGGACCCATGGGCCGACAGGAAGGGGAGGAGACTTAGGCTATCCATTACAAACAAGGAAAAAGTTGGGGATTTTAAAGGTTTTACATGGAACATGGGCACCAAAGAGACATCTAGGGTGTTGAGGTTGTAGTTGCAATAACAAAACGCTGTCTGGATGACAGTTTTGTTATTGTAACCAGGAAGAAACATGTCCAGCGACAATCTTACAGGGTAAGGACTATTTTGCACTAATGAGTTTAAACTACTAAATGAAAAATAATTATGACAAAATGTGGGACAAAGGCAACAGTAAGTTTTTGTACCTGTCCTCTCTGCATCTTATTTTGGTAGCTGAGTGGTATCCTCCACTCCTCTTGGTGATGTCCTCTATACAAGTCATATTTTATACTTTAGAATTTACATAAACATCCAACAGATTTCACAGCGTGCGTATTTGACTGAGGTGTATGTTCGGAGACCTGTGTCAATCCAGAAAGCTAGCAAGAAAAGTCTTTAAAATCACTAACCACAGCGGTGAAAGCGAGCCTCCTACTGGACAGAACAGGAGGAAACCGTTTCCTTTTCTTTCATTTACTCGGTGTGGAGGTTGATGCTCTCATATTTAGGAAAAACCTCATATACACAAGTATTGCAAAGCTGTTTTACTGACTGCTAACTTTAGCCATTAGCAAGCTTTCTTACCTTTCTACATGAAAAACTTCGCCATTTCCGCCTACGTTTTGATGCTGTGAAAGTTTTTAATTCGTGTCCATCTGTTGTAGGCTTCACCTAAACTAACTCTGGTTTTAGTCCTTGTAAGGTCGCCTTTCTTCTGAAAAAGATGATCAAATATATGGGGCTTAGACACAGCAGCTAACTGCACAAATAAGAGGACCACATCTACGAGTGTGCTGCAGGCCTCAGAGAGCAGAAAGAGATGAGGGGTAGACCAGAGGAGGGATTAATGGCCAGAACATAATATTGCTAAGTGAAGCTAATGTTATTAGCATGGGAGTTACAAGCTAGCTTTACGGTTTCTTTAAAAACCCACAAATCATGTTGTTTCTAATCTTTGATGTTTTTCTTTCAAGAAAGTTGGCAATATGCTCCCCGTTACAAAAGGATAACAGCAAACAATACAACCACTGATTATTTTTACCCTATTTCAAAAACAATTATGATCAACACCAGAGTTCAGTTCAGTGGTGACAAGACCTAGCTTTTTAGGCGGATCAAAGTTTTCCTTTTTTTGGTCCCATTCAGAGTTCAATTGAGAATTCACATCTTCCCACATCAACTGGACTTTCAGAAATGTACATGTCTACGAGGGCTTCCCTTTGTCTCTGATCCTGTCGCTGAAGGTCGTGTCCGGGATCTTGAGGCAAATTCATGCAGAGTGTGATGTCTGGCTTGAAAACCTTAGGATGTCATCTTTGCTTTTATATGGATGATGTATTTTTTTTTACTTTGTTTGGGGAAACGACACATGTGCACCCACCACACTGTTCACCTCATATACGGATAACCGTATATGAGGTTATACGGTTATCCGTATATCCCCCCCCCCCGATACATTCATCAGGATCCTCTGCCATGTGAAATCTGCCGAAAGGCAATGCTCCAATGAAAAAGTACAGTATTTGAAAAGACAACTACGGTTAAAGACCGGATAGAATTGTCCAAGAATATTCCAGAAACACCTATCTTAAAATGTCTTTTTAAACTTCAGACTATGACCTAAAGCATGCACTGGAAAGATTCACATCCAAGTGTGAAGCCACTGGGTTGAGAATCAGCTCCTTTGAATGTGATCCCATAATTTTGAACTGGAAAAAGTTACACTGCTCCCTACGGGTCAGGAATTAGTGTCTGGGTCAATAAAAAGTATTAAAGTATCTTAGTTTCTCACTCATGGAGTGATAGAGGATACGTTTGGATCTCATCTTAATATCCTCTATTATTTATCTTCAATTAAAAGTCTTGCTTAATTGGTCTCGTGGACAAATGTTTTCTCTATCTTAGACTCTCCTTGAGCCAAAGATCCTGGTAGGGTTACATCATCATTTACTCTTACAGCTTTGTGAAAACTGTTCTGCATTGTGATCCAAAGATTAATCTCTAGCTGACCTATTTTGAGCATTGTTACTTTTTACATGAAGGAGATATGAAAAAGTGAATCTAACTCAAGCCAAAACACGCTTTCAGCGTACAGTAGGGAATTATTGTGCTTCTTATTTTCAGCTAAAGGAGAGTTGATTATTCCTGCATAGAGTCACAGGGGACTAAAGCCCCTTCCTGCTGCATCCTGGACTGGTGACAAGCACGTCCATCGAAATTATGCGAGTTAGTTTTAACAGCTGTACACAGCGAGCATTCCACATGGAAAGAACTGACCTGAACAGCAAGATAAATCCCAGATTTTTCCTGCTGCGAAACAATATTACTAACCGATGCAGGAGTAGGCCACCTGGGATTTATATCTAGAACATTTATAAACAGAAACTTGGAGTTAGTGTCTATATTCAGAGTTTTTGTCGTATTAAATTTGCACTTCAAACACAACAAAACCAATAAGCTTTTTTAAGACATGCACAATTAAGAGCAGAGGTATCAACAGTGCACTGAAAATATTTCGAGTTGTCAAAGTTTGCTGAAGGTGCACCAAAAGTTTTGTTCTTTCCCGAAGTGAAGAAAACTCCATTTACTTGTGTCCTGATTTCATGTATCAGGGTCCTGCTCCACCACTGTGAGTGTGTTGAAAAAGCTTTCCTATCACTTTTTCATTTTTTGTTACGTTTCAACTACAAAGTGCAATTTATTTAATTTGTTGGGAGTAAATGGGTTAGACAAAAACAAAGTAGCATCTAATTTTGAAATGAAGGAAAGGATAGGGATTTTAAATTAGGTGTACAAAAAAAACTATAAATGAAACATGTGGAATTGTATTTATATTAAGCCCCCTTTTTTGTGATACCCCCAAATAAAACAGCAAACTGCCTTTAGAAGACATTTAAAGGGCAGGTTGCAGGTCAGAGCCACTGTTTACAGAAAGACATTAGGAATCGTATCTAAATAAGAATGTAGTCATACCTGCATTTTTTTAGCTGTTGGATACTACTTTTGTGAGAAAATGTAACCTCTGCCAGACCAGACGTGAGGTGGCATATGGAGTTCTGTAAGCTAAACTAACAGAAAACTATGGTAAATGGACTGAACTTATGTAGTGCTTTTCTAGTCATACTGACCACTCAAAGCACTTTACATTGAAGCCACATTCACCCATTCACACTGACATTCATACACTGATAGCCAACATGGCTCGGTAGGACGATGTAGAATTTTTGGGGTTAAGTGCCTTGCCCAGGGGCACATAAACATGTGACTGGAGGAAGCTGGAATCGAACATATGACCCTCCGATTGCAAGCCAACTACTGTAGTTGGATTTTAATTCTGACTCTGACACACAAGAAACTTTAAAAGCTTGCATCTACACATATGACGGTTCACAGCTATGAGTGTGCTGCAGGCCTCAGAGAGAGAGAGATGAGGGTAGACCAGAGGATGGAATAATGACCAAAACAAAACATTGTTAAGTGAAGCTAATGTTATTAGCATGGGAGCTTCAAGCTAGCTTTACTGTTTCTCTAAAAACCCACATATGTTGATTCTAATCTTTGATGCCGTTCTTTCAAGAAAGTTGGAAGACTTAAAACATGCATATATCCCATCTGGGTAGAGCTGAGGCTCTGACTGATCTGTGGTCGTGTCTCCCGCTGCCGCAGGTCCAGAAGTAACCACTGAAAGCTACAAGAACCGAAGCACGCCGGCTGGTGTGAGTCACACCTGATCTTTGCATCTGAATCTCACGTTAAACTCCATCACATAGCTGGGATTTTAATTTGCTCTTTTATTCATGAATAGATTCCATCTGTGAGTAATTTATTCTTGGTCTAAATCCAGCTGTTCCGTGAAGACCAAACACGTTTTTTGGAGAACATTGGGGAATAAACTGCATCCTGAAGACCAGGGAACACTAAGAGGTCAGGGATAAAGTTGTAGACAAATTTGAAGCATGGTAATAGGATATAAAACAGTATCCCATACTTTGAACGTCTCAGAATTCTATTAAGTCCATCTTCTAAAAAATGAAAAATGTCATCCACTTTTTGGCTGACCTCGAAAACAGCACATGAGACAAAAAAACACTGCACATGACCCTGAACACACTATCCCCCTGGATGAAAAGTGGTGGTGGTAGCATCAGCGGGGAAACTTTTCTGCACTGGGGACAGAGAGAGTTGAGAGAAGATAATTAAAGACATTAAGAATCAAGTTTATCACAAGCCATTTAGGGGAAACAGCAAACTGCTCCACTACGTAGTTCCCTGGTCAGATGAGACCAAAATAAACTTCCTGCCTTGCACACAAAATGCTTTGTAGGGGTTGAAAATTAACCCCTCGCACACAAGCCTTATGGCAAAACATGGTAGTGGTAGCATCATGCTGTGGAGACTCAACAGACACTCTCCATCCAGTCTGACTGAGCTTGATCAGTTGTGCAAATATTAGCTTCTCAATGTTTGACCCTGGTAGAGACATACCGCCTAACGGCCTTTTTGCAGTATTGCATTGAAAAATGGTTCCACTTATGCTGATCCAACAAATAAACCACCGATATAAAATATTGATAAATATTTTTGCAAAGCTATGTAAATGTAATGGAAAATATGGTAAGGCGTTGTTCTGTGTTATTTGTTCACATGCTTCTCATGGTCCATGTATAAAAGGTCCAGTTTGTGGACAAGTGTGATCCCTGCTCGCGGGTTCATTTTCCATTAGCTTTCATTGCCGCTGCTTTTATCTGCGGCTCTAACTCCACCATCGTCCCTCTTCAGGTGTAAGATGATTGCAGAGAAAGGCTTTTCCTACGCCACTCGCTGCTCACTGATTCGTCGAGGCCTGAAAGCTGTGACGGCCTGAAAGTAGCCTGCAGCTGTGATGCAGCACCAGATCGTGAAAGTTAGCTTATAGTTGGTTGTTTACAGTGATTACTCCATTAAAACTCACAACGACCCAGTTCTATTAATCATTCAGATGGCAAGGGACTAATTGGCACTCAGGTTCATTTGATCCTTGCGGATCCTTGGCCTGCGGATCCTTGGCCTGTTTTGGATTAAAGTGATTGACAGACAAAACATGCTAAAGGAAGAATTTGTTTTTTTTTAAATCATCAAGCCTTACTTTGTCCAAACCAAATCAAAGGTATTGTGCGTTAAATATACTCAATGTGAGTGTGAAATCAAACCGTTTAAACCATGCATGGTTTATTTGATGCTCTCTCCAATCGCTTTCGCTTTAACAAGCCACAGAGATAAGATGCGCCAAGTGTACTTTCAGTGTTATTTATGGACTCAGTGGGAACAGAGCTTCCAGAAAATCAGCAGTGCTTCTCAGGCTTCAGAAAGGAACTTTTGATTGGAGATTCCCAGGCGCCTTTGCTCCCCTCCCCTTAGCGTCTGCTGAGGAACTCATCTGTTCCTAATATTGCACACTTCTACAGTGGAAACCTCTGAATCTAATGCATTATGCTAGTCCACCTGAAAAAAATTGCTGAAGGCTTTGTAAGAGATCTGCAGGAGAGTAGTCGGTGCAGATAGTGTTTTAGGCACAAAACAGCGATTGAACATAATCATTGCTTGAGTGTATGAGCTCTGATGCCACATGTGAGATTTGGCACATCCAATCAGATGCTTTAGTCTTGCAAAAGAAGAAGAATAACTTATAGCTATCTACCTCACCTTATCCGACCCCTGAACCTTTTTACATTTTGTGAAAATAAATCCAGGAAGTTCAAGATATTCTATTGTATTACACAGTGGGTTTTTAAATGCAATAAGAGAAAACCAAATTATTACGTTAAGCCTAGTTTATATTCCTTCCGTCTATGGCAAAACAGATTGAGGCAGCACCACTGTGCGTCGACGCAAGGCCTCTCTGTCAGCTATGCAGTGACGGATGGAGTAGAGTCCAATTTTCTAACTATCCATCAACGGAGAGCGTATGCCTGTGATTGGTCAGCTCAACAACAGCCACTGATTGATTCACCAGAACCGTTTTATATAGTCACTGTTACGAGTAGTCAATGCAGCGTTTTGGCACTAGATGCTTTATATTGAAAGGATCGTTTATCTACTCTGGTATTTTGGCAATTTGAGCCCAAGAGGTGAAGAGAACAATAAAACAGACTGCTATGTTTGTTTACATGCATTTTAGATTATTCTATGAACTGCAGTCCAAGTAAAAAGCTTTACAGCTTATTCAAAGCTTAATTTCTGTCGTCCATTCCTTCCTGAGGGGGAAAAGTGTTCACAAGATGAAGAAAATAAACTCTAGTTAACTAAAAACAACACTGCAATGGTAGGCAGACCTGCCATAAAAAGTTGAGCACCCCCTGCTGTTCAGTTGGGGAATTGCTTTCAAACACTGAAAAACAGAGAACTATATATGAAAAATGTCTCCGCCATTGTGTCTGCGTCTGGGTGCAAACTTGCTGACGGAGAAGTATAAGATAAACTTTAGTAGTCCAACTAATTTCAGACTTTTTAAATGCATGTGTACCTTTGTGTACTCTTAATCAAGCTAACAAAATAATGCAGTTTTAAAGGCAAAGTCCTTTGCATACAAACGACATCCAACATTCAATTAACATGGCAGTTGAGAAGGACGGCAGACTAGATGCTTCCAAGTCAAATCGCTGCCTCGTTTTCTGTTTGGCTACACCTCAAATTCATCAGGCTACATGCTCCTTTTCGCTCGGACAACTCAAAATGTTGGCTATATCCAGTTTGTGACTGGAGTGGCGCTGACGTCCTTCCCTGCATCCCAGATCACTCTGGGTACACCACAGACATCAGGAATATCTGTTAGGATTATCTTTAGAGCCGTCGTGATAACTGAGGCGCCCTTATATTTGGCGGAAGGGGAAAATCGGGTCCGAAATCCCAAGCCTAAAAACCCTGCCGTGTGAATCAGGCCTTTCTAAAATTCCGTTGGGTCTTCATTGTCATGCTTGCTTTGATTGTCAGAGTCATCTTCGTTTTAAGCCGATAATTTGCTGTTTAAAGTAACAATTGAACAGACATACCAGATAAAGTGAATAGTAAGTAAATGCTTAAGTTCCTCCTTAGATCCTTGTTTTGTTAGTGTACTTTAGCCTAAGTTATGAAAATCTTCCTGCTAAACACAGTATCTTTGTTTCTGCTGTTCTTACTTTTGATTCTTCTGATAATTTATTAAAGGCTTTGATTCCACATCGCTCCAACTTTTACCTCCTCCAATGACCCCCTTCTTCCATCTTCCAGTACTTTTCTGACAGGGGATGCTATGAGTTATGTTACAAAGTTGTTCTAAAAATATTTTTTTTCTTCTAAAATGTAAAAATAAAGAGCTCAAACTTTCATCAGACTGGCAGATATGTTTCACTGCAGCACTCATGGGTCGCTGCTTGATTTATCCAGTGCTTCATGAGTAAACATTGTATTCACCTGGGTTCACAACCCATCAGAATTTTAAAGTCAACCAAGCAAGAAACAGACACACAACACACTCTCTTCAGAAATTTATCAGGTAATACTATCACAAAAACCTTCAGCTATTTGTCTTTTTCATCAAAGCCAAAAAAAAGCAGAGTTTCATCAGAAACTGGTTAGTGGTTTCAGATCTCTGTGCAAATGAAGATGCTGGTTGGAAGTCTAACATCCACTTTTACCTTTTGTTTTGCAACCACAAACATCTGTGTATTTTATTTATTCATTCATTTTTTTGTGTGATAAAAAGAAATCAGAACTGAGTGATATGGATTTGTATTCAGTGTTCATCAGTCAAAACTTTGCAGAACCACCGTAAGTTGCAATCACAGCTGTATTTCAGGGTATGTCTGTTTTGCACATCTACTTTTCTTCTTTGTAAAATTGCTCACATTCAGTCAGATTGGATATATGATTCAGGTTATAAGAGTCTGTGAACACTGTGATGGACTGGCGACCTGTCCAGGGTGTACCCCGCCTCTCGCCCGTTGACAGCTGGAGATAGGCACCAGCCCCCCCCGCGACCCCTGGAGGACTGAGCAGTTCATAAAATGGATGGAGTCTGTGAACATCGGTTTTTAAGTCTACCCACAGATTCATAACTGGACTGGGCCACTCTAACACATATTTATGCAACATTTAGGCTTATTCATGGTGTGAAGCAAAGTGTGGATGCACTGTAAAACAAAACCATGATGAGGTTTCTAGCCCTAGCTTAGCCTTAAAGAGGATGACTGGCCGGTTTAAAAACCAAACTTCAAGTCTTGCCACATATTCTTAGCATTCTTAGTTAGATTAGTCAAACTTTTAACTATAGGCACGTTTTAGTCTGTGAGGCAGACACCCTGTCTACTTTTAAGACCAGACTTAAAACTTAAATTTTTGATGAAGATTATAGTTAGAATGGCTTGGGTTTTCCTGAACTATCTCTGTAGTTATGCTATTATATACACACACAGTAGCTGGTATTTTGGCCCATTCCTCCATGCAGATCTTGTCAAGAGCAGTGATGTTTTCGGGCTGTCGCCGAACAACACGGACTTTCAACTCCCTCCACAGATTTTCTATGGGGTTGAGGTCTGGAGACTGGCTAGGCCACTTCAGGACTTTCAAATGCTTCTTACGGAGCCACTCCTTCGTTGCCCGGGCCGTGTGTTTGGGATCATTGTCATGTTGGAAGACCCAGCCACGTTTCATCTTCAAAGCTCTCACTGATGGAAGGAGGTTCTGGCTCAAAATCTCACGATACTTGGCCCCATTCATTCTTTCCTTAACACGGATCAGTCGTCCCGTCCCATTAGCAGAAAAACAGCCCCAAAGCAAGATGTTTCCACCCCCATGCTTCAAAGTAGGTATGGTGTTCTTGGGATGCAACTCAGTATTGTTCTTCCTCCAAACACGACGAGTTGAGTTTATACCAAAAAGTTCTACTTTGGTTTCATCTGACCACATGAGATTCTCCCAATCCTCTACTGTATTATCCATGTGCTCTGTGGCAAACTTCAGACGGGCCTGGACATGCACTGGCTTAAGCAGGGGGACACGTCTGGCACTGCAGGATTTGATTCCCTGTCGTTGTAGTGTGTTACTGATGGCAACCTTTCAATTCAATTCAATTCAGTTTATTTATATAGCGCCATTTCACAACAGATGTCATCTCAAGGCACTTTACAAAAAGAGTTATTACAATACAATGTTAAGTGTAGAAATTACAGAACCACAGAAGATTGCGTCGTGGAATAAATCCCTCATACTGAGCAAGCATGCAGCGACAGTGGGAAGGAAAAACTCCCTTTTAACAGGAAGAAACCTCCGGCAGAACCAGGCTCAGCACAAGCGGTTATCTGCCGCGACCGTCTGTGGCTTGGAGAATACATAACAGAGACACAAAAAGAGCAAAAGAGTAACCTTTGTTACTTTGGTCCCAGCTCTCTGCAGGTCATTCATCAGGTCCCCCCGTGTGGTTCTGGGATTTTTGCTCACCGTTCTCATGATCATTTTGACCCCACGGGATGAGATCTTGCGTGGAGCCCCAGATCAAGGGAGATTATCAGTGGTCTTGTATGTCTTCCATTTTCTGATAATTGCTCCCACAGTTGATTTTTTCACACCAAGCTGCTTGCCTATTGTAGATTCACTCTTCCCAGTCAGGTGCAGGTCTACAATTATTTTCCTGGTGTCCTTCGAAAGCTCTTTGGTCTTGGCCATAGAGGAGTTTGGAGTCTGACTGTTTGAGGCTGTGGACAGGTGTCTTTTATACAGATAACGAGTTCAAACAGCTGCCATTAATACAGGTAACGAGTGGAGGACAGAAGAGCTTCTTAAAGAAGAACTTACAGGTCTGTGAGAGCCAGAGATCTTCCTTGTTTGAAGTGACCAAATACTTATTTTCCACCATAATCTACAAATAAATTATTTTAAAATCCTACAATGTGAATTCCTGGATTTTTTTTCAGCATTCTGTCTTTCACAGTTGAAGTGTACCTATGATGAAAATTACTGACGTGTGTCATCATTTTAAGTGGGAGAACTTGCACAATCGGTGGCTGACTAAATACTTTTTTGGCCCCACTGTACATCGGCACTTAAATTTGTCCTAGCCTCCATAGTCCTCTTAAACTACTACTGTGTTGTTGATGAGTCGAGCTTCCACGTTTCCTCACTGCGGGGGCTGGTTGCAGCGAAATCTGATCCCCATTCCGAGTTTCAAGCCGAACTAAGGTGTATACATGCATTTCAAATGTCAGATTTCATTCGAACTAAGATAATAATTCATCTTTCTCTTGCTGCATGTATTCTCACTGAGTGACTCGATGCAATCTGCTGAGATAGAAAACTTTTAAACTGAGTGAAATAATGAACTGAAGAATTCATTGGATTCTGTGTATGACTGAATTGAAGTGACTAATAAAGAGCTCAACATGACTTGTTGTTAACTGAATTGGCCATACCAACATGTATAGGCTTTGATCCAAACCATTTAAATGTAGCATTACGTATTTCTTTGTATAAGACATGTTTCAACTCAAAGGTGAAGCTCCGCTCTGGAATCAAGTCATGGTCAAGTTTATTTCTAAAGAACATTTGCAGTAATACAAGCTGCCCCAAAGTGCTGATCGAGACTTAAAACACATATAGTAACAAGCAATTAATAAAAAGAGGTCAAAATAGTAGAAATAAAATGCAGATAGAAACAGAAAAATAGATAAAAAAAGGTAAGTTAAGAAAACATAAATCAGAACAGATAATGAAAGAAAACTATTATGATGCTCAAATCAACCTGCATTAAAAGCCAGATAAAATAGGTGTGTGTTAAGTAAGGAAATTAAATGTTCTAAACTATGAGTGCTTTAAATCAAAACTTTAAACTCATCTGTGGTAGAGATGCCTTTTGGTGAACGATAATGACGCTTAATTGCTGTTTTTGTTGTTTTTTACTTTCTCTAATGTATCTTTCTTTATTCATAATTGATGTTTTTACTTTTCATGCTTTTATCATGTGTTTTGTGGAATTCCTCATCACCAAATCATGTAATGCACCTTGAATTACCTTATTGTTGAAAGTGTGCTATACAAACAACATTGCTTTGCCTTGCCAACTTCTACAACCGCCTGGCAGTGATACTCCCTTTTTTATAATCTCTTCCTCTGTTTTTGTTTTGTAAATAACCGAAGGAACATATTTTTAAGTAACCCTTTAGAAGGAAAATATGAGATATGATACAATATGAGAAAAATACAGAAGCCAGCCACAGCAAACCATAAGCACCTTCATAGGAACACGTTGGGGACAATTATTGTTCCTTTGAGCCCAGACCAAGAGTTAAGACTTAGTTTGCTGCATTGATCATTTTAAAACCCATGGGAGCACCCAACTTAACGTGTAATAATGGAAATCATTATTTTCTATGACTCCACACAAAGGATATTGATATAGAGTCTGTGTAATATGTTTTCAGATTTCTGCCTTTAGAATGTAATCAGCTCCTGTGTGCGACTGCAGATTTAAGCCCGATATTGTCCCGAGACGTTTACGAATGTCACATGCAGTACAGACCAAAAGTTTGGACACGCCTTCTCATTCAGTGCGTTTTCTTTATTTTCATGACTATTTACATTGTAGATTCTCCCTGAAGGCATCAAAACTATGAAATTCAAAAATTGTGCAATAACCTGGCCTCCAAAGTCACCAGACATGAACACAATCGAGATGATTTTGGGTGAGTGAAGGCAAAAGGCCCAACAAGTACTAAGCATCTCTGGGAAATCCTTCAAGACTGTTGGAAAACCATTTCAGGTGAAGCTCAGAAGAATCCGAAGCAGCAATCAGAGCAAAGGGTGGTTACTTTGATAACATGTATTCAGTTATTTCTCCCTTTTTGTTTAAGTACATACAGTAATTATATACCTCATGTGTTCATTCATAGTTTTAATGCCCTTAATTGAGAATCTACTATGTAGTCATGAAAATAAAGAAAAAGCATTGAATGAGAAGGTATTTCCAAAGTTTTGGTCTGTACTGTATAAGGGGGATTTGATCAACAGCACTCTGTTCATTGTTGGATATATCTGGGATGCACTGACCCACATCCTGCCTCTAGCATCCCTTTGTAAATTCAGAACAGGCAACTGTGAGAAGCACAGCCAAAAATGTATTAACCTCTTTATTTTTCATTTACACAAAGCCAGCTATGATAAAGATGCCTGCAAAATGTATGAACTTCACACATAACACTTGGCACCAGAGATATTTTTAACACTCTCCGTTTGATTATCAGTTATGTTAAGTGAGAAGCTGCTCACGCAGTTCAGATTGCTAAGAATCATTTGGGTGGTATCCTACTATTAAGAGTTGATTTAACAACACTGCTGACAGCTTTGTGGCGCGATCATTAACCATCGCTCAGTTATACGCTGTTGACTGTAGGAGTGTTTTGGCGGTTGGTCTGCTGTTTTCTGTCATAACAAATCAACAAGGTCACAGCCTCAAACTGTCATGAGCCAAGCCTTCTCTCAAGGTCACCCTAAACAGGGCTGAATTATCTCGCTTATGACACCACATGTCCAAACTTCCTCTTGGTATGTGCAAATGCTTAAAAAAAATCCACTGATACTTTGAGCAGAAACCAACCATATGTTTGATGTATGAATCATTCAGGAGCAAAGCGCAGTTTTGACACTATCACTGACTCCTGATGGAGTTGGATGGACTTGGGAAATCGTAAGGAAATGGATTGTGCATTGACTTTGTGAGAACATCATGTTACAGCTCAACATGAAAAGATGTCTTCACAGCACCGCCCGCCCATATCCCTCATATCTCTGACATATGAAGAGAAGAGTGGCGATGACTACTGAATGGCTGAATTCCAAACACCCTCATTGCTGATGAAACCTACATCTCTCTGTTGCCGTAGATTATGCCTGCAAGTAAGCGGGTTACTTAAACAATGAAATCCAAAGAGTACTCTACTTTGTCAATGTCACTTAGGTATGGTATGATTTTGCTTATTTAATTGACAAGTCTATGTATCCATCCCTATATGTGTTGAGTCAAAAGAGAGAGAAATAATGGCCTTTTCTGTACTCACTCCTACAAATCACTGTTCGACTCAGTACCAAAGATTTTTCAGTATTAATGGTTACATGGTGCTGGCCCTTTTTTTAGAACCTTTGGGGCTATAAGCATGTGGAGTCAGGCAAAAAATGTGATATCAAACTGTCTGTAATTGATTGGCTCAAAGGTGGAAAACTGTGTTTCAAGAGCGACTCCCATACCTTAACCTGAGCTGCGATTTATCAAAATCTATAACTGCAATTGAGAATATTTGACATTTTTAAGAATAAGATCATATTGTGCAAAGTGTTCAGGATGGCTTTGATGCCTAAATTGTTGCATCACATTGGGATGTTTTTGTCTTTGGGACAGATCATGTCAAGCAACTTTTTTGTCTCTGGGACAGCCAAACTATAGTCTGATCATATTTTTTTTTTAAATGTCCATAACTTAACTAGTTAAAATAAGTACTATGAAAAGCTGTGTATGTGTGTTGCACTGTTGACGCCATGTGAAGGGAAAATAACATTTATAACAAATATCATGGCCAGTACTGTACAAAATGTCTATATTTTCTTTATTAAAAGCATTTTGATTCAAAACTGTATAAACAATTTCCAGCCAGAGAATGTGGAAATCACTGCATGCAAAGTAATTAAGCTGCAACAAAAATCTGCGAAAAAAAGCCACACAATACTAGTGATTAGGGATGCAAAACTGACACCATACCAATACTTGGATCAGAGAATTTACCGATACCGAGTACCATTGCCAATACTTGTATCACACACAAAAAATCAGTTGGGAGTCAGGTTTCATTTTCTTCTCTGCTTGTTACAAGAAATTATGGTGAATTACATAAAAAAAATAAAAATGACCACAGAGCTTAAAATTAAATATTAAAAACTAATATTCTCTGTGAAATTATTGCAGGATTTCCAGATCTAAAGCTTCAGTTCATTGTATCGGTTGATGTTAGCTGATACCGATACCAGTACATTAGGCAGTATTGGGGCCGTTAACCAATACCAGTATCAGTATCGGTGCATCCCTACTAGTGATACTCAAAATATAACAAGTGGTACTCAACGAGTTTGGCAGGTCTGTTAACCCTACTTTAACCTTGTACAAAAATTTTCTTTACCTGTCAACTGTGTTCAGTCAGCTAGGTCTGAGACAGAGCGGAGAAGCCACAGCAAGCCTACGGTGTCAGTGAGAAAAAAAGCTGGTAGCCGGTAGAAGTAGAGAACCAAACGTTCTCGGTAGCATGTGCCAGATTCGGCTGGATCAGGCTACAAGGCTGCAGAAAAAAAAAAAAAAGAAGTCTTGACGTAATGAATGATTGCTGGTTAGATCGGTACTGGTGTGGAGCTGGAGGCATGAACGGATGGATGACTGGGCATTGTGAGGTGACTGAAGGAGTCTTTTAACTCATGGGGGGATTGTGTTGGGCATGATGACTTCCTGCCTGATTTTTTGCTGGAGCTTTTGCTAAGCTGAGTGCACCCATGTCCTTGCCCAGAACCCGCTCCTGAGATGGAAATGGAAACACAACCTGTCCATTCTGTATCAAGCTCATCTATCATGGTCGAAGCCAAACCAACCCTAGTTGAAAAGGGGCATAATAGATGCATTTACAGGACCTCCACAGTATGTGCTTCTCTCCACTACGCCGGACTTTCTGGGTCATTTCAGGAACCGAACATCTACCAACCTTGGGGAATATACTCGGAAATATACCAATATGGCTGCTGGGCGGGACTTGTGGTCAACTCATGCCAATTGGTTTAACTCAGTGAGAAATTATATCAGCAGACATCAGCAAACAACCAGCCTTGTAAAATTGGAAAAGTTGCTGGTGATGAATTTTATTGGAGCCTAAGTCTCCTCCCCTTCCGGTAGGCCTGTTTGTCCGCTGGCCAAAAAAATAATGAATGAAAGTCAATGGAGTGATAAAAGTTTTTTTCTGGTCTAATTTGTCTTATGTCCTGAATCACACATATGTTGTAATTCAGTTTGAATGATAACTGATGATGTGCATCTCGACTGTGTTTGTCCAGTGATTTGGGATTTATTTGATTGTAAAATTTTGCAATTAAAATGCCAACAAATCAGAAGTCAGAAGTCCCATATACGACATAATGCAGCTAGCGCTAGCTAGCACTAGCTATAGCACGTAAAACACTCACCAAGAGCTTGTAGAGCTTCTCCTCCATGCTGGCTCTCACTCCACTGACTGCTTTACCCACAACATAGCTGCCACTTTCCACATGGTCAGCTTTATAGAGGTTTTCTCCGTGTTTAATGCTCCTTTCTTGGTCCTGGAGGCTACGACCCTCACTCTCCTTCATCTTCTACAGTTGTAGTCTGCTAAACGTTTTTACACTAAACCTAAGGTTAAGATGCAGAGAAAATCTGCGTTTTCTCTGCATCAAAAGTAGTCTTAAAATTCACGGACATCATATGTTCGATCCACGACGCATTCCAAGCTGAATCAGAAAATAACTTTTATCACTCCATTGACTCTAATTCATTTTTTTTTTTGGCAGTAGGGGACCCATGGACCGGAAGTAGAAGGGCATGACTTAGGCTCCCCATAACAACATAGTAAACAGAAACACTGCAGCCATCTCAGCTTCTTCCATTACTGACCTCTTATGCCACTGACTACTGCAACGGTCACGATATGTTGACATCTTAGCAAATACCTTAAAGGGTCAGCTTGGTATGGACACTCAGTGGCTGAAAGGACTGAATGTGCAGTTTTACCCCATTACTTTTTCCCTTCCAGAAATGTCTTAGAACTCGACAACTCGAAATACGCCTCATGTCTTAAATAAACTTCTGAGACTTTCACAGAACAGCTGGATTTCTAATGAAATTAAACTACACGAGTGTGCTTTGCTTTTTATTGGGTGACTGGATTGTGTGTGGAGTTAACAGTACAAAGGATGATAGAAAGTATAGACATTATACTTTTTTCTTTCATTTAAGTACATTAAACATTTAAGCTCTATCACTGGTTTGGTTTGCAAATTCAGTCCATGACATGTTGACATGTAATTAGTCATGCATTTTTAGCTTCAACTGATGAAACATCCAGTATGGAGTTGCATTTTGTTACATATGAGATATAATGGGGAGAGTAGAATCTAAAAATGCTGATGTCATGAGGTCTCCTGCAGAGTTTTGAGTTTAGCAACACCTCTGGCAACAACACACAGCCAAGGAGATGTGTGATTGCATTTTTTGCTTCACGGTTCCATTTATGTTTGGGGAAAATCTGGTTGGAGCCTTTAAATCCAGTCTGTCTTGATCCTTCACTCACAGTTTAGTTTGGAGTAGTGGGATTAACTCTTATCTCCACTGGGACCTGGTCTGTCTTTCGGCCAGACCCAGTATGGACTTGTTTGAGGTTGCCCTTGCAGCCTCTCGGAGTTCACAAAACATTCCTCAGCAGCCTGGTTCTGTACAGCTCTGTTTCAAAAACAAAATATGTCATGAAATTTTCAAAACTTCAGCCCTGGCCTACTGTTTACTCTGTCTCCAGCACAGTCTATAAAAAAAACAACTGTTTATTTATTCTGTCTCCACTCTGGGAGCAAACATCCCCCCATCTGAAGAAGACCAAACAGCTCCAACTCACAGTAAACAGCCATACACAGACATGTGGGCTGTTTGTTGCCGAACTGAAGTAATAAATCAAAGGCGGCTGGTTGGTTCAGAGGTCGAGAGGCTGAGTGTTGCTGGTAGTTTCCTGGATTGGTTCTGCAGCGTTTCACATGATATCCCAGCTCAGGATTCTGCTGTATCCAGAACAAAAGTATACATCTGTTGGCAACCTTAAGCTTTGAGCTGACAAATAAGATAGTGTCATCTAAGGATTATGTGAAGAATCTTGAATAAGATCATTCACCTGGAAGAGTTTTTCATGTACAGTGACTCTTCCGTGACTGTGGATTATATGGCTTCATGGGATTTTAAAGTACCGCATAAAAGTATTTTCCTAATATAAAAAAGTTGCTTGTGTATACAGTGGATGGATTCCTGCATTCTGCAATATTCCCAGATTCACCTACTCACAGATTTATCTGTGGAACATAATGCCAAATGATTCACTTAAAATGCTCCTGTAACTCACAAGAGAAATTGTGCTAGCGATTCATAATAACACATTGGTGAAATGAAGGAGTTTTGTGGCAGATAATGCAATATTTTGGTTGCCCCATTAACTCCAATTATATAGATTCGCTGATCGCAAATGGACATAAAAATGTCCCGAAGGACTCCAAGTGGCTCCAAACTTGTCTGGGTGAGTAAATGAACATAATGCGTTCTAAAATAAGGTCCAGGTTGAAAAATATAAACGGTACTTGCCCTTTAAAGATGCACTGATGCATAACTTTGTGGATATTTGGCCTCTATCGCCCTCTAACGTCAACGACGTAACACCAAATCTACAGTATATGGGGCGCATTTGAAGAGGCCAGTGTACTGAGGGTTATACAATTTCACCTGCCAAAACAACAAAACACATAAAACTAATGTTGTATCAGTTGGTAAACTATCAGTACCAAACAGTAATGTTGTGCGATGAGTTACAGCGTTAAGATTATGCTGTTTGGTAGCGTGTGACATAATATCGTAACACACAACCCAATCAGTACTTCTGGCAGGCGTCCTGGGAGAGAAAATTGTATAGTGCCGTTTTCAGGAGTGGGACGCTCCCAGGCAGTTACAGCTCCAAAAATGAACATAATAAGTGCTGGTTTTATGGCACTTTTTCCATCCAATAAGTATATGCTGGTTCAACCAATTTCAATTTAATTACATTGTCCAGATGTATGGGAAGTTAGCTTATTGAATGGAAAAACTGCCATAACCTGCCTGTAAATCTTTCAGTAGTGCTGTTAACAGAATCTCACATGAGCTTCGGATCAGTGCTGCTCCTCCAGAGTTAGCATATTTCTCTCGGCTGTTTCTCTGAATAAACGCTGTCCTTGTCCAGCCTGTCAGTGTCAGTGGACTGCAGTGTGAAGGTGGATGTGCTTCTCCACAGCTTCCTACCTGACCTGTCTGTTGTGTTCCTTGGCGTTCATTATGCTGTTTGTTCTCTAACAAATCTCTAAAACCTTTACAGTAGCTAGAATTAAACTGACACTAAATAGAGGGATTCTATACTTACAAATCAGGCAACCTTTGAAGGCAACTAGTTGCATTGCATTCAGTTTAGGGGGTATCAGAGAAAACAGGCCGAATACCGATGGATAAAACTCTTTCCAAACACACAAAAAACAAAAGCTTTTCTTTTGCTTCCACTTGTGTACTACTTTGTTTTAATCCATCGCATGAAATCCCAATAGAACGCATTAAAGTTTGCGGCTGGAATGTGGACATTTTTACACTGCGTAATACTGCTGTACACGCATTAAGGGATCACTGTGGATTCTTTCTCTCGCCCCATAACACCAGTGTTGGATCACCGCTCCCCAACCTCCCACTCACCCCAACAAGCTCACACTCCTTCAATCACACTTTCACTATGAAGTCTTTTATAAGCCCCATGTTTGTATTTCAGGATAATGCACACATGGAAAGGTTTTATTGAGCATGGCATTGCATAAGACTGGATTTCCAAAGAAGGAGGTAACCAGTAGGAACGGGGAGGAGGGGGGGTCAGCGCCAACATGAGCTTTGTGTTTTCTGCTCGAGCAGCTATTCTTTCCCTTCACTGAGCTCAACCAGTGGGTCCACCAGAGTTTCATTTGCAATTCAAATCCTCTCTTCCTCTCCTGCTAAGATGAACATATTTTCATCAGAGTGTGCAGCTGTTAACACAGTGTCATAGCACGGTTTAGGTGCATAAGGAGTGTGGCGACAGGTGTGTTCACACAGGAATTCCACTGAGGTGCCCCCCCAACTACCCGTTTTCATACCGCACACTGCAATCCCAGCTGATTTTCCTAACTCTTACATGATCGGCTCCTCGCTCGAAGACTTGTTTCTTTTAATGTCTTTCCAAGATGCCTTGATTTCGCCTGGGCTTTGCAAGTCTGAACGCTCCCCTAAGCAAATGTACATTTACAAAAACGTCGTTACGTGCATGTAGTAGAAGAAAACATAACAAAAACTCTCATATATACACACATATATATATATATATATATGAATATATTTACTATTGAAACCACATGATCAGAGAAAATACAAGGTCTTTAGGGCTGATTTTGCCATCACCATGCTTAACTATATGCAGAGATACAGTGCTGTGTTTGTGGCAAAAATACCTTATAATTGTGGCCAAAAGTTTTACTTAAGGTTATATTTGATGTTTTATTTGGAAAGCAAACGCGTTTGTCTTCAAGGCTCCTGTTTAGGCTCTCCACATATTGAGAGGACAAAAAATGTTTCCCAAATAACTAAAAAACAAAAGACTCATTAGATTAACACAATTGAAATGATGACATTTTTTTCCATCCAATAAATATATTCTGGTTAAACCAGTTTTAATTAAAATACATTATTCAGATGTATTTGATTTTGGTTGAACCAGCATATAGTTATTGGATGGAAAAAATGACAATTTTTAAACTGTGCTAATCCAATAAGTCAAGTTGGCATCCTACCTGATTAGTTTCAGGGCTGTCTTTTTTCATTTTTTGGTGATAAATGTTCATTTTTTGTTACTCTCGTTTCGTATTTTTTCCAAATCCTTTATAGCTTCCCCTACTGCACCATAATATACATTATCACTGGCTTTGCTCAATAGTTATTTTTATGTTATTTACCCTCTATGCAAAATATGTTTTTCTCTAAATGATGAAAATGAGCCAGTATTCACTATAGTATTTGATCAGAGATGTAAACTCGAACTGAATTAATACATAAATTGAATAAAAATGTGCATTAACTACCTATTAATTTAAGGGTGTAGAGTTTATCCAAATAGTCTGCAAGTGCAATTTTTTACATTTGTTTTTCCAAAAAAATAATCTTATAGATTATTATAGATTATTGTTTATAGAAAAAAAATCTTATAGTTTTTTTTTTACTTCAACACAAAGTTTTCCCCCCAGTTTTCTCATATTATTTACAGTAATCATTTCCATTTTATCACATATATATTGACTTCTCAAAAGTATATTTCATTATACAGCATATGTTAGATTTTGTCCTTTAGTTATTTAGTAATTGTCTTTAATAATTACCTGGGTGCAAAAGCTAAATGGATTATGACACAAAAAAGGGAAACCGAAGCGATCTTTTAAAGCTTTTTCAAAGATTTGTTGTTGTTATTATGCCATAAAAATATGATTTGAAGAGAAAAAAATCCTGTAAGCTTTATTCATCATCAGAACTTTAATGGTTAACAAATGCCTTTGCTTTCATACGCATTGGTGTTATATTACATATTTAGGGTTTTTCGCCCTAACTTAAATTGTTTTTGCGTTTTTATTTGGGCTAATACGGTACAAAGTTTTTACACAGTTCCCCTCTGACCAGTGTTGCCTTTGAGGTCTGTTGGAACTTTGGTGTCTTTGAAGCTGAAGTCTTAATTTAAGTGTCGCTGATTCTGTCAGGAAGGAATCACTTGAAATTCCTTTGAAAACCATTAAAACAGAGTTTTATGCCAACTACTTTTTGCTCCTGTTCCAAAAATAGAGTTTTGATTGAAAACCAAAAACAGTTATTTGTATTAAACTTTTCTCAGTGGCAACAGGTGTGTTTTTGTACCGTAAAGTCACTTTTTTTCCACGCACACAAAAACTTTTAAAACTTTTTATTTCCGAGGCGCGCCTAAAGGCACCAATAGTCTCACTCAATTAGCAGAGTTTATGCAGTGAGTGAACAGAGCTGGTAGTCGGTCTGTGGGTGCGCTACTCCAATGACCAACTGAACGCCCCGCTGCTCCGACACAGACCCGCGGGGGTGGGGACGGACACAACTTTGAGTTCGGATTTCGGAACGCGCCATGGGATTCGAGCTGGACCGCTTTAAGGGCACCGTGGACCCGGATTTCAAATGCAACTTGTGCAACAAAGTCCTGGAGGACCCACTGACGACTCCGTGCGGCCACGTCTTCTGCTCCGGCTGCGTGCTGCCCTGGGTCGTCCAGCAGAGCAGCTGTCCCGTCAAGTGTCAGCGCATCTCCGCCAAGGAGCTGAACCACGTCCTGCCGCTGAAGAACCTCATCCTGAAGCTGGAGATCAAATGCGACAACCACTCCAGAGGCTGCGATGCTGTGGTGACGCTGCAGCATCTGGCCGAGCACGCCGAGATGTGCGACTTCTCCCCGGCCAAGTGCAGGAATAGAGGCTGCGAGGAGGTGGTGAGCGTGCGGGACCTGGACGCGCACATGCGGGAAGCGTGCGAGCACAGAGCGGCGGGGATCTGCGAGAATGGCTGCGGGCTGACGCTCACGCACAGGGAGCAGAAGTTAAAGAGCCACTGCTGCGTGAGAGCCCTGAATGCGCACAACGGCGCGCTGCAGTGCAAGCTGCTCATCCTGGACAGGGAGCTGAAGAAGCAGGCGATCAAAGCCAACCAGAGGGAGAAGGCGCTCCTGGCTCAGCTCTCCGCCGTGCACAGCGAGCTGCAGATGACAGCGCTCAAGTATCAGAAGAAATTCACCGAGTACAGCGAGAGGATCGACTCGCTCACCAAGACCGTGGCTTTCTCCTGCAAGGTAAACGGCCAAAGTTCCCACCCTGAGGGTCGAGCCTTCTATTCCCCACTGAGGGAAAAACATTTATTTATTTGTTCATTTATTTATTTATATTGAACCCACAAAGTATGGAGGAATGTTGTCAAACTCATCTCTGACATTCAGTAGGCATGTTTGGACCCAAAGTCTTGCAACTGTCTCGTGTTGACCTGCATCCCTAAGGTTTCACGACCACCTTTACCAGCCCGTAAAAGTCTATTTCTGAGCTTGTTTGTCCCCTTTTTTTATTGGACCTCCCTGTTGTTGAGATGCATCCTCTCTGTCCATCCCCGTCTCTGCTGAGAATGGAAGGTCGGGCCCAGAGAAGTTTGTTCCTGGGCTCTCTGCTTGGTGACACGGATGTCAGCTGTGCCTCTGTCCAGCTGGGAATCAGGGGGGGGCTGGGGTTGGGGGGAGAGTCAAATATTTACTGCAGTTCTGTACACACCAAGGCCTGGGCCTCAAACTGTTTTCTCACTTCTTGAGATACGCCCCGATTTAGGTTATTTACTGGCTGATTGAAAAGTTGGCAAAGTTCTGCCGAGGCCTGCTAAAGAGCAATCATTTGTTTCACGTCTGTTGACCCAGGTAAAGGACTAAAAGGTGCGAGGCACAGACCCTTAAGGACTGACTTTGGACACCCCTAGCTTTAAAGTCCTAATCCTAAACCAACAACTTTACTATTTTTCTTTGATCAGAAATATGTATAACTAGGCAAATTTTGTTTATTTCGTGAGAGAGAGAAAAATGTATTTATCATGATTCAGCCATCTGATTGGCAGTGCCCAGCACTGGATGGGAGAGGTTCACCACTGTACACTTTGACCCATAGGTACGCGCAACCCAAGATAGCGCGCAATATTATCAGATGTTTCTTCATCAACCACTAAAGCGCCGTCCGGTTAGATTGGGGGGTTAGCTCCCTCCACACAGACGATTATTTAACCAGGAGACGGATGATGGGAGGCAGTTCACCACCTTTTTATCTTCCTAGTGAAACATGTTCATGGGATAAAATGTTTCAGGGTTTTTGGTCAGAGTAGTTGTTTTTAAATCTGTTTTTAGGAAGTGTAAAAGTTATTCAGTTGGCTTAAGATCGTTGTTTAAAGATGGTGGAAGTCTGTTTTGGTCTTGGCCCCGCTGGAGCTTAAATGTCACCCTCAAACCTTCTAATCAAGAGATGTCAAAAGAGGCATCTGCTGCTAATAAGATGTTTCTTAAATATACATAAGCATAAAAATGTCATGATTTTTTTTTTCATTATTTCAGCCATCCTAGTGATTGTCTTATTTTGTCTTAGCACATACAAATGAAACCTAAGTTTTTGTTTCACCCAAAAGTTTCATCAATCGTTTCATCAATCCATACAATCCTTCTGCCACATTTTTTGCACCCATAACCTTTCAACCAACATTTCCATGTTGCTGATGTCCAAGCAATGTCTTCTTTGTCTGTTGAGTGGAATTTTACTCAGGAGGAGGAACTACTTACAGCCTGTTAAGCAAAAACGTGACATCAGAATTCCTGACCTATCCCTTTAAACCTAAAAAACGGTGCAGAAATAGTGTGAACAGGATTTGCTCACGTTTTAGATTGTGAAAGATGCGCATCTCACTGAGAGTTGAACTGAATGAGCGTGTGATGGCTGGCTGCTGTTGCTTGCTCTGAACAGCTGACAGGAGCAGTCAGAATGTGATCGGGCTTAGTTAGGAACTCTCAAAGAGACGGGAAGGAATTTACACAGACAGCTGACCCAGTTACATGAATGCTTTCAAAATGTTCCTTTAATTTTACATCGCCTTAGCCGCTTTTATGGCGGATTCCTCCCTCATCCTTTCTGTTCTTCATTAGTTTTGCTTGTTGGCTTCATTTGATCATCGGGTGGACTCGGTCCAAGCCAGATGTGTTCCAGTTGACTGGCAAATTGCGCATCAGAATCACCGAGGCGGACAAATTTCAAAATCGCTGTCAGTGATATGGTGAAGCTCAGTGGGCCTTTATTAATACAGAGTTATGGTTTATATTAAAGGGTTAGATTAGTCCTGCCGCTGAGATAAGCTTTATGTCCCTCTCTTATTCTTTCATTGCGACATAAACAGGAAATCAGCACTTTAGGCATGTCTTGAATATCCATAAAATCCCCTGGAGTTGTTTCAGAGTCACCCTCCTAGGAGGAAGGAAAAAGTCGAGGCTGGAATTTGAGGAAACAGCATTGACGACAAGGCAATGGTTTTTCATTGGATCAGTTCAGGCAGCATACTCTGTTGTTTGGCTTGTGAACCTCACCGCACAAATGGCATTGTGAAACCAAGTCACACATGTTGAATTAGCTCTCTAGGCGGTTTCTCAGTCTTATCTCCCCTTCATCATCTCACAGATGAATTCCTATCACCTATAGTTACATCTGTGTCTCATTAATCATCCGTCATTGTGGATATTTTGACTCACCGTGGTGGGGAAAGCCAAGGCTAACACATGTGAGCTAGCTACAAAGGCCTTCCCGTTAGCCATCATTCACAGTTTCACGGACCTGTAACAGCTCAATGGAGTGCATCCGTTACTAGGCGGGTTCCACAAATCAACATATAGGTGCACGGAGAGAAAGGTGTGTTCTAGATTTGTTATGACATATAAGTTCTTCAGATCACAGTTTTATTGTGCTGTGGCGTGAGAAGTTAGAAACTGGGGTTTCACTGCTTCAAAAAGAGCACATGTCAGAAAACAGTGGGTATCTGACTAATTTACAATTAATAAACTGATTAATATTATCACCACAAACAGATAACAGCTTATTTCCATATATTTCTTGTCGACAAAAACTAAAGAGACATGTTCACAAATAATACTATATTTGCCTCTCATTTAAAACTGTCAATTTATGTTATATTTACATGTTTGAAACCAGTGTTGGATATTAAACTTAGGTTAACTTGTAGTGCGTTTGGCTCTATTTTCCGACTTCAATCTCAGAAATTCATACTACAGAGTGCGCATAGAGTTTGGTAAGCTAAACAGCTAGCCTACCAAAATGATGCTAATGTTGTAACTCACTCCTTGCTAATTAAAAAGTTGATCTTATTTGCTCTTGTTCAAGAAGGAGCAAAACTGCCCTACATACTTGATGCATTTAGTATGCTGCGTAGTGCTGCACACTATTAAAAATTTATAATACACATTATAGTTAACACTTTTTATTCCTGGCGTAATTTCAGCACCTGATGTAAAGCTGGAGTTAGAAGAAACAGATGATAATGTTGGACTTTTTCATCCCTCGTAAAGGCTTTCATTGTAACCAGTCAAGCAGTAAATGTGATGGTTCAGTTTGTGAACCTCGCTGAATGAATGGCAGAATAGGAAAGAGAAACACAAGTGCAGATTATTATGACCCATTAGTTCTTTCAATAACTTCATGGCTCGTTTAGGTGGCATTTCTGAGACCCCATCGCTGCTTGGCTTCAGCTTCTCCACCCCAGATGGAGGATTTTAATGTCTCCTTTTTAATAAACCAGTCGGGGAGGCTGTTGGGGAAGTCGAGCTGACCCGATTATGTAGAATAACTGACTGCAGTTTCCTATGACAGTTCTTAATACTACACGTCTTCATGAGCCAGCTAGAGCAATAAAACAAAGCGAAAACAAACAAAAAAAAGGTTTTGATCTTTTCTTTTTCTGGATCTCCTCAGCACTAGGAATGCTGTCACATTTTCCGCTCTGCTTTCTATCTGAACGCAACTTTTCGTGGACTGCTTTGAATTTATAATGAGTATATCTTTTTTTTTATCACAAAGCTTCAAACTTATTTAGCTTCAACTGAATGTGATGCGTGTTATCATGGACTCTATCTAATTAGGCTGATTGTTGACTAATTTCACTGCATTTCTGTATGAGATGATTTAATCAAACATTGCAGCCTGTTGGGAATTTCTGAGTTTAATTGTCTTTTAATTATGACAGTGATGATAATAATGAAAGCTTTTAACACGGTAATAAAACACTTGTTTCATTAGAATAAAGAAATAAACCTGTCAGGCTTCTGCTCCCTTTATATGCCTCACAGTCAGTGTGTAACGAGTGCTTTAACTGTTCTAAAATCTACGTTTAGCAAGCTCAAATGCCCCAGATTACAAGGTTACAGAGTTGCTCTTGCTCACGCGTCAGTGCTTGGTAAATCAATATGTTCCTTTTTGTTCTTCATGACAGTGCCTACTCTATAATTAGAACTACTATGCTAAGAGGTATACAGGGGAAAGGCAGCTTGATGGTGGACACACTCGGAAAGTGTGACGCGTGTCGAGGGGGAAAGCTCACTGAAAAGTGGCCGGCAGAAGCTTCTGTTAGCCTTTTTTTCCATTGAACCTACAGTTAGGCCTAAATGATTCATATTAAACCAAGACGCTTGTCTGCTTTGGGAAATAAGACCTGCAGCTGCAAAATGATGAGTCAATGTATGAGGGTTAGAATGTTTTGGGGGAAAAATTGGAAAAATGGCATGTGAGAAATGATTTATATTTACAAAACACCTGACTCCCGCCGATCATACTGGCCAACCTTGAGACCTCAGAATTAGGGAGACATTCAAAAGCGCTGGGGGGGTCGTTAAAAAGATAGAATAATTATAATCCATATATATATATATATATATATATATATATATATATATATATATATATATATATATATATATGCATTTTTCCTGTGATTAACTACCTGTAAGATGTTTCAAGCTTGAGAAATTGTTTCATAGCTGCCGTCTTTTTGCTGATTTTCTGTACCCGTCCTCTGAAGCCTGAAGTAGACCTGGAGGCAGTTTGTTGCATTGGATTTTATTTTATATTCTTAGATTTATTCGTTACAAATGATTATGCTTTCCTTCTTTGTTTGTCAATCGATGGTAAGTGGTTTGATCAACAAGACAAAATATGAAGAGTTGGTGGGAAATGAAAACTTATAAAGTCCAGTATTGGTGTATTACTGATGTTCACATGATCCTGTTTTATTTTGTGGTGGTAAGGGTTGTTTATCAGGATGTGTTTCGTAGTTCCAGTAAATGAGACTAGCCTCTTACTTTCTTGTTGTTTATGTCAAACTGAAGTCGATGCGACAGCCAGCTGTTACCTTGTTGACAGTAATGTCTGTAATTTGAAAGCGTGTGTCGCTAATGGTGATGTGAAATTGTGCAGGAGCGCACATTCCCCTACAGCCTGACATGCACATGATGGCCTTTCTAGCCGTCATGGCTGTTTGGGCACTGTACATGGCAATGATATCTGCTTTATATTTAGTGTCTGTGTCACAGCATGCCATGTTGGCAGCTGAAAATATGTTACCTTGTTACTTCCCTCTAGCTGCTGCTTAAAAAAACAGCACAAAAAAACCCCAACTGATTAAAGGCTGGCTCTTTTTGTTTCCCAGAGGTTTTCATGTCATGTTGTTTGGGAAAAAGACATCCACTGTTTTTTGTTTTGTTTACTAGAGCAAATTGTGAAAATGAATTCCTTGGTTTTAACAAACCTAAGACTCTAAGTTTTTTTTGGAAACAAAATCTTTTGGAACATCTAAAGAATCAAAATATTTAAATGTTGGGTGGAAAAAAGTTCTGATTGTTGCTGAACGGTATATATAATCCCAATCATCATGTGCAAATGGCGACAGTATATCTGCCCGGTTGGATAGGGTTGTCCTCCAGTTTATGTCCACACCTGACATAGAATTTTGTGAAAGGGAGGACTAAAAATATTAGATAAAAGATCTGTCAGAACACACCATTGTGGAGTATTGCAATGGTTAAACTTTTTTAACTTTGAAAATTTTATCAAATTTTGTAACTTGAAATGAATGTATAAATGTCTGCACAACCAAGCCCCTGATGTTCTCAGGCGGCTCACAGTCCCACTTCGATCAGTGGGCTCCATCACACGAGGAGCTGCTAATGGAAAAGTGAAAGTGCCAGTTAAAAAAAAGTCCTCCAGACAGTCGGCTGTCCAGGGTGCTAAACTCTGCAACTCCTTGTCTCCTGAGCTGAAACAGGACTTAGATCTGGGGGCTTTTAAAAATGAACTAACGCATATTTTAAAAAGAGATCAAGTGTGCAGTCATTTTTAGTTTGCGCTCAAATACGCATCCTTTGCTTAAAGTCAGAATTAAGTAATGTTACTATAAATGTAATGTAATGCATTTTCTGTACTCTGTGTGTGCATTTGGAAAGCCCTTATAGGGACGGACATTGCAAATTAGCCTTGGCTATAAATGTTGTAGTGTGGTACATGTTTATTGTTCACACGTGTCCCTATCAAATAAATGAATAAAATAAAAAATAAATAATGTTTGACATATCCAGAAATGTCCACCGGTTGAGTGTTGTAGCTCTCACCAGTTATGTACATTAGATATGCGATGACACTAGCATGACTATGCACATTTCACTCACCTCATTATGCTGGATACTTGAAATTGAAAACAGGACGTATTGCTGATTAATGCGACTAATAATATTACAGATTCAAAGTAAGGCAAAAACGCTTTTGCTCACTATGTAATGCACATAAAAATAGCCTTAGTATTGATGTATTCTGCCAAAAGACTGTATTTTCCATCACCTTAGTTTCCACATTAAATCTGTCTGATGTTAACAGTCAAGAATATCGGAAATGGGTAAGAATATTGAACTGTTTTTGAATGGGCAACATGAAAATGTTTCTACAATATGTATTTATCATAGACTGAATTGAAAATGGATGCAATACAAAAATGACTGTTTTGTTTGTTGTGTAAATGCTGTCTGATGGGTCAACAAAAGTCAAATCCAGCATTTATTTTTATCTACCTGTTTTGTATATGTCATTTTTAGTCAGCTTATTCATTTGTTTGATTGACTTTTGTAATTCACTAAAATTACAGATTGTAATTCTCTACAGTGCACAAAATTCAGTTTTAAGAATTGGTTCAATTCCGTGTTAGAAACTGAGTAAGTTCAGAGATTGTTGTGCATCCACTGTTGTTAGTGGGACATTTTAGGAGCAAATAAGCGTTCCGAAATATTGTCCCAAAACATCAGCAGAACGTATCAGCTACCGCCTGTCCATGAATTCTACATATGGGCATCGGCAATAGAAACACCCCTACTGGTTGTTCTCCAATCCCAGCCAGTGTGGGGCCCTTATTAAGCAGTGAAATGCCATCCCTACATGGTCGATTGAGCTTTAAATATGGGAAAAGTTTTTGGCAAAAACTGGAATTCAGTCTGGTCACAGCAGAACACTGAATTCCATACCATACTGAGCCAGAATACACTAGCAGTGTGTCCATCTTGAGTGTTTCCAGTTGCAACTAAGTAAGTCTTCTTCAACAATTTTTTTTATTTTTTTTTGCAAGTACTTTGTTAGGCATGGGAGCCGGGGGGTAAAAATCTTTCCACTCTGGGATGGTGTGGTGCAGCTAACTTACCCTGGGTTTAGCTTGCTTAAAGATCAGAGTAATTGATAACATCCAGGTCACTAACAGACCTCAGATAGAATGTCAAAGTTCATGAGAGTAGAAGTGGGGGACAGACTGAACAGGTTTGACTGGTTTTTAAAGGTTTGGAAAGAGAAGGCCAGGAAACATGAAACCTTAGACTTGCACGGTTGCATCTGAACAAACACTGAGTTGACCATTATTAGAGAGGTTCGGTCATAATGCAAAATGCCACAGCTGGACGTAACCAGAAGTGGTAGTTTAATTGCAAATACCTCAAATATGAAACCATGTGTTTTGACTGCTAGAGTTTTAGCAAGATTAGGTCACAAAAGCAGGACAGTGTTTTCACGCCCTAAAGCAGTTCTGCAACAAGCTAAAAATGTAGAATTCAGTAAAAAGATGTACAGCATGGGGACATTAAGAAGAGTGGAATTTCCCCCACAACACTATCAGAAATTTATAATGTTAAATAAAATGTGGCGTCTTCGAGTTATGGCTTAGAAGATATACAGTACATTCGATTTTTGCACAATGCTTTAGCATTTAGATGTGATTTCTGCTAAATTCATCATGAAATCATTTTGATCTCTGGTTTTAAGCCCTTGTGAGCACTGGATTATATTGGAGGTATGCTCTAATTTCTCTGCCATGAACATGTCTACAGTTGTTTGTCTTCATTATTGTGGTGAATATAAACGAAGGCTCTGCGTTTTTTGCATTTGTGACAGTCCGGCAGACCCCTCAACTCAATGCCCCATATATACTACCATATTAAAAACCAAAAAACAGTTTGAAGTTTCCACAGATGCTTTTCAAAGCAGACATTTAGCATGATATAGGAGGAAAAGTGCCAGCACCATTGCTGACATTTAAACAGAGTGTATTAAATATAGAAATGCTCGTTGAGAGATTCCTGAGTGCGTAGTCTGGATCTCTATCATGCCTTAGTGCTACACTTGATGACATTAGAACAAGATTAGCTTCAGCTAGCTGACATTTGCTATTTCATTTCAATGTGAACATGGGGCTGTTTGTAACGGAGCATATGTTCAACCAGAATACGCTCTCTCTGTCTTATCCAGACATAGAGGCTTGCCAAAGTGGTTATAGCCCTTCAGTTTATTCACATTTTGTCACATTTCAGTTACACATTTGATGTATTTTGGGATCATTTTTTGTTACAGTTCAACACAAGGTAATGTATAAATGAGACGTCTGCAAAGACCAGAGGTAGCGCAATGATTTTCTGATTGATGGGGGTCAAAACATCCTGGTTTGATCTATTTTTATCCTTCAGTTTTTAAAATGATGACAGTCAGTAGTATTTGTTTTTATTAATAGTCAGTGCAGACAAACTGAACGGAGAATCCACATAGTCCCATCACACATCAAGCAGATTTATAAGCTACATGTCACATTTATGAACGTTTTACCTGCTGTGGCCTGAAGTCTCTGCATGGAGTTGAATTGCATTTCTGTTTGTGCGTAATGGAAGCTGAATCCGCGCTTTGTTGCTACGTTTGCAGACCGGAATAACGAACGGCACTTAAGACAAAGTGGGTAGAATTCGGAAAAAATCTGAATAGCAGCTTATCTGATCCCTAGAGTGGGAGGAAATATCTGCATGTTCTCCTCTGCATCAGTCCTTATACAGTAAGCTACAGCGATCTGTCACCGCCGGTTTGTGTACGGTGGAGTTACAGATACACTCCAAGCCACAGTTACTCTTCAACATGTTGTCAGCTTTCTGATGGCGAGATCCACTGAGTACAGCGTCAGTGTCTGACACGATGCTCTCATGGGAATCATTTTGGATGGATTAATTCCATGAACTCTGTGTAAAAATTCAAAAATGTCTGCACCAAGTGGTCCGGTGTGGGAATTGCAGTCTGTCAAAATGATAGATGATCTTTAGATTTTTTCCTTCTCCATTTAAAAACCCCCAGAAAATGGTCAAATACATAAAATATTTGGTAAATGCAACCTCCTGCTTGAGTCTGCAATATTTATTTTCTAAATATCTCAAGCTTGGTCTTTTTGGAGGGAGATTGTCTGAACATTTATTTTCAAATTTTGTCAATGATTCCAAATTGAATTTAGGTCCATTTATGTAGACCTTAACTGGGCTATTCTGAAACATGAACACACTTCGATCTAAGCCTTTCCATTGTAGCTCTGGCTGTACATTTTGGCTTGTTTAACTGCTGGAAGGTGAACCTTGGGCTTAATCATAAGTATTCTGCAGTTTCCAACACCATGGGGGATAATCGCTAAAACATCTAACACTTCTTTACCATAAAATGAAAAAAAGTCAAAACAGAGCATCTTCAATTTGCTACCACCATGAGTGGCATAAACTTGAACTGTCAATTTGAGGCTGAGATTGGGTCATCTAACCTTTTTGATGCCAGACCGATACTTTCTTTTGAAGAAACATGAGTCAGCTTCTCACTTCGAGTATATAGTCTGTTCTTGCCCTGTTGCTGTTACAGAAATCTGCTCGCTCACATGCCTCTCTTCTGTTTTTTCATAGGAAGACGACACAAAAAATGTGACAGCTGTTCTTCTTCGCGAGGGCGGATCTCTGGGTTTTAACATCGTAGGAGGAAGGCCATGCGCGGTAGGTTGAAAGCCGAGCGTTTTGGATGTTTCATCCTCCCTGATGGCCACGCCAGTGTCATGTAGCGACCCAGGAATGAACAGCAGACTGGAAGAATCCCAAGCCTTCTCTGAACTTACTGACTGACACGGTTCAGATGTAGTTTGTAGCTGGTGAACAGATAGACCGCACCACCAAGCTTTATTGCATTTATCTATTGCTCTAGTTAAGTGGATTTGGCATGCCAAAAAAAAAAAAAAAACTGAAAAGAACTATAATTACATTTATGGGAGTTAAATCTGGGGTTATGGTTATGCCCGCAGTTGTTTTGTCTTTAATTGAGGGGATTTCAGTGGTGAGGTAAACACAGAGGAAAAGGGTCTTGTTATCCCTGCCTGAACTTTTCACAGCCACTGTGTTTCCTACCTTCAGGCTATGATGTAAAAAGCATTAACGATGCCACACGCTCTGCTGAGTGAAGGGTTGAAAATGTCTGAGCGTCATCTTCCATTCAAAGACGGGGATTTTTTTGTTTTATGCTCTGTGTACCGGTTTTACCAATCCTAAAATTAATTATAAACAGTCTTTGACTTTAACTGTCCCAGCTACTTTCACTAATTAAAAGGTTCTGTTAAGGAGATAAATATCCAAGTTGTGTATATTTTATGTGCCCGTTGCTTTGGTTTTGCTTGCTAATTTAGTCAGCAATCTGTGTGGTCTGTAGGCTAAATAGAGTGCCTTGTAAAAACTCTCATATTAATGTTCTGTGTAAGCATTGTTTTTGTATTTCACACAAAGTAGCTAATACTTGAGAAGTGTTTTTATGTGTTTCAATTTATTTATTAAGACTAATTGGAAACATGTACCACGAATTCCTGTTCAAATCAAGAGGTTCAATTAGCTGACTATTGCTTTTTTGGAGAATTACAAGGGAAGTACCGTTTTTTGCAACCTGGACCTTATTTATAGCATGCATTACCTTAACTTACTCAACCAGATAAGTTTGGTACCACTTGGAAGTACTTTGGGAGATATTTTGATCCATTTGTGATTGTATTTGTATATCTATTTAATGGAAGTGAATGGGGCAACCAACGTACAGCCTTTAAATAAGGCATTATCTGCTACAAAACTCCTTCGTTTCACCAATGTTTTGTTATAAATTCCCTTGTGAGTTCAGAGTGTCTCCGAGGTGCCTCGTTGTTGTCTTCCGAGTTGTTTTACAGGCTTTTAATCGCACTGATTCCAATTTATACCAACTGTAGATTTGAGATGTGTCGTAGACGTCCACCATTGCAGCTGTAGTCTGCGCAGGTAGCGGGAAGGGAGCCTGTGGAAGCAGAACTTGGTCATTTTATTAGTGCAGTTTGGAAACATGCAAACGCACTCCATGTTGATGTTTGCAGTAGCCGTCCACCGTAAAGCACAGCCTGAAGGCCCTGCTACTACAAATAGGATGGAGTGACAGAATTGTAATAGTGTTGTTGGAATAAAAGCCTCAAAAGCACCCCAGATGACAAAAACAAAGCACCTTTGAGATGCTCCAATCTCACAGGGGAATAGTGCTAGTGATTGATAACAAAACTTTGGCGAAATGAAGGAGTTTTGTGGCAGATTATGCCTTATTTAGAGGCTGCACATTTTTGCCCTGACAACTACCATTATGTGGATATATGCTCATCACAAATTAATCTCAATGTCTCCAAAAGGACTTCAAGTGGCTCCAAACTTGCCGGGGTGAGTAAATTACCGTAATGAATGTTTTAAATAAGGTGAAGGTCAACTGATTCTCCCCATGGAGCAGAGCTCTCTGCATTACCTCCAGAGTAACCATGGGCCTTCTAGGTTGTTTCTCTGATTGATGTTATCCTCACCTGGCTGTTCACTTTAGGTCTTTTTTATTAGATTTCCCATTGTGCCATACTCTTTCCATGTTTAATTTTGTTAGACTGAACAGAGCTTTCTAAGATATTTAAATCTTGGAATATTGTTTTACAAACTAATCCAACTTTCTCCTTGAGCCCTCTGCTTGGTCAAGCTATTCCCTCACTAATGCTCTCTAACTCTTTAGATCAGAAACCGATCAGCTGGATTTGTTCATAGACTAAATCAAACATAGAGATGGACCTGTTGGCTTCTGAAGGTACTTGGTTGCCTTGTATTTAGAGTTATCAGAATAAGCTTGCTAAATACAAAAGCATTCCACTCTTTTTCAGAATCTTATTTGTTAAACTATGAAAACCATGTTTTTTGTTCCTTCCCCTTCATGCCTATGCGCTACCTTATGTTGATCTATTATATATACATATAATGTGATGTAAGAAACTTGAAGGGGTATGAAAACTTTTTGCAAACCACCGTAAACTTATCATGGTTTCTGGGAAAGCAAGTGGCTGGCAGACTTGTTAAAAAAACGTACAGCAAAGCCTTGTAGAAGAAAACTGTGCATTTCCTGAGGACCAATTACTATTAATTACTGCCTGCCCTGAGGTTTCTTTAGTTAACTCATTAAAGTGCGTTCATGCTGCAGCTCAGCAGGTGTGGGGGATATGTTTCATGTGCTTTAAGAGAAACTGCTACGAGGGGTTAAGTCAGATTTAACTAACTGGGGGGAAGTGGGGGGTGGGGGGTGGGGGGGCGTGGTCAGGACAGCTGTACTGATGCAACCTACTTCATTACTCCTAAACATTACGGCTGGGTATTCCGATTCTCAAGATTTGGAATCAAACCGATTCAATCTGTTCCGATTCAATACTGATATCGGTCAGTGCTATTAAAAGCTTCTTTTTTTTTTTACTGTTATCTTAATTATATGCCAGAAATTCAATGAGTTAACACTGGGTGAGTAACAGTTCACCATGGAAAACTGTATTAACCCTGTCAAACACAAAACTTAAAATGGCTGTCTGGACTGTTCCTTCCCATTTCAGCTTTAAAAAGGGCAAACTATTCTAAAAAATAAAATCGATTTTTTTAAAAGTTGTGAATCGATTCGATTAGATTTCTATAAGAATCAATTTAGAATAGATTTTTTTTTTTATTATTTCAACACAGCTCTACTAAACATGCCTGTTTTTTCTGCGTTGTTGTGGAGTGGGGTTAGTCCTTAGGGCGAGGAAGCATCTAAAAAGAAGGGTTAAAGGTTGAACACACTCCAAAAACTAAAATGTTGTGATGTTTCATCATATCAGTTCTTGGTTTACTGGATATTTTTTATAGATATTCAACTTCCAACTGTCAGACTAACTAACTTCATAACATTGCTTAATATGAAAATCATTGATTCTGCCTACCTATATTTGTTATACTTAGGTTTTTCAGCTACACAGACTAGATTTATGGATTTTATTTTGTGAATGTTTTTTTTTCTTTGCTCTCGATGACACTAATATGCTCTAATAAATATAATATTATATAGTATAATATTTTTGTGTTTCCTTATTTACATGTTTTTCACTTTTATGTTTTTGCAGCACTTTGATCCTGTGTGGACTTTAAACATGTTTAAAAAATGGAAAAGTTTAAACGTTTAAATAAGTAATTTTATCTGTTAAAAAAATAACCTACCAACTAACCAACAAAAAACTGAATTTTAATCTTTCTGTAGCCAGCGTAAAGTAGGTATGACAGCTTAGTGATATCATGGTATGCCAAAAGTTTTTGAAAAATTACTTTTTTTAAATTACTACGTTTCCAACAGTTGGAATTCTTGATGTGAATGATGTAGAAGGGAAATTGTTGGGGTTAAGTAGCACAGCCTCTTCCTTATTTCTTGCTGTGCACTGCTGATCAGCAGCTACATCTTTCCAGCCATGAAAGATATAGACAATTATGGTGTGGCCACTAGGAGCACAGCCTACCACACTCTTAACATAATCCTGTTTCCTTAGCAATCTACATATCTGACTGCAGGGTAGTTACCTTAGCAGGTAGCCCAACTAATTAATCACGTAATAATATCTTAGTGTATAATACCAATAACATACCAAAAATAACCATAATATTTATACATAACATTATCATAATTGTGATAGCCAATATGTTGTATTATTTTAGCTGGAATAATATTGGTTATAAATAAAAATAAGTACATTATATAATACAGTAAAACATCCAGTGAGACTCCTCCCCATGCAATAGAGGTAGGATTTGACAGGGCTGTATACAATACATACAGTCATAGTAATAACTGATTATGGATACGAGGAGTTATGTATATAACTGCAAAGTTTATTTTGCTTCAGTTACTCACAGTGAAGCACATTATGCAGATAAAGGGATGTTCATGCCTTTATTTCTGTTAATGAAGATGATTTTTCCTCCTTCATTTAATAAAAAACCTGACATATCAGACTAGAAAGTTACAGCAGAATAATTAATAATATATTTTTAGTAGAGCAATATGGGCTTAATAGAAGTTTTGTTTAATACCTGCTTAAAGTTTATTTTCCAATGGTAATTTTAGGGTACGTTCACGAACCCGATACTATCAGGCTGATAGTCCAGTATACTGTTCAGGGACCCAAATTGCAACATTATTTCTTTTTTTAGCTGGTGTGTTTCAAATTTGATCTGCACTTTGTAAAAACCACAGCTTTTGATGAACATATTTATTTTCTCGCAAGTTTTGTTCATCTTAGAATTTGAAAAAATACTAGTCTTTCCTTCTAATACACAAACAAATGCTTTTTAGTGAATTTGGAAAAGTCTTTATTTGTCACCAGCCCAGAAAAATCAATCCTATCTCACACACAAGCTGATGGATCTTCTCATATTTCCTGTTCCAAGCAGAAAATCTCTACAGAAGTGTTTCAAAGGTTGTTTGCCAAGTTTTTAAGGATTCCTTGAATGCATCGTTCTTCTAGGTCAAATTGAGAAATGTGTTTTTACATTTTTGGAGGAATTAACAGAACTCTATTCCACAGGATGACAATGACAGCACGTCAAATGAAGGGATCTATGTGTCCAAGATTGTCGAGAAAGGTCCAGCAGACAAGGAGGGAGGCCTTCAAATCCACGACAGAATAATTGAGGTATGTGGCTAACGCTGGGATGTCTCACGTGAAGTGGCTCGATAGAAGTTGATGTACTCCAAAATGTTTGTTCGGAACGTGTCAGCGACCTCTCGATCTCCAGCCAAGGGCAACAGAATTGACAAATTAAACGATTATCTGAATTTTTGGGGATTTTTTCCCCCTTCATTTTGAGAAAGTAAATTCTCCAGACATCTTGTGTTTCAACAAACACTCCAACAAAACAACAGTCAGCTGTAGGCGCCGTTAAGTGGAGCGTCGCTGCAGATGGCCGTAGACAAACCTGAGGCGGGAGATCTCTGCCTCTGGTTTCACTGAGAGAGAGAGCTCTGTGTTTTGCTTCCCACTCGGCAAATCCCTTCTGACAGAAGCCGCCGTGTCGCATCCTCCCCTCCGCCTTTAAACAGAATCTTGTGTGGAAAGGAGCGCTCACCCTGAGGTCAACCTCAGGGATGATTTGAACAACTCAGCATCACAAAGGTTGCATTTACAGAGAAGCCGGACCCCCTACACAATGCCTGCATTGAAATGAGGTTTGCCAATGTGTAGTACCGCGTGCCACAAGATGACAAATGGGGTTTGTCGCAGGCTTTATTGTCAAACCTCGGTGAAACTGCCCCCGAGCGCTTTCAGCAGCACATTGCTCACAGAGATGTTTGTGGAAAGTGTTTACGAGAAAAGGGAGCATCTGGGCCGTGTTGATCGCTCTATCCTGTTCTAAATAAAAATAAAAATGCCACAGTGTCTCCGGTTCAGCCTCACAGGATGGTTTAAGTAATATAGCAGAAAATTCAGCAAACATAAAATGCCTTGCAAGAGGAATCATTCCCCTTAAGGTTTTTGACGAGTCAATGTATCTTATTGGGTTTTGATGTGACTGTCCTATGAATAGTAAGGCATAACTGAAAAGTTGATTGATGATTTCTGAACTTTAAACCAAAAACAAACATATGAAAAGTGACTTTCCTCTGATACCTCTAAATAAAGTCTAGTGCAACTGTTTGAAATCACATATTACTACTGATTGTCCACCTTTGTCTATTTGATCTCTGTATAAATCCAGCTGTTCTATGAAGGCCTGAGAGGTTCGTTATAGAACATTGGTGAACTAACCGCATCATAAAGACCAAGAATCAGCAGCATCAACAGCGCTGGACACATCATAAAGCATTGCTCAATCTGCCGTCAGAAAATTGAATAGGTGGTGCAAAACTACAACTATACTTATTCCTGAACGCACCAGCCTCGTTGTGAGGCATGGCGGTGGCAGCATCATGTTGTGGAAAGCTTTCTTTCTGCAGGGACGTATAACCTTTTCAAGGTTAAAGGGGAGATCTGGTCTTAATGGTAGAGTGGCAAGACAACAGCCATTGGTGAAAGGAAGCCATGTGAAGGCAATGTAGGGGGAAAAAACCCCAAATATATAGAGGAAGGGGCTCTGGTTAGACGAAACTTAATTTGAACAACCAAAATTAAACAGTTTAACTCGTAGACAAAATGCCTAACGGATATGACACACCATTCTATGATCAATCACTGTCATGGCACCATTATGCTGTGGGGTTGCAGGGATGATGAAACTACTTCAGAGTTGATTTCGGATAGAAGAAGCTAAAAGAAAACATTCAGAAGTAAACAGGCATTCTGTTGGCTCTACAAAGTATTGATCTGGGGTGCAAGATGAATACAAATGTATAGCACGTTTTTTTTTTTAAATTGATGCAGAAAGGTTTGGAAAGACATGTATTATTTTTTTCCATGAGTGTATGTTTGTCTTGTATGTAACCTTCCAATGAAAACACATGCAAACCTTTTGTAACATGACCACAAATGGAAAGGTTCATAGGGTTTGAATTAGGACTGTCAAAATGAACCTGTTAACACAGGTAAAATAAAAAAATATGAAATACTATTGAATGGGTAGTAAGTCGTCACACGATTGCTAGAGGTTGCTCCCACCCGCATATAGGATTTAAAAAATTGATGGTTAAATATAGATTATGACTTGATATTTTTGGTGCCTGCCGGTCAAAATTATGGATCACAAAATGTCTAACGCTACCTCTGCTTAGTGGATAAGAAAAATAGGTATGTTGGTCATTTCTTAGGAGATCGGTATCTGTCCCATAAATAATCCTGGGCTAACATTAGCAACCGTTGGTTATTTCCATCTTGTTGCCGTTAGTGTATGTTTTTTCGGGTCATGTGGTATTTGAGGGAAATGTAAGTAACATGCATAATATCAGTAAATATTGATTATCTGCTTACAAATCTCATTTTTCCATCCCTATATGGATCCCTAGTTTATAGTATGGCAACAAATGGCACTTTTTTGTCCTTTTTTGAGCCTCTGTGCATGTAAGAACAAAAAGTTTCATGTTAATGCTCCAGATGTTATTGCATTTGGTTACTTTAGAAGGCCTGTTGCTAAGAGAACCATTCACCCCACTGCATTTCGGAGAATAAAGTGCAGATTTCGCTGCAAGACGATGCTGCACTCGTGTTTGTCTTTTTTTCTTTTTTCTTGATCAGTTGTTGGGAAGACACGAAACCTTTCCGGAGGAGGAGAAGTAGAGTGTTGAGAAAATGTGGAGAGCCTGAGGAGGTAGCAAACCTCCCTGAAAAGTGTTCGCTCAAGAGGTTAGGGGTTATTAGAGAAACACCAAACAAGATAAATCATTTCTAAACTGAAATGGAAATGTACAAAGGGATCAGAGTTGATGTATTCTACAGAGAGTTGTTCCTCTTTTCCGGTGAATCCTGAGAATCAAAAAAGTATAGATTTCTAAGTATTCTTCGTTGTTGACAAGTCAAAGCAGAACTTTCTCTTGTACAGTTTTTTTCTCTTTCTTCTTTTGTGGTTAGAAATGCAATATCATGACACCATTTGCAGTTGCATAGGTTGCATTTTTAACCTCAGGTTATTGGGTCTCTGAAACTTGTGGTTGGCACATCTGAACTGAAAGGAAATGGATCCCAGTCAGCTAAAAGTAGTTTTGTGTTCCTGTTTTGAACTTGTGTGGTGAAACTAGCAGTCCACAACCACGTCCCCTTTAACATTGGATGTGGCGGCGCAGTGCGTCAGAAACACAGTAAGCTTTAATGTCATCTCTCATCCTGTTTTCTAAAAAGTTTAAATGTCGTATAGTATACATGTCATCAAAACTGGGCCTTATGTTGTTGCCAAATAAATTTCAATTTCAAATCATGATGCAAATATGACCTGTGTAGAGTTCACCTTCCTTTCACTCATTTCACCATGATAGACAGACAGAGCAAACTCGTGTTTTGCTAATCAGGAATGCCATATTAATAAACCATTTGCCGTTGTCCCCACAAAAAGCCCCCCACACCCCAATTTTTTATCTAGCCACATTTTCTGAAGTTTTTAATCAAGTGAACTTTATAAATAATGCTTGATTCAGGACGCTGCGATCTCAGAGTAAATTGTAACTTATTTTTGTGGAGAACATCATTGCAATGATGAATGTGACTCAATCTGATATTACAGTGTGGTTATATTTTTGTACATAACTTTAATTCTGTATTTAGGATGAAGCCCCTAAATGCTGAAAAGCAGCAATTAAAGCTTCATGTAGACTTCTAATCATCATTTAGTCGATAATCCCCCCCGACTCCACCCTCTCCAGGGCCGTCACCATTTTTTTGTTCTCATCTGTACCATATTGCACTATTTTCGTAACGAAAGCAAATAATCTGCCTTAGAACTTTTAGTTACAGCCATTTATCAAGTTGTACCTGCCCAGGCTGGTCTACTGTTAGGAAATGGTGTTCAGTTATTATGGCGTGATTAGATCAAAGTTGTGTATTGAAAATTGGTTGTAATATAAAATCTGCAAATATTAAAAAAGAACAAAATTTCAAGTGACAATAAGTTAGGATTTATTTCTACAGTGAATAGAAATACAGATTTACCAATACAGATACACAACAGTAAAATGCCAAGGTATCAAATGTTGTGCTTATGTAAATATACAACGGAAAAAGGCCAGGGAAAAATTCTATTCAGTTTCTTTATATAGCACCAATTCACAACAGCGATACGATTCAATAATACAATTAAACAAAACATTCCAATCAGTTAAGTAAAGTTTCTATTTAAGGAATCCCAGCAGATTGCATCAAGTCAGTGATGTGAGGTTGTGCTCTGCACATGCAGACTCCAACCACAGCAATGCTCTCAGCAATGTCTCATGCTGAGCAAGCATGTGGCGACAGTGGAGAGGAAAAACTCCCCTTTAACAGGAAGAAATCTCCAGCAGAACCTGGCTCAAAGCCGCCTGGGTGTTTGAGAAGACAGAGCACAGACACAGAAAGAACAAAAGGAACTGATGAAAGAGTACTTTATATATTAAAAAAGTAAAAAGTTGATGACAGGACATGGAGAATGTTTGGTCACCGGCGATCATCATCTCAACCGATGCTCCCCATCAAACAGGGCGCTGTAGCTGAGCAGGATACCAGACCAGCTGGAGCTTCTGAGGAGAGAAAAACACTGAGAGAAAACAAGGTTAACAGCTGAAATAGCAGCAAAAAAAACATCTGGAGAGTAGTAGGAGAGTGAAGAAAAGTGATCAGTCTGTCCTCCAGCAGTCTAAGCCTATAGCAGCATAACTACCTACCCATCACTTTAGAGCCAGAAGCAACATCAAATGTTCCAAAGTTTCACAAGCCTAGCTGTGGTCAAGTGTTATGAAGATGCGCTAAAGTGGCATGTAAGCTATGTTTTTGGCCCCACCTCCCCTTTTTTTTTTTCAGTCGAGTACGCCTTAAATGCACATGCAGGTAATAAATCGAGCCACGCAGTATAGAAATGCAGAAATGTGCAATGTAGATGAAATGTTTTTTGTGAGAGGACAATCAAGATGATTGAGAAGAACCAACCCGAAGCAGAAAAAACTGTCATGTTCTCAACAGCTACCGAGATACTCTTCATGCAGTGGAGTTGTTACTTCCAGCGAGCATATATGGACGTGGGGGTGGGGGTTACTAGAGTAGATGGCCGTCCCCTCGCTGAGCTGCAGGCTGGTATGAATCAGCACATGAATACTGCCTTGTTCAGACAGACATTTTTTTTTTTTTCTCATAAAACCTCGAGTTGTGTTTGCTTTCGCTCTCGCCTCGTAAGTCGGGAGCTGCCACTGTTTACTTTGTGGTTTTATAAAAAAATAAAGTTCTGTTTCGCCTCTGCACTTGCAAATGTGTCCAGTTTCTAAATGTGTATTTGCAATACCCAATTGATTTATAAATGTGATTGATTTAAGAGAGAGAGAGAGAGAGAGAGAAAATAAAAATAAAAGATCTGTGGTGTTGCTTGAACAAGATGTTTAAACCACTTTTAGGGTCCCAGATTGTCCGTGTCTGAGCGATGAGGAAGTTTTCTGTGTGGCCTTCTAAGAGTGAAGATGGGCTCAGAACAGAGCCTGTGTTGCTGTTGTAAATGTCACCTTGTAAATCCTCAGCAAACATTCTTAAGTCACTGAGGTTGAACAGCAACAACTGCTTTAAAATAAACACACCCTTGGAAGTGCCGGAGCTATACGACCATTCAGAGACTTTGCGGAATGTGTCCAAGCTTCGTGAAAACATGCCAACCCAAGGGTTTGGAAAACTGCTGTGAATGATGTTGTAGACCCTTCCCATCGACGAAGAAGTTCATCAAGCACGAAAAGGTGGTAGGGAGATGTTAGGTGTCAAGAGTATAATACGGATGAAAGGCAGAAACATTTCAAAATGCCGCTTATTTTTGATTAATAGCAATCGTAACGAAGGAGATGAGTTAAGAAGCCTGCGTCAACATCATTAATGTGCCATCTTTGGTGAGATTTGGCTGAAGTACACCCTGTCATACACGGCTCAGACTCATTTATTTGCACTCCCGCAAAAACGTGTAATAAGTGTTCAAAGAAATTACTCTTCTATTCCACTTGCATAATCTCATAGTGAATGTTTTTTTTAAATAAAATTCACTTTTTTTATTATGAGTGCGTTTATTGTTGGGGTCCAGGTATAGAAATATTTGATTAGGATGAAATCACAGCTGGCACATGTAGGGTTATCTTTAAAATTCTGTACTTTTAAAAAAAGGTATTTAGAATGTGTTGAATTTATTAATCAGTAATCCTTGACTTTGTTTTTCACTTAGCTAGAAATATGGCGTCATGCCATATGTTTAGCCACTGGCTGCATGGTTTGATGAGGACCCTTATTTTATCTGACCACCAACAACTTCCCAAACCCTTTGTAGGTTTACATGTGTTATCTATTGTCAACTATTTATTGACCTTAAGCACCTTTTATTACTTTGAACGTACTACTGTATTAGCTTGGTGATAGCATGAAGGCATTGAGCACAATTTTACTTGTAAATAAAGTATTTGATGTGAGGCTACTATTATTCTAGTCTAAAATGAGATCCTGCTCTCTTATTTTAGACTTGCTCTCAGGAGAAAATGACTTGACTCTGACTGGAGAATTATTTCCGGGACTTGGACTCCAACTTTGCTTGTAGGACCTGGTGAATTGACTTGGACTCGACCACGAAGGACTGAAGGGTGATTTCGAGTCTAGAGATGGTTCCTAGACTACAGCAGGAATTTATGACAGTGAAAATTTTCTTTGTGTCTCTTGGTGTTGGATTAATAAATGCTAAACGCCTCAAAACCACCCTAAAGCTGCTAATGTATCAGATTACCAGGCTTGGTACTTCATAAAACCCATCCACTGTATCTGTGTTGTTCTGTAGCTTGCATTTTGCTAACCTTTCATCGATTGACGCATAGTTATAGTTACTTTAAAGGCATGTCTGAACTTAGTTTTGTACCAGTCTTTTCATTGCCATCTTGCCTAAAAGTGTGTTTGGCATGTCATTCATGTTGGAAATGAATCTTTGTAATACAATAGCTCAAGTTGCTTAATCAAATTGACACTAATATGTTGTCAGTGGATGGCGTCCTCTGTAGGACATGTGCCAAAAGTTGCCCTGGCGTTAATTTGGATGCCAAATGCTTTGAGGAACAAATCAGCCCTAAAAGGGATCACATGTTGTTTGGCATTCTGAGGGAAGAAACAGGCCTTTGTCTGGCCCGTTATTGGATTTTGGCCCCTGCGCATGCAGCGTGTTTATGCCCCTGATGGGAGAGTCAAATGTGGCCCCTTCTATGTTGCCCCTGACTGGCCCTTAGACGGGATGAATCCATACCCCAGGCTAAGTGGGCCAATCCTCGCAGTGAACCACATTCTTGTGCCCCGTGGTCCAGCTGAGGCTCGAGCAGGACATTAAATCAAATCTAACTTTAAAGGGTCCCTAATCAGCTTCTGGTGGTAGCCGCTGCCCTATGCGGAGCGGCTTTCAGGCTTCGAAGACAAGCACATCTTTGTTTTCCTCTGCATCATATGTGATGTGAGGGGAAGTGGGGTTCCAGGATGTGGAGTTGCCTCAGCGTGGAGATGGTGGGAGTCTTACCTCAAGCAGAAGGCGGCTCTTGTCTGTGTGTTGCTGCTTCTTTATTGTGTTTTCCACTCAGTTTAAATGGCTCGGGAGCCAAAAAGAAAGCCGACGCTTGATGATTTTTCTGGAGCCATCCAGTCTGGGCGCACTGTAAATGTGTTTGCTCTGCTCTAGCACCGTCCCTGTTGACTTCTTGTTCATTGGAGCTGCGGGCTTAACTTACAGCCCCTAAAAAAGGCTTAAAACAGACAGAAATAAACAGGTATAATTAAGAGCAATTATCCTGCCAATCAATCACTGGCCCAGTGGATCAGCAACAGTCGGCTCCAGTTGCCGATGTCATATCGGTCGCTGACCTCAAAGCACAGACTGCCCACTGACTCCTAATTAACTACCCTCAATTAAACCCTAATAGGCTGATTAACAGACCTTATTTGTGCTGTAATGGCCCGTTGTTTCCTCCCAGCGCCCCTCAGACATGCATCTTGGCTGTAGCTTGCTAATCACCACCTACTCAGTCTCTCTTTTACTAGCAGGACATAGATTATCTTAACAGGCTTGAAACATTCCAATGTTTGATCAGGTTAAACGTTTATGCAACATTTTTTCCGACTCTATCAAGAGCCCTGCGACGTGTTACGGAAAGGTTTTTTTTACGGAAAAATTGACATTTTATTTCTCCAAATGACCAAAACCCATTGTAATTTCTATTGTTTTTTGATTTTATTTTTTTATACAAAAGTGCCTTAAACTTGTTGACATTTTGTCTCACTAGAGCAACAAATTCTATGGATGTCTTGGGGCATCACGAGGACAAAGGAAAACAGCAGATATGCCAGGGAGAACGTGGTGGAGATGTTTAAAGATGGTTTAAATAATAAAACAATAACCATCTTCTAGGGCTGGGGGATATGATCCAAAATTAATATTGTGGTATATTGAGCAGTTCACCTTGATAATGGTAAGTAGACGATAACAACAACAACCCCCCACTCCCCTTCTATATTCAATATCCGGTAGTGGCCTAATCTACGTAATTTGCTTGAAAATGTGATGGGTCATTGCTATTGAACTTGCCTTTTAATTCAGGGTTCAATTCCCACTCCTTTCTGTATTTCTTAAAGTCCAGTTTAGATCACACAGAACAAATGAGGAAGTGACGGCGCTGTAAGTGAAATCTGTGTTTTTTTTTTTATGTGAAGTCATTTATTTTAGACAGAAAATATTTTTCATTTACATCGGAGCGCAGGTAAGATCAGCCAGCAGCGACTTTAAGTGGTCTATCATTATTCTGGACTCAGCAGGGTTAATATCTGCTCCGGCGGAGCTGGACCTGGGCTGGCCGAACTGCAGCGTGTTGGTTTAGAAACGCTCTGTTTCGACTGCAGCTCCGTTTACGAGTTGAAGCTGTAACAATCATACGTGGTCTACGTTAGAGTCTCAAAGTATCCACTAACACCACAGAAAGTCACTATATTTGTCACTAGTCACAAGAGTTTAAACACTCGCTAAATATAGCAACACAGTCGCTATGTTGGCAGCGCTGTTCTCTTCTGGTTAAGCTGAAATCGCATGACTGTACATAGTCATGTGACTCAAGGCAGCGCTCATTTATTTAACGGGCACGAGCACCGCTAAACTAAAACACATCTTTTCTTTTGTTTTTTTTTATACTGAATTTACTGACTAGGGCAAAATGTCGTTGGTAACAGTCATAAATTTCGGTGTTGGTAAATTTTTGGTATACCGCCCAGCCTTACCATCTCAACCATAATCCTACTGACAAAATTAATATTAACCTAAGTTGATGTAGCAGACCAAGGCACCACTAATCAAAAAAACATCCAAGGTGCATGTGGAAACTCGGGGGGAGTTACAGAGATCCACAGGTTTGTATTACACTTCAAAAATCTGGCCTTAATGGAAAGGTGGAAAGAAAACAGTACTGTTAAAGAGAAACCTACAAGATCTCCTATTAGCAATTTGTTACTAGCCATATAGAGAACACACCAAACATGTGGCTGCATTATGCTGTGGGGAACAGGGATTTTTTGCTAAAGTTTATTGGATGATGGCTGTAACACATAGAAGTGTAGGATGAAAAGCAGTTGGAGACTGCAAAGTATTAAGACTTGGAAAGCCAACTGTTTCAAAGAGAAATTGGAAAACAGTTTTTTTTTTCTGGATATCCCTTAATTGTGAAAAAAAATGTACTATATTCTTTCTCAATAATCTACTTCTGTTGCCCTACCACATTTAATCCTAATAAGTTTTGTGATTGTAACATGACTAAATGCAACAACAACAAAATCTCAATGCCAGTAATTCATTTCTCAAATCACTCTCTGGATGAAACATTTTTGTAATATTTTCGGCTTCTGATTGCGTTTGAAATTCCAATTTTGGCACTGACCTTTTATGCCTAATTGATTACAATCATGAAACACAATGGGAGGACCATGCTTTAACATGTGCAGTCTGTTTTATTCTGTATTATTCTCAGTAACTGCTCCCAAAATAACCCAAGATATCAGTATCCGAGACGATCCAGCAGAGAATCTCAGAAGAAAAAAAACATGTGAAATGTGAAAAGATGGCAAGGATCAGCGTAATGAAAGTGATGACAATTTACACCACACTGTCTTTCTACTGTGTAGACCGCAGTTAGAAATGTTGTGCTTCTAGATTCCGAAGGCTGTAAATCTGTCAGCTTGTTTTTCGCTGTATAACAGCCAGAAGATTCATTCTGCTCTTTTCTGTCAACTTTAGGAGGAAAAAAGTAGAAATAACTAAAACAAGTAAAATATGTCATCATGGTTGCTGTCCAAAAGTGTTTAACATGGAGTCTGAGTAGAAAGAGCTGATAGCTATGGCTAACATAAACACTAAACTGGTAGTGGCGAGTAAGTGGACAACCCAGGCGGAGAAATCACTTAAAGACAGAAACAGGCTGCCAACTTAAATAAAAATCACAAGATTTCAACATGGATGTTGCTTGGTGCGAGGTTCTTGTTTCACATTTTAGCCAAGTAACAAACGTCAGCTGAACAACGCCTGCAGTTGTATCGCCCCTAAACGCGCTACTGGATCCTTCTGAGAGCCTTTTAAGACAAAACAGTGCCATTAAACACGGAGGGACTTTCCTGTTCTGCAACCCCGAATCCAAGTCCTGCTTGATGGCAGCAGAAGCCCCGACACGTGTAGTTGTTCCTATGGATATTTCTCTACCCCAACAGGAATTTAAACATGTGGCAGCATTGCTCTTTCAACAGATTATAGGATACATATTTTACTCATCAATCAAACCTTAAGGAGTATCCCTGTCATGTTTTCATATGGAAAAACTGCAGCTGCTTCTTCAGAGAGATGATGAAGCCCACTACTTTCTCCTTTCCCACAACCCTGCTCAACTTTAATATCTGTTGGTGATGTGAATTGGCAAGAATCTGGTGATATGTTATGTATCACAATAGGGGGGGTACGATATATTGCGATACTAGTGTAGTAAGACCTATATATCTGGATTTTTTAAACTGAATTTAACTGTAGTAAAACTGTCACAGCATTCTAAACCTGTTTCACTTAACACATCCAGTTTTATTACTAGAGCTAGTTGATCCACCAAATCGAAGGTTAAAACAGCAACCAACTACTGGTCATACTATTAATTTTACAACAAAACCTACTGTTATCATTAATGGTTACATTCCAATCCCGAAAAATAAAAGAAAAAGAAAACCGATACTTGTGACATAAGTTATCGCAAAATATTAGAGTTTCCATGCTTTCTTACATTCCTACGGCTGTTAATCATGTGTGTTAGAAATTCCTTCTTTAGCAGAGTGACACCATCTTTACATAATTTTGGTTTAAAGAACCTTCTCTCACCGTGTCATAAACAGTAGCCCTTCATTGTAACTATTCTTTTCATTCCCATAAGTGCTTTTCAGAAACCACTACAGACATTTGCGGCACCGCTCTTAATTTAAGCATTAGGTTTTGCCAAGTACAAGCCACCAGCTACAGCTGTCCCCTTGCCAAAAATGATCTAAATAAAATGTCTAAAACAACAAAACTTGATGCACCTTTTCTGTCTTTAAGCTGTTGGCAGCACTGAAGCACAGCTGGCTTCTACAAGTTCATAGGAATGCATAAGTAGATTCAAAAATTTATGTTTTTAAAATAAATTTAAACTGAGTTCATTTTTTTTTCCTGTACCAGCCTTCAGAATGATCAAGCCATATGGCCTCAAATTACTATCTTGATATAATGAATAGTTCACCTCGATAACGATAAATGGACAATAACTACCCCACCACAAAAAAATATATATATTTATATATGTTTATATTTTAGATAGGGCTGTTGATTCTACTCTCCTTAACCTGCTCCACCCCGCTTCTTTAATATTTGAATCCTCTTTCTAACCATTGATGGTGGTGTGGTTGGGGTGGAACAAGTAGAAGATTTTGCCCTTTGGGTGTGTTTTTGAGTCGCCATGTGGTTTTGTATGACTAATTTTGGAATACAAATCAGCAATATAGGGAGCAGGCCCTTGAAACATCTCCAATAAAAGGCTTTAACCAGCCTTTGAGTTCAGTTAGATTCCCACTCCTTTCTGCGTTTCTGAGAGTCCAGTTTAGACAGAGACATGATTACTGGTTATCAACGTCACAGACAGGTTCAGACAGTGGACAAGGTAAGTGACTGAGATTATGATAGTGAAATCAGTAATTTATTTAGTATGCTGTTATTTTAGACAGATTTTTGTTTTTTGTTTACATCTAAGCGCGGGTACGATCAGCCAGCGGCGGCTTTGGATGCAGTAGGGTTAACTCTTTAGGCGCCAAAGTGGCAATCTTGCGACAAGCAACATTGCGCACTTTAACAAGCCACGACAGCACAGGTTTGACCACTAATTCAATGACTACTTTACATCAGGAGAGGGCGGACATCTGAAACTTTAGTCTAAGCCACATTTTTGGTGGCCATGAAAGATTTGGAGTAAATCACGAGCGCCACCACTCAAAGAGAACAGAGAGAATAGTGGCTGCAGTCACAGCTTATTATGCAGAGAGGTTTGTTCACTGCTGAGTTCCCTGCTGTCAAGTAATGGCTGCTTCAGATTCTGAAGATTAATATACAACCTCTGATCAAGATGTTCAGTTGTCAAATGAGAAAGAAAGTTATGTTCCATCAGCGCGCTGCGCCAGCCAATGCCGTTCGTCATGACAGTTCAAAAGATACACATACAGGATGCTGTGCTTCACCATGTCGAGTGGGAGAAAGGTAAACCTTGGGGTGGTCCAAACACCGCCAACAGTGACTGAGGTTGCAATAATGTAAAAACCTGTGGAAATAACAGCAGATGTGGTGGAAAACACATGAGAAAATAGACTGCTAATGGTAGAGAAAGCAGCATTAAAGTTCATGCTCCCGCATCAGATTATTAGACAAGTGGTCATAATGTTTAATCTAACTGATGTGTATTTCAGGATTCTGCACAGCTATTGATGTTTAAAAGCCATTGTGATAAAGATTCTTCATTGACTGACAATGACTTATGATGTGGTTATATTAACTAAGCAAGTCTGTGAAAAGTCATTAAGTTTCCCTTTTAGTCATGAATGAGTTGCATTTGCCCTCCTGAGGAAAAGTGATCTTCCCATGTGCCTGGCTGGAAGGATTACTATCAAGAAATACCAACATTTCCAGGGAGTGTCACCTCTGTGCCAGCCTGAGCCTCACAGCGGTGGTGATGCTGCCTAATCAGGCAACACAGACTTCAGCACTGTGGCCTTGGCTCATTCTGCTGCCAGCAGATGTTAGGCTTTATTTGCTGGGACTCCATTAGGACTCAACAGATGCACGGCTCACAAGGTTGACTTCACCAGACATAATTGTCCCTTCTGTAAATGACAGATGTTCGCTAACATCCGGACTAATTGGAAGGCAATTGACACACACTGAATGAAAAAATTGTCACATGCATGCAGTTACTTAACATATTGACGTACAGTAGCACTGCGGTGTGAGACAATTTGCACACCTGAACTCTTTCTTTTTTTATCACCTCTGGGCGGGAAAAAAGTATTAGCTGCTAGCTGTCTTCACCAGTTGGTTTCAGTGCAAAAGCACCACAACTACAAGCAAGGCGAGCCTTGCATCCCCTATCAAAATGTTTTGCTCACTCTACCAACTAACCCCACAGCTGTCCCTCTCCGACCAGCCTGTTAAAATCCCATCAGGTCGGCTGCCGATTTCCCAAACTGTCGGCACCTTCCCTGGCCCTTTTTTTTTCTAAAGCAAATGTGTGCAAATAGAGGGCGCTGCTCATCAGCGTGCGTCTCCATCTCTGGCCTTTCCTCCTGTTGGCCTGAGAGAGATGTTCTATTTCAAGTGTTACCTCTCCGTCTCAATCATGAACTGCTCCCTCATTTTGACAAACAGCCCGGAGCAACGGCTGGAGCCGGCTCGTCAAGCTAGCTTTTTGAGGGGAAAAGTGAGAAAAGAGTTCCTTCCTCAGACATTCCTGCTTGTCTTTGTTTTTTTTTTTTCTCTTCATTTGATGAGTTATTCTTTGTTGGGAAGTACAGTGTGCTTTACCTCTTTCTCTCTCGCTCTTTCAAGCTCTGCTTTCTCTGAGAAAATACAGGTGCTCTCATATTCGAGTTCACTCTTCTCTGTACTCTCGTTCCACCTGTGCATATTCGGTGATAAATGCCACATGCTCTGAGCCACTGAGATGAAAAAGAAACTGTTTTCTCTGCCCCCTTTTGTAAATATTTGAAGGGCTTAGCTTAAAAGAGTTTCTGTACACAGAGCTTGGGGAAAAGCTGTTCAGTCACTAAGTAGGGAAAAAATCTAAAAATTAATACCTGCATCCGATGTAAAATAGTACACTTTGTAGCTAGGGGTCAGATAGGTTTTGTCCACCAAATACCTGCAGACTTTAGACATATGATAGTGCTCATGCAGAGGAAATATCTGGCAAGTCCAGGAGAAAAACCCTCAGACCACCAGCTGAGTGGACAGTGCCAAGGGAAACATCAAGGTGTCAATAAAGATACCCTTTCTCCTCGCTAACAGAGAACTGCTTTGATTAGAGCCTCGACAGGACCAAATAGGTTTTACCCAGAGGTATGCCGGTGGCAGCCATTTTGCCTGGACTGAGCAGATTTTCCTCCATGCTCAAGTAGAGCAGAGGGGCCATTGATATGGGCAGGTGGTAAAGGATACCCTCGCCTGAGTAAAAATTGTCAGCTAATTTAAAAGAGAATGTGCATCCCTTCTCTCTTGTGAAAAACAGCAAAAGGAAGGGCAATAAGACATCTAAAGCCTCAACAGTCACACCTTTTCTCGTTGGCTTTGCGATTGCAGTCCTTGGACCATCCATCCATTTTCTATACCACTTATCCTTGAGGAGTCACAGGGGGACTCTTGCCTATCGGCAGCGGTCAACAGGCGAGAGGCAATTTAGAGATGCCAATTAGCCCAACAGTCATGTTTTTCGGGACTGTGGGAGGAAGCCGCTGTATCCAGAGGGAACCCACGCATGCACAGAGAGAACTTGCAAACACCGTATAGCTAGACCCCGGGCCAAGATTCGAATCCTGGACCTTCTGTGCAGCCCAATCTCTGGAGCATCAGAAATTTTTCTCATTTTGTTTAATTATATGGTGTTCTTTACATTTTACCACGTAGAAACCATTAGGAAACACATTCCTCTGTGACTGTTGAATAAAAAGCGGGAATGACTTTTCTCTGTCAGTTAAGGTTGGGGTTAATCTCCCAAGTACCAGGTTGGCATCGTCACTCAGACACAACCTAGATTTATAGCAGATATCTATTTGTCTTTGGTTTCTATCACACGAAATCACTCAGCCTTCTTCTGCCAGGACATGCACTTTTAAAAAACAACATGGAAAATACGAGAGCTCAGGAATCCAGCCAGCTGAAGCGGGACTGATGCAGATAAAGACAGAATTGGGAAAAGGCACCACTCTCCAAACGCCAGCTCTTGGAACCTCGATTTAGCATGGCTCTTTAGAGTTCTGATCTAATGACAAATGTTAAGATGGATTTCCCTGATTTTTCCTCTGGCCTGTTTAGTACCTACTCTCTGGAGTCATTCTTGGAGGGAGAGGGAGGTCCATCTTTAACACTGTGGCCTCTCTGGTCTTTAGCCATGCCATATCAGGCCAACAGCTGCTGTCTCTCTCAGTAAAGGCATGTTGACTGCTGGGGCTTGGCTGCCATACAGGCATTGGATCTTACACAAGCCCCATTTTGGGGTGCTTAAGGCCTTGATTTTTCTTTTTTTGTTTCTTTAAAGGAAATATCTTCTTGAAATAAATCTAAACATTTATAGAATTTTGACATTAAACTGCCAGGATCTAGAAAGTCTATCGTAGTTCCTTTGCTCCATGACTTTTTGCGTAACCTGATTTGGTAAACCTAAACAAGGTATCTCAGGTAAAGGTTGCTCGTTTCACTCTGCAGCTCAAATTCCTTGAACTGGAGCCAACAAACTGTGAGCACTCTCACAGCTGTCCCTTGAGACATCAAGACAAGGTCTTTTATCTGATTTTTCTTCTTTTTTTTAGAGCGAGTTTGTTGGAACCGGATGGCTTCAGCTTGCTCTGTTCAGAGACAAGAGCTTTGTGCAACATGCAAAATGAATGGCCACCCAGGACAAATCCTGGAACGTTTCAGATTCTCTCTCAGGATCTCCCTGTCTGCTTTATTTTCTTTATTTAACTAGATGTGAGGCTTGTGGGTTTTTTTTTTTAAACATCATCACTGTGTGCTAAAATGGCTGTGAAAATAAGGGTTGCATGTCTGTCTGTATGTAAAAAAATTTATAAAATGAAAGCTTCTCTGTCTTCATCTGGCCCCCCTCCCGGTCCCTTACCTCCGAACAGCCGAGTTGCTCCTGTAGGCAAACCACAAAGACAGGCTCTAATGCTTTGCTTCCAACAGAACACACTTCACCTCCTGAAAGAAGCATGTCCAAAGCTCTCATAATTCAAACTATAATTAGGAAACGCTCATGGAAACGACTCGCCCTGTGAGTTCTTGTTTCAGGTAAGGCAGTCAGAAACTGAAGTGATTCCAGACTGCTAATGTCCGTCTTAGCAGACGTTGGAGCTCTGTGATTATTTTAGTGCAAAGGTCCAAATAAACCCATATGGGGGTCATGACCTCAATGATCTGAACCAAATGTGCTGCACTTCGTGAACTGAAAGATTTACTCTGAGAAGTGGGTGAGCGTGAACATTGATTGGCATTTTGTGGATAGGCATAGTAAGTAGAACTTTACCTTTTCTTTACTGTTGTCTGCTTGATTTGATATTCTGAAATATAACTTGCAGTGGGAACTGGCTTTCTGATGAGGCAATAAAGCATTCAAAACTGCCTTTAATGGGACATTTTCATTATAGAAAACAGGTACAGGGCTCCCACTTACTCTGTTATGGAGAGTTGAGTTTCATGCACTTTATTTATGTTTTTGAGGTATTTCTTTTTTCATAGGGGTATATTTAAATGTTAGCACTGCGACCAGAGATTGTCAGGCGGCAGGGAAGAATACACATTTGCTGTACATGTATAATTATATTTCAAATATACCCTTATTTTTATGCCGGTGGTGTCTTTTTGTGTATGTGTGTTTATCTACCACACCTTTAATATTAAACACATTGCAAAAAAGTTGGGAACCGCTGTTTTAGGGATTCATTAAAGGTGACAACAACTCGTAGACATCCATGTGTTTGTTTGCCTATCCAATTATTTTGCAGTTTCTACGGGTTTTATATCTAAAGTATGAATGCTGTAGAAACGTGCCATCGGTTCAAAGTAAAAATTACTTTAAAAATTGACCAAAATTCACTTAGAAATACTGAAGGTTTGGCTCTGAAATGTGAATTTTTTTTTAGCTTAAGTAAAAAATGGATTGTCTTGAGCCCTTTTCTAACAACTCTTAAACCAATAGGCAGAGTGATGATTAAATATTTACTTGTACCCACCTAGGAAAATGTATTTGGATATGGAATGTAGAGTCGCTGGACGGGAGCTGTGTTTAAGTCATGCTGATTTGTTGTAAGTCAGAGAGAAATGAACAAAACAAACATTCTATTTTCTAACATTCTAACATTTTCTATATAAGGAATCCCAGCAGATTTCATCGAGTCATTAACCTGTGGTAGGGCCCCGCACATGCAGACTTTCCAACCACAGCAATCCCTCATACTGAGCAACAGTGGAGAGAAAAATCTCCCCTTTAACAGGAAGAAACGTCCAGCAGAACCTTGCTCAGTACAAGAGGCCATACCACGACCGTCTGGGGATTTGAGAAGACGGAGAAGAAACACAGAAGGAACAAAAGGAACTGATTTAAGAGTAATTTATATATTAAAGAAAGTAAAAAGTTGATAAAAGGATAGTATAGGGTGGATGTTTTCAGTCACTGTGAGCATCATCTGAGTTGATGTTCCACATCCAACAGGGCATTGTAGCTGAGCAGGATACCATTCCTGCCTTTTCTAAGTATATATTTTGTTCTTCTCTGTGAGCTGTGAGCGCCTTGAGGCGTCGATCAGTGATGATACTCACTGTAAAACCATCTTGATATGGGGACGCCTTAGGCTAGTCCTAAAAGCAGGGTTTCCGCAGAGGATTGAAAAGTCATTAAAAAGCTTTAGCAAAAATTAAGGCCCTAAATGGTATTAACAAGCTTAAAATGTTATTCTCTGATCCAGCAGTTTAAGAAAAATACTTCTGTAGTTATAAATAGTGATTCTGATACCAGAAAAAAAAATAGTTCTAAATGTTGCTTTTCCAATAAACTGCTCCATTCCCTCATGTCACATGACTGATCCTTACTCATGTGACGTGTAGAGGAGACGAGCTCACTCGCCCTCCCCTGTTAACAGTCCTTTTCTGACAAAGCGTACCAAGTTTGCGGATGGAAATGTTGAAAAAAACAGAAGTTTGGCTGCAATTTTTAAAGGTAACCAGCAACAGAGCTAGACGAAACATGTAAAAGATTTGTGCCGCTTTCAAAACAGTAATAGCGGCAATGTAACGAAGCACCTCGTCGTCCGTGACATCATCTTGTAAGCCAAAGCATGTACCGTCAATGACTGCAGAAAAAAAAGCAGACCCGAGCCCACAGGCTTACTCCTCCGCTGCATCAGCAACAAAAACACTGGAGGCGACTGAGGATGAAAGGCGCGTTTAAAAATACCATAAAACAAATGTTCCTGCTGTTTCTTTACCCAATATTAGAAAATGCAGTTTACAGGTTTATATTGACATGAAGTGAAGCAGTGGTAATATTGAACGGGTAGTTTTATTTTGATACAAATATTTTCATTTTGTGCCTTTACTGTTTGCACTGAAAATCTGCTGTGTTTTGCTTTAAAAAAAGAAATAAAATACAGTAAACATTAAATATTTTTTATGTATTTTTTTACTTTTTGTTCTTTTTTATTATCTCTCAAAATTTGACTTTAAAATGTCGAATCATAAATTCCATTTACCTCAAAGTCCTTTAAAATACACTGTTTTCAGACTTTTTCTTGAATGTGCATGTACTCAACTCATATATTCATGAGTTTTCATGGGTGCTTTTGATGGCCTTATTTATTTATTTATTTACTTTTTGAAATGGCATTAAAAGGGCGTTGAAAAGCATTGAATCAGATGAGCCTATTTCTGCACAACCCTTTTAAAGGCCCAATTTTGTGTGGAGACACAATGGCTGAGAGGACCAGGCCAATAGATTTACCCCGACAAAAGAAGTCCAGAAGAGTCCAGTAAAATGTTCTGAAGTTCTGACAGCGTAAGTCAGAGTTTGTTTTTCATCTCCCCTGCAGCAACATTAAAAAGGCTGAGCTCAACAAGTTGGTAACACTCAAGTCTACAGTATCCAAAGTGGGCAAACGCTTTTCGAGATCACAGGATCTCTAAAAGCAACGAGCGCTTCGTCAAGTGGTGAAAGTCAACCCTTCTCAAACATGTACAAAGCCCCAAGGACAAGCTCTTTGCTGTCCTTCAACTTCTTCTCCACCCTTGAAGAATAGCTCTTTAGAGTCCGGTCTGTATATATTCAGGGAAAGGCAGACGGCAGCTCTGGTCAGCTTTCTCTTTTATTCATGACCTTCATCTGATTTAACTTACTGAATGCCTCAAACAAATTTGAGTCAGCTGTTCATCGCAAGCCTATTACGTCGGGGCCGTTTCCCACCCACTAGCTGATTATCACCTTACTCTGAATAGTCAGCATGACTGAAGTCGAATTCCAAACAAGGAGTCTGAGTGTGCAAGGCCTAACGTGTGGAAATCTTGTAAACACATGTGATTTTCCTCATGATTTTTAAAACAATTATTTAACATGATTATAACTTGTTTGTGAGGCAATACCTGAATGTCGTCCAAGGGTTTTAGTTTTTTTAGGCCCATGTGACAGTCTGCTCAATCATCTCTTAGTTTCTTAGAAGCCTGGCTACCCAGTTAGACAAGATGAGGAAAACTTGAACCTTTTGTTTTTAAAAGAGCATACCAACACTATGAAGTAAAGGCCTGTAAACCTACCACCGCTGGTAGACTGATGGCAGTGGCTGAATATGGGATCTCACAGCACGCTTTCTTCCATAACCTGCTTGTTTACGGACTAGAAAAGGGATTAACTCAACCATTAGAGTGTTTTCTCAGATGTTTTTCCTCTCATTTGCCCGGCAGTATGAGCAGAAAAAAATCCTCCGTCATCCTTGAACGGCTTCTGTGGTTGTGTGTGTGTCTGTCTCTCTGTCCTGCTGTAGCCTCTATCGGTTCTGTTTTGCAGCCCGTGAATTAAATTACACGATGCGAAAAACTCTGGGGGGCCAGACTGGAGGCTCCACTCGCATAGCGATGAAGAGCGGTGATATAGCTCCTCCTGGTTTACCTCTTCCACGAGGATTCGGTGCCATCGTGCTGACATGACGAGCAGGCTCTCCTGACTTTAAAAGCATTCCCTCTCCCATCCCCGTCTGTCTCTTCCACTGTTTTCTCAGATGGTTCTCTCGTCATCTTGACTGCACATTTATTCTCTTTCTCCTTTCTTCCCCCAACCTCTGATTAATTAAGTATGACTCTCCGAGAGAAAAATGCACCTTAGTCAGTTTGATTCTCAGTTTTACTGTCAGTGCATCCAAATACAGTGCGTCTGTGGCTAAATGTGTAAGTCAGGACTTTCGGGGGGTGGGAGAGATTTGACTGATGCTGTTGTAATCACATCTTCTTAGATAAGACTTAGAAACCGTGGCTCTGGTATATAAGGCAGAGTCTTCCCCCACCAGGCCACCATTTAAGTGAGGTCAACTATGTCCCTTTTTGAATGTTTAAACAATGCTTTCAAAGAAAGGAAAGCAAAATCAAAATAAACATTACAGAAAGTTATATATACTTTTATATATAAAGTTCTATACTGCCGTGGCTGCCGGTGGACTCTGGTATCCGTTACATGTTCAGCCTGGCCTCCGTGAAGCTGGGGCTGCTCCAGCGGGGGATCGGGGAACTAAAGACCCAGTCGACTGGCGGTGGACAGATCCAGGGACCCAGCCACTTACTGCGTCAGAGAACCTGGCCTGCTCGCCCAGTTTGAGGAGCTGTTGTCCCGCATAGGTCCAAGCAGCCCGCCAAGACGCCATCTACTATGCTGAGTGGCTGTGCATCTGTCTGTGGTTAGTAAAAGTGTGTAATATATGTTGTGCTGTGGTGGAGCAATAACCAGGCCTGGGTTTTGTTGTGTCCAACAACTCCTCGAGGAGAAAGCTGTTCGTGTCTCACTTCTCGGTGGAGGAAGCAGTGCCTTTGCAGCCACAACGGCTCTTTTAAGAGCCACTTACAAAACTACTAAGAGATTTCCTGTCTAAATAATTTAACTTTGTTATAATATATTTTTATATTCCTGTGTCTGTATAGAAAACGTCATGTCATGCTGATGCTGTGATTCCGTATTAGTCACAGCATCACTGACAGCCCGCCACCAGGCTCCTGATCGGTTGACGCAGCGTGAATTGTCACAGAAGTTCAGATTTTTAAACGCATCAACGCTGGTCACGCATGAATGCACAAAATGCAGCACATAAAATGAAATGGATATTTTCTGAGGTGTGTCAGACGCCTCATTTGCACTAATCGGACGTGCAAATGAGGCAGAAAAGTGTTTTTGCAACCAAATCTGCTTCAGACGTGACGTGGGAACCCCTGACTTGCATCGGTACGCTTCTACATTGACTTTATATGTAAACCTGACGCCCACAATGCTTCAAACGTGTTTAGTGTGAACACATCATTGTGTTTGCAGCCAATGGGACTTGTACCGTCTAGGGATTGTTTAAATGAATTAAAAGGGATTGTTAGAAATAAAAAAATTGTAATTTCAGTGTAATAGATGATCAAACTTTAAGAAAGTTATTTTATATTTGAAAGACCAGAAGTCCAATGGGGGGAGGAAAAGAGTTGAGGCCAGTGATCTAATCACATCCAATCAGATTTAAAGGCATCAATGTCTGTTGCAGTGTAACAAAATGTTCCAGGTTTTTCGTGTGAAGCCCTGCACTTAAAGAGCTGAGTGTGTGTGAAGCGGTTGGCAGTGCAAGTAATTAACAGATTGGCCAACTTGCTTTTTTTTTCACTTGTGTGATCACTCATTTCAGGTTGTAGCGTCGCTGACTTAAAGAGAGACTTGTCTTTATGGCTAACCGTTTTCTGAAAAGGTCAATATACCAACGGCGTTTATGAAAGTATGGTTTACTAAAACCAAAGAGGTTAGGGTTGGATTTTGACAAACACACGCCATGCAAGTAAAAAATATGGCCAGCTAATGAAGTGCAGTCTAGTTATTCTCATTATTTTGTGTATGTTTATGGGCTAACACCTCAAGGCTCCCTTTAGACTTGCACATTGTGGGAAAGAAACACTTGGTTCACTCTGGGAGACTGCTCACGATTTACGTGCCATTCACAGCCCTCAAACATCGATGACAGTTTTCTACAACGCCTGGTCGGAACCGTCTCCCACCAATCCTCTCCTGCTTCGCCGTCTCAAGTGGAAACCGTTGAGCGAACTTTTTACAGCTGACTGAGCTGTTTGTCACGCTCCTACACAATAGAGAGGAAAAAGTCAGCATGCAAAGCAAAACTGCTCTCCCCACAAGAAACAAGAATCACCCAGATGGAACCAGAGGACCAACGCTGCACCACGAACACATGATTCACTTCAGTCAATTAGTGTGTCCGCTCAACAAAAGCTTTTTATAAAACCTCAAAAATACCCCGCTGTTGTGCTGTTCATTCCAGAGCTTGGGCTGCAAACTACAACCAAGTGTATTGTTGGAGGAAAAGGTTGTGGGCCTGAGGCATGTTAAAAGAAGGCGAACAAGAAGCAAAAGAAAGGGGGGGAAAATGAGGAAGGGTCCAAGGGTGTCTGGAGTCTTTGACATTCACATTCAAATGTATTTCCAAACATTTCTGTATTTAAATTCTAAAAAAGTTAAAGTCCCTGTATATCAGACCAACTGACTTCGTCTTGCATCCAAAATGTGTACTCTTCATCAGACCAAATAACTTTCTTCCACCTGATCATGAAGACTTCAAGGAGCCGTTTGGCAACATCTAGTCGCGCCTTGATCAGAGTTTCTTCAACAATGGCTCTCTCATTTTCATTGTATAGCATTGACTGGTGAAGAACAAGGGCAACAGTTGTCTGTAGAGTCTTTCCCGTCTCAGCTGCTGAAGCTTGTAACTCCTTCAGAGAAGTTCTAGGTGACCTCTTACTTCTTGCACCCTCACTCAGTTTGTGAGGATGAGTTGATCTCGGCAGGTTTACACATCTGCCAAATTCCTTCCATTTCTTGATGATGGATTTAAAGGTGCTCCAGTTCTCCACTTGTTACAGCAAACGATGAAATGGATACAAAGTATAATATTAATAAAAATGAACACAAAAACAAAAACGTTAAGTCAAAAAGGAACATTTTAGTAATCTTATCGCAGAGTTTTCACATTTTAAGTCTTGGGTCATGGTATCGGTTACATTAGAAGCATATTGGCCCCGAAACAGTATTGATATCGGCACATCCCTAATCGAAAGCCATGTTGCATGTTTTCCTAACATTGTGTGGCTCTATGAGTGTCTTTCTTTTTAGATAGTAGCTTTGAAAGAAAGGGGGTTAGAGAGAGAAGAGGATAACATGTTCTAACCTAACCAGGAGTTAAACCGAGGACAGCTGTAGCAAAGACTGTAGCCTTTCCGACATTGTGTGCCTGCTTTACCAACTGTGCTAGTCAAAATGCCCCATATTTTGGGGAACAATGTGAAGTTTCCACATCAATGATTTTTTGTTGTTGAAGAAATCTCATTTCTACCGACAGAAATGTTCCCCTAAAAAAGATTGCAAGATCGATAAAGTAGGAAATATTTACTTGTACTTCTCTGTTGAATGGATTTTAATAGTTTGAATAGAAAATAGTCTGATTTTATGAAGGTGTTGTGAGACTCTCTGGAGCTTTTTCTTTTTATGTTTGGTCACAGAACAAAGACATATAGACTTTTTTCTGAGGGGAAGATTGAAGCCAGGAGCCATTGCTTCCATAGATGATACTCCTGACCTGCCATTGAAGACTCCACCTCACTAATTGCAAATGTAAATATTTCAGCTTCCTAAAAACTGCAGTTTTTTTTTTCTTTTTTCTGTTTTAGCAGAATACAGAGGCTCAACTTGTCAGCATGCTTGTTTTTGTTCATCCGCTTTAAAAGTAGCTGGTTTAAAAAGAGAACATTAAGAGTGAGATCTTACAATTCCTGTGGGGCGTAAGATGTTGACACAAGACGGTGACTGAGAAGGAACAGAAACGGTTTTTTGGTGGGGGGGGGGGGGTTTGGTGCAACATTTCTGCAGTGAACTGTTGTGTTAAATGTGGAGTTATACGCTGATTAGAAAGTGTGACATCACGTTTTTTGTTTTTCTTTCACTAAGATGTTGTTGCTTCCCTAGGAGAACTTTTGACTGCTGTAAAGCAGAAGCACACAAAGCAGATAGCCTACGAGCGATCACCTCAGAGAGGCCAAGAAAAACATTCCTGTTCAGATTCCCATCTGGGAAAAAAAAAAAAGAGTTGTGTAGGTGGGAAAAAAATACGAAGGAGACAAAGAAGTGAGTGGAATTAAAAGTCTCCGTTCCTGCTGGTTTGTTGAAAAGCTGCGGTGCCCAAGGGTCTGCCTGCTGCCTTGCTCTAAGGTGCAGATCCCTCCAGTTTCCACTCATCTAAGCACATCCTTCTGGTGTACTTGCTCTCGTTCAGCTCTTTTTTATTTATTTTTTTTTTTTCTGAATGTGTGGTCCATTTTGAAAGTGATAAAAGACTAAGAACACAGGGACCACCAAAGCTACGAGGGACTGTCGATGAAGGAGCGGGTTTTCGATTAGTTCCCCGTAGCTTCAACGATCCTTTGGCGAGTTTTCCCTCTTAGCTCCCTCACGTTTATCTAGAGAACATGTTCATCCCATTTACACTTTCTGTCTCAGGCAGAAATTGAAGTATCCGATATCAAGTGTTAATGGAGCCAAGAAATATTAAAGATGGGTATCCACTTTTAGCTGCTGTTATGGGAAAACCACCACTGCCATGGTTATATTAGGAAGATTAGTTATGGGAAAGTGGCAGCTTATAGAAAGTAGGTGCAACTGGGTTTCACTTGGATGTATCTTAAACCACAGGAAGATGCCTTTGAGAAGCCACTTTTCAGGACTTTCCTATATGTTACGAATGTTACAGCTTCAAGCTGCCCAGATATGAGACGGACAGATGCCAAGAAGTCTGTTTTCCAGCTGATAAATGTAGCCGCTGTTTCAAGGGATTTGACCAGAAGTCTTCAGTTATATCTGACTATGCTTCTTGCAGTGAAAAATGTGGTTTGTTTGTGGAGTGAAGTGGAGGCGGGTCACTTGGCGGGCAGATCACAGCAGCACAGGGTCATCGTTTCTTGGACTGGCCTGCAGGATGCAAGTTAAAACGGCAAAAGTCTTCAATTCTTTTTAATTTGAACTCTAGTCTGCATTGGATAAACATCAGTCAGGAAAGAGGCCAAAAAGAAGACACTGGTTAGTTTAGATGAGCTGCTAAAATCCAAGGCTCAGGTAAGGATATTCACACATCTGATTTGGTGAGAATGGAAGAAAGTTCTTGTTGCAAAAAGAGGAAAAATCCTGAAGAGGCTCCATTTGGACTTTGCTTCAAACATTTTAGGGGACATGGCAAACGTGATGGACTGTGCTCTTATCACGTGGGACAAAAGCTGAATTTTATACATGCTAAATGCCATGGGTGCTAGAAAACTAGCACTGTAGAGTACCTTGAAAACACTGTTCTTACCATAAGAAAAGGCAACAGTGAACCTTTGTTATTCATGAGGTGAGCTGTCCACTAATAGCAGATAAAGATTTTCATAAATGAAAATGAAAATCTTTTTTTTTTATACAATCGCTCACTCTGAGTTGCATAAGCATGCTGCGACTGAATATTTTCTCCAACGCCCATTCCCTGCATTCACCACATAAAGAAAAAATGGAGACGAAAACAAGTGAGTCAGAAAAAGCCAGTCCCTTCTAACTTCACAGGGAAGATTAGTATTCATGGTCTTATCTACATTGTCTAGTGACCGCCTACAGGAAGGCTGATTTTGGCTCCTGTAGAGAACAGAGCACATCTCTGCTAATAGAAGCTAGAAGCCGAAGCTAACTGATAGCAACTCCACAACATTACAGAACAGGGTCAGGCTTTGATTATTTGTGGACATCAGTGTTGCGTTTTCACTAGGGATGTCCCGATCAGCATTTTAGGCCTCTAATTCGATCTTTTAACCTAAAATCCGATCCGATTTAGAGTCCCCATCCGATATTTTGCCTTTACCTTTGAAATGTATAAAACTTAAATATATTTTTAGCAAATAACTTTCCTTAACCATTTAATGAGACTAATTTCCTCGATACACATGACCACTATTGTTGTAACTAACATGAAATCAAAATCTTACATAGAATTAAAGGTCAAATTCAGTTTAATATTTCAGGCCGAAGTAAAAAGAAAAACAGTGTTATTAAAAAAAGGATTTCCGGCAGGCTTATGCTGGTGCGCACAGTGCTGCCCTCCACTTTCATGGGATCGCATTCACTCTATATTACTGTATAGTATTTTTATTTCTTTTTTTGAATGCACCACAGGTGCTGTTCAGCTTGTGGCTTGTTTTCTTTGTCTTCTTCACTGTGACAATATTGGCCCGATCCAATCTTTTTTTCCATCACTTTTTTTTTTTTTTTTAACTCTTGGCAACTGTTGACCAAGAAAACAGATTTCAGTTTAGTCCTGTGAACAATTTGATGCGTGTCTCATGTTGCGCAAGGTAAAACTTCAGCACACAAAAGGCTACTGCTGAGCAGTGTTTTTTTGTTTCTTTATGCTCTGTACCCCAACGTCGCAGGGTTTCTCACTTCATGTGCGTCTGTTGTTAAACCAAAAGAAAGAGGTTCTACTAAAACTTAGTCTGTCTAGGTAAAGTTAATTTCGCTTTAATGTTTCCTGCACTAAATAGAACGAATGCAATAAACAGGCCTGCTAAAAATCTTCAGGGTTCCTTTAAGGCACACTAGAGACTATTAAAAAGCCGTTAAAAATAAACCACTTTCATCATAAATCAAACCTGACGCTCTAAAAAAGAAGCATCTCATCCCTGCTAATGGAAATGCTGGAGATTATCTGTGACATCTCATGTTTTTCCTTCCAAAGCCTAAAGCCATGCACTCTTGAATTCCATAACAATAAAACCTATTTATGTGCAAAAGGTCCGTGTGTTTCTCAGTGGTTATTGGATCTTAATATGTCAGCGGTGAACTTGGCGAGGTTATGCTCCCATGCTCTACAGCAGATCTGCAGCCCTATTAGTTTTCCCTCCAGCTCCCATGCTGACTCACCCAGCCTCCGCGGCTCTGGAAGGAAGCAGCTGGGAGGCTCGCATGTCCCAGGCACATTATTAATGTGTGCAAGCAGAGCACGACTCGCGGTTGCCAGTAGAGATCTCGGTTATCGCTGCGTCCGTCTCCTTGATGTATCAGCTGGATCTCTTTATAGTTTTGAGAAATGAGCCTGGGACTAATGGATGTAGTCAGTGGTGGAGGGAGGGGTGGGGGTGTGTTCTGTTGCCTATCCAAACACCAGTTTTACACAAGATAAGCTGGTCATATTTCATCCGTTTGATCTCAGTGTGTCCTGATAAGTTCATGTGATACCAGGGATCAAGAATTCACGTTTTTTTTCTTCTTTTTTTTTTTTTTGTTGGAAATGAATAGTTTGGCACGAAGCAAAAAGGCTAACATTTTTAACAAGACTTTTTAAAGGAGATATGCTTTCCAGAAGTTTCTCTCTAGTTTTATTTACTAGTCTGCATCCTACGGCTTATCAGAGAGCCTTTTTTTGCATGAAAAGAATCATTTTGTTGGAATAACAGCTGCACATGAGTGATTATTTTGGAGTGTTTTTGGTTGAAGGTTTGCCAGTCTTGTAAAATTACCCTAAATTTTTCTCTTATCTGGCTTATTTGTTGAACTTGCTTTCATAGTAAAACATCACAAAATGGGATAATCAAAGATAATTGGGGCTTTTTTCCCCCCAGTATGTGCTGACTGTACTGTTTCACCCTCCATGATCTCCCAAATCAAACCATCATCTGTAGGCTCATACTGGTCATGGTGATGACATGGGCCTATTTGACACCAGGCCGGCCTCTGATATGCTTTAAGTCCACAGAACAAGAGAGTGTCATTCCACACATTCCTCTGCGGAGGCTCTGTTCTCGCAGAATGACCTTCAACTTATCTCTCCATCGGAGCATATCTAGAAAGGAGAGAGTGGTGGAATGGGGGGCGGGGGGGTCTCACACAGCGGAGAACATACATTCATACGCACAGTGGTCATATGTCCTTAATAGTGGTATTGTTCTGATTACAATTTATAAGCCTGTTAGTTTGAACCAGCTATTTAATTCAATTCAGTTTATTTAATGTATATGGCGCCAATTCACAACAGATGACATCTCAGTGCACAAGAAAAGTACTCTTATTACAATTATACAAATATTCCAATCAGATAAAAAGTTTTCTGTTAAAGGAATCCCAGCAGATCGCCTTTAGTCATTGACATGAGGTTATGCCCAACTAAGGAAACTTTTTGCATAATATCTGAGATGTCTTCAAAGAACTGGAGGAGAAGTCCAATTTTACTTCTACTTAAAACACAAGAGATCCAGAGCCGCCCTCAAAAGAACTGGCTGGCTTGCTCAGAAAACTCAAAGGACTCTCTCTGCGTTTTGTTGTGCTGGAACCTGAGTGCGTCACTCTTTGGAATTAAACTTGAGAGGCAACAAGACATCCGCAGATGACAGATATTGGGTGGTTTTCAGGTGACCAGAGAAGTGAAAGGTCAAAACCGGGATTTTGGGGAGACTGTGGCTCAAGAGGTAGGAGCTCATCGATATAACTTTTGGGTGGGCGGTTCGAAACCCCCACTCCGTCCGTCTCTGTTGTTGTGTCCTTAGCCAAGACACTTACCCTAGTGGTGGTGGTCAGAAGGCCCGCAGGAGTCTTTCTGTTCGTCTCTGTAGTGTTAAGCGCTTTGGGGTCTTCTGGACTTGAATAAGCGCTATTCAAAAACAGTCCATTTATCATTTTTTTAGGTGTGTGAATGCACCACATAAATGCTACCAGGTAACGTTGACGGCAACACGCTTCGTTGTCAATGATGAAGTTCTCTGCACGCTGCGTTCATTTGAAAGCTCCACACCCAGAATGATGGGTGAAAAACGACCCATCATACTGAGCTGCCTCCGAACTACATCGGAACGTAGTCCCAAGGCTGTGACGACTACGAGCTGTGAGCCCATACGGAACAAAAATGGCAGTGGCGGGGTCTGGATGACCTTCCAGTGTCCCCAGTTGTTTAATAAAAATGCATCAGCTGATGCCGACACTTGATTTCAAGAGCCGAAAACATTTGGATCGCCAATGTCAACCCTGCTATTTAGCTAATACTAAAATAGTAAAACCTTGTGTGAATGCAACTTTTGTCTCCCATACAGTGTGACAGTGTGGTAGCACTGTTGCATTGCTGCAGGAAGGTTCTGGGTTTGAATCCCAGGACCTTCTTGAAGTTTGTATGTTCTCTCTGTGCATTCGTAGGTTCTCTCTGCGCATTCGTAGGTTCTCTCTGTGTACTCTGGCTTCCTCTGGCAGTCCAGAAACATGACAGTTAGGTTAATAGGTCTCACTAATTTGTCCTTACGTGTAAGTGTGTGCATGGTTTTCAGTCTCTTCCTTGCCCTACGATGCCCGATGACTGCTGGAGATATGCACCAGACCCCCGCGCCCTTCAAGCATAAATGGGTATAGACAACGGAAGGATGGAGTAGTTATCGACCATGAAAGAAATAATCATTATAATATCAGATTGGCCCAAGTTCTCAAGTGGGTGCATCTGTAATCGCTAATAGATGTTAGCTAGGTTGTAGAGCAGGATGGGATGCAAAAACCACCGACATTCTAACTTGCTGCTGGAACCCAGTATGATTGAATGTGACGTTGTTCCACTTTCAAGGTAAATAGAGCACATCACAATTCCAGCTGAACAGAGCCACCCCTAAGGCCGTAGAGTAAGTGAAACCTCAGCTAGAAGTTAAAATAATGTATTTTAAAAAAAAACGATAAATGATGCTGCACTACAGTTTAGATGAGTTGAGCTTAAATTGCAAATAATCACAGGTTATTATCCGAAATCGATCGCATGGAGATTGTTTGGCAATTTAAACAAGTAAAAGAAAAAAAGCTGTCGTGAAATGAAGCTGTGGTGTCAGGTGGTGCTGGACCATGCGCTCTTGTTGTTTCACACTGCTGCCTTGACTGGCAGATTAAATTACTTCACCCTCCCAGCAACAGTATGCCTGAAAAAACAAAGTTCCCAAAGAGCAATTTTGCTGTTATGAGTTCATATTTCATTCACATGGGGGATAACGGCGGTTCAGCTGGGAGCTGTGAAACATGTAATGAAAGAAGAACATTGTGAACTCTGTTAGCTGCTCCTATCATTAGCCGTGCGGGCTGCTCGGCGGAGTTTCGACTGAAGTTTGCGTTTCGCCAAAAAGGCCTTCTTTCATGGATCATTCAGTGCACAACGGAATGCAGTCGCAGCCGGGTTCCTGATGCATGTGAATTTTGCATGAAAGCCCGCAGAGATGTGTGGACCCATAACTCTCACCTCGCAGCCCTGTAAAGCCTGACGGTCTTTACGCCGCGGGGCTAATTGGAGGACGCGTGTCTATGTAGTAAACTGTAGCCAAGGTCGCAGGGTGTCATAACCCGGCTAATCAACATCAACTGCTTGCAAATTAGCACCACATGCTGCCTGGTTATCAGGGTGTGTGCTGGAGTTTGATGCTGTAAATGAGGACTGACGGGTGTGGATAAATCAGCCGTCTTCATCCATTTGCTTTAACCATTGACACTTCTGTATGCATGGCATTATAGCTACTCTAAAACAGTCAAGTTTTCTGCTGTTAGTTAAACATGCAAATGACTGCAAATATCCCGAGCAAAAAGTTTTTAAATCCCTTGAACGTTTCCACATTTTCCCCTGAGCCAAAAGCACAACCTTTGATATTTTTATTTTTTTTCATTGGGATTTCCTGTGATAAAGCAGCAAAAAATGGTATGTGCTTATATATATGACTGAACTATAAAACGGGCAGTCCTTGGACTATCACATAAATAACAATAGTGTTTGTGGTTTTAGTGTAATAAAACGTAAATAAAAAACTTCAGGGTTATAAGCTTTGTTGAAGGCGCTGTAAGTTAAGATAATTTTTTTCAGATGTCTTGCACTGCAGTCAAAAGCAGTTTTCTGTGCCTCTCAATAGGATAGCAGAGCGCTGGAGAGGTCCAGTGCTATCATTATGCATTATGTAGGTATGAGTCCCAATTCACATTCCACATTTGTCAAATCTGTGAGCGGATTGTCGCTCTGAGGTCTCTGGGCCTCTTGAAAGGCGCCCAGTCGGCTGCTTCGGTGGCGGTGACTCAGCAGATGAGTTCCAAACAGAAACTATGGATGTTCTTTTAGCTTTCTGTTAATGTTTTTAAGGAAAAAAAAAAACGTAGCCTTATGAGACCCTCATCACATTTCCTGGGCTGCTGCTACACTCTTCTCATAGCTCTCCAGTCCTGATTTAGGTCCGGGGGAAAAATCCCCTCGTTTCCCTATTGCAGATCATAAATCTGCCGAAAGACGGTCCAGTTAAACCTCACCAAGCACCTCCAAGAACTCCAAGCGTCTGCTGAGACCGACCATTCTGATTTCATTAACAGACTGTACATGCAGCCCCCTGTTTGCAGATCAAGCCAACCCCAGCTAAACTCAATAGGTAAATGATAAACTGCAGCATCTCAGGAGCGTTGCTGATTGAGAGCGGGTTCAGCTGCTGCAGGAGGCAGCCATGTTAAATTTGGCAGGACTGATTTCTGCTGGAAGAACGGCCGCCTGAGGTAAAGCTTGCCTCAGCATCCAGCTGGAGCTGAGCTCATCCCCCCTCTGGTCTGACTCAGGGCTGAACGGAGAAACAGACGATGTGTTTGTGTGCGAGTGTGTGGGCTTGAAATAGCGAGAGGTTTATTCACAGGCCTTCTTATTAATATCTGGCCTACCCTGTGGTCGAATAGCTGGAGACGGACGTCATCAGTCCAATCAGCGAGAGTGATGATTAGCGGCTCTCGTAGTGACCTGAAACTCTTTAAGTGTTTATCGGACTGTCTCTTCGAATTATGCTCTTAGCTTAGCAAAAAAAAAAACGAAAAAAATATATACTTCAGAGCTTTTTTATGGTGAACAAAGGGGAGTAAGGAGAACCAGCAAGCTTCTTGCAGCGCCAGGTAAAACTATTTTGGCTGTAGAAACAGCTTTTGCTGCAATCTTTCCGAAGTCGTCGCTACAAGCTTACCATTCTCAGACTTCAGTCTTTACACAAACTAGCTCAAACTCATTTCTAGATCTAGATTGTCATTTAGATTTGGGTCTGAACTTTGACTGGACCGTTCTCACATTAATATGGCTTAACCTAAACCAGCCCATTGTAGGTCTGGCTATACGTTTAGTGTAGCTAAAAGGAGTGAGAACACATCCCCCCAGGTTTAGCCTTACTGCACTGGTTGCCTGTTCATTTTAGGGTTCATTTTAACGGGATTCTATTTGTTTCTTAATATTTACATAGGCTTGCCCCGTGCTATTTATCAGGGCTTTTAAAAGTTCATCACTCCTCTTGTTCCTTGAGATCAGCAGATGAGCTACTCCTATCCGTCCACTTCTAAAAAAAAAAAAAACTTTTTTAGTTTGGTTTCGATATCAGCGTGAAAGCTTTTAATGGATTTCTTTGGTTTTATTGCATTTTGATATTTTAGGATTTCATGAGCAGTTTTAGTACTTCTAATTTTGTTTGTCATTGTATATGAATCTCTGTAGTTGTACCCCCCGGACCATAAAGCACATCCGATTATAAGGCGCAGTAGCCTATTATAAGGAAAAAAACACACATGTGTGCAAATACTAGCCATACCTGATTAAAAGCTGCAGGTGTTTTAACATTTAATTACCATATGTAATGGTTTTTGCAGGAAAGTGATTGGTGTTTGGAGAAGCTTTGATTTTATTAACATTTTAACATGGTGGAAACACCTTGGCCGTCTTTTCTCTGTGTTTAGCAAGTTTGGGCCTTATGCTTTATGCTTTTATTACCTCTAGAAGCTTTTTTCCTCTTGTTACATTGAGACAGTTCTTCATGCAGGCTTTGCCAAAAACTCACCATTGATTCATTGCTGCAAACGGTACATGAAGCTGGTCTTTTTTCCTTCTTTTAAAAGCCAGCTCGACTGTCTTTAACTTAAAAGTAACATCATATCTATTTCTTCGTTTGTTGAGGCTTTGTGCATGAAAACTACCCTTTTTGCAAACGTTCTTACTCTCATAATGTCTGTCTGTTCCACATTTGCTCTCTTTGTTTGCACAAACTTCCTCTCTCTTTTCCGTAGACAGCCACTTAATGGCACAGTATCCCTTGGTGAAGGACGTAACCTGTACAATCCATAGATGTGGGAGGTTCTCTAGTGGCTGTTATATGTAAATATCCATCAATAAACTGCACAGTTTTATAGGCTACAGGGTTCAAAGCATGGGAAAAAAGTAGTGGCTTAGAGTCCGGAAAATAAAGTAGTTTATTTTTATCCTGTGTTAAGCACTTTGGTCAAATTTTTATTGTTGTAAAGTGTCCTAAAAATAATCTTGGCTTAGCTTAGCTGCCCTGCGGAATAATAAGGCTTTCCTCCTGGATTCCCTCATATTTAGCTACATCCATGCTTCAATCAACTCTGATTGACATTCCTGAACCTGCTCAAGTAGAACATCCCACAGTATGATGCAACCACCACCATGTTTTAAGGGTTGGAAATTGTGTGTCCAGGATAATGTGTAGGGTTTACCGGTATACATGTAGAGTTGTATGACTCAATAATAAAACTTTTTTTGCCAATCTTCCATAAAGGCAAAATGTGTGCCACTTTACTGCTTCATTAATTAATGCTCTCCCTGCCTGTCCTGTTAGTTTAGGTGGACAGCCATATCTTGGTAGATTTGCCTTGGAATTCCACTGACCTCCATTTATTTTCAATTCAGTTCATTTATGTAAAGCCACTGCCTAAGATGTCATCTCAAGGCACTTAACATAAAGGCCCTTCAGTTCAGTTAAACATACATTCCAACTGATCCTAGTTATCAAACAAAGGTCTCATATTCAGGTTATTATTGAAACTTGTTAAAAAAATGTTTCCTATCTAAGGAAACCGTTTAGATTGTATTGAGTCATTAATTGAAAGCATTCACTCCTCCTGGATGAGCATGTTGAGACAGTAGACTTGCATCCATGACATGTCCAAAGCATGATATATTGTTTTACAAGCCAACTCTGCTTAAAATGTTTCCCCAACATTCTTTTTCACCTGTCTGATGTGTTCCTTGGTCTTCATGATTGATTATTGTAAAAACTGTAAAGGTTGGTTTATCAAAATAAAAGAATTAGAGCTCCTCACCAAAGATTATTTTTTTGAATGCCAGTTAAAACTTTGTATTATCAAAAAATGCTTCTATGTTGATAATTGAGAAAGGTATTAATAGCTTCTGGGTAGTAGATATAGAGAAAAAAAGGGGACCTAAAAACTGAGCCCTGTGGCACACCACAGTGAAGAGAGGCAGCAGACTCAAGATCAGACATTTTACTTTCTTTATCTGTTGTATGTCTGGTGCAACCTTCTTCTTGGTGCTACTGTCCCTGTTGGCTGTATTAGTTAGTTATTTGTCTGTTTCTGGATTTTAAAAAACACTAAATCGTGTTTAGTACTTTTGTTTTTGCTTGAGAATTCCTTTTTTCAAGGCCATCATACCATCCCTGCTGCTTAGTTCACCTAAATGTGAAGGCTGGCTGCAGCTGTTTGCTTCTTGCCTGACCAGCGGTTCATTCCCACCCAGCAACAGGTGCCGCTGCTATTTTCAGTGTACGCTCCACCATCACAATCAGCCTTTCATGGCACTACAGAACTCTGGTATTTGTTGTCTTTTGTTTTTCTGCTCGGACCTCCGCCGTCTCCATACCCATCTGCTGATAGTTTACCCGTTCCGAGCTTGGTATCGCCGCCTTGCTTCAAATGGCAAGCTGTATATCAGTCTTTAATTTAGCACGCCAGAAAAGGATCCTGTTTATCTCCACGCTTGGACAGAGCGAGGTGTCAAACGAATAGCTCTAGTGACCATGCAGGCGTGTAACTCCATCTCCAGCCTATGCATGCCTCTGTGTGACTTTAAACTGATAACTAGGAGCATAAACCAGCGTTGAGAGCATAAAAACACATACACATCCCGACCGACGGTGCTGAAACTCGTAAACAGCCTTTTATTAATTGCCGGCACTTTCAGACGTTGATGTTCTGTTTGCACGAGAATCAGCCAGGAGGGTTTCTGTGTAGTTTGGGCCCTTTAAACACTGGCATGCTGTTTGTCCTGCAGCGCAGACATATATACACCGCCCTCTCTACCGCCCAGCTGTGTGTTTATCCTGGATAAGGTCGTGTGTATCCTTACACGTTTGAGGCCGGCTTTTAACAGCAAGGCTGAAGGTGAGAGGGGCCTCTTTCTTAAATGGAACATTATTTGCCTTCAGGTTGTTAAAACGAGTGGTAGTTTGGCTGCGCTCTCCGATCACAACTCAGGTCTCACCTTGTGCTGCTTGTTTTGGTAATGGCCATGAGAGGTGAGCCGCTCACCTCCAGACATCCTTTCTGTGACACGAGTTTTTAATTGTAAAAAGTTAGTGCTGTAGTTGTTTTTATGTGGACGCTGTTTTCCTCCCTACCGTCATTCACTCACTCGCTTCTGTGTGAATACACAGATAAATGTGAGTGTGTGTGGTTTGGCCTTAAAGGTCCACATTCATCCAGGAAGGCCCGGCGGTGGCTAGAAGCTCGCCAGGCGCAGAACAGAGTGCCTGTTGTGTGACTGGTCCGAAGCTGCGTCAGCCGCTTTCGGAGAGACGCCAGGTAAAAAGCTTCTGTCGGGAAGCTGGTTTTGCATCAGCGTTCAGTCTGCCCTGAACCTGGATCATGATAATATGATGAGTCAGTAGAGATTAAACTGACTGGCGTTTATTAAAAAAAAATAAAAAAATAGCCGAAAGCCTCACCAAGCAACACACTGCAACACAAAAATCGTCAAACCGTAAATAAAGATGAAGATATTCTATATTAGATAAAAGCAAAATATTATGAAAATAAAGTTTAAAAAAGTCTGCTTTCCTGGTTTCTTATTTATATATTTAATATCACACAAAGAAAACCCTGTGTATAGTTGCGTTTAGAATGCTTCAAGTTCAACAGGTTTCTTTCCAGGAATAACAGAAAACTTTAAAGTTTCAATATCTTCGAGTGTGGAGACAAACACTGAACATCAGTATTCTTGCGTACCTGGTAGTATGTAGGCAGAGCTTGATGACATCATCAAAATGCATCAGTGCGCTATGGCGATATAGTCAAAATCTCTACCTTTGGCTAAATTTATATAATTCCCACCTCTTACCTTTTATATTGCCCACTACTAGTTGAAGGGATGGTTTAAACTTCTTCCTTTACCATGAGTTGTGCAATTCCACAAATATGGACTGATCCACCAATGAGTTAATTAAAAAAAAAAGTAGATGGGTTCAACTTAAAGAAATAGGTTAAATTGACTGTTTTAATATCAAGGCTACCAAACAGCAAGTTCAAATGAATAACCCATACCCTGCGTTACTAAACAACTAATAATGTTTTAAAATTAGTGACCTATTTTTAGTTTACCTCTTGATTAAACGTTTTCAGAGTAAACAAAATTCACAGCCATAATATATATAATATGGCAATTGAACTTGAATAATAAGATAGCAAATAGTACTCAGCATATAACACACTGTATAAAAATGACATGGGTCAGTTTTGAGATTCTCATGTTATAATAAGAAATAAGAAAAGGAAAAAAAAATGTTTCTACTTCTTCAAAAATATTGACACTTGGAGTATAATAAACTTATATCATTTTGCAAATTATTCGGCATATCTGCTCAGGTAGCTAGGCTGCAGTGAGTTGCTTTACAGACATCCCGATTGTAGCTTTCCAGGCTTAGTTTTAAAGATATTACCTTATCAAATAGGAGTGCCAGCTCTGAATTTTCTTTACCGTTTGATTTGTACTATGAAGTTCTGTGTTTTACACGAGTTATCCTTTTAAAACCTTGATAAATGTATCTGCACCATGCCTAGAATAAAATGGCCTGCCCACATTGACTTCTTGATTCTTTTTTGGGTCAAAGTGTAGGTGTTGAATATAGCTTAATAGCCTGTTACATTAGCATAGCTAAAAAATATCTTCTTAGCATACTGTATGTCTACTTTTTAACCAATTCTTTGTTCAAAGTGAGTGATCTTAGCATAGCTAGCACTAGCTTGCGCTGACTGGCTATTGCTATGCTATGTGAACTTTTTCCTCTACTGTAAACCAAAGTTATTAACAAATATAAACCATCATTTGACCATCTCATCCTTTTGTTATTTTGTTTTGAGCTTCAGGACTACATATTGTTCACACTGGTTGCCTATGAAGAATGATGAAGCTCCTCCTAGTCTCTTCTCTAATATATCCAACTGGGACAAAACGGTCTTTAAATCTACTTGGTTTGTGTCCAAAAAGCTTAAACCCCATCGTTTGGGTTAAGCAAATAACCCTGCAGTTTATTTGTGTGTAGGAAAACAGGATATGATTAAGCAAGTAAAGCTGCATACCCCCTTTGTTGTCATCACTTTGACTAATTAGATTATCAGTATCCAATTTTCTGTTTGTGTTTTTAGGAGCTTGAAACGCTGTTTAAATAGGTCTAAACTTGTATTTGATCTATTGTTTTTTTCATTAGCTTTGTTGTAACCACTTGTGTTATCAATGACGAGCGAAAGCTGAATAAATCCAAGCATTTGCTCTGAGGAGCTGCTGCAGAAGGCAAGTGGTTTTTAATCAGGTTATGTTTACACTGATAATGACTAGGATTAAAGCAAAAACATGACAAACAGTGTAATTGGGTAGAAGTGGCAGCAAATCAGCATCTTTTATGTAAATGAGATGCTAAAAAACATCACACAAGGGCAGGGGTCTATAATTAGAGTGTAGAGAGGTTTGCTCGAAGTAGTTTTTCTCATTTAAAGAATAAAATGTTGTTAGGACTAAACTTAAAACTCAATTTGGTACTATGAAAGCAAACACTCTCTAAACCCACCTTTACAAAGAACAAACATTTAGAAGTCCCTCTTTTCTGGATTAGGCCTTTGTCTTTTCTCTAAACTCTATTTTCAGAGACAGAACTGAATATCTGATTAATTTCACTAACTAACCCTTCCTTTCTTTGCCTTCTGTGGTGTCATTCTAATTGAAAATTTGTTATTCAAAGTTTTATAATTTTGACCATGTTTCCATCTGTAAATTGTGTTTTTTAGTCACAAAACAGTTGATAATTTTGATATTTCTTCTTGGTTTTAGGTTTTTTTCTGAAGTGTTTCTTTTTTTTTTTGTGGTCCTTTCATTTAGGTTTTTTGGTTTGCATGAACACATTTGTAGATAGGTTGACATTCAGGCATGACTTGATGTACAGAGCCCTTGTAGTACCTCATGAAGACTGGCACAGCATAGACGTATAAACCGCAGAAAGATGCTGATACATGTTATTTTCTCCAACTTTCACCAATTAAATTTTCCCAGATTCCCCTACTTAGAATTTATCAAAATAGTTTAAAAGAAACAAAATTAGTTGATAGACTTTTTTGAGACAGATGTACATCATTGCCAACATGTACATTTGACTTCAATGAAAATAAAATGTGTATTGGGGAAGACTAAACCTAAAACGGATGTAGACCATAGATTAGTCAAACAGTGTTGCCTCAGTCTTTAGTCAGGCCTTTGGTCAGTCATGGTGTTGATACTGAAGATTCACACTTTGTTTGAATTAAAAGTAGTCGTATCATCTTTTGTTATAATTTTTTGGTCAATGTTCTGTCCTTGGTAGTGATGACAACGAGTCTATGGACTCCTGGCGTCAGTTACTGTAATAAACATAAAGGTTAGGTCAGGGGTGCCCAAACTTTTTTCATCCGAGGGCTAAAATGAAAATCTATCAGAGGCCCGCGGGCAATATTTTACTCGAAATACAAATACCAATAGCAAAGAATAGTAACCTATTTGTATTTATTATACAGTCATTTAAAATTCATTTCTATGTAAATAACATTAGACAAAATTACAAAAAAGTTATACAGATCCATTTTAAACATCTCTACACCTTCCTTAGCTGATTGATCTAACATTTAGATCACTATGAAAATACTGTTGCACAATTATTATTTTTTTATTTCCTTTTGTCTGTGTGCTAATTATGATGCTGCTAAATCCTAACAAATTAAACAGAGAATCCAAATCTAACATCACACATCGTGCAGATTAATAAACTGCACGTATGAATGTTTCACCGGGCTGAATGAACTGTTATTATCTGAACTGCTCCACCTTTGCGTAATGGAGGCTGAAGCGCCAGGTCAGCCATAGTTTTTAAATCATGGAACATTTATCCAATTAAAGTGATCAGAATACAACAAAACTCTCTGAACAAGGGCCTGATGAATGCGCTCTTTTTGCATTCGTAAACTGCAGCGACCTGTCACCGCCAGATGAACTCCAAAGCCTCATTAAGTTGATGTCAGATTTTTCTGTCATTGTTTTAAAACTGGTCAAAGATGGAAAATAGTTCACACGGGTTTCCTGGTTTTACCCTGCTACACGCTTAACTGTTGAATGGCTGAAAGAGCTTAGCACATGTGTCTTTACATTGAAAAACTCCGGTCCTGCTGCATTTACCTTACAGTGTGAACAGGAACCGATGCAAAAAAAAAAAAAGAAAAAAAAAATTTGGTCCAGATCAAAGCAAGCGAACTAACGGAGCTTCCTGGTGTGAATACGACCTTCAATTTGTGACGAGGTTGCGGGTGTGCATCTGCCTAGGTAGATCTGATAAGGCATAGGATTTGGTCAACCTGAAATAATAGGGAAAAAAAAGTTAAGTAAATGTTTGCCATTGCTCTCCCTCAGGCAACAAGACAAGACATTATCTCAAATGTGTTGCAACATGTTGTTGTTGTGTCCTTGCCCTGATGTTGTCTCTTAATTTGACCAGATCTCTTGTAAGATCTGTCTGCCGGACAGCTGCAAGAGGAGAATAAACATGAGAGAAAAAGTAATCAAGTTTTCTGCTACTTTTTGTCTTGGCAGGGTAGAGAAACGCATGCAATGCAAGATGAACTTAGATCTTTTCCTGTTTTTCCATTTAAAGGGTCCCCACTGAGATTGGACCGATACCGATAACTCTGCCGATAAGTTTTGTGGTCATTTTTTATTCATATTTCATTTTTTATCTAATTCAACATCATTTGTATTAACAAGCAGAGAAGAAAAAGAGACCTGTCTTCGAATTCACTGCACTTTTTTGTGTGGTAGAGGTATCGACAGTAGATACAAGTATCAGTATCGGTTAGGAAAAACTGGTATCGTTGCATCCCTAGTCCCGACTGCAGGATAATTTAAAAAACTTTTTGAAGTTCTTTAAAATTCTTCTTTAAATTTCTTTGTTCTTTCTACATTTTTTGTAGATGCTGTTTCTGCCTTGTTTTCGGCGTCCTCGGTGGGAGAAACTCTGTGGATGAAGGCACTAAATTAGTAAAAGCAGAAAGATTAGCCGTTTATTCTGCAGGAATCTGTCAAACTATAAGAAGTCATTGATTCTACAAAACATCCACATACTGCATATCACATCCAAATACTCCACAAACCTCTGCATAATTGACCACAGCGTTGCCTCAATTCTTAATCAGGCCTACGATCAAGTGATCTGAATGCAGTCGGCATGTCAGACATGATGCCTCTCAGTTCGACGCTCCTTCCTCTCCGCTTTTACAAGAGCTCATATTTCCCCACACGTCTTTTTCCAGCTGGTCTCCCTAGATTTGATTCGTATTATATCTCCCCAATCCACAGCTCGGTTCTGTAGTGTAACTCTTCGTGATGGCCGGATTTGTGCTAAAGCTGCTGTCAGAGCGAGACATTAAGCTAATGTGTCGAGCAGGCAGAGGGAGAGTGAGAGAAAGAAAGGGATCAAAATGGGTAAAGATATGGAAGGCCTAATTTCTTTCTTTATTTTTTTTTTTGGGTGGAGGGCAGGGGGTTAAAGTGACAAGAGTGAGGAGGAGGAATCAGTTTGAGATGTCGCCGCTTTGATCTCCTGTTTCATCTCCCCCACCTCTCTATTATTCCTGTTCTTTCTCTCCTTCATCTGTGTCTGCCTCTCGGAGCTGGTTGTGAGAACAGCTGCGGCCACAGCTGTGCAGCCGTCCACGGCACACCCTGCTTTTTATCAGCTCCGCTGGTTACATCTGGTGTCATTAGCTCTCCATTCGGGTCGTCCGGTCGGATGCAGAGATCGGAGAACAGAGTTTGGGGCACTGGTGGGCTAAGGGGCCCCTGGGTACTGGGAGGATTCATCTAGAAGCGGCATGGCTCCGTTTGTGTTTGCCAGGCCGGGCCGCCCTGTTTGTTTTTATTGTCTGTGCCCTCGAGGGCTTTCAGCATGCCGAGCCAAAGGTTTGTTGTGAGTGCAGTCTTGCTTCTTGTATCCTTTCCTGTTGTCAGAATACTCAGAGTTTGGAGGGAAAGCGGTCGGTTCTTCAGCCTGTTGAGTGTCAAATCACATGGCTGTGGCTAATATAACAGGATAATCATTGCCCCACGATGAGGAGTTTAACATTGTTGCTGCAAAAACAAACAACTTTTCACCACAGTAAAAAATTTATCAGCTATTTATACCTTTTGAATTTTGAGATTTTGTCACATTACAGCAGCACTCTACAGTGTATTTTAATGGGGTTTCATGTGATACAATAATATAAAGCAAAGTATAATTTAAAATCGGGGGGAAAAGATTTTCGGCCTTGGTGTGCTTACGTACTTTGGTTAAATTGTCCTAAATATTATTTTATTGTTTGAAAATGTGTGTACGAACTTCTGCTGTTGAAGTGAACCAAGGGGTTCTACCTCTATCTCATAATTGTATCGGTCAACAGTGTGATAAATACAGTCAATCTGATTACCAAAGAAGTATCATATTGTTGTATTGGCATTTATGTTAGTTGTGTATGTTGGCCATTTAATGCAACCACAGTGTTCTGTTGATAGCTAGAATATTATAAATATATTACTTATATTTCCTAAGTCTTTTATCTCTCTTATGAACACAACTTTGGCCTGCTCTGGTGTTCCATTCAGCTTGATAAACACGTTGCAATTAGATGTCCAGGTTGACTGTGTTTTTTCTCCTTCCTCAATAATCTTGCTTTCCAAGCAATATCAGAATTTTTCTTTGTCAGATGTTCATTTACATAGACATATGTTCCCTTGATCTTACTGCAGTGCTTGTAAAGCAGATTATAAGGGCTGGTTTCTGATTAATATTTTTTTCTTGGGAGACTATGACATCTTTCAATTTTCTTGTTTTCCATATGAATTCCTTTACTGTCAAAGAAAGGAAAGTATCTGTTGCTGTAGCGTGTCGAGGTCTTGCTCTTGTGGGTCCCCACTCTCTGCTGCTGTCGCCCTGGCATAAGTCTTGTGCCTAGTTTCCAATCCAGTCACCACTACATCATTTATTTTGGGATACTGTTCTAGTTCATACATTCATCCTTCCAATCGAGCATTTCTCTTATCTTTTTGTTCATTTTGCCTTCTAAGGTCTTTGATCTCTTCCATCAGGTCCATTCTGACTTTTTGTTGTTTGGAGATGGTTGCTATTTCTTCAGACAATACATTTTGTGATTTCTTTATCTCATCAAGTTCCTAACCAGCCATTATATTACTCCTTTTAGGTGGCATCTTTGTTGAATCCTTCAACCTCTCTTGAGCTTGAAGCTGGTGGTGGATCCTGGGCCTTGTGGCTGAAGATAGAGTCTGGGATTGGTGTATGAGCGTGAGTCCAAAGGCTAATGTTTTATCCTGGTGCCTGTTGGTGAATCTTGGCGTCTGGGCCCAGATGCTGGTGATGGATCCAGAGCCTAGAGGCCGTTAGTAGAGCCTGGGGCTGGTGTTGGAGCCTGAATCAATATGCTGTTGGCTGATCCTGGGCCCAGAGGCTATTTATAGAGCCAGAGGCTGATGTCGGTACCTTGGCCCTGAGGCTGGTAGTAGGGCAGGAGGCCGGTTGAAGAATCCTGGGACCAGAGGCTGTGGTAGAGACTTAGGCTGGTTGTCCAGCCAAGAGTCCTAGTGGTGGTACTTGTTGCTGCTGCTCAACTTCTACTCAATGTTTGGTGAAGCTAATTGCTCTATTGCTAATCAAAATGTAGTTTGTAGGGATGCACCGATACGGGTATCGGTCCCTATACTTTGTAAGGTACATGTATCGTATCGGTTAAACTTAACTGTAGTTGCTGTAGTTGATTAAGCGAGTGGTTGAGCTGGATTTTATCAGAGTAAAGAATACCAAACACAATTGACTGCAAATAGTTATTTTCCTCTCGCTTCACAATTGGGTACTAATTTGTCCTGGGGTATCGCATAAAATCTCAACAAAATGACATGAAAGTTTGTGGTTGTTATGTGACAGAAAACAATCAAGAGTATGTTTTGGTTGCAAGGCACTTTATATCCACACCATACTTTAGAAAATAATGTCTTCATTTTGTGAGAGAAAATGTAGGTAACTGATTCAGCTGCTTGCTGCTCTTTCAAGTTGGAAATGACATTCTCTTGACCCAAGACTCTAACACGGATATCCATTCTTACAAGTTCTTTCATTTCTAAGAGAACCTCATCATACCTGTTGAGACACTGAAATTCTGTTTTCCACATTATCCATCTCCTCTTCTCTCTTGCATTTGAACTTGGGACCCCATGGCGACGTGCCAGAGAACTTGCTGTTACCGCAGAGAGCAGTAGGAGTCGCTGTCTAGAACCACTAAAGAGCAAAGCTGGTGACAAATAAGATAAAGACTGTTATGCACATGCAGAGTAGCGTGTTGCATAAGGGCTGAGTAACACAAGGGTTTTTAAGGCTCTGAACATTGTGTAGCCAGAACTAATTCAGTGCACATGTGCTGAGTTATCCCCCTCTGGCTCCAGAGCAGTGGAGTTGTGCTCCAGATGCAGATACAAGGCTGTGAACTTAGCTGACCTCTCTGTGGCATAAGCGTCCGCATCAAGGACTCTAGCCTAGTTCTGTGATCACTGCGGACGTGTCGCTGGCAAAGGCGGTTTGGGTTGTCAGACCATATGGGTAAAGATGCACCCACCTACGCAAACGCTGACAACACATACGGTGGTGTAGGTTTACGGGAGGTGGAGACGGTTGGTGAGGACTTAAAAATGTTTTTGTCTTTTTCCCTCAGAGAGGACATGAAGTTTAACACCCCCCCCACACCCCACACCCCCTCTGAGAGAAACCCGTTTCCTGCCTTTGCTCTGTGCTGAAATCAGATCCCAGTCTCGCTAAGGCCTTGTTTTTTTTGGCAAAGGCTGCGCACAGACACTCACACAGAACCGGCGTTTCTATCCATTTCCACCCACCATCCTGGTCTCTCCCTTTCTGTTCTCTTTTGCACTCTGGCTAGATTTACAAGGAAGTAAGGCCTCTGTCGGGCTTCCCACCGGAGCAGCTTTCACACCAATCCCAATCGTAAATGTCTCACTGATGAAACTGTGCGCGCCGGCTTCGGTACTACGTCGCGTTGGCTGCAGGGGTGGGTGTTTAGGGATACTGAAATTGCGTGTTTTTTCAGCCATTTTAGAGGCCGTAATTTGAGCCAAAGCTGTTCAGCCAGCACCTATTTTAATGACATTTAAACATCTCCAGATGGAATTTGAAACTGATCCAAATAAATGCCTTACAAGCCTTTTGTGAGATGATCTCTCTCTCTCTCTCTCTCTCTCTCTCGACCTTTGTGATGCGTCATGTTTTAGAAACAGGTTTTGAAGTGATTTCTCTTAATTTTCTTGACACTTAAAAAAAACTGCTCCCAGCGTCTTTAAAGCCATGTCTTGATCAGTCTGGACAGCATTCCAATGAGTTCATGAACAGAAATTGGTCTTTTTTTTACCTTCCCACTCACTATTTTGAAGCTAACTTTTTAGCTTGAACTAAAGAAGAATCTATATTGACAATATAAGGTTCTGAACACTGCATCACGGTATTTACACAAAAATATGCCTCTACTGTAGCTTAATTAGTATATGTTCAATGTTATAATAGACTCGGTTTGTTGTCTGTTATGTTTGTGAATTTTTTTTAACAGAACCTTTTAAAATTTGCACAGTCTTACCACTCCTCTGTCAGTATTTTTTATTAAGATTCCTGAGAATGTACAAGAGTGACTCGAGGCTTCTGATGCTATATTAAAAATCCAATGTTGCATTGCTGCTATCTGTTGCTGTCGCTTCTCCTGTTTAAGGACAAAGTCAGCTGGAAATATGTTTCTTCAGGCAAAACATGGACAGACGAGGTGTAGAAACTAACGGACTTCTACCCTTCACTAAAGGAAAGATGCTTTGAAACTGCAGTTGAAAAGCTACCTGTTGGTTTGCAGGTTGTTTCCTATAAAAGCAGGCAGGTCATGTAATATATTTCTTTACATCTTTTGTGGTTTTATCCGAGCTTAACACACTATGAGAATCTTCTGGCTGCCCACACCTATAATAATGTCATTTATACCATATTTTTATTTGACTTTTAATTGTGATTTTTTTAAATGTTTGTAATGGTGCAGAATGCCTTATTGTTGAAACAAGTTCAACAAGTTTATATTAGAGATGCACCAGTACCGATACTGGTATCGGATATCAGCCCCGATACTGCCTTATGTACTGGTATCGGTTAAACTTAACCGATACCATGAACCGATACTCAAATTGGGGAAAATCTGCAACAAATTCACCAAAAAAGATGAATTTTTCACTTGAAATGTTATTTTTGTGGTAATTGTATATTTTACATCTGTTATTTTGTCTCAGTTATGTTTAGTTTGTAAAGTCTGGTGCCTTTAGTCTCTTCAAGAAAAGCACCAGAAGTTATACATTTTATTAATTCAACAATATGTGGCCAGGTACATAACGAGGGCCTAGGCGGGGTTCGATCCCACGACAGGATCTCCAGACTGTCACAGATAGTATCGGATCGGTATCGGGTATTGACAGATTAACAAACTCCAGCCATCGCTATCGGTGTCGGGACTGAAAAAGTTGGATCGGTGACACCCTAGTTTATATAACCTGGTTGGTCTTTGGGCTGCTCTGTCTTTCATTGGTTGCCAGGTATGCACTGATGCACCAGTCTGAACTTTGCCCAATTTTTAATCTCTGGTTTTCGTAAAGCTTTAACCTACAGTTACTGATTTTACTCATATTTTAAAACAAAGACCAACTCAGTTTAACTGAGGCAACTAGCCTCACTAAAACACCTGTGCAGATACCTAGAAAATGGAGACCCCTAGCTTATCTCACTTTACTGCCGCCTGAATGATCTGTAGCCTTGTCTCAACTCTTTACAGCTTTTGTGTATCCTCTGACTTAATAGGTCACGTAATGTTGTCAGTGCAATGTGGTAGAATTTACTACGGTGTGTTTACGCTGTTTAAAAAAAGATAATCAATCAGGCCCAGTCGAGCTACAGATTAGCCAGTAGTAGTGATGCACCAATACCGTTCTATTGTTCTTGTGTCGGTATCAGTTAGATATCATAAACAGTGTTGGGCAGTAACGGAATACATGTACCGGCGGTATGTATTTAGAATACTAATGAGTAACTCTATTCCATTACAGTTACTATTTTTAAACGTGGTATTCGGAATACAGTTACTTTCGTAATACCGTTGGAATACTTGTGTGTTTCCCACTTTCCATCTGAAAGATGAAGATATACCTTTTGGGAAATGTGTGTCTCCGCGTTGTGTTGACTATCCTGTAATACCCCTAAACAACATGCCGCCGAAACCATAGATATCCAGTGGCCAAAACAATCCTGAATATCAAAAATGTTAATGTGAGTTGCCAGGTATGGATTTAGACCCGGAGCTGGGGGGGTTGGAGCCACAACCGCAGCCAAATAAAGCTACTGGCAGTGAAGGAAATGATGCATTCAATGGCGCTCTCTCGTAGTTTATTTTTTTCAAGTGATGTTGGATTTCATTCAAACATTCCAGACAAAAGCCCGACTAAAGCGATGGTGGTTAAAACGGGGAAAAATATCAAATCTGGCAACACTAGTCGTACCGCTTATACGTCTGTGTCAAAGTGCAAAGTATGCAGGCAACAGCCAGTGATTGCTGGAGCAGCTGTAATTCAGTATCAATTAACGAAGCGACATATTCGTATTACCAGCTAAAATATTTTTTGCAAAGGTTAGCTATGATCTAGGTGGGAAAATTCTACATTTTTGTTTAAACTTTTGCTAGTCCCAAGAAACTACACTGCCGCACATCAACAGCAAACTAGAAACATAGCATCCAGCTGGCCAGCCTTTCAAGGTTTGTGAAAGTCCCAAAAAATTAAGATACTGTAACGATGTATAAAAACAAAACAAAATCCTCTACCACAGCTTTCCATTTGGAGTGAAATGAATTTCAGTTTACAATACTTTGCATTTTTATGACAGAAAGTCGCAAATAACCTAATTGCCATGCGACTGATAAACAGCTAAACTTCAAACTTCACTTTAAAATGACTAAATATAAAATCTAATAAAATGTAAAGAGATATTACTGCTAAAAACCCGTTTGGATGTTTTTGGTCGCTGAGAGGCAGCAGTGTTGTGCCAAAAATAAGTAAATACTTTTTTTTTTTTTTTTCAGTGTTAATGTTTAGTATTAATATTCCCTCTGTTTTCCTGCGGGAGTAGCTACCCGCACATTTTGTGACATTTAATAGACTTACGGTAAATGCTATTTTTAAGTGGAAGTATTCCAAGTATTTAGAATACAGTACCAGGATTCAGCAAAGTAACGGAATATGTTACAAAATACATTTTAAGGCAGATATTCAGTATTCTGTAACTAAATACATTTTGAAGGTATTCTCCCTTACACTGATCATAAACCGATAGGATATTGAAACACTGCAATAATTTAACAGAAAATCTGTATTTTTCACTTTACATTTTTGTTTTGTGGTCATTTTTATTAATATATTTTTTTCATCTATTTCACCATTATTAATTATAACAAGCTGAAAGAAAATATCGACATGCAAATATATTGCAATATTTTATGCCACAATATTATATCAACATTCAAAAGCAAAATAAAATAAAAAATTATTGAAAATTATGACAGTATTTTTTGGAATAAAATCAAAAGTATGATGGGTAGTTTGTGGCTGTTTTCACCTTCTTCATTCAACTAGAACTAGTAATAAAACCGGTTGTGTTATGGATGAGGCAGATTAAAGTGTTTAGAATGCTGTTACAGTTTTTCAACAATTGAATTCAGTTTTAAAAATCACAATATGTAGTCTTTCTCATGGTATTCCCATATGTTATATTTTCCCCTCTGTATCGTTATACATATCATATCAGCAGATTCTTGCCAATGCACATCCCTACTATCTTCCAATTCATCGCATTTTTTGTATGATAGAAGTATCAGCATTGGTACTTTGTAACGGCAAATACTCAGACCCAAGTTTCTGTATTGTATCGGTTTGAAAAAAGTGGTACCGTTGCATCCCTGGCTGGTAGGTACAGTAATGTTCTGTCAGTCAGCAAGATGCAGGGGAGGGGAAATGCTGCCTGAACCCATGGCCAGAGAAAACAGTGGTAATTCCAGCCACTTTCTCTGGAATCTCTAAAGGTGACGTTAATCCATATCGGAAGGTTTGAATGTGAATGTGAAGGTACAGTTTGGAACTGTACCTCCTCCTAGAACTAGGTATTCCTTGATACTGATCTGGCCCCTGCCTACTTGACAGAATCAAGTGATTTAAAGTAAAGGTATTGTCTCCCAGCTTTACTCTGTGACTTGTGGGAACAGGCTCATAAAAAAGGCTTGAATGACACAGGCGTGCACTCTGGTCAGTCTCCTCATTGTCGTCTGGTGATTACCCGCCTTTGGCCCTCACACCAACGCCACGGCCTGGGCCGGTTTAACAGCAGACCCATGAGTTAGTGCTGTCTGTTTATTGTCGTTTTTTTTCTTTTAAAAAGGCATTCTGTTTCAAGTCCAGGCGTTGCGGAGATGCAGCGACTATGTGGGCTTTTCACGGATGGGTACACAAAACTCCCATTCCCGCTGCCCGTTTGCTTGTGTTTGTGTTGTTAACTGCATGTGTGTGTGTGTGTGTGTCTCTGCGTGAATGTGCACAGAAGGGGCGTGGGGTTGCTACAACAACAAACTGGTCTGATCGCGGCATTAAACAGTCCCACATTTTCAGGAAGGAAGCGAAACACAACTGCTTGTTCTTGCGTTGCGTGAGCTCATTTACCAGCACATGCAAGTCAGCTGAGCAGTTCGAGGAGACATCCTTCCAGTGAGCTCGTTAGATCCACAAAGAACGTCACTGATGGGAGCAGAGTTATCTCAGCGTCCCGGCCTTCCTCCGTCTTTCTCCCACCCTCGGGTTACCTACAGCGGAGCAGAAATGAAAGCCATATGCCAGCATTAGAGGCACTCGGAGTTAGTGAATCAAAAAATGACCCCTGTGCTCGGATTTCCATCCACTCCTCGTGCATTGTTTTCCACCGAGCCCCTTCTGAGCACCTTTAGGGGGAGCAGTAGGGGGGGCTACACCATACCCCTCATCCAGCCGGCAGTGATCATACAGTCACAGCTCTTTGAATGCATGCGCAAGCCTTGTAATATAGCTGGGGCGCAGATGAAGCGTCGGCCTCACGTGTCCTCCTCTACTGCTCATTCTTTTCTCCCTCCCTCTCTCTCTTTTTTTCCTTGTTTTTTCTTCTTTCTTTTTTTCCTTGTGCTTGTTCCCCCTAATTTGATTTCAGAGTCAACGGATGTTGCAGCTTGATCTGAGCTCATCACAATGTCTTGTTGTTGTAAAGCGTTGTTGTTTCCCCTGCTTTCCCATGGCTTCTAATTAGAGGCGTATGATGTGCTGGCTGGAGGAGAGGAGGGAGAGGGGTGATGGTGGAGATGAGGCGGAGGGGGCTGTCTTCCTCTCCACCTCCCTACAACCTACACAAAGATTGTGTGTGTGTGTGTCTCTTAGGCCAAGACCAAATTAAAAGCTTGTGCATTCACATTCAATTAACTCACCGCCCCCCCATGCGGCCAAACAGCTGCACAGACCCCTTGCCGTCTGTTTTCCCCAAGTTGCCGTCCAAAAAGGTTGCGGCCAGTCTCCTCTGCGATGTCTACACCCCTTCCCCAAAATCCCAAAACACAGACACTGGTTAGAAATCGGGAGAAAACGCTAGAGATACCGCTGCAGTCCAAAATAGTGTTTAAATGTTTACACAGGAGTTCCCCCACCGCCAACCATTCCCGTTTCATCATCCCCTTATCGCAGCGGCGAAATAAGGCACAATTACAGAAAAAAGATACGACATGGGCCAACAAGCGGGCGGCAGGGGGAAGTGAGTAATGGCTGGTATACAGAAGCTCTCAGGATTGCTGCTCTTTGATGGAAAGAGACGTGAACAAGCCCCCTCGCCACCACCACAATTATGCATTATTTTCCGATTTTAAATGGCAGTTAGACTTTCCACATCACAGGCGCTGATAAGACATCTCGGCGTGATCATTACCGCCGCCGCCTGGGCTGCTGTTTGCACACTGCCGAAACCGGAGCAGAGCAAACAGTTTGCTGGACGATGGCAGTGCACACATACTTTCCTGGTTTTCATCGCTGTAAGCTGACAATGCGGCAAATGAAGAAGCCATTCATCCACCTACTAGACTTTTGGTTGCTCCAGTAAAGTGTTGCTAGTTTTTACTGTAAACCTAACATGGAGGAACAGAGATTATAAATGTTTGCTCGCTTGCAAAGCTTTTGCCGGCCTTCAAACTTTTCAACATGTCTTTGGTACAAAACTAAACTGTTTTACTGGGATTGGATGTGACAGACCAAAAAGTAAAAGTAGGGGAAGTTGAAAAAAAGTTTTCAAAAACTAAATTGAATAAAAATCAGAGCACATACTGATTTTTATTTTTGGGTTGAGTTTATCACAACCTTCACTGGTACCGTGATAACAATACAACTGATGATTAAACTCTTAAAGAAACTAGGGATGCAACAATCCCACTTTTAAAAAAAAACGATACGATATCGATACTTGGATCAGAGTCCTTGATGATACTGAGTACTGATGCCGATACTTCTACCACAAGCCACCGAGTAAAGCTGTGAAACAATACTTTGCATCACTCGCATCTGTTAAATAGGGAGGAGCCAGACAGCATTTCCCCTCCCCTGTATGTGTTGCTTACTGACAGATTACTGCATCTACCGCCTCGGGATGCAACGATATCACTTCTTTTAAACTGATACAATACATAAACTTAGATCTGAGTATTTGGCAATTCTGTGTACCAGTGCCAATACTTCTACCACACATAAAAATGCAATGAATTGAAAGACGGGTTTTATTTTCTTCTCTGCTGCTCAGTTTTGATTGAGTCTAGTCCATCTCACTTCAATTTTGTGTCTGAAACACGCCAAAACCAGAGGGGACGGGTTGTTTGTACCATTTTCAGGGACAATAAATTGACCCACAAACTGTCATTTGGGTTTTTACCATCGTTTGAGTATGTGTCATTCAAAATGGATCAGATTTGAAAATCCCCCATGTTCAAATGTTGATAATCTATTGGAGTCTTACACTTAAAGGGTTGTAAATGTTTTGGATATTATTGCTTCTGTTAAGGTTAAAATGGTTAACACTAAGCAAAAGGCACCTTGGAGAAATTAAGTTTCGGTCAGGGCACAAAAAAGGGACTGTCGGAAAGCCGAACGGAAATGGCGCAAGTCAAAGCTCAAGGTTCATTATGAGTTTTACAAAAAAGTGCTTTGTGTGTTTAACCAGATTTTACGTGCAGCAAGGGAGAAGTAATTCTCTGAAATAATCGCAAACTACAGAAACAATTCTCGCGTTCTGTTTGCTACGGTGAACAGATTAACTAATCCTCAAGTTTCACTGCCCTTAGAACTAATTTCTGCATCTAAGTGCAACGAGTTTGCAATATTTTTTAATGAGTAAGTCCAAGGCATTAAAAATGCCATCATTAACACAAAACAAATAGCAAGACTGTTTCCAGATAAACACCTTGAGCTTACACATTTTACACTTATCAGAGACAAAACCATCAAAGAGGTTATCTCTGGTCTGAGTTCATGTACATGCTGCCTTGATGAATTACCCACTCAATTTCTAAAATCTGTGCTGAGCAGCTTGTTACCACCACTTGGTTAGTTAGTTAACATCTCATTTGAGACTGGAACATTCCCAAATGCCTAAAAACTGCAGTCATTAAGCCTCTTCTAAAGAAGAGCAGCCTTGATGCCACAGTACTAAGCAACTACCGGCCCATATCAAACCTACCATTCTTAGGAAAAGTCCTAAAAAAAGTAGTATATCAACAGCTCACTTACTTTCTCCTGTCTAACAATTTGTTTGATACTTTCTGGTCAGGCTTTAGGCCCCATCACAGTACTGAGAAAGCTCTGATCAAGGTGACAAATGATATCCACATGAACACCAACGCAGACAAAGTCTCCGTTTTAGTTCTGCTGGACCTGAGTGCTGCCTTTGACACAGTGGACCATGGGATCTTACTTCACAGGTTAGAAAACTGGGTGGGAATCTCTGGTACTGCTCTAAACTTATTCAAGTCCTATCTCGAGGACAGGACGTACTTTGTCGAAATTGGCAACTGTGTCTCAGACAAAATTCCCATGACCTGTGGAGTCCCCCAGGGGTCAATCTTGGGACCACTCTTATTCAACTTGTACATGCTTCCATTGGGTCAGCTAATTACAGCAATAATGTGTCTTACCATAACTATGCAGAGGACTCTCACATCTACGTGTCACTGACGGCAGGTGAACATGGGCCTATAGATACACTCTGTCACTGTATGGAACAGATCAGTGTGTGGATGCAAAACAACTTTCTCCAGTTAAATTGAGACAAACCTGAGATCATTGTTTTTGGCCCACAGACACAAAGAGAGAGTGTTATCAGTCATCTTGAGTCTCTCTGTCTTCAACTAAAAAATCAGGTTAGAAATCTAGGGGTAATCGTGGACTCGGACCTGATCTTTAACAGCCACATCAAAGCAATAACATCAACAGCTTTTTTACCATCTGAAAAACATTGCTAAGATCAGAGGAATAGTGTCAAAACCACACTTAGAGAGATTTATCCATGCATTTGTCTCCAGCAGGTTAGACTACTGTAATTGCATGCTCACTGGCCTCTCTAAACGAGCTGTTAGACAGCTGCAGTACATCCAGAATGCTGCTGCTCGAGTCCTGACAAGAACCAGGAAGTACGACCATATTAGTCCACTGCTCTGGTCTCTGCACTGGCTGCCTGTTGCTCAGAGAATAGAATGTAAAACAGCTCTGCTCGTGTACAAGTTTTTTCATGGTTTGGCACCAAAGTACATCTCTGACATGTTAGAGACATATGAACCATCTTGGGCCCTGAGAACTTCAGGGAGGGGTCTCCTGGTGGTTCCCAGAGTCAACAATAAACACAGTGAGGCTGCATTTCAGTTTCAGGCAGCTAAAATATGGAACAGTCTTCATGAGGATGTGAGACAAGCCTCAACTCTAACAATGTTTAAATCTAGGCTGAAAACAGTTATTTTTACCCGTGCATATGACAATTGAAAATATCTTATCTGCACTCTTGCTTTTTATTGTAATTAATTATTTTTTAAGTTGATTTTTCTTTTTCTGTTTCTGTTTTCTTAATTTATGCAACTTTGAAGCACTTTGAATTGCCTTGTGTATGAATTGTGCTCTACAATAAACTTACCTTGCCTTGCCCCTGCTTGTGACAACAAATTATGGTGATTTAGATAAAACATTTTTATAAAAATTGCAATAAAACAAACATTTCCAGTGGAAAAAAAAATCTGTGAACTTACTGGAGAGTTTTCACATTTTAAGTATCTTTTCATTGTACTAGTTAACTTTAACGAGTACAAGTACATTAGCATGGTAGTGGCCCGATACCAGATGCTAGTTCTGGTATTGGTGCATCCCTAGTAGAAATCCATTACATTTTTTTCTGCAAATAGATTATTTTTTACTGAATGCAGATAACTGCAGCTAGAGCCAAAAATTGCAAATAGTGCAGATTTAGAAAAGGTAAATAAATAAAAGAACAAAAAATCTACTTAATGGAATAAGCTTCCTTTGGATGAAGTAGGGCAATTTTATTGATAAACAGCATACAATAACTCGATTTAATCATATTTTTTTTTGTTTTTATCTTTATTGTTGCTCACATGAATCACTAATAAACAACTTCCTTAAAAAACAATCACAGCTTTGCATTCAGTTGGTGGAGGTTTGCAGACATCATGTAGTTCAAGAAAATTAAACATTATCATAAGAAAAGGCCAAGTAAAGCATTTTGGGACCTACTCAAACAGACTTTAATAAAGGTCCTATAAAGTTTTCAATCAGACAGACTGAGTGTACCATTTTCCATCCTCTTTACAAAATGTTCAACTTTTTTTTTGGTCTATCACATGAAATGCTGAGTGAATATACTAAAGTTTGTGGTTTGTAATGTGACTACAAGTGGAAAAGTTCTGTCCAAGATACTGTGCTTGCCCTTTTACCAAATATGAATGAGCGTCTTAAATCCTGAGCCCGTGCATGCATCAAGACTCCACCACTTTTTGGGTGGTCGGGTACTTCTCTGCAAGAGGCAAGACTAAGACAACAGTGAGGCAGTCAGCAGAGCTGGTCTAGGTGCCTGATCCGTCCTAAATTTAAACCTGTAGACAGACGAGTCTAGCCAGTGGGCGGCCTCATTCCAAGCCTGGATCATCCAAGGCTGTAAGGGAAACAGCCAGCCAGAAAAAAATAGCCAGCCAGCTAGCCACCGGGCCTTTTAACTCCGTTCTACTTCCTTCTCTCCCCTCATCTATTTTCTCCATTACTTCTTTGTTAAACTCTGACTTCAAAATTGCACTTTACATCTTCTTCAGCTTCCAGAACTTCCATTTGTGGGAGTAAAACAGGGTTTAATAGAGTGATTGGTGAACTGTTGAGGTGGCATAAAGCATGCCGTCAGGATCAACTTATTATTTAGGGGAAGATAGAATCAGAACTCCATCTCTCCCCGCTTCAAGAAGTAAACCTCAGGCATGTTGGAGGTGATGAGTTTATGAAGAAAGAGGAAAATATATGCCACATCAGTTAGAAGAAAGAGTTGACAGCTTCTCTACAGATCATCAAACATTTGACTTGTCTATTGAATGTTAACAAAAACTGGACTGTCCTGGACATACCGGTTTGGGGTTACAATAACGGCAGTTCTGGAAATGTTGAGTTGCTCTCTCTGATCTTCCTGCTGCAGTCTGCTATCATCTTTTCGAACGAATTAGCCTCACAACTTGTGTAATAGAGAGTTTGTGCGGTCTCGGTGGAAAAATGGAAATGCTAAAAAATTGCAGATGTTTGGTGAAACAGTGCCGCCATTGTGCCGTGTTCGTCTGCTTGCTTTTTATTGCAGCTCTGAAAATCAGTCTGCCGTTTATGTGACAAAAGGACAAAGGGGGAAAAAAGATTTTAGTGTATACTCTGGAGTGTGCTTCAGCTGCAGCACATGTAAGCAGAGCCCCATATGGTTTGTACCCTCCAGTGTTGAGCTATAGGCAAGAGCAGTCAGCAGGGATCTAAACAGACCACACAAGCCAGACAGCACAGAGACAGACAAGATATGTTTCAATTCTGGCTCGGTCCACCTTCTTTCCCTCCCTTTCTCCTTTTTATCTTGCCGTCTTTCCCATCCTGCCTTGTGTCTCCTTCTCTCTTCCTCTTGCTTCATTCTTCTCCTCCCTGTAATCAGCGCCCTTTGAAGTGGGCCGAGGAGATGGATTAGAGTGGGACCTATAGGGTCTTTGACCCGGGGTGAGCCGGGACGAGTAATTAGACAGGGAATTAAGAGGAAGCCCAGCCCCTCTCTCATGTCGCTCTTATGAACTGTACGCTTACCGTAATGTTGTTATTTTACAGCCTCAAATTGGAAAGCTAGGGGTAGTGTGGGGAAATTAACTGAACATGGAGTATGTTGGGTTGGTTCAGTTTCTAACAACTCCAGGACAGAGATGGAGAATTCAATCTGCACATACGTTGCAATAACGAAGGTTTCTGACTTGCCTTAGGCTCTCACTTGAGTCTCGTAGTCTGAGTATTATGGGCAAGCTTTATCTCATGAAACCAGAAGTGAAAGTTGGCTGATAAGGGCGAATTATATGTATGAATGACGTTATCCTCTCTGGCTTTCTGTAAACTGGTGTTTACAAATGATTCTGATAATATTACATACAATCCTTGAGGGTTCTTTGTGAGGTTTTTCGACATACAGTATGCATCACTAAATCAAGACATTAAATTATGCCGTTGAGCAAGAAGACAACACAGACAAGCAACGTCTCTTGTTTTATAGAGAGATGGTTTATCAACGCAAGGTGTGTTTCCACTATCGGAACTTAAGGGATATTTGACTGGAATGTCCCGATGCACTTCATTAGGTTGGCCAGACAGGGCCTTTTTTGAATCGCAGCAACAAGCCCCGCTGCACTCAATTATTTTGTCTGCTGCTTTAAGCTCCTTTGTGCTGATCAGTGACGGTACTTGCTGCTAAAGCGACGTGGTTTGCAGATCTCCCTAGCTGATTCCTTAATGCTGCATTCAGACCACAGACTTTGTCAGCGTCAGCAACGTCAAGATTACCTGTTATGTCTACGGTTGAGGCCGTTGGAGGAGCTTCACTGTCTCTTCGGCGCTTTGTGAGCTTTGGCTCCTTTTCCTACGATTTAAGCTTCAAAGCTCATAACGCTAGCAACGCAGAAGTTCAGCTAGTTGAACTTTTGACGGTCCTAATGCTCTTGATGCAGGACTGCAACCAATCCGAGCGTCTCACTGTAGTGACATTGCCCGACATCAACGCTGCCTAGCCAACCACGATCCAAAAGTGTTTAACACATCCAGCAGGGAAAGGCCCGCCTACGAGCTTTGCAAGCTTCAGCTTAAAAATGTATCTTCTGTGTACATGCGTCGAACTAGTCGCTTTATGAGCGTTGCTTGACGCTGACAAAGCCTGCGATCTGAACGCAGCGTAAGTGGGCTGAATGTGTACTGAGACGTGTTGACTAAAAGGAGCAGGCAAAGAGATTACCCCATCAGAAAAAGGTCTGGTTAAATTACCCTGACGTTCCCATTGTGGAAACACACCTACAGCATTTCTTGCTTGGTGTAGGATTACATGCCGGCCCTTTAAATAGCTGCCATTCCCATTGTTATTATTTTCGGTTATCTTGCAGTGGCAGTGTTGATTAGCAATGCTAGCTTGGTTATTGGCTAATGCCAGAGATCACATTAACCAAATATTTTTCGTTGACCAGTGTTTAAACGGCGAAATCTGAAGGCCATCTGTCATTTGGACAATTACAATTCTCACTCCAGACGACTTGGTGCCGAGGGGCAGACATTTTCAACTTTATGCGCAGAGTTTGTGTAACTAATCAACTTTTTAAAAATTGAAAGCATCTGAACATCTTCCAAGACCTGGACACTGAACCAAGTAAATCTCGCTAACCAGGAGTTGACAGTGGATTAAAGAGTGCCTCTGTGACTGCACCAGACACAGATTGGCAGTAGCAGACCGCTTCAGCTTATCAACATATGTAGAGAGAGGGCACGTGGTGATTTCCTCTCACTGAAGCCATCAGCATAATGTCGAGAGTACTTTGCATAGTGCATCGACTGATGTGGTGACGATTAACATTGAATATGTTGTGCTGCTCTCCATTGCAATGTCTTAAGGCTGTATATGTAACACGAGCATGATAGCGACTTTTATTTTGTCTATATAGCAAAAACATCATTCCAGGTTTTGGGTTGCCTGGTTCGCTGCCGATATGCTCAATGACCAGCCTGAGCTGTGTCCAGTGAGGAATGTATTATAGAGGAGTTTAACTGACAGATAATGTTTGCAGAGTTAGTTAGTGAGTTAGCTTACCGATCCAGGAGGAAATTTGCAATTTCCACATGTGTTTGATGCCGTGGAAATGTTTTATATGGGTCCATCTAGTGTAGGCTTCACCTAAAACTGCTCTAGTTTCTGTTCTTCTGTGGTCATTCCTATCCCGAGACTGATAACCATATCTCCAGGGCTATAAAGCAGCTCATTGACTTGCTGACTCCACCATTCTTCCCGGTGTAAGCCGAGCTATGCTGAACATATAGTTGGATCATAGAGACCGTATCTGTCAACCCGCAGCGGCTACTGGCTGGTAGATGTAAATGTAGATGTAATATCATTGTCATGCCGGATTTAAATGTACATTTTATATTTAATTCAAATATATTTTTAAAGGAAATATTTTACTTTCATTCTGCACCCCTCTAAAAGCCCTGTGGATGCATTTTTATTTTGAATGTAGTTTTTTTTATGAAAATGTTCCATATACAACCTTCAAGCAAACTAAAGGGTAAACGTGTTTAACAAATGTTGAGAATTGACTTGGAAAATAACACTTTTCTGGCCAATGGGATGATGTAGAGTCATTTAGACTCATCTGTTTAGTCTGAATGCACTTCCTTCACCTTCCCAATTCCCTTATGTTGCATCTTTCACAAAAAAGTTGACTACAGCCATATTTTGGACATCTCCTGTTATAAATTATGCACCTGGCTGCTTACACAGGCCATCATAACATCATACTGCATAGTTGCCTTAGCATTTGAAATGTTGACTCTTACAGCAGCATCACCA